>JANHMN010000007.1:40747871-40784264 GCA_030674055.1 Rhabdomys pumilio | reverse complement strand
ACACACACACACACACACACACACACACACACACACACACACACACTGTGATGCTAAGGGTTTCCAGCACACTTACACTTGGTGATGCAGAGCTTGTGATGAATGCAGAAATATGATTTTCCACACTTTTATCAAACCTAGGGTTGATGTAAAGCTATTGTTCTACCTTGAAATGATCTGGGGGTTTCTAAATGTAATTTATGCCAGGAAAGACTAAACTTTTAACAATAGGTATTTCTGAAAGATAGGAAAATAATCATATAGGTGTATTGTAATTGTTCATGTGGAAATGAATAATATCAGAAACAGTCATTTATTTTTATCCTGGGGCAGAAAACAAATTATGAGCTAATGTTATTCACATAAGTTAATAATTTTTAAGAATTCAAAAAGTAGCAAAGTACATAATTACCAATCTCAAATAACTCATGTAGACTCAAACTTAGATTTTTGGTTTTGTCCAATTACTGCTAAACAGCTTATATTAATTATGCTACACAGCTTATATTACTATAATTATATTAATTATGTTAATTATGTCACTAATGTTTTTAAATTTATTTGTTTTTCCAACCTTTAAAATGAGTTGTTTAAAAACATATTTTAATTATAAACTGATACACTTTATATCATTATGTGAGGCTTAATAATACCCAGGGAGAGTATTCAGCAGAGCGTTCTGATTGTTGAACTGTGCTGCCTAATATGAGCAGTATCCATAGGCAACTGAGTAAAAACTCAATTTTTTAACTTTTACTGTTTTAAGTGCTGACCAGAAAACTGGCTCCAGATTATACTGTACTAAACAATATAGACTATTTCAATCATGATAGAAAAACGATATCTAGCCAGATGTTATGGTGCATTCCTAAAAATCCAGCAGGAGGGAGCTGGAGACAGATTGAGCTCAAGATCCTGTCTTACTGGATCATCCTGCTGAAGGGCACATTTTCTGTAATTGTCCCTCACCTACCCCTTTATTGCTGGGTTGACAGTTGAGCCAGGATCTTCCTCATGCCAAGAGTTTTCTATCATTGTGCCCCATCACAGAATTCAACTGATCACCATCAAAACTCTTAAAATAAAAATATGTTTATTGCCAGACCAGATTAGAAGTTTCATGTGAAAATTCACATTACTATTATTAATAAATCATAAAATCATAGACTCATGATGTCTGACTTTGTATGGATCACATGTTTGTTTTGTTTTCTCCCCTTCCACTCACATGCCCCAGGCAGGGATTCTCTGTATAACAGAGCCCTGGCTGTCCTGGATACACTCATTTAGACCAGGCTCCCCTTGAACTCAGAGATCTGGCAGCCTTCATTTCCTGAGTGCTGGGAATAAAGTTGTGCACCACCACTGCTGGCTATATGGATAATTTTTTAAAAGGTCCTCAACATACTGGAATGTGTATTCTCAGGTGAACAAAATACCTATCACTACGTGGAAAGATCTGCAATTTGATCTTGTGGTATCATCATTATAGTGGCCCATAATTTCTTTGGATCATAGCTTATCTCTGTAGAATTCACTTTACTATACAGAACAGTTATGATATATTTAAATTTGTCTATGCTTGTCAGTTAATACTCAGAGTGAAAAAATATGCTATCAGGAAAAATATTAAGTATCTCTTTATTCTGGTGAGGCAAAGGATACTTCTAGTCACTAGTTGCAAATTTAAAAATTCAGTATCTAGTTACCAAGACATAATAAAATGCCTGGAATGGCAGTTTAACCTGCACTCACAGCATCAGAGAGAAGTAGAAGTTCAAGGCCATTCTAGGCCATAAAGTTAATTCCAGGATAGTCTGGGCTATAGTGAGACTCTTATCTCCAACTAAACAAATAAAGATATAATACAGCTTATATTTAGAAAACAATTTCTTTTCTCCTTTGTAATTCTATATTTCGTTTTCTCTTAAAATAAGATTAATGTTTATTGATAGACCAGGCAGGTCCAGGAAACTTACCATACTACCATTTACTATAAGTGAAGAAGAAACCTGCAGTATCAGGATTCTAGAATCTTCTATATTTTACATATAATTTAACACTTAAAAAGAAATGTGCCACTAAATGCTAATTCTATAGCTGGCCACAAAATTCATGTCATGAAAATGAGCTAGCAAGCTTGATTTTCTGGTCCCATTTATCTCAAGGTAACTCTTCCAATGCTCACGTAGAGCACTGCCAAATGGTGGCAAAGCTCAGCCCCAAAGAAGAGTGGAGTGGGGATCCTTTCAGTTGGCCATGGCTGACATAAAGAAACTTAAGACACAAAATGAGCTGGGCATAGTGGAGAAGGTTTTTAATCCCAGCACCAGAGAGGTGGATCTCTGAGTTCAAAGGCAGCATGGTCTACAGGGTGAGTTCCATGACAGACAGGGCAAAAGAGAGAAACCCTGTTTTAAAACAAAAACAAAAGGTAAAAACCCAATTGCTGAGATCCTTAAAAAGCATATGGCTATTTTCTGTACAACAACTTGCCAATAACTTGGTTTTCTAATGCCCGATGAGACTAGGAAACTGCATAGGGATGGCTTTCTACTTAGGTACACCATGGTTTTAGAAAAGGATAAAAAAAACAAGGAGATCACAATAAAGTAGGGTAAGAAACACCTATTTCCCATGCCTCAGAGAGTGAATGAAAGGCAACGATCTATTTTTATTTTTTAGACAGCTGTCCTGGTACTAACTATGGAGATTATGCTGGCCTTGAACTGAGTGACATCTGCCTACCTCTGCCTCCCTAGTGTAGGCATTAAAGGAGTGAACAACCACACCCATCTTGTTTTAAATCAATTTTAGTTAAAATTTAGACACTGTTAAGTCCTTCTATCTGCTTTAATAGAATACCGTAGAGTGACAGTTTATCAAGAAAATAATTTATCAAGATTCTAGAAGCTGGGAAGTCCATGTTGCTGGTAGATTACTGTCTGAGGGCCCCGTAATACTTTTCCCTGTGTTCTTGCACGACAGACAGGCAACAGAACACTTTGGGTCTCTTTTTTACAGGAACTAATTCTACTCATGAAGACTCTAACACCTCATCTGCCACCAAAGGTCTCACTTATCACACTCCACATAGGAATGAAGATTACAACATTTGAATTTGGTACTAGTAGTTGGAGGATCACACAGTAGAAACAGAATAAGAATCTGGGGGAAAATTCTGGCAAATAATACAATTAAGCCAGAAGTAAAACTTACAGCTTTAACAACAAAAGATAAGTAAGATCCCCTTGGGATGGAATACCACTGACTTGGAAACATTTCCAGGACAACAGCATTTGGGAGTGAGGGCAGAACAGCAGCATGCTTTATTGGCTTCTTTTTCCTTGAGCTATCAAAAGTTGTGGTCTTCTAGTGCTTCAAGTTATTTTACTTACTGAAGAATAATTTCCCCATTAAACTTAATTTGCTTTTTTGTTGTCTTAATAATTTTTCATAGCAGTGAGTCAGTACCAGTGTAAAGAATGCTTTCAAAGAAATTTGATGTTTCATAATTATTTGTTCTTCAGTAATTCTACTCGCCAAATATAAGTAAAATTCTCAGCTCTTCATTAAAATTTGAGCCACCCTGTCATGCAATTAGATGATGAAAGCTCATTAACTTCATGGCAGTCATCAAAAACTGGACAGAGTCCACAGGGTGCCTGGACCAAGCTTGTAGGTAGGAGGGTTGGACTGACTGACTGTCCTGGATAGTTTCATGTATCCATCTACACTGCCAACAGGGCCATACTTCACAGCCATCAGAGTCATCTCCACTTGCCCATCATAAATGAGGGTGTTCGAGATGGTTTCAATGTCCTCCATGGACAACTCGACCTTGCTGATGCTCAGTTCACAGATGTACTTCCACACTGCAAGTGATGAGGCTAATACACTATCTCTTTGTATCACTGGACTGTTTACTTTCTCATTCTGTTTCTCTCTTCATTTGTAGGAATTTGAAACACTGTTGGGTAAGCACTTCAACAAATTCAGATGCAAAATCCTAGTCCCAATTAACCAGCCAGGCTCCAACTTATAGAGCATAAAACCTTTTTATAGAAGGCTGCTAGACTTTGTAGTTTTGATAAGCTTTTTACTTTTCAAATTCTTAAAAACTGTCAATTTCTGATACAAAGTTATTGTTGTATCAAATATCTGTACTCCATATTCCATTATTCCCTGCATCCCGCATGATTTTATAGATTAATATTTTCCTGATGGTTGGAGCCTTTCATTTTATCAGCATTCTGAGAATCCTTCATTTGATATAAAAGACATATATTACTCCTTTAAATATCCAAACGACCCATGAACAACATTCTATTAATGGCCACTGACCACTGTTGGGCTTTTACTTGAGGCATTTGCATAAATCTATAATTCTGTTTTCTAATTCTACTAGACTCACATCTGACATCTGCATGTTTTCAGGGCTAACAATTTGAACACTGTACAACTAATTGGTATGCTCTTCCCTGGGATGGGCCACCTTTCCTACTCCAAGCTTTCCTTAAGTAACTGTAGCCCTGTGTGAGGCTGAGGGCTCATGGGTCCTTATATACTCAGTTTGGCATGTTATTTTGATCAGAATTCTACGTTATTGGTCTGATCTAACAGTACTACATTGCAGTGTTACATATGACATTATAAAGCTTTGTGTCATATTACTGCAAACACCATAGATGAGAACATAGTGCTCATACATTTTGCATTTTTTATAGGGTTTCTCTTTGCAGCTAAGGTTATCCTGGAACTTGCTCTGTAGACTAGGCTGGCCTCAAACTCAGAAATTCACCCCCTTCTGTTTCCTGAGTTCTGGGATTAAAGGTGCATCACCAACACCCAGCTAGTATATGCACATTTTTTTAAAAGACATTATTATATAAATAAAATGTTTATTTAAATTATATATAAATTGAATGAGTAACCATTTTCATTAGTTGTAGGTTCCATATCCATAGATTTAAGTTATGGATAAAAGTATTTATGAAAAATTTTATCAAACATGTATAGATATGTTTGTCATTATTTCTTAACAATAGTTTCACAGTTATTTACACGAACATTTCTTCCTTCAAGAATTTTAAATGTATCAGAAAAGAGAAGTGTGAAATGGCAAGTATGTAACAGGATTTCAGTTGCCTTTAATTCTAGTACTAAGCAGGAAAACACAGGACACGATTTTTAAGTAGAGTAATTATGCCTTTGCACTAAATAAGACTAGTGTTAAATTTTTAAATAAATATTTTTATTGTTTTAAAAATCATTTTCATATTAGAACAAATGGAACTGAGTGACCTGACAAAATTTGTTCCAAGAAATATCAAGTAGGAAGTGTCTTTTCAACAGAACTGGGTATATCCAACACAAAAAGTAGGTTTTACATTTTCTGGGAAATTGGAGGGGAAAAAAATCATTCACTTACAACATACCATAAGTCTATGTGCTTAATATAGGGAAACCAAAGTATCTGAACCTACTTCTCTGTCCTAGCGCAAGGTCATTTTCATGTCTGAAGTCTACTTCTTTGTTGTAGCTTAAAATTTAGAATCCTGTTTGAAATTACTTCTTTGTTCTAGCCTAATATTTAGATTCCTGCCTGAGATTACTTCTTTGTTCTAGCCTAAGATTTAGATTCCTACCTGAAGTTACTTCTTTGTTTTAGCCTAATGTCAGATTCCTGCCTGAAGTCTACTTCCTTGTACTTGGCCAATGTCATATTCCTGCCAAGCAGCCCATTTCCTTGTCCTGGGCCTATGTCAGATTCTTGCCAAGCAGCTCCAAAGGCTCTCTGCCTCTCCCCATTTTTTATTTCATCAACAAGACTGAGCCTGTCTTAGGTCATTTTGACAAGAATGCCTTCCTTACCCGTCATGGAATATGCATTATCAAAAGCAATGCACTTCTGTCTTAGGTTGGTAAGGCTCTGTGCAGAATCTTATCCACCCTTGGTTTGCCGGCCTGTTAATTTAATAACTCTGTCTATGGGTCCATTTTCAGGTTCAAGCCAAATTGGTGCTGCCAAATGCTAGCACCACTGCTTCTCCAATTGCTGTGACACAAGAAGTTAAGACAGCTACTTTTGTTAATCATTTAGCAAGAAAATGTTACTAATATGTTGAATATACAAGAGGATTTAGATAGGCATTTGGAAAAACAGATTGATACTCTTTATCCTATTCAAATTACTGGAAGGAGGATTAGAATTTAAGGGTAAGGAGCCATTTGAGTGTCAAGCCAAATACCACTGGATTCATGTTAGTTCTAAAATTTACAGTGGCAGTCATTATAATTAGGAAAAAGTTTAATAACATTTGTAGTGTATTTGGCATAATTCTAACACCTCTCTGGAAGTTTTAATGATACACAGTGAGCTTATGAATTTCAAGAATGCTGCTCTGCTGAGCATTGATGCAGTAGATACTGATAAAATTATCCTTGGCCTGAGGTCAGTATTTCTATTTTGGTCAAGCTTCCAAAATGGCATATATAGCTTGACCATTTTTGTCCTGGGAATACTTTTATTCCTGCCCATTGTGTTAAAGCTTTTCTTTAACAACACAGTGTAATTTTTAGCATCCCTGCCAGGCAGCTTACAATACTTGTAAACTCCAACTCCAGCAGATTTACTTCCCTCTTCTGGCCTCAGTGGGCACCTACATGCATATTCTTAGAGAGATACATACCACCACATAAATAAAAATGAGACATCTTAAAACAATCAGGACTAGAAACTGACTTTTTTTTTAATTAAAAATGAGTATTAAAGCTACAGAATTAGGTAAGATTTTATAGGGAAAACAGATGAAATTAAAAGGTGGTTGAAGTTCTAGCTTTAGAAGAGAAAATTTCAGGGATCCACTTGGAATAATAGGAAAAGCTGAGCCAGTAAGATGACTCAGTGAAGAAAGGCATTTGCCAGCAAGCCTGCCGAATATGATTCCAAGGTCCACATGGTAGGAGTGAACTATTCCTGCAAGTTGTTCTCCTACCACCCATAAACATGGTAGCAGAAGTGTACTGATAAACAAACATACACACAATTATTTTATCTTTTTCTAAATAGAAAAATTTTCTTTACTCCAACTCATTCATTCTTTCTTCATTTATTTACTGAATTCACAAGAGAAAAACAGTACAGAGAAAAAGGCAAACAATGCTCAGTTAGTAAAGGTGACTGGAAGGAAACCATGTAATGAATCTAAAGACCAAGTGTTACTGAGGAGGGGTGTGATTACAAAGTCAAACACTTTAGGGTTGAAGCAGTCTAAGGTGGAGTCCTTGGCTCTGGAGATTAAAGAGTTCACAGCTGGGGATGTAGCTTAGAATATAGTGCTTGCTTCATATATTAAGGCGCTTGTTTACTCCCCATCACTATACAAAAATAAAGTCTAAAAGCAAGAGAAGAAAATAAAAGAGTATAGTGGGCATCTTAAGATTGGTTTTTAAGGTTACTTCTGTATTGTATAATATCCAAAGTCTCTTTTTTATCTCCCTATCTTATTTTTTAGGGATTCTATGTGTACCTATAAACACACACACAACCATACACGTGTGTGTGCCCACGCGTGCGCATGCGCGCGCGCACACACACACACACACACACACACACACACACACACACACTTTTTCTGACAACTATAAAAGTGTGGCTATAGATGTGATGAAAATAAGATGAAAAAATTTTCATGAATATAACTAAATGTGAATAGTAGAGTATGGATTATTTTACTACAGTAATTTCTTGAATATAAAAGTGAAGCCCACATAAAGGAAATTCAAAATATGACATGATGACATCACAAATAAATGAATACCATGGAAATGAAATTTTATGGCCTAAATGACTCATGTCAATTTACAGTAACATAAAGTGTATAAATTTAAATAAAAGCAATATAAGCACATAAATAACTAAATTCTTAAGAAATCATATATTCTGTATAAGTCATAACCCATCTTTAATGAACCCAAAGACATGGAAAGCTTGACAAGTAAAATGTGGCTATTATTAAGTTTAAGGTGAATGTGTTGATTAGCAGAGCTTTCAAACAACCAATCAAATCTATCATTAAAAATTTTTTGAGGGACCATATGCCATACCAGAATAATAGTTAAGTGGTTGCAAGAGATGTATGGAATAAAAAGTAAAACAGGAAAAACAGTCTGATGAGAGGTATTTTCATTTTATTATACATCTACCAATATGATTCAACTAATCTAATTTAGGCAAGCTTAATACTTTAGGTGATCAGAGGATGTGAACCTAAAATCTAAAATATAATTTAGTTTACATGATAACATTTGACAAGGCCACCTATATCTATAGGATTATCTTTATATATATATATAAAAAACTTGAATACATGTATATATACACATTATTTTAAAATATAATATAAAAAATTAAAAAGTTAAAAAAAAAGAAAAACAAAACAAACAAACAAACAAAGAGTTAGGGATATAGCTCATTGGTAGACTACCTGCCTAGCATAGGCAGGGCCTTGGGCTTATAACTTAGCACTACAAAAACAAAACATAATGGAACCAAAGGCTGATATTCATATTATATAAAAGTACTAAATACTTCTTTAAATAAAACAAATGAAGCACCAATACCACTAAATACCTAGAGAAACTTAGATAACTGAACATAATTTTATTTTATTAATAATTCATTCATTCAAGAATTTTTTTCCTCAGAAGAGGCTTTAATTAGGGAGGAGGGAAAAAGACTGATACAGAAGAAGGAGGGGAAGGAAAAATGACAGTAAATGTGTCAGAAAAAAATCACAAGGAATCACAGATATATAAGTTTATACATTATACTTGTGTCTGTGTAGAGATAAACACACACAGTTTAAAAGAACTCTTTCATCTGGACTAACAGTGCTCTCCGTAAGTCACAGACTAACAGAACCCCTAACACCAGACATGAGAAGCCCCCTTTGGTTTGTTGGTCAATGCTATCTAAGAGAATTCCAAAATATAGGCTATTGCTGTTATCCACTGTTGCCTCCAAAAGGTTTAAGTATGTCCCTATTGCTGAGAACAGCATGTACTTTGGACACAAGTCCCAGAAGATCTGAGCTGGTTCTAACCTGAAAGTCTCCTGCCTGGGTACTAACATTGATGGTACCAGAATTAGTGGTCCCACTCTTTGCTTCTTTGCCTGGCTGCTGTGTTGGGAGCTGTGCCTCATTTTCCTACGCAGAACTCTGAAAGCTCAAGTTCATGCTTCAGCCTTCATGCTTTCCCTACCATGAAGGACTGAAATCTTCTGAAATAGTGAATCAAATAAGCCTTCCCTCTCAAGTAGTCTGTCACTGAGATGAGAAAAGTAACTAACACAGGCATAAAAAGGCTTTTTGATAGTCAATCTTATTTGATGACATTATTAATTCAAAAAATAGTTTATTATCATTAACATAACCCTGAAAATTCCAAGTTAGAAATACAATCAATAAATTCAAATAGAGTATTAAAGTTTTATTTTACATTTCAATAAGGTGATCAATATAAACCTGTTGCTCACAGTAAGTGGCAAAGTATCAATACTACTGCTGTCAATATTCAGAATATTTAAAAATTATCAAATTAAGGAAAATTTCAGAAAACAAAAGCTTCATCAACATCTTAGTTGCTACTCTAAAGACACATGTATTTCCTGTCTTTAAAAACACATTTAGTGTCTATTATCTTAAAGTAGAGTTAATTTCAAAAGTGACAAACTAATTAACTAACATAGTTAATACCATTAAAAGGTATTATTTCTTGTCTTCATTTTGGTTAAACCATACTGAAAATTTCTAAAATGGTTCTATTGAAGAAAAAATATAAAACAATAACAACAACAAAGCCTTAGTAAATTCAGAAAATGGTGATGTATTACCAAAGAAATTACCAAAGACCTGATATAAGGCAAAAGTGCTATACTAATAAGACTTTCATTTAAAATCGCCACAATTTTCAAAAGATCTTGAAGAAAACTAAGAAATTCCCAAACTCAGAGGTCACTAAATATCCAGCAACACTCACCCAACTATTGGTAGGAGACCTCTTGGAGACCCAGATGCTTGAATCAGCTGAAATAGTACCAAGTTTTTTACTGAGTACTCTTTAAAAAAGCAATGGAGAATAGGCTAACTCCATAAAAAACAAAACAAAACAAAACAAAAAAACCTGAAAGTTTATTCATATTGACAAAGGAAGATAAGGACTAGCGAATTCCAATGTAAACAAAAGTATAATGCATGTGTTTTAATTTTAATTCTTAGTGACACAGGTCTAAAGTACTGTAAATACACTGGCAGAATAGCTTTTCTAAATTACCATGTTATAAATCTTAAGAGAAAATAATTTTTAACATTAGCTCTCTAAAAACTGTTAAGAAACATGCTTTTTAAATATAATACAAATTTTCTAACATTTCAGCAACACACAGGGAAAGGCTTTTTATTTTATTTTTAGTTACTTCAATTTTTTTTAAATGTAGTTCTTTAGGTCTTTTAATTATACTAGTGATTTTTGTAGTAAGGATTCTCATAATTGAACACAAAGCACTTCAATAATTAGTAACTAAATGAAAGATTCAAAAGTGAACAGTACTTTTAGTATTATTGTTTAATATTGTTAAAGTATGAAGTTATCAATTTAGCAGAAAACATATGCTAGAACCTAATTTTAAAGAGCAGTGGAATAGAATCAATACCAAGCTAAGAAGAATACAGAAGTACTTTCTCAATCTCTACAAGCTGAAGATAAAGAAGGTAACCACACTCTGCCCAAACCCATATGTTCCTTCTTCCAAACATCCATATGGGGATTAAGGACAGACAACCTACAATCATGGGACAAAAGCTGGAGACTATAATCTTCCCAAGCAATTTAAATATAAAAACTACTTTTCCTTATAGGTATGTAACAAGTAAAGGAATAAGTGAAACAGGATCCATTTGGTTAAAAGATGACAGAGAGAGACAAATACAGAACAGACTTTAATGTCAACCATGCATCCTCAAACTGACAAATTCTAAAGCAGTATGGCAGCTGGGAAGTGATCTAAGAGATACATTATTAGGGACAGACCTGCAATAGAACCTATCTATAACTTCATCATCCAGCACTTTTTAAAGACCTGAGAATAGCAACAAAATAATGAAAGTGACAAGCACAAAAATATTTTGAGAGGTGCCCATAAGGAGATGTTTGAGAACAGGAGGCTGAAAACAAACAGCTAGCACTAGATTGCTGATAATCTTACTGGCTTTAGTAAGACAAAGAAGGAAGTAATTAACAATAAAGTAGAGACTGACATATAAAAAAAGACTCCCATGAGAAAAGTCTAAACATTGTAAAATTTAAACAACAAAGCATGCCAGTATTACCTTTCTTTCGAAAGAGTGCATTTAGGTAATTTTCTGCTTGGCATTCAATCTTATCAGTGTGGGACTGGCCCTGAGATGATAGCTCCTCTGTTGGCGTTGACTGTGAAGAATCAAGAGATGGAATACAATCCTAAAATTATAAAAAAGTAACATTCCTAATTATTTTTCATTTAAACCTGAGCTCTAATTTATATGTAAAAATTGTTTTAATGCTTTGCCTTTCATAAAATCTCAAATTATATCAAAAGAATATAAAATCTATGCTAGAATTCAGGAGGAAAATGTACTTCTAATAAGGACCAAAGTAACCTTATTCCTTACCAAAATTGTGATAAAGCATGTGTGTGTCTGGGGTTGAGAATGAGGGTGGGCAAGCACTGCTGAAAAGTTTACTATATGCATGCCAGTGAAGTTTAGCAAAGCAGAGGAGCTTAAAAGATTTTCAAATATTTTCTCAGCTCTGCTCATCATAACAAATAAGGAATCAGGATTTCTTACCACACAAGAAGTGCTGGTTACACACATCTATGCCCTTTAAGACAGTAGGCACATATTTCATCATTAACACAGGAATATTTCTGATAGCCAAAGACTTTAAAAGTAGTGAAATGGTTATAAACATATGGATAACAGCATATTATCCCTTTACTACCAATTGCTAAAAAAAACAAGATTGTAGAGTGTTCTTACATAAGCAAGCTCTCTAAGCTCACCCTTGGATACCTAAATACCAACCTGACCTCATGAAGGAGAAAATAGTAAGAAATAAATATGGAAGAAAACCAAACCAAACAAAAAACAAACAAACAAACAAACAAAAAGGAAAGAGAAGAAAAGAAAAAATGAGTTTTTTTGTTTTTTTTTTAAAAAAAACTAAACTAAATGTTGGACATATTCTTTTCATTCAACAAAATGAAGTATTTAAATTTTCACTGAGTCACAAATTATCAGAACAACTTAAGTTAAGAAAAACTGTGTTACAATTATGTGATTATTTTAAAAATAACTTCATGGCACTAAAACTTACACTGACTGCTTCTCTCTGTAGGTTACAAAATGAACATTTTTCATCCATAGACCAGTCAGTCAGCTCTTCTGGTTCACAGTCTTTAAAAGAAGGAAAATATTCATTAAATACACTAACTTTATTAAAACCAGCAAAATCACCATCTTCCACAGCAATGGCAAAGGAAAAAATGAAAAAACAAAAATAAAACCTAACTAGTAACAATAATGGGAGAAAGTCTACATTTCAAATTAACCTCTTGATAACTAGAAAGAAAAAAAAAAGAAAAGAAAAGAAAAACCAGAATAAGCTATACGGAGACAAAATACCAAGGATAATAAGCTGGTTATAGATTAAAAATTTTCCAACAATATCATCTAATCCCTTCAAAGATTTAATGATTACTATTTATTAATTTCCTTTTTATTTTCATTATGACAGTGAGACCAAAGGGGTAAATATAAGAAAAGAAAGAATAAATTTTGCATAATATGAAAGAAAATATAATACAGAGAAACAGAAGAAAGGACCAAAGGTGTTGAGAATGCCCAGACTTGGGAAAATAAAATTATGTCTACAAAAACAAGGAACAATCCAATTTGTAGATCAAAAATAAGGTAAGATTTTTTTATTTCCAAAAGCTTGGTTACAAAACAACAACAACAACAACAACAACAACAACAACAACAAAACAAAAAAAAACCCCAAAAACATGGAGTAAAATAGGTTACATCACCCAATGCAAGCTATGTACAGACTAGTGCTGCTCTCAGCCTTGGTCAGACAAATTCCTGTTGCAGTGTTGACTGTTAATAAAGAGACTCATAATTGGACAAAAAAAGTGCTGAGAACAAATGACTGTTAAATGCTCAGTGCTATGGGATATCTCTATCACATTCTACACTGAGACTCAGGAAACATCTTGGAATAAGAAACAGAATTTAAGAACTGGAGCATGGAGACAAGTGTTGTCTTCTGAACCTATGAACTCAGAGGCAGTGGTTAACTGCACAAGACAGGACTTAACCACATTCCATCATAAATGCAGATGGGGCTCATCAGGCCCTATTCTTTCATGAAGAGTTAAAGCATAACTTTAAGCATAAAAGCATGGCTATTGGCTGAGGGGAAGTCCGATCCACAGTAACATAGTCACTGGTTAAGTTATCTTTGCTCAAATAAATAACTCAAACTCACGCAAGCGACTCTAATTAAATGCAGAGGGGCACAAGAAAAGTAGGAAAAAGACTTGGGCAGACTTGGGAGGGGGTTAAGTGACGATAATATAGGCAGGAATAATCAAAACACATTATACACATCTATGAAATATGACCTATGGGACATGTTTAAATAAAACATTTAAAATAGATTACTTTTTTTTCCTGAACGCTACTCCTTACAATCCAACAGTTCTAATATATTGAAAAAGTTTTTGAACACAAAAACAACTTATCTGCTAAGGACATGTTAAGAAGGTATGGTGACACTGTTGTTCTATTTACACAGTAGATGGAATGAGTTTTAAAATCATTGATAACAACAGAATGTACTTTCAATTTTTTCCCTAAATTTGCATGCAGAACTTTACATGCAAAGTCTTTACTATCTGAGACACCTAATGGCTAATTGAAAAACCATCAGTGTGTTACAGAAATTCTTTTAAAAAGTTCAATAGAGCCGAAGATGTATCTCTTCTAAGTTACACAAAAAATAAAGTATACTGTTCCTGATATGATAATGAACAATTACACTGACTAGGGTCGTTCTTAGGGCCCCCTTCTACATTAATCCAAACAGAGTGGAAGATCATAAAAATGTGTAAAAAGACCTTGCCAGTAGCATAAAAACAGTATTAATACTTACATACATTTGCAAAGAGCAGTAAATGGGAACATAAGACCCAGTACACGGTAATGTAAAGATATTTGAAGACTAGAGATCTGGACTGAAAACATATTTAATAGCTATGACTTTTCAGGAGAAAGAGTTCTGTTTCAATCAGCTTATGCATATAAGGTGGATTATATTACCTAATTTACAGACAGAAATGTTACAAAACCTAGCACCATACAACATAGAATTACCAAATGCTGTTATTTTTCTAAGTTTCTGTACCATCAAACATGTATTTAAAGCCAGGCGGTGGTGGTGCACACCTTTAATCCCAGCACTTGGGAGGCAGAGGCAGGCGGATTTCTGAGGTCGAGGGACAGCCTGATCTACAAAGTGAGTTCCATGACAGCCAGGGCTATACAGAGAAATCCTGTCTCAAAAAACAAACAAACAAACAAACAAACAAACAAACAAACATGTATTTGATAACATTATTCTGTAGAAGATTAAGTGCCTGCTTAAGAATACATGCTCACTTTTCTACAAACAACTTCACATACAAAAACTGTAAATAATCTAACAATTAAAAACAATTCCTTCCTAGGCCTGGGAGATGGCTCACAGGGTAAAGGCACATTTCACAACTCATATTTGTTCCCCAGAACAGTCAATATGGCAGCATGAACTTGTAATCTTGTCACTCCTATAGTGAGATGAGAGGTAGGGATAGAAGAATCACTTGAAAGCTTGTGGCTAGCTAGCCTGGAATATGACGTGCAGCAATACAAACAAGAAAGACTGCTTCAAAAAGGTAAAGAATTGACACCCCTGAAAGTTGTCTTTTCCCTAAATGTATGTACACACACACACACACAAACACACACACACACACACACACACACACACACACACACCAAAAAACTTGGGGGAAAACTAGTTCCTTATATAACTTTAGTTGTTTTGATCCTAGACTAAAGATGTGTATATCATTCATTTCAGAGGCTTTGAAACAAAAGGTATAATCCAGCCCCATTTGAAACAGGATCTTGTATTGTAGGGTCTGGGTGGCCTGGAACTCACTATGTAGACCAAGACAGCTTTGAATTTGTAGAGATCCTTCTCTCTTTCCACTGCTAATATTACAGATCTGTACCAAACCCAGGGCTCCCCCCAGTTACCCTGACATTTCAGTGTCCACCACAGAAACTCAATGCAAGTGAAGCCCTGGGACTTGCATATACAGACTGCCGTGCAGTTTCCTTAGATCACTCCTAAGTAGTCAGACTTCAGAGCTACTTATTTATGCAGAGCAACTTATTTATGATTTATTTATTTATTGTATTCAATACATGACTTACCTCAAAGAGAACAGTTTTGAAAAGTCAAGGAATCCTGATTTTTATTTTTATCAAGGCTTCATGAGAAAAATGTAACATTGAAATTTTTGAAAAATGGCCAACAAACTTAGGATTAAACAAACAAACCAAAAAATCCAAATGTGGCAGAATCTTCCCCTAATGAATAAAGATTTCAGGGACCAATCACTGGGTGAGGAGAAGGTGGGATTTCCAGGTTGGAGAGTGGAAGAGGAGAGGCAGAAAAAGGTGTCTTGCTTTTGGACTGGGAGAGCTTGAAGGACAGTATGTAGCTAACTAGAGGCCCCTGGTTTAGATGGTGGATCCGCTAGGATTCACCACAGGAGGAGTTACATCTAGGATAGCTTACACAACTAGGATGCACCCAGCGACTGAGTTACCTGTTGATTCTGAACTAAGTTTGTGTGGTGTTTTCCTTCACGCAGCAACTCAACTGGGTTCCAGAGAGAAAGGTACAGTGGCAAAGTGTGGATCTGTGAGAAGTGCACCCCAAAGTGCCGAGGGAATTTGGAAGCTTGGGGCTGGTGTGGAAGCAACATGCCAGTGGGAACTTAGCAAGCTGGGTGGAGAAATTTCAGAGCTCCAGGAATTTCCACGAGATGAGAACAAGATGGCCTGCCCTCCAGTGCCTGTGTGGTTTGCTTTTTTATATTTCATGCTACACTCAAAAATGGTTGTTAAGGGATACAGAGGGATGATTCAGGGGTTAAAAGCATTGGCTATACTACCAGAGGACCTAACTACTCAATACCCAGTACCCACACAGGGGCTCACAACCATCTATGATTCCAGTTCCAGGGGATCTGATGTATTCTTCTCACCTTCTATGCACATGGTGCACAGATATGAATGCAGGCAAAACACATATAGGTAGGTTTTTTGCATAAAAAATATTAAAAATTTAAAAATATATGAATTCAATTGAGTTTCAACTTCAACTTACAATTACCAGTTGTAAAATAAAAATGAGGTTCAAAAAGACTTAAATAGTATACCTTTATTGAAATAGGTATGATAGTATACACTTATAATCCCAGTACTCAGGAATCTGAGGCAGCTGATAGAAGTCCAAGGCTGGCTTACTTCACATAGTGAATTCTAGGCTAGCCAGGGTTACAGTAAAATCCCATCAAAAATACCAAAAATTAAATATGCTTATAAATAAAAGGCAATAAAAACTGATTGTAAAAGCTGATATAGGTGAAGGGACATTCCATATACTAGCTTCTAAGCAAGTATGATTTTCCAGGCTTCAGTCTCTTCTTGGGAACTTGAAGAGAGTAATACTTGTATCTTAAGGCTGTAGAAAAAGTTAATATAAAAACATGCATGTAATTTTAAAAGACACAACTTTCATTTACTTTGAACAGCTTATTCTTTTTAGTATAGTTTATTCACAGAATATAAATATATAGTTCCCAAAGACAAATTTCATTAAAAAATAAAAACCTAGATTTCATTTTGTGTTGCTCACTGAACAATGGGTTTAAGTTTACTGACTTCTAAGAAACATACTGAACAATGACAATACAGCAACAAAATAACAGGGCTACAGCTGCAGGTCAGTGGATGGGTCTGAATCCTGTCAAACACACACACACAGACACACACACATGTGCAAGTTCACACACAGGTCCATGCATGTACACAAACACACAAGCACATACAATTTTATATGCTTACACAAAAAAGAGACTCCTTGCTGTGTTTTTTTTTTCCCCCTGCCCTTTGGGGGGGGTGCAGTTCTGGTTTTGTGGGGTTTTGTTTTGTTTTCTTTCCAGAGAAAGATTATGAAGTTGAGGGGGAATCTGGGAGAAGTTGGGAGGGGAAAGAATATGACCACATGTTGTATAAAAAACTGAAGAAAGAACTAAAGTAAAAGGGAAAAAATTTCATCTACAAAACATACTATCAAAAGATAATGACTGCAACATTTGTTATATATCCTCCCAGTTTGTAGTATAGGCCTTTCTAAAAATTAAGATCAGCTGGTACTTTGAAAAGATAATACAATCCATAAATCTCTAGCTAGGCTAATTATAAAAAAAAAGAGGGGAAAGTATCAAGTATCAGAACAGATAGGCTAGTCATTTCTGAAGTTAGAGACATTGGAAGAATAAAGGAATGTTACAGATAACATTCTGCCCAGAAATTTGATTAACTTAGGGGAAATGATCAACTCCTCTAACAGCAAGGCAATCAAAGCTCAGGCAAGAACAACAAATAACTTCAGGAAGGCTGGAAGCTATTAATAATAAAAATAGATCAAGAAGTAAATAAACATCTGCCAAACAGAAAACACCAGCCCATATGGTTCTCTACCATCCATTCTAGAAAACCAAAACAAAAGAAATACTTCCTAATTCTGGTTCTATCACTATCAAAATACCAAGACCAATCAAAACATATCCCACCCAGAAGATATAAAGATTCACATATGCGTGTGACAAGATAGTCAATATCAAACCTTACGTATCTACACACTGAGAGAACAAGATACCAGTACAGATCTATTAGAACGGAAAAAACCAAAAGGCAGCTATCAAAGGCTAGTTAATAAGGACTAGAAACAGTAAGAGGACAGCAAGGTAGTTTGCTGCTGGTGGGAATTTGAAGCAGACCAGCCACTTTTGACAAGTCTAGCAGTTTCTAAAATATACAAATATAGTCTTCCCAATGATCTACCAATGATGCTGTTAGTTATTCACACTAATTAAAGAAAGTTGAAAACTTTTGACTATCCCCAAACTTGTAGATACTAACAGAAGCCTCATTTAAAATTGCCAAATTTTCAAAGTGATCAAAATGTGCTTCAGTAAGTAAACAGATAAGCAAACACTAGGCAGATTCACACTAGCAAAAAGTTAAGAGTCTCATAAAACAAGTACTACTAAATAAAAAGAAGACAGATCCACAAATGTATACTGCTAACTACATACAAAAAAACATTCTGACTATGTGACATTGTGGGAAAAGCCAAGCTGGAGAGACAGTTAAAATATAGAATGTTTCCCACAGGTTGGGAGAGAAAGAAGAAGGAAAGGTCAAGTAGAGGAGACTGACAGGACAATGGCAGCATTGTGAACTGTAATGGTAGTGATAGCATGCACGGACCTAGTATGTGTAACAAACTAATTTCTAAAGGAATATAAGTATTTATGCAAATATGTATGCAAAACAGATGAGGCTACAAGTCTCACCTTTCCACTTGGGTTAGCAGAAAACAGTGAAGTTTAACACTAATTTCAAATATGACTGTGAAAGGGAAGCTGGTATGAAATGAAGGTTGAGGAATACACTACAGTTTTGATTCCAAAGTTTAAAGACCTCAAGGACGATGATAATACATCTAGTATCAGCAATAAGTGCTTTGAAAGCTAGACAGGAAACACTGAAATATTCCTCTGTATTCCTGTGTTAAGACCCATCCCCATTCAAGGATTGCTTAAAAAAATATGAAGATGTAACATAAAATTAGTAAGTTTAAAACTGCCAGTAAAATAAAATTTCCTTTATGGTTCTAAATTCTATAAAATTAGATGTAAGGTTCATCTAATAAAAACTAGACAATATGATCAATGGCAATAAAAAATTCAAAATGTTTTTAATTTACTTAGCCATAAACTTGCCTCTAAGAGTCTTTGCAAGAAAACTACAAAATGATTCCTTAAAAATATTTTTGTATTTTAAAATATATATTTTCAGTAGAGAAAATATATAAAATCATTCATAATCCACATTTCAAAAAATAGTTACCATTTTGGTATCTCTTCTTTCCTAGTACATTTTCAAAGACATACTTTTAATACCCTATTGTTGAAAATTCAACACACTTTGATTTTAAGACATATAGAAATCAAGTTGGAACTGACCCAAAAATTCCTTCCCTGCTGGCTAGTTTCACATTACTGGAAAGTGATATACAAGCCATTGGGAGAGAAAAGCCATCAATGGTTATTACGGACAAACTTCGCTGGCTACAATACCGACCTACCAGACAAGACATATCTATTGACGCAAAACTGGCACAAATGTTGTTTGGGTAACCAGCTACCTTTTAATTGGATTTTGAAGTCTTCTCTGAAATGGAATTTGTGCCCGGTATTGTAAACTTGAAAAGTCCTACATCCTAGAGAGGTACCTATTACTATTGTCTTGTTACAGGGACATCGTGTCAAACTGCCTTCTAAATACTTGCTTTTATATAAACAGATTCATGCCACCCTCAACTTGGCCAAGGAAGTTTTACTCTCTACCTTTTAATGCAGCGGTCAGAAGTTAATCAACATGCTGAGAATAAGTGATTTCTGGGTGCTCAGCCCTAAATGAGACATATACATCAACTCACCCTCCCCTGAGGCTATAGGAACATCAAGGAAGATAGGGTGGAAAGAATTATGGGACAGAGAATGGGAAAGAGTGCTGAGAAATACTGCCTTTTATATATGCACGGCCACTGTGCTCATAAACAGCAGCTAGTTACCTACACAGTATCAAATCAGCAAGATCAGTTGACATTCCAACAGGACTCAGTGGGTTCTATATGTTTTAAAAAGTTAGAAGTTATGAAGAGTAGAGGAAGGAGATATTTTGGTGGTATCTGAGGAAGTTGGGAGGGGTGAGCTGAGAATGCATTTTGATCAAGATACACTGCTTACATGTATGACACTGTGAAAAAAATAAAATTATTCTATTAAAAATATATAAAACCCTTTTATCTTCTCTAGCAAAAATACATCAGTATAGCTATATTTTGGAATGTTTAATTTTAAATATCACCTTACCACAATCTAGGATTATCAGGAAAGGAAATCTTAATGAGAGACAATCTAGGTTAAACTGACCTATGGTCGTGTCTGTGTGAGATTATCTCAATTATTAATGAAGTAGGAAGGCCTACCGACTGTGGCTGACATTATCTACCCAGGGGATTCAAAACTGCATAAGAGTGGAGACAGGGAGCTTAGTTTAAGCATGTGAACACAAATCCACTGTTCTTGTATCATGGCTGTATATGTATTATGACAAATTGCTTCATTTCCCATAATAATGAACAATAATCTACAATTATAAGCCAAACAAGCTTTCTTCCTTAAATTGCTTTTGTTGATAAAACAGGAAATAAAAAAATACATAACACATAAACAGCAATTTTATTTTCTTCAACCCAATAATCCATTTATGTTGTTAATTTATTCAACATAACTCGTAATAACTGAATATATTTCAATTACTAATGCAAAATTATTTAACAGCCTGTTATTGTAGCAAAAATGGGAACTATCCTTAAAAACCTGTAACAAACAGCCTTATACATTATAGCAGGATACAATTATTCTGCTATATTGTATTCCCAGTGGAGCTTGGTGATTAGGCAGTAGAAGAAGAGGTGGAGCTGGGAGAGGAAGAGAGGAAGGGGAGGGGACTATTCACTTGAGAGTTAAAGTTGCATTTTTAAATTTTTTTTTTTTTTAAAAAAGTGAGTAGTGCTGATATGAGTCATGTGACTCCAGTGTGGGAACTTTGAACAAAGAAACTGCTTGCAGGCAGGTTCCCTGCTGAGAGAAATTACAGGCTGCTCTGAGTCAAGAGAGCCAAATGAATAAGCCTCTGTTTTGGAGCAGTTACTGATTTAACTGTGAATTTACAATATAGGGATAATTTGCTTTTAGGAAAGAATTTATAAACAGATTTGTCCGAATCACGTAGGGAATCTAGCCCCAGGTTAGGAACTAAGATAGGGAAAATTGTCACTGACTCCAGGTACAGAGTACAGTAATATCCATTGCCTGCTTTGATCAGGTAATACAATTTGTCTGTGGCTCCTAGAGAGAGACCTACAGATAAATAAATAAATAGATGGCTGCTCTAGACAGAGAGCCAAACAGATAGATGGTATAAATAAAAAGCTGTTCTAGGCATTGAGCCAAACAAAAAGATAGTGTAAATCAGGTGTATTAAGGTGGTATAAAGTTACATTGCCTCACAGGATACTCAAGTTCTGTCTAACATGGGCCCCACAGGAATTCTGGGTTTATTTCCTGCTTGGCAAAATAGGAAAGGCCTGAAAATAGGCATATACAGTACTGTAGTTACTTCATTTATTTTAGATTGCTTTAACTTTCAAAATGGGTGTAATTCACTTGGGAGGCAGAGGCAGGCGGATTTCTGAGTTCGAGGCCAGCCTGGTCTACAGAGTGAGTGCCAGGACAGCCAGGGCTACACAGAGAAACCCTGTCTCAAAAAACCAAAACAAACAAACAAAAAAATGGGTGTAATTCTGTGTTGTGTAGTTATATTTTTTCCTCTGGATAAATGGTCAAGATAAAGGTTTTTCTGGTTACTGGCTCAAGGATATGCTGATTTGGAAAAAGGTTTTGTCTGTGTGTTTTGAGAAGAGGTCATTAAGGTAGTTATACCCACACCAGAATTATATGGATCAGACATGACAGAGGTAGGCCTCCAGAAGACTAGATTACAGGGAATCAAACAAAAAATTATCTTGATGAAACTAAAATTTGTCTAGAGATTTGTATACTACAGAATATACAGCCTTGGTAAATGAATCTCTTTGTCAGAACATGCTGAACTGACCTGCTTGAACTCCTGATGTCCTGGACTTCCAGCTGGATCCAGTTAAGACACAGACATCAGAGGCTTATCAATCACTGGTGTGGCCGTCTTAGGCCAACTAACTCCCCTATTTACCCTCCCCCACTTCAAATATCTCAATGCCCAAATTCAGCTTGAGGAAATTAATGAAGTGTTGGTGTCCCAATTCCCTGAGCTTGGGGGTGTTTTTATTATTTATTATTAGTTTATTATTTATTACTTATTTATTATTAGTTTTTTTCTAGAGATTTTAGTACTGATTTTTATTGAAACAGAAAGAGATAAAATTGATTATATAGCCATATCTATTGGTAGAAATCTGTATACTAAGCTGAAGTTATATTTCTTAGGTGACACAAAATTTATTTTGATGCAAATTCAAGGGTTTCATTGGTATAATTTCTTCTATTAATTCAAAATTTGTGGGTACAAGGCTTAGACCCAGTACTTCTTTAACTGTTTTTTGTTTTTTTTAAACTGCTTTTAGATGATTAAGCAATGTGAGTTAAGGACCTATAACAAATTCATGGCTCTGAGTTTATTGTTAGGGTGTTTTCTAGATTTTAATTAGAAATAGCTGAGAGTAATTAACGGCCAACAGTCCAGATAGCTTTACATAGATAGTTGGTTTTCAAAAACATGAGAAGTCCACAGAATTGATGGTACAGACATTTCTTCATTAAAGATCATTTGACTAGAGACCTGTCTGCTCCTGACAGCTTCCCCTTCTTGGATTCTAAGAAGAAATTGAGTATCTTTGGAGTTACTCCAGTAGTGGTTGACAGCCACTAGGCAAATTGCCTCTTTTCATCTACAGACAAAATACTGTCCAGAAAAAAGAAACACTTGTAGAATAGTCAACTGATTATATCTGCCAAGACAGAGTGATCAGCCCTTCAATATTCTGCAGTGGTCACATATATCAGAAGAATTTTTTCATGGGCCACACACAACTACCACAATCTCCTAAAAATCAGAGAGGGCAACAGAAATCAACGAACAAAACAGCCACTCAAAAACAAACAAACAAAAAAACAAAACAAAACAAAAAAACAGAAAAAACCCAGATGGCACTATGTAGAATTACAATTTTGTCAAACCCAGATGCCTAGACTCTAATGTAAAAACATAATCAATAACAGCCATGCAATATCTCTACTAGAGCCCAGCAACCCTACCAAAACAGGCCACTAAGTATTACAATATAGATGTAGCACAAGAAAAAGAACCTTAAAATAACATTAATGAATATAAAAGAGGCTGTTAAAGAGGAAATGAATTAAATTCCTTACAGAAATTTGTGAAATCACAATGGAAGAAAATGAATAAAACAGCCCAGGAATTGAAATTGGAAATCAAATTTATAAACAAACAAACAAACAAACAAAAACAAAACAAAATGAACCAAACAGAGAAATTTAGGAATTTAAACAGCAATCTCAGAGGGGAAGCCTCATCAACAGATTATAAGAGACAGAAGAGAGAATCTCAGGCATTGCAAACACAACAGAAGAAATAGTTATCTCAGTTAAGAACGAGTTTAATCTCAAAATCTCTCAGTATAAAACATTAAGGAAATATGGGACACTACAAAATCTTATAATAGGAATACAGAAAGGAGAAGAAACCCAGGTTGAAGGGACATAAAATGTTTTCAACAAAATCACCTAAGAAAATTTCCCTAACCTAGACAATGAGCTATTTATCAAGGTACAAGAAGGTACCTGCACAGGTACAAAACACCAAATAGACTGGACTAGAAAAGAAAGTTCCCCAGCACATAAGATTCATAACACTAAATGTACAGAACAAAAAAAAAATATTAAAAGATGCAAGGGAAAAGACCAATTAATATATTAAGGCAGACCTATTAGAATTACACCTACTTTCTCTAAAAGTCAGAAGAGTCTGGACAGATGTGCTACAGATTACAGATGCTAGCACAGACTACTATAACCAGCAAAATGTTCACTCACAATAGATGAAGAAAGTAAGACATTCCATGTTAAAACCAAATTTAAGCAATATCCATCTACAAATTCAATCCTACAGAAGGCACTAGAAAGAAAATTCCAACCTAAAGAAGTTAAGGAACAAATAATCCCAGAACAACAAATCAAGAGGGGAAATTCATGCACACACAGGAACCCCTCAACCCCCACCAACAAAATAACAGAAATCAATGAACAGTAAATTTTGACATCTC
The DNA here is from genome assembly GCA_030674055.1 of Rhabdomys pumilio. Classification (NCBI taxonomy): domain Eukaryota; kingdom Metazoa; phylum Chordata; class Mammalia; order Rodentia; family Muridae; genus Rhabdomys; species Rhabdomys pumilio. The sequence goes on along the minus strand of JANHMN010000007.1, from coordinate 40,759,838 downwards.
TAAATACAAATGGTCTCAATTAGCCAATAAAAAGGTATAGGCTAACAAAATAGATTTGAAAACAGAATCCATCCTTTGGTTACATCCAAGAAACACACTTTAACATCAAGGATAGATACCACCTCAAAGTAAAAGGATAGAAAAAAAATTCCAAGCAAATAGACGTATGAAGCAAGCAGGTGTAGTTGTTTTAATATCTGACAAAATGGACTTCAAACAAAAACTAATCAGAGGAGACAGGAAAGCACACTATATACTCATCAAAGGAAAAATTCATGAGAGGACATTGCCAATTTTTAGTATCTAGGCACCAAACACAAGGGCACTCAGGTTCATAAAAGAAATACTACTTCTACTTAAATTCCTCACTCACTGATAGTAGGAAGTTTCAATATCACACTCTTGCCAATATACATGTCATCCAGATAAAAACTAAACAGAGATGAGACTGGGTGCATTCAGAGTGGTATGGCCACGGTTTTACAAAGCAACTGATGGGAGAAGATATAGAGACCTACAGCTGAACATTAGACAGAAGCTGGGGAATCCCATGGAAGAGGGGGAGGAGTGACTATAGGAGCCAGAGGGTTCAAGAACACTATGAGAACATAGTCCAGAGAATCATAAGGACACACTTTAAAAACCTGTAATTCACTGGGGTGTTTGAATATGCTTGGCCCAGGAAATGGCACTATTAAGAGGTGTGACCTTGTTGAAGTAGGTGTGGCTTTGTTGGAGTAAGTGTGTCACGGTGAACGTGGGCTATACGACCCTCATCCTAGCTGCCTGGAAGTCAGTCTACTCCTGGCTTTCTTTACATGAAGATGTAGAACTCTCAGCTCCTCCTGTACCAGGCCTGCCTGGACACTGCCATGCTCCCGCCTTGATGATGATAGACTAAACCACTGAACCTGTAAGCCAGCTCTCCAATTAAATGTTCTTATAAGAGTTGCCATGGTCATGGTGTCTCTTCACAGCAATGCAAACCCTAACTATGACAGCCACCAAATTGGAAAATTTAAAAGGAATAATTTTCTCAATACAAATGATTTAGCAAAGTTAGCTTAAGATGATAAGCAAAATTAAACAGACCTATAACCCCAAGAGTAATAAAAGCAGGAATTAAAATTCTCCCAATCAAAACAAGTCCAAGGCCAGCTGGTTTAAGTGCAGACTTCTTTTTTGTTTGTTTGTTTTTGTTTGTTTCTTTGTTGAGACAGGGTTTCTCTGTGTAAGCCTGGCTGTCCTGGAACTCACTCTGTAGATCAGGCTGGCCTCGAACTCAGAAAATCCACCTGCCTCTGCCTACCAAGTGCTGGGATTAAAAGTGTGCGCCACCACTGCCCGACTAAATGCAGACTTCTCCAAGACTTTCATAGAAGAGTTAATGCCAATACTCCTCAAAATATTCTACAAAATAGGAACAGAAGAAACACTGCCCAATTCTTTTTAGAAGGGCAGTTGCCCTGATAGCCAAATCACACCAAGACCCAGTGTGTGTGTGTGTGTGTGTGAGAGAGAGAGAGAGACAGAGAGAGAGACAGAGAGAGAGACAGAGAGAGAGACAAAGAGACAGAGAGATACAGAGAATTACAGACTAATTTCTTTTATGAACATAGATACAAAAATGCTCAATAAAATACTTGCAAGCTGAATCCAAAAATACATCAAAAGGATCAACTAACATGAACAAGGGGACTTCATTCTAGAGATTCAGGGATGGTTCAACATACGTAAATCAATAAATGTAATTTATCCACATAAATAAACCAAAAGACAAAAATACATCATCATCTCATTAGATGAAATTCAAAGATGAATCTGATAAAATTCAATACCCTTGTGATAAAAGTTCTGGGGATAATAGGGATATAAGGGGAATACCTCAACCCAATAAAGTTGGGTTTAACTTTAACACCAAGTATACAGATAATATCAAATTAAATGGAGAGAAACTCAAAAGCAATGTTATTAAAATCAGGAAAAAGGCAAAGTTGTCCACTCTCTATATATCTATTCAATATGGTACTTGGAGTCTTAGCTAGACCAATAAGACAACTGAAGGATACCATGGAGGATACAAACTGGAAAGGAAGAAATAGTGATAAAAGTACCTATTCACAGATGAAATGACAGTATACATAAGTGACCCCAAAAATTCTACCAGGAAACCCCTACAGCTGATAAACACTTCTAGCAAAGTAGTTGCATACAAAATTAACTCACAAAAAATCTGCAGCCCTCTTATACACAAATGACAAATGGACTGAGAAAGAAATCAGGGAAACAACACTCTTCACAGTAGCCTCAAATAATAAAAAATATCTTGGAGTAACCAAGTAAGTGAAAACACCTCATGGTTCTTACTTCAAGTCAATGAAGAAAGAAATGAAAAAAGATATCAGAAGATGGAAAGGTCTCCTATGCTCAATAGATCAGCAGGTTTTTTAATATAGTAAAAGTGGCCACCCTACCAAAAGCAATCTACAGATTCAGATTCACTGCAATCCCCATCAAAATTCCAACAAAATTCTTCACAAATCTTGAAGGACAAGTTCAATTTTCTATGGAAACACACACACACACCAAAACTAAAAACAAAACAAATAAAACACCCCAGGCTAGTTAAAACAATCATGAATTTAAAAACAATCAAATGAACAAAAATATGCAGGAGGTATCACTATTGGTGATTTCAAGTTGTATTACAGATCTGTAGTTATAAAAACAGCATGGTGTTGGCAGAAAAACAGACACATTGATCAATGGAATCAAATTGAAGACCCAGACATAAGTACTCATAAAAATGAATGGACACCTGATTTTTGATAAAGAATTCAGAAGTACACATTAGAATAAAATCAGCATCTTCAACAAATAGTGCTAGTCAAAGTGGATGGCTATGGCTATATGTAGAAGAAAATCCAAACTGATCCATACTTAAAATCACCCTGCACAAAACTCAAACCCAAATAGATCAAAGACCTCAACATAAAATCAGATACACTGAACCTGACAGAAGAGAAAGTGGTGAATAGCCTTGAATGCATTGGCAAAGTAAGAGTTTCTGAACAGAACATGGATAGCATAGACATTAAGATCAACAAAAATAAGTGGGACCTTATGAAACCTAGAAGCTTCATCAAGGTAAAGAACATTGTTATTCAGACAATGAGACAGCCTACAGAATTAGAAATGATTTTTATTAACTAAACATCAGATATAAGCCTAATATCCAAAATATATAAAGAATTCAAAAAGCTAGAAATCAAGATAACAAATAAGTCAATTAAAATATGTGGTACAGGTCTAAAAATAATTCTCAAAATAGGAAATTCAAATGACTAACAAACACTTAAAGGAAAATTTAATATTCTTAGTCACCAGGAAAATGAAAGTAAAAAATAGTGTAAGATTCGATTCTATCTTACACCTGTCTGCTGAGAACAACACAAGTAACAGCTCATTTGGGTGAGGATGTGGAACAATGAGAACACACCTCCATTGCTGGCATGAGTGCAATATAGAGCCACTATGGAGATCACTGTGCCAGTTACTCAGGAACATGGAAATGGACTTACCTCAAGATCCAGCTATACCACTCTTGGGCATATAAGCATAGGATGCTTCATTCTACCAGAGATACTTGTTGAATTTATAACAACCAGAAACTGGAAATAACCTAAATATTCCTCAACAGAAGAATGGATACTGCAGGGGGTGGGTCATGAAATTTGTAGGTAAATGGGTAGAACTAGGAAAAAAGAATCATCCTGAGTAAGGTACTCAGAAAGACAAATACGGTATGTATTCACTCATACACGAATATTAGCTATTAAGTCAATAACAATCATGCTATAGTAGAACCACAAAAGCTAGTATAGGGTAAATTACTGGAAGATGGGGGCAGACACATCAGGTTAGGAAAGGAAACAGAATAGTTAAGGATGGATGTATGTATGTATGTATGTATGTATGGATGGATGGATGGATGGATGGATAGTGGTACAGGAAGACCAAGTTGGGAGGGAAGCAAAGGAAGGAATCAGAGAGAGAGTTAAAAATAAGGGCCATCTGAGAGGTAGTATGGAAGCATAGTAGTAGAAGCTTCCATATATATAAAGGTCATCTAAATGAAATCTCCAAATGATGGAGAAGAAAGAGAGCTCCAACTGGTTAACTCTTTTGTCACCATGAAACAAGACCTGGGATTGGGTTACATCTGACTGAGCTGTTGGCCAAAGGAGTCCCACAGGAATCTACAAACAACCCTGGCTGTTGCCAAGACTACAGGCTGCTTTCTACAAACTGATAGAAAAGCTCCATTGCTGAAGATAAAACCTATAGACTCATTGAACAAGGAAAAGTCTAGCTAGTACCTACATAAAGTCTTCACTCATTCATGCTAACATCTTTGGTACAGGAAAGTCCTCTATGTACTACCAAAAGTGCAATGTAAATACCGACCTAGCCACAAGCCCTTCCATCTACAATGGTATCCTTTCTGCAAGATACCCTAGTGCAACCATGACACAGAGCTATGGGAGTAACCAGCCAAGGCCTGTTTGATTTGACTTAAGGCTCACTCCACGAGATGAGACTTATACCTAACTGAATATATCCAAGAACTTAGGACTAGATAGCCCAGGGACCTATGAGGAAAACTAAAAACAATTTTATTTTATTTTTTTTTTAAAAAAGGGTAGCTATAAAGTAACTCCTATTAACATTCTGCTATATTCACAGTTCAGTGCCTTGCTCAGACAAGATTCTTTTTACATCAGATAGAAACAAATACAGAGTCCCACATTATGCAGAATTAGAAACCTTGGAACAGGAAGCCCTAAATGGGATGTCTCCATCAAATGCTCACATCAAGGTTCAGGGGACCATGTAGAAGAGAAGGCAGAAGAGCATTAAGAGCCAGAGGGGAAGGAGAATACCAAAATAAGGCCCTCAAAATCAACATGATCCAAGCTCATATGAACTCAGAGTCTCTGGCAGTATACAGGGTCCTGCATGGATCTGCACCAGTTCATCTGTGCATATATTAGGGCTTCCATTCCATTGTTCGTATTTGATTCCTGAATATAGGAATGAGTGGCTCTCTGATTCTTGTGGCTTCTCTTGGGCTCTTTTCTTTCTGTTCGTTTTGTGTAATTTTGTGTTAATTTTTGTTTTATCTTATATTTTATTATTACTCCTTAGAAACCTTTTAGTTTATGCTCCTTTCCAAGCAAAAACAAATTATTTATATATATATAAATATAAATATATATACTATATATTTAAATATATAAAAGTATACATAATATATTATTAAAATATAAATTAATAAAATTAATAAAACATTAAATTATTAATTTATTATTTATAATAATTAAATTAATGAATTTATATATACAAATATATTTGTTTATATATAGTTATATACTTATATAATTTTAATATATATATTAAAATGAAAAGTAAATAAAAACTGACAAATATCTGACAAAACTCACTGAATTATCTACTTAAAATCTATGATTCCTTGAGTTGATATGCAAGCATAGTTTAATAGACTCTGCAGGAAACGGTGAGGAAATTTAATGGAAAGGTAAGTGACACTAAAATGTTTCTAACTTCAACAGTATAGTAAAATAGGGAATTTTATAAAGTAGAATAAAAAGCCAAACGTCCATCCAGTCAGGAGCATTGTCTTAGTTTTGGGAGCTCCCGGCTGGCAGTGAAAGGAATGCCAAGAGCAGATGGCCAGATGGCTTAAGACAGAGAGACTTAGAAAATCTGTACTATACTGACACTAATGAGACTATTAAGAAGCAGAAAAGAAGACAGAGCCAGACTAGGGCTGCTCATTGGCACTGGCAAAGAGTAGAGATGGCAAGAAAACCTCTCCTCTTGGCACTCAGCACTCACCTGAAGCAGCCATGCAAGAACATGTTAAAAAGAGTTCTATAATCTATATTCTGAGCAAGCTCAGCAAAGTATCAGAAGACTATAAACTGAAACCAGGCCAGCAGAAGACTTTTGATAACAGGAAGAACTGAATCAGAACCACACACTAGTCATCAGCTATAGAGGTAGGAAACTGGGTATTCAGGTGAACACATTGAAGTTTCAAAGACTTAGACCCAACCTTGGGGGGAAAAAAGGGCTACACAGGGCAAAGTCAGCATTCCCAATCATATTCCTGAAGTAGTGCCCACAGGTATGCCAGGATCTGTGACTACACTTATTAAAAAAAAAGCCTACTTACTGAAGCAGCATCTATAACTTGATTTCCCAAAGTTCAGTCTAGAGGTGAAAACAACACATAAAAACTGCTTGGTATACATAACCAACATCTGAGACAAAGAAGGCCCAGGGATATAGTAGGCATCTGGGAACCAAGGAAGAAATGCTGAGGTTCTTACACTGGGCAAACAGGCCAAACTGCATTCCTAAGACATACCATGGTTCAGCCCTATGCTCTTGATATTCTCTTACTTTAAGACTTACTGTCAATTTAATAGGACAGATCTGTTCTGCCATCTCTCCAGCCCTTGATGGGCTTGACTAACCCTTTTAGTGTGGTGGTTTGAATAAAAGAGCACCCTTTGTACACACACACTCATAGGGAGTGGCATTAGTGAAGGTATGACCTTTTAGTAGGCGTGGTCTTGTTGGAGGAAGTATGTTTCAGAAGCTCAAGCCAGGCAGTGTCACTCTCTCTTCCTGCTGCCTCTGATCCAGATTTAGAACTCCTTCTCCAGCCTCATGTCTGCCTATGCAGCTTCCTGCATGGGCTAAACCTCTAAACCTGTAAACCAACCCCAATGTTGAAATGTTTTCCTTTGTAAGAGTTGCTGTGGTCACGGTCTCTTCAGAGCAATAGAAACCCTAACTAAGATGCTTAGGCACACTAAGAGAAAGCCTTAATAAATAGACTTTGAGATTAAAAAAAAAAAAGTAATTTGGATAAATATCAATTAAATTGAAAAAAATCACTAGAACATATTTTAAAAATATATTCCACTAAACTGGAAAATGTAAAAGAAATAAATACATTTCTAGATTCACATAACTTATCAAGATAAGTAATTTGAACAGACCTACAGCAAACAAAGAGGCACTGAATCAGTAATAATAATTTAAAACAAATTCTTATTCTAAAAAAAGTCTAGGTCCACATAGATTATGTGTAACTCTAAAGAACTACCACCAGATGGTTCACAAACTATTCTATGAGATAGAAAAAGAAAGAATACTATCAAACTTATTTTATAAAATCAGAATTACCAATTACAATACCAGATAAAGAGACAAAAAAGAAAATTACAGACCAATCTCACTGATGAAGAGATGCAAAAGTTCTCACTATAGTATATATTAATCAAATTCAGAATGCATAATCATTAACTATGATCAGGCTGGCTTCACCCAGTGGGCAGGCCTCATGTTCTCCAATATGAAAGGCCTATGTTATTGTTGCTGACTGCATGTAGCAGTTTACTGATCTCTTCCAGGGTGAAATTGTCAAGGACAAGAAAATGTCCCATTCGTGGCTGAGCATAGGCTCATTTTCCATTGACTGAAGCAGAAGTGTGACTATGACATGGTCCTTCCTGCAACACATGCTACATCACTATTATGAGCACAAGGGACAAGATAGGTGTCTTGACTACATCTAGCAGAGCTATAAACACAACTAGCACCACTTCACTACCAAGAAAGAGGTTTCTTGTCCTGGGCTCACTTTGATGGCATCACCTTATCCCACCACCCTGGATTTATCCATACTGTCCATGAAATCCTGGAGGGACAATAAGAAGTGATTCTGGACACAGCTAGAATTTCAGATTGTGTGACTCTCTATAAAAAAAAAAATCCTAAAGACTCCAAAAATATAAGTCAAGACTGCACTGAGATTCCATCTCTCTCATCAAAACAGCAGTCATTATGAAAATAAGTAACAGGCTGGAAAGATGGCCCCACAGCTAAGAACACTTACTTCTATAGGATCCGAGTTTGGCTCCTATCACTCATGTCAGGAGGCTGATAACCATCTCTAACTCCAGTTCCTCAATGCCTCTGGCCTTCGAGGGCATCTGCACTCATGTGGACATACTCATATGTAGTACACATAATTAAAAATAATAAAAATAACTCTCAAAAACAGGAAAAATATACTGGTGAGGATACAGACAAAACTTACACACTGTTGGTGGGAATGCAAACTAATCCAAACATTACAGAAGTCAGTATGACTGATTCTCAGAATAAAATTCACTCTACCTTGTGACACAGTTACTCCACTTTTGGGTATTTACCAAAACAAAAACAAAAGCAGAAATAAAATACATCAAAACATCTTAAGAATACTTGTAGATCAATGATTACTGAAGCACTCTTCACAATAAGTTATATTACCAACCTAGGTGTCCAATAACAAAGGAACAATAAAATACAGTATGTATACACTGTAGGTGTTTCCAGCCATAAAGGACAAAACTATATCATTTGCAAAAAAGAAAATGAGTATCAGAGTTAATCATCTTGAGTAAATTTTTCCAGTCTTAGGAAGACAAAAACTGTATGTTCTTCATTTGTCATTCCTAGAATTTATATACATAAAATAATGTATTTTCAAATAATTTTAAAATAAAATAATGCAAAACTGCCTGTCTAGGAGAACAAAGGGAATTAACAGGAGTGAGGAGGGAAATAAAAACGAAGGGTCAGTGGCACATGGGAATATGCTGAACATACAATATACACTTGTATGAAAATTTAAAAAAATTAAAATAAAAATTTGAATAACAGCTTTTAAACAGACATTTATTTTACAGAACATTTATGTACTTCAATTTAACTACATATCTTAAATTAATTATGTACTTCAATTTAACTACATAATCATAAATTAATAATTTATGATTAGTTTAATTGATTTGATATTTGTGTCATTTTTAAATTTAAATCCTACTTAAGAATAGGTCAGGATATGCAATTTATAAAATACTGGACACATAAAAATAAAATTATATTACTGAGATGAAGACATTCATTTTCTATTTTAAGGCACTGTGCCTTTCAAAAATGTATAATACATATCATATAATAAAATATATAATGAATATTGGATTATTTTATTTATTTAAAACATTGTCAAATTCAAAGTGATCATACACTTACATTTAAAATACAGTTTTGCTAGAACAACTTTATTAATTAGGGTAAAAGGTTTTAACTTCAGAATTAAAGTTAATTACCTTCAAATAAACTGAGGTCTCTTCGTAGCCGTGGTCCATAAAGCCCTTCTAAAATACTCTCAAAACCTGTGGTTGTCAAAGAGAGAAAGTGTATTAGCTTCTGGAAAAGCTTTATTCTTTTAATGATCAAAAATCTTAAATTTTATGTCAATCAACAAATAATTTTCCATAGTATACCTGTTACTTTCACCCAGTTTAAAGTGAACTATCTAATATACTAATTTTGTAGTAACTGTCGAATATTGTAATGTAATTAGAATACTGAAATGCATATATTAACCCAAGCTCAAGTACTTAAGTACTGTCAAGCATGACCTAATATTTGAGTCAATGCTGGTGAGAATGTGGGAAGAGAAAAATAGTCACTCACTATTGGCGGGACTACAAAATTGTGGAACCACAATGAAAATCAGTATAGAGAATTCTCAAAAAGCAAAATGTAAATCATATGACCCACCTATAACCCTGTGGCATATGCCCAAAGAACTTGACATCATATTCCATATATACTTGCTTGGCCAAGTTCATTGCTGCTCTCCTCACAATAACAAAGGAATGGAAAAAGCCTACATATCCTACACTGATAAATGGATAATGAAAATGTGGAGTATGTACACTATGAAATACTAGTCAGGTGTAAAGAAAAGTTAAATCATGAAATGTGCAGGTAACATGATGATGGTGCAAGGGGCTGAGGGTGGGAGAGTTACAAACAGGGCATAGTAGGAAACAAGTGCTATCAAAGGGGAAATGGGAAAAAAAGGGAGGAAGACTTACCTACGAAAGGGGTGGAAAGGGAAATACTGAAGGGCAAAAAAGGAGGGATAAAGAACACCAAAGATGACTGGAACAAACATAAATATTATTTACAGTTATTTACAAATACGTATATATGTGTATAAATATTTAAATAAAGTTATGCTACTCAGGGTGATAATGCTCCCCAAAGAGTCATGACTAACAACATTCTTGGTTCCAAGCAGGGGAACTCCATTCAAAAGACTCCCAAGGCTTGTGGTTGCCTTCCAGAATGTGAAGAGCTTAGGTCACTCCTATGATTTCTATCAAATATTTAAGGAAAATATCCTACATTTCATTTTGTATTGTTGTTTGATATTTGAAAAGGGAAGGATATTCTTACTCAGAGCAATGTCAAAACATGTCCAAGGGAAATTTCTATTTTAATTTTTTAAATTTAAATATTATCACATAATTCCCCACCCCCCGCTTTCCTCAACCTTGCCCATGTTCTCCTGGATCCCTGTCAAATTTATAGCTTTTTCTAAAATTGTTTTTGTGACATATATATTTCTACGTAAAAAATAAATATATAAATACAATCTGCTCAGTCTACTTAGTGTTATATTTATGTACATTACTGTATAAGAAATCAGCCTACACTAATCATGTGTCACTCTGTAGCAGGTATAAATTATGAGATCTGTGTTATGTGGCTTTGTTTTTGTGTGAACACTCAGAGTATACTTGCACACAAACCTAATGCATATCGCCTATGGATTTCAGGTTATGAACATGTACAGTCAGTTATATTACTGAATAGTGTAGCTAGTTGTAACAAATCAGTAAAAATTCTTATTTATAAACTCATTAATATTGCAACCACAGAAACGGTACACTAAAATATGAGATCACAGCAGGGTTTTTGTTTTTGTTTTAGCTCTAGTGTAATGCTATTGGATCATCATTCTACCTGCAATTCTTTTCTTTTTGACAACTTAATGAGTGAGTACTACATCAACATCACTCTTCAGCCTCCTTCCCTTTTTAACTCCTCCTGTGTCCACCATTTATAATCTCTTCTTTAAGTATTATTGTTACATATACATATGCACAGGTATATGCATATGCACACATGTATATATGTAGTCTACTGAGCCAATTTAGCTTTGTTTATACATACATTTGTTGGACCAATAGAGACTGGCTTGTCTATGTGGAAGTCTGTCCCTGGAGGTATCAGATTCTCATTCTGTCAGCAGGCATTCTCATTCTCTCATTACCATCTATATAGCTCTTCAGCCAGGAGTGGGATTGAGTTTTCAGTATCCACATTGGCATGCAACTGGGATTATGCTGATTTTGCTCATTATGTTATACTATTGTTATAAGTTTCTTATCATATATAGAAGACACTATCTGACAGCAGAGGTCTTTGCCTTCTAGCTCCTGTTAAATGGGTTTTAAAGTCCAATTGGGTAGCTGTTGGTTAGTCCAAGATCTAAGTGCCACTACTGTATCACTGTAAATGTGCCGATGTGATTTGTAGTCTTTACATCTGGGTAGAACTGTTTCTCTCCCTTGGCAGTTTATACACCACCTTCTGATACTATAAAGAGTTGAACCTCAGGGAGAAGACATTCAGATCAGTTCTAGCTTAATTCCTAGATATTCTGTGTCGAAACTGTGGTATCTTCAGCTATAGTGTTTTGCCTTCATATTTTGGAATGCAATCAAAAGCCTTGGGTGTCTGAGGCTCCTTCCTCTCTGATGACTCTAGCTTGTGTCTAGCTGACACACAAAACAAGCCCGCACACCATCTCTTGTTACCAAACAAAGCTTCCAGTAAGCACAGGTCTAAAACGAGTCTACATCAAGTCCTCTATATATTATAGCTTTCAGTTTAGTATTTTTGTTTTTAATAAAATTTGAGGAGATAAAAATCAATCTATCATATGAAAAACAATTATTTACA
>JANHMN010000007.1:40697936-40747471 GCA_030674055.1 Rhabdomys pumilio | reverse complement strand
GGGACAGAGCCCCAGGTTCCATAAGAAACCACACCTAGTGAAGTAAGGTGGAGAGCAACTGAGTAACCTTGGGGCTTCACTCACACATATGTGAACACAAACACAAAAAGTTGAATAAAAAACAGATATTAGCAGGTTTATATGGACAGTAATATGGTTTTGTTTAAGGGAGCTTGAAGCTAAGACTGATAATATAAACTTGATCCCCAGAAGTAGTAACACAGTGGAGTGAACTGACTCCCTAAAGTTCTCTTCTGACCTTCGTATGTGTGACATGGCACCTTCCTTCCAAATAAATGAATTTTTAAAATTTTGTTTATATATACCTCCTTACTTGTTTCACATTAGTCTCATTTATATTCCTTCTCATTCCCCATCCCAGATAGCAAAATATCTTGTAATAAATAGCTGTTTTCCTTTATGACACAGTAGTTGTACAAGCTTCTTTATGACATACCTGTATGTAAAGTATTCTACTTTTACTCCAAATTACTAATCTTGCCTATACATTCCCTATGCCTGTGACCATTCCCCTTCTCTAATAGCCCCTATTTTCCTTTGCCTTGTTATAAAAAATTTAAATTCTGAGGGTAAGAGAAAAGACAGTATTTGTCTAATTTATGTGGTAGTTTGAATAAAAATGGCCCTCCCAGGCTCATATATTTCAGTGATAAGTCACCAGGAGTGGAACTGTTTGAAATGATTGAGAAGTGTGTCACTAGGGCATGGGCTTTGAGGTTTCAAAAGCCCATGCCAGGCCCAAAGTTTCTTTCTTTCCTTCCTACTGTCTGCATATTAGGATGTAGAACTCTAAGCTACTTCTCCAGTACCACGTCTCCCTCTGTGCTGCCATGCTGCATGCCATGATGATAATGAACTTAAGTCTCTGAAACTGTAAGCAAGCCTCCAATTCAATGCTTTTATAAGAATTGCCTTAGCCTGTTGGGATGTGTCGTGCACACATGGGTGTGGGTTCTCTTGGGTTGAGTTGTGGATCCCGTGTCTGTCCCTTCCAGACTAAAGCTGCGGCTCAGAGATGCAAAGGCGCAGGAATTTGACTATGCTCACTTCAGGCTGCGCCTGGCTGAAGCTAGGCTGTGGGAAGCTGCAGGGAAGAGGATGTTGGTTGCTGCAACTCGCCTGGCTGGGTCATGGCTAACTCAGCTAGCTCACTTGAGTTGGCTACCTCTGTGGCTGGAAGCATAGAGAGGGCCTCAGAGGGAGGTTAGACAGCAGCTCAATAGTTGAAGACCTTCTCCATGGTTCCTCATGGCAGGCCTCAAAAAAGGGAGATAGTTCAGGTCTTAAGATATGATCTTAAGATCTTTTGTTGTTATAGTGCAAAGTGGATGAAGCTTTACCCTGTATTCTCAGGGCGGGCCTGAGGTTAAATATCTTTTGCAAGGAGGGTCTGGGAAGGAATGCTTAATTGGCTATGCCCTCTTGCCTTTAGGTATCTCATGAATAAGGAGATGTTTTGAGGCTCTGTAGCCTGTAGTCATGCTTGTACCTGTGCTACTTGACCACTGGCCACAAATCTCTCTTTGAAAGGGGCTGTAGAGGGCTGTGGCTATGTGAAAGGAACCAGGGGTCCCAGGAGCAAGGCCAAACTCCTACTGTACCTTTAGGGTCTCCGGGGTTCAAGGCCTGCGCTTGACCAGGTACACAGCTGAATCTCACAGCCCACCGCCCCACACTGGCCATAACATCTCTTTACAGCAATAGAACAGTAAGTAAGTACAACAGAAGTTGGTACAAATAGTAGGGTACTGCTGTGTCAGGCCTGACCATGCTGCTTGTTGGCAGAATGTAGACTTTGAACTAGAAAAGCCATTGAATGCTTTTGAGTAGGACTTAATAGGCTACACTAAGAGAATGATGCTGAAGGTGATTTGAACTATATAGAGCCAGCTCAAAAAGTTTCAAAGGGGAAGAATATTAATTAGTAAGTTGTCTAGAGATCATTCTTGTGATATTTTGGGAAACAATGTGGCTGCTTTTTGTCCTTGCCCTAAAAATTGGTCTGAAGCTAAATTGAAGAGTTTTGGATTAATGTCATTGGAAGAACAGACTTCAGGACAGCCTACTATTGACTCTGTTATGTGGTTTATTAGTAATCATCACCCTTGTGCAGACTTATAATAAAAAGGAGCAGTCTTGACAAAGAGAAATATAAAATGTACAGTTTGAGGAGAAGAGGAGCACCAAGAAATGTCATGGAGTTAAGTCCTCGAGCTGAGCTCAAAGAGATGGAAAGTTTTTTTTTTTTTAAAGCTTGATGATAAACGAGACAAAGCCAGTGGTAACCTCAGGGTAAGACCCCTCCATGCTTAGCTTCTAAATTGTGAAAAGAAAATAAAGGAAAGCTTAAGCAGTGAACAAAACCACTGAAAACAGAAAGCTGGTGAAAATGTAATTAAACTGTGGGGCCAAGTTCCAGCCCTAACTAGCAGTAGAACTTGGTTGGCATCTTCAGCCAAGTGGTTCTGACTTTATCTAGGAAAATACAAGAAAGCACTAGTGGAATCTCCTTCTGTGGCTAAGGAAAGCCACATGCCAGGCATGTGTCAGGGCTATCCTTGCATGAAAGCCCAGAGAGTCCAATGTATGAAGTTTGAAGGTGAAGCCTGAATTGTATTATAGTTATTACCCAAAGATGCTAGAGATGCCAGAGTTGTGAGATACCTGCCAATAAGAGCTGCTAACAAGTAGAACCAGCCTACGAGAAAGAAATGTGTTGCAGTCAACAAAGTTGGAAAGAGTTAGAGTGCTGAAGAACAATTTGACATCAGACAGGGAGATGCAGCATTTGGAATTTGTTCTGCTAGTTTTCAGTCTTACTTTGGTATGGTATTTTACTATGCATCCTTTGTTAACTTTTGGAATGGTTATGTATATTCTGTGTCAATACATGTTAGAAGTGCTATCTACTTTTAGATTTTGATTTTACAGGGTTACAGTTAAGATATGCTTGGAGTCTCAGAAGTATTTGCACTTTGGACTTTAAACAGTGTTGAGGCTAAAAGACTATGAGGACTTTTGAAATGAATGTATTTTGCATTATGATATGGCTATAAGTCCATGGGGGCAGGGCAGGGAGTAGAATGTGCTAGTCTGAATAATAATGGCCCCTCCAAAGGCTCAAATATTTGAATGCTTAGTCACCAGGGAGTAGAAGTATTTGAAAGAAGAATTAGAAGTGTGGCCTCACTAGGGGTTGGCTTTGAGGTTTCAAAAACCCAGGTCAAGCCCAGTGTCTCTCTTTCTTTCTGAGGATCACTTATAAAGAAGTTTCAGCTACTTCTCCAACGCATGTCTACCTGTGTTCTCCACCATGATTATGAACTAAGCCCCTAAAAGCCCTCAATTAAAACTCTTTCTTTTCAGAGTTGCTTTGGTCATGGTGTCTTTTCAGTGACTAAGACAGTCTAGCTTATTAAGCTTGATATCAGTTTCATCTATTTTCCTATAAACATGACTTCAATCTTCTTTGGAAAGTCCTCATAGTCTTTTAGCTTCAACACTGTTTAAATGTCCAAAGTCCAAACTTTATATATATACATATACATTACATATACATATATGTATGTATGTGTGTGTGTGTGTGTGTGTGTGTGTGTGTGTGTGTGTAGAGAGAGAGAGCGAGAGAGAGAGATTGATTCATTCTATTCATTTTATAAGTTCTGTTACCTGACTAATACAAGTATGTGTGTAGAGGGTATGTATTTTATGCTGACTGACTCATTCAGAAGTTGTATAGCTGAAGAATGTTAGCTTTATTTTAGTGTTTTTTGTTTGTTTGTTTGTTTGTTTGATGGAACTCCAAATTGCTTTCCAGGGTATCTAGACCAATTCACTTTATTTCTAACAGTTCATAATGGTTCCTTTCTAAGGGTATTCTCACCAACAATTTTTTTTTATCATTTATAATACAGTCCTTCTGACTGAGATGATATAATGTAGTACTGATCTGCATTTTTCTGAAAGACAGAGATGTCAAACCATGTTTTCATATATTTGATGGCTATCTTTACTTCTATCAAAAAGTATCTGTTCCATGTATATGCCATTTATTGACTGAAGTTTACTTATTGTATGTCTAAGTTTGTCATTCTTTATATGTTTTGGATATTAATCCCCTGCAGAAGAACATCTGCCAAAGATTTGCTGCTCTCATGCAGGTTCTATCTTCACTCTGGTAACTGTTATACCTTTACTGCCAGAGCTTTTAATTTCATGATAGCCTATTTCTCAATTCTATTTCCTGAGCTACAGGAGTCCTGTTCAGAACACCATTGTCTGTCCCTACAGTTTTAAGCATTTCCTTTAAGTTTGCCTCTAGTAGTTTCGAATATTTTAAGGTCTTTGAATCATTTTGATTTTTGTATAGGATGAGATGTGGATCTAATTTCATTCTTCTACAAATGACAAAGGATTACTAGCCAGGAAGTCAGGAATTAGGAATCATGGCCAACTCTCATTATCCCTTCCTTATGTTACATACAATGAGACAAACTGCTTGTCCCTCTCATCCAATCAGGAAGAAAAAGGGCCCCAGTCTTCCCAGATGCTCTTGAGGATCTTGAAAATCACTGCCAAGTGCAAATCCCCTGAGAATGTTCAGTCCTCTCAACTCTGATTAGATGGCTGGCACATGACACTTCATTAATAGTATTTGACTGGTGGGAGAAAATTTATCCCACTGTACATATCCTAACATCAAATCAGTAATCCCCAGGCACCCAAATCATGATTATAGTCTGTTATTTGGTTTACCATAAAAAAATGGTTATGATCCCACTACATAACTACATACTTCCCCCTTATCAACATGTAAGCCCATAAGAAACAACGTCTCAACTAACCCCAACACAGTCCTGACTGGCAAGGCTCTTGCACTGTTGTTACCTGGAATGAACATATATCTGTTTTCTCAATTACATCCTCAAACATACACAACTTTTGCTTGTTGGTCTTCCATCCATCTATAAATTCTTTAAGTGATACACCAACAAAAACTTGATGAAGTGGTCTGACTTCCTTAGCTGACCTCCCCTAAAACAATATGCAGATACCTAACTTTTTTAGAATTATCTGGTTAAAAGGTTGTTTCATTTCTCCAACCTGGTTTTGGTGACTTTCTATACATCGAATAACTTAAGGAAGGGTTTGTTTCATTCACAGGTTTCAGGTATATACATTCTATCATGGTAGGGAAGTCATGGCAGAAGGGCTTGAGGCAGTTAGACACAGAACACCTGCTGTCAGGAGTTAGAGAGAAACGAACTCTAGAGTTCAGTTCTCCTTTCACTTTTACTCAGTCTGGCTGATAAGTGGGTCTTCCAATCTCATTGAACTTAAACTAGACAATACCTCACAATTGTTCTCAGTAGTTTATCACCTAGGAGTTTCAGAGTCTCTGAAGTTGACAATGTTAATCACCACAAGGTCTAACAGAATTCAGCAATGAGACCATCCAGTTCTGCGCTTATCTTTGATGGGAGACTATCAATACTTAAATATCATTGTTCTTTGTAAATCTGTTTGGATTGAATTTATACTGATGGTTTAATTTTTATAGGTCACGTCTAGTAATTTATCCAGTTCCTGTAGATTTTCCAATCTGTTGAAACCCAAGTTTTCAAAATATTCTATTAGTACCTTTATATCTGTATACCTGTTGAAACATGGCCTAAGTTTTATTAATCAGGATCTTCTCTCTCAATTCTGGGTTAGTTTGGTTAAAAGTTTATCAACCTTGTTCAACTTTTCAAAGAGCTAACTTTGTTTCATTGACCCTTGACTGCTGGTCTTAGTCAAGAGATCACTGGGTCCTTTTAGTTTTCTGTCTCTCAGGGTCCATGACCAATAGTCCTGATTTTCTTTTCTTTGTTTTTTAATTAAAATTTTATGTTTAATTAACAAATTTTCTGTAAATTTATGCTCCATGATGAGTGAGATGGCACAGAGGTCAATGGTACTTGCTGATAAAAGCCTGAGATATTGAGCTGTATCCCTGAAGCCCACATGATGAACGGGAAGAACCAAATCCCACTAGTTTTCTCTGTCCTCCATGTGGGTATACCATGGCACACTCACATGCACAAATACACAAGCATATAATAAGCAAATATTAAAAATAATTTGTGTGTGTGCCTGCTTGTGTGTGTTCTAGTTTACTAGGTGTCTACAGAAGATAATCCAAATCTTTTTCTTCCTCATGGTCAGAGGAGGAAGTTTATCCTCTATGGTTTTTTAGTTTGTAATTTGTACATCCAAATTTGGTCATTTCTTTTCAAATATTTGCTTTTTATTAGTTTTCCTCTTTGCAAATACTTAGTACTATCATTTACTCCTGTAAGTATGAAATTGTGTTATAAAACTTAACAGCTACTAGTGGCTCCTTACCATGTAAAGGAGATCAATGCCACTGACAGTTGGCTGTCTCTTAAGTGATGGATGGAGATACAGAAAATCAACATAGTTTATGTCACAATGACACCTATTTCAGGCTGCTGACCCACTAGAATTATAAGATGTATGATATAATGTGTTATGCCACCAAACTTGTGATCTCTGTTACAATAGCAAAAGGAAACTAATACATAATTCAGACTAATACTGTGGCTTGAAATTTCTTTAACTGGTACAAGGTATAAATTTGTTAAAGAGCCAAACCAGTTTCCATTTATTTCCTAAATGCCATGCTGTGTTCAAGTGTTAAGAGTTTTCTTCTAGATAGAAATTCATAAGAGGAACTAGGTGGTTCTGAGATATGAAATTAAGTCAATTTAAGTTTGACATTCTGTTTTTTATTAAATGATCATCTAAAGCTAATATAAAACATGTATCAAACATTGAATTATACAACTGCCATGTTAGTTTGAAGCTTCCTATAACTGAGGTACAGTGTATTTTCCTATTTTCCATATTCAGATTTTCCTTCTCGCACTTTATAATTAGGTTTTGAACCTTTTAAGAATTTCAAAATAGAATCATATATCCTAAGTAATAATTACCAATTTCAAAAAGCACAAGCATTCCTCATACAAATGTTCTGTACTCATATGTATAATCAAACTTTGTCTTGTTTTATGATTTTCTTTATGTAAGTAAGAAAATTTGGAACACCCAGTATCATTTTCTGTGCCTGTGTGAATTTGATTTTCACATGTAGCTCTTTAACCCATGAGAATTTATTTTTAATGAAGAGTATAATAGAGAAAAATAATTTCACATCAAAACATTAATTTTGACTAGTAGGCCATCTTTATTACCATAAAATTCCAAAGTGTTAAAGCATGTATGTTTGTAAATATTTAATGGATATCTAAATGTAAAGTTTACTACTATAAATTTACTTGTTTTCTATCATTGTAAATTTTCCTTCTCTAGATATTTCATGTTAATAGAATAATGCCTTATGTGTTTTTGGGTGTCTATTTTCTATTTCTGAATATATCACTTTATAGCACGTTGATAATCTTTATCATGAAATAGTATTCCATTGTATAGACATGCCACATTTGTTTAGCAATTTGCTAGCTAACAGAACTGAGTGGTTTACACTTTCAGGCTTTTATGAATGGTGTGGCTATGAACACCATGAACAAATCTTTGTATGAAAGTATTTTTGTTTTTACCAGATAGTTAAAGAGCAAGAAAACCAGTGAGTTTTGTAGTAATCCTATGTTTAACATTTTGAGAAATTGCCAATATCTTTATAAAAATAGAGACACAACTTTGCATTCAGATGAAAAATACTTCACCAAGATTTTTGTATTTTATTAGAGTCAATGGGTGCTAAAGGCTACCTTATTTCCCTAGTGAATAATGATGTCCAGTTTATTTTCTTATTCAACAATATTGGTAATCTGTGTATGTTCTGCTGAAATACATATTCAAATCTTTTGATCCTTTTTGACTTTTCTTTTTCTATGAAGTTGTAAGAATTTATTTTTTTTTTGGATAAAAATTCCTAATCAGTTAAATATACATTTTGTTTCAAGCTCGTGAACTTCATTTTTAAGCACATGCATTTGTGACTTTGAATCCAACCAATCTACTTTTTCTTTATGGACTTTTTCTTAGACTGTATACCTATTCCTAATTAGTTCAAAGATTACTACTCCATAAGATACTAAAATTATCTTTAACATTTTATGGTTTTCTTAATTCAAGTGTAACATACTATTTAGAGTTAGCTTACCTAATAAATTTTAACTTTTTGCTTATTTGTTTTTTATATTTTAAAATATTTCACTTAATATCATGCAACACTTATGTATTTCGCTCTAATCCACTACCCCTTTCCTCACAGTCCAATTCCTACCTCCCCTCCCTACTCCTCCCTCCAAGCTTCAGATACTTTTAGTTTTAAACTCACTAAGCTCACCCAGAGCCATCTGTATGTTCATAGGTGTAGGGGCACCTACTGGGGCATAAGCAGTCTCTCAGGGGCCACATCTCTACAAAGAAACCATTCTTATTCTTCCAATGGAACTCCCAGTAGTTCCTCAGCTGTGGGTATAATTTCATAAGCTTCTCCCCATTCATACTGAGATTCTTGCTAACTTGATACTGAGCAAGTATTGTGCATGCAGACCTGTGAGTCAGCAAACACTGCTTCACTGCAGATGAACACTGTCTTTAACTCAAAATCTTTCTACCCCTTCTTCTATACTGATTCCTAAGCACTAGAGGTGGGGGTTAGGCTAGAGGTGTGTGACACACATGTCCCATTTAGAGCTGAGCACTCCACAGTCCCTCATTCCCTACATGCTGACTGGTTGTAGTTGTCTGTGGTAACCTCTTTGGTGGTTTGAATGAACTACCAAAATGGACACACACACACACACACACACACAGACATCTATTTAAACAGTTGGTGGCACTGTTTAGAGAGGTATATTTTGAATGTAGAGGATGGATCACTGGCTTTGATAATTTAGTTTTAACCCACTTCCAACCTACTCTGTTTCATGCTTGTAGTTGAGGACATGATTTCTCTGCATCTTCCTCCTGCTGTTATGCTTGGCACTTGTTGCCATGCCTCTGCCTCATCATGATGGAATTTGATCCTTCTACAATGATAAATCAAAATAAACTCTTCCTCAACTTGAAATTGAACAGACTGAAATTGGTCATACAATTTTATCACAATAGAAAATACTAATACAGAAACTGGTACCAGAGAGTAGGCTGTTGCTTGAAGAACCTGATCATGTTTTTTGAAGGAATGTGGGACTTTGGATCATAACAATAGATGAATGCTATAAGCAGAGCCATTCTAGTAGAATATTGGTAGATAGTAGTACTGGAAATAGATTTTGAAGGCCCTGCTCAAGCACTTTCAGAAGAGACCAAAATTTGCAATTTGTTCTGAGCTACAATTGTGTGATTTTTCTGGCAATGATTCAAGCCTACACTTTGCCTACATTTGAAGAATTTGCCTGAGGCTAACTTGTGTGGCATGGTTGTTACTGATAACTCACATGCAAATCTACAATAAAAAAGAAAAACAAGTGGAAAAAACACAAAATGTACAGTTTGGAAAGGAAACGATCACTAAAGAATGTTATAGTTAAGGCATATGCTGGGAGAAAGGCTGTAGTTGTTATAGAGATTAATGCAGGAGAAGGTTGCTCAACACTGAAATAAAGGGAAAGTGGGGGGCAGGGCAGGTTGGGGGGAGTCCTTGGAGCACAACCTATGCACCACCATAGCCCAGCTTGGTTTGGAACATTTTAAAATGTTTTAAATGTTACAGTGTTTTGAGAGACCTATTTAGTTCTATGCCTCCTTAACTTGGGTTATCTGTTTTCCTAAAGTTTAGTGGGTTTAGTATATCATAGATACTAAACTCATGTTAGATGTGAAAGAAGAAAAAAAAAAAAAACCCTCATTCTTTAGACTCCCTCTCCACTGGCATGATATTGTTCTTAGCTATAGTCCCACTTGTTAACTGTTGGTCTTGATACCTATGCTAGTGTGCTCCTGTTCAGAAAGTCCTTTCCTGTACTTTTAAGTTTAAGCATATTCTCTATTAGATTTAGGGCATTAGGTCTTCTGTTGGGGTTCATGATAATTTGGGTTTTTTTTTTTTTTTTTTTTTTTTTTTTTTTGCAGGTTAAGAAATATGGGTTTAGTTTCATTCTTCTAAATATAGCTATCCAATTTTCTCAGTACCATTTGTTGAAGAAGCTGCCTCTTCTCCAGTGTGTATTTTTGGCTTATTTGTTATAAAAAATCAATTATTGTTTATTAACAAAAAATTATTTGTTAATAAAAAAATCAGGTGTGAGCAGGCGTGAGGACTTAAGCATTGATTTTCAATTCCACTTTATTGACCAACTTGTCTGTTTTTATGCCAATAACATGCTTTTTATAGCTCTGCAGTGTGAATTAAAACCAAAAACCATGGCCACAGCATGAAGCAGTGAGACACTGTGCAGAGGGTGGCTAGCAGGCCAAGAGTGGTGGTAAGGCCTCTGGCTGGGAAGTGACCTTAGTGGGCACAGACAGCTTCCAGTAGTGAAGGTTTCAGGAGAGAATTCGCTTTCCCAGAAAGCATTACAGCTCTTGTAATGACAGAAGCTTTCAGACAATCCTTGGTGGAGTAATTCTCACACCCCTTTATTCCCTCTGGATAGAGTCTTACAAACATTTTGGGGTGGGTTGGGTTCTGACAGCCAATGCTTTCTATTGGCTTGTTCTGAGATGTTAGGGATCCCTCATTTGCATGTGGAGAGGCTTGGGGTGCTGCTGTAACTGATTATCACATTTCTCTCCTTGGTGACATGACAGAGGGAGCAGGTGAAGCCCTCTGGTATAAAGTGCTAGGGCTTCTGAACCAATTCAAGCGTACCAAGTTTCCTAACATGGTCTACTGCCCCACAACTCCTCCTTTTCTTATTACAAAGGAGAAGTGTCATCAGAATAACTGTCTCCTATGTTGGGAACAACATACAAGACCTGATTCACTATCTTTGCGATGTTACTCATCTAGTCCTTTAGAAATTGGATGAGGTAGGGTGCCAAAAAAAGCAAGGCTCAATGGCTAGTATGGGACCAAGAAAGGGAAGAAACCAAGTTACCAAGGGGTTAGAATACCAAGGAGTAGAGGTGTTGGGAGCATAATATACTGGAGAAATTCTCTGAGTATTTGTATATCTTTTTCTACCAGCCCAGATTCATTGACAGAGAAGCAACAGTTTCCTAGTGGGAATTTTAGAATATTTTTGATATAATTCATATCACCTGAAAATAGAGGTTTATTGACTTCTTCCTTTTCTATATGTAATTAAAGGTACTTTTAATTACCATTTCTTTCTCATTAAATATTACAGGTTTACTTAGATTATTTACGTTTTGATTTAGCTTTGGTAAATATGTATATATATATATGTATATATATGTGTGTGTATGTATATGTGTATATATATGTATATATATATATACATATATATGTATATATATGTGTGTATATATATGTGTGTGTATATATGTATATATATATACATATACACACTCATATACACACACGTATGTATGTATGTATGTATGTATGTATGTATGTATGTTTTGGTCTGGTGCTATGTATATAGATGGTAAATTCTGAACCCCAAGATCTGGTTGATCCCAGATGAGTGAATTCTCATGTATACTGGTCTATGTTATGTAAACATTGATCCCCAACTTAAAGCTACTGGTTAAGAAAGGGTTAGAACCTATGATTGGGCTGTAGAAAGAGGTAGGACCTGAGAATCGAGTGAGGGGTCTCAAGAGACAGCACAGGACTAGAAGAAAAGAAGAAGGAGAAAGAAGATGCAGAGAGCAGGAGGCCTCCACTAGACAGTAGAATGGATCAGGAGCACATGGCCTAGAGAAATGCACCCTGAAATGAGACTGATGGCACAAAAGCAGCTGGAGCAAGACTCAAACAGCAAGTAGCAAAGAACATATGGATCGTATATATGAGAACAGTATATCTATCTAGGCTTACAGGTTATAAATAAAATACCAGGTTTTTGTGTCTTTTATAGGGGCTAGCTAGACTAGAATAAATATTTCATTTACATTTAGAAATTTATCCATTTTGGTTTTTTTTTTTTTTCATTTTGGATATTTTTTGATTTTTCTAAAGCTTTTCAAGTGTGTCATTAACTTATTATAGGACATTTTCCCAGCTTTATTTATATAGGCATTTAGTGTTATAAACTTAACTATTAGGACTGGTGCACTGTGCTCCATAGACTTTGATATATTGTGTTTTCATTTTCATTCAAATCTAGAAATTCTTAAATATCCTTGCTTTTTCCCGATACAATTTTTCAGTAAGGATTGTGTTGTTTCTGTCATTCTGATTGTTATTAAATAACCAGCTCTAATCCATGTTGTAGAGACAAAATGCAGGATGTTATTGCAATTTTCCTATATTTGTTGAAACTTGCTTTGTGTGTTAATATGTGGTAAACTCTGGAGAGTGTCTCACAGGTTGTGGAGAAGAAGAAGGTGTCTTCTTAGGGATTGAGTGAAATGATCTGTAGATGTCTATTAGACCTATTTAATTTATGTCATTTGACTCTGGACTTTCTATTTAGTTTTTTCTCTCTCTCCTCTCCTCACTCCTCTCCGATCCCCTCCCCTCCTCCTCCCCCTCCCCCTCCCCTTTCTCTCTTTCTCTCTTTCTCTTCCATATGTCCTGTCTTGACATTGGCAGGAAGAGAGGACTAAAATCAAAATCACCTTCTAGTTCTATGTGATTTTAGATTTAATACTATGAAACTGAGTGGGGTGTGTTAAACATAAATGTTTAGAATTGTTATATCCTCTAGGTGAATTTTTCTTTTAGAAATTATGAAGTACCCTTCCCTATCCCTTCTGACTAGTTTTGATTTCATGTCTATTTTTTTCAGATATTAGAATACCTATGCCTGCTTGGTTCTTAGTTCCATTTGCTTGGACTACTGTAGGACCGTGAAAAGGCAGCCTAGTTCCTGGTTGAGCAAAGGCTAGAAATCCCAGTGACTCTGAAGGGACACTAGGCGTTTTGCCTCCCTCCTGGGCATCCAGCTCCTGTCACGTAGCTACAGTCTCCCACAGCCCTCCACAGATTTGTGGTCATCAGTCATGTAAGGGCAATGCCTCAACCCCTCCACAGGTAGAGGACATGACCTGCGGTCACATAGACTCAAGACAAATCTCTATTTTAATGAGGTACCTAAAGGCCTGGAGACTTAGCCAATAAACTCTCCTTCACAGACACTCTTCTCTGCAAAATGTATTTAACCTCAGGCCCTCCCTGAGAAGTGGGATAAGATTTTACTTACCCACTTTCCACCATGACAATAAATGCCTTAAAACCATGGACTGCCTCTTTTCACTGGTATCCACTGTGGGGAGCCGTGGAGGCCTTTGCCTGTAGAGCAGCTGTCTAATCTCCTGTAGAAGGCCCCTGAGCTCTCAGCCATGGCCAAGCCAAGCCAGACCCAAGGCAGCTGCCACACAATGACAAAGCCAAGGACTGCTTCCCTGCGGGATCCAGCTGGAGCTCCCCTCTTTTACCCCTCGGCCTTGGTCCAGCCTGCAGGACCCTACTCTGTTCTCAGCTCTTCAGTGGCTACCAGCGGCGCCTGGGTGCCCAAGAGCCTGAGAACCATATGGCCCCCGGCCTTCTTGCAGGTCCAGGGACCCCCACCCCACCCCTGGAGCAGTGTCCCCTACAGGCTTCTCTACAGCCTAACACCCACCCTGACAGCACTGGGTAACTTCCCGTGTCCTGCCTCCCCTAGCGACCAAGCCCTGTGGTTGAGCAGACGTGGGTCCACACAAACCCTACAAACTACCTTTTTCCATACTTTTATTCTAATCTGTCTCTGATGGTAAAGTGTGTCTCTTGAAGCAAAAAGATGACTCCTTTTTCCTAAGCCAATCTGTTAGTCTGAATTTTCTACTAAGGTATCAAGACTGTTAATATTGCGTTATTACTGAACAGTGTTTATAATTCTTATTATTCTGTTGTTTTCTTTGACCTCTTTTGGTTAACTGTTTTGGGATTATTTATCAATTTATCTATTTATTGTACCCTCCTGGGTATTCTAAATTTTCCCTTCAGTCTTGTTTCTTCTGGTATCCTTTGTAGACCTTGGTTAGTAAATATAAATTTCTCAAGTGACTTTAATATGAAATATTTTTTTTCTCTTTGATTACAACTGATAGTTTTGTCTTTCAATATCCTTTCTGAGTTCTATATACTTAGCCACATTTCCTTAGGGTAAAAATTTTTTTCCTATGATTTTGTTAAAAATATTCCTTCTTCTATACCTATGATTAATGAGTCTTTTTTATAAAGTCCCAGATTTCCTAGATTCTTTTTTGATTTAACATTTTCTTTGATTGAGTGATTCATTTCTTCAATGCTGTCTCTGAGACTTTATATTCTCTCTTCTACCTTTTAAAAAGTTATTTTACAGTTATAGCACCTCCCACTTACTCTTTTCTACTTTCCAATTTGTTAGAAAGGCTTTCCTCTGAGCTTTCGACTCCCTGAGCCTTTCATCTTGAGTTTTGTTTCATGTAAATGTAATTTTTATTTTCTCAGATGATCTAATTGTCATTTTGGTGGCTTACTTTTGAGTAAGCTCATCCTTTCTAGTTCTTTCTGAACTCTGGCTGACTGGTTCAACTCAGCTGTTCTGGTCCAAACTCCTCTCCAAGCTGACTTATTCAAACTGGCTTCTCTTGGCTTCTAACTGGATTGCTCTGCTTGGCCTCAAAATAACTCTGGCAATCTGCTCTAATCTTCTGACTCCTTCTCATTCTCTGGCTCATTATGTCTTCACCTGTAACCTGTCTCTGTAAAACTGTCCCAGTAAAACTGCCTCCTTTCACTCCTCCCTCCCTCCTCTCTATGTTGCTCTCTTAAGTTGCTTCCCTTTCTCCTGCAGTTCTCCTGAATAGCCTCTCTTTCCTGTCTGTTCTCATGAGAGTTGGGTATATTCTGACTCATTCTGTCAAATATTTCTCTGATTTGTCACTTTGTCTGTCCCTCAACTAGACTTTCAAATATGACTGCCTCTTTCTACAAACCAAAGTTACCTTTATTCCTTGAGATTAAAGGTGTATACTTAGGTGTCTGTCTTCCAGCAAAAGGAATTAAAGGTGTGTGCTAAGGGCATGTCTGTATTCCATCCAGATCACACAGACCTAGAAAGTCTTTGGATGTATCCCTTGCCAAAACAGCCATGTTGTTGGGTTAAAATTCCTCTACAATTTCAATTAAACTTTTCTTCAAAGATTCTGTCTCTATTAAATTTTACTTTCATATCTCAAATTGTTTTTATTATTTCATTAGGTGGTCATTTCTATGGTCTTCATTCAAGAATTTGGTCATATCTTCTTGAGTTCCTTGAACACAATTATAAATGCTATTTTAAAGTCCATGTCTTGTGGATCAGCCAAGTTGCTTTTCTTGGGAAACTATTGTTATTATTTTCTATGAGATATACTGTCTTGACTATTCATGTTCTTAGTGGGGCTTATTTATTTATTTATTTATTTGTATATTTTAATGGGATATTAAAAATCTAATCTAGATTTAGGGTATGAAGTGTTTCTTTTTAAGGTTATCTAGTATTGCTTTTATTGGGTGAGTATTTGGATCTTTGTTTTCTGTTACCCCAGCTTGTCATGTTGTGGATCAACTGAAAACTGGTTTGTTTTCAGTCTTGGGGGTACTTTAAGGTTCCATCTTCAAATCCTATAAATTTTCACATCCACACGATAAGTAGAATGACTTGTAAACCAGCAGGAATGGGAGAGGTATGACTCTAGATGTTGCTAACAAGGATTTCAGGTCAGATACCAAGCAGTCCCAAGTCCTAATTCCTATCTGGTATTTCTATTTGGACTCTGTTCAAATTTCTTGAGCTTCTAAGCTAGCTATCACATTGGGTAGGTGGGGTGCCTGAGAGATGGTTAGGAAAGGGATAGGACTCCAATTTTAATATTACATGTAATGCTAAGTGTGAGTTTCTGCTAAATAATATGTCTTTAAAATTACAAGTATTTCTTTTTGCTGCATCTCTTTTTATTTCATTTTTCTGGTAGCTGGAGACAGGGGAAAAGGGACAGGGGACAGGAAGCCAATCTTAAGGACCAGATATTCTGATGAGAGAAAAATATAAATTTGTTAAGTGATAGTGTAGTCGATGATACATGTGAAAGAATTCCAAGTGTAGCATTTATGTATCTTCTATAAATTTGGAACGTTAAGTCCCTACTAAGTAAAAAATTAACTATATATACCCTTAATATTCAAATTTTTTGAAAAGACAAAATTCAAAAATGTTTGGGAACTGTAAGTCTGGCTCAGTGGTAAAGTGTTTGCCTAGTCTGCTCAAGGTCCTATATGTTCACCCCAGCACCACCATCTGGCATAGTTTATCTAGCAATTCCATACAAAATGCAAATATCTCATTTACCTTTCTTCCACTAGCAGTAGGAAATTCTGTGCTTTTAAAGGGCTCATTTGATTATATCAGGATCACCTGGGATAATATGCTTCTTAAATGTCAACTGTGCCTTCTAACATAACCATCTTAGAATTTTGCCCAGTATGATATACATTTAAGATAAGGTTCATTATTAATGAAAGTCATGCATAAATCATTAGATATCTATCCTTATGCTTCTTTATATCCTTTTTCAAATATTAGAGTTGCTCTGCTATTACCTCACAATATTCAAATAGAGCTTTGATTATAGAGCTTAGATTGTTCACTTATACATAACATTTTACTACTATCTTTAATCTATAGTTCATTGTAGATATCTCTGTGAAGGCTACCTGTCCATTTTGCAAACCTTACTTTAGTTAAAAATGTTAACGTGATAAGAAGTGAAAAACCCACTTGCCTAAGGCAAGCAAGATCTATTATCTTTCAACTGAGTACAAAAATGAATGTACCATCATCAATCTTAACCATGTGTAGAATGCATTCTTTTCCTCCAGAATAACCAAAGTTACAAAACTAAGACAAAGGTTTGTAGGTTGACAAAGAACTAATAGTATTTACATCATTAAATGAGTGTATTAGTTTTGTTTAAAAACAGAGCATACACCATTAATTCTTTTTCGCTATTACTTAAACTGAGTACACTTCAGATTATTTGTCTAAAATACACTTTAGTCTAGTTGTTAAAAGTACAGTTTGTGCTCCACTTAGAATGTAAAAAGCTTCTCCAAATGTGATTTCTATCCTAGGAAGAAAGGGGTAGGTAATCAAATATACAAAAGACTTGCTTTTCTAAAATAGATTGGAAGTTGAGGTTAGATGCTTTCTCAGCCACATTCTTTGTTGCTCTATTCACAAGACCCAGGAACTAAAAACAACCTAACTGTTCCTCAACTAGGAATGGATAATGAAGCTGTACAGATGCAATATGGAAAACTACTCAGTTGTTAGTAAAAATGAAATCATGAAACTTGCAGGTGAATGGATGAAACTAGTACATAGTATAGTGAGTCTGGTAACTCAGATACAGAATGGAAAATGCTGTGGATCCTAGTTCTGGATCTTTAGGATGTGAGTTCATACCCTGGAGAAACTGCTGAATCCAGGAAAGTAAAAAAGGACGACCAGGTGCTAGAGAGAAGCTCTGGGAATGAAAGTAGTCAAACAGGTGTGGTGAAGTGGGAAATAGCACAAATGGGAGAGGAGGTTGACTTTAACTAGGAAGTGGCATGAGGGAACCGTGCAGTAGCTGAGGGAGGGAGACGGAAGTAACACAAGGACACTTGGAAAAGCCACAGGGAAACATTATTTATATTTGCTTAGAAATACAAATATAATATGTAAGTTTACATTTTGAATGATGTTATGTCACATGTGGTGATAATGTTCCTCCTAATAGCCATACATTATCTAAGAAAAACCCCAGTACCACATAAGAAATGTCCATTCAAGTTGTTCAAGGGAATCCAGGAAACTCCCAAAACAATATAGGCTATTGTCACTGTCAGTGGCTGCCTTCCAGAATTTGCAGGTAAGACCCTATTGCTGAAGATACCACACATTCTGTACATAGGACTTAGAGGATTCCATCTATAACTAATCTATAACTTCTAGTTTTGATTAATTTAAATAGTAATACCTAGAAATTGAAAAGATGTGGTAGAAGTAATGAATGTAATACGAAAGAAAGACAATATAGATGGCTAATAAGATGTGGATACTGAAGAGTATGGCATACTTTAGCAAATAATATTTTTTATCCCAAGAGCAAGAATGAACTATTAATATTAACTCTTTCAAATACTACAGAGTTGGGATTATTTTTGAAGAGGCCATTCAAACAGCTAGTAGTATAGACTACAATGAAAAAGAAAGAAGAAATCAGGGAGGAGCCATGGCAATGGTATTTCAAGGGAGGGGATGTAGAACATACTGGTATAAAGAGGTAAGGGAAATAATGAAATGGGTGGGAGCGATAAATGGGGAGTGGGATAGGAGGGCAAGACAGAGGAGGGAATATGGGAATAACTAACACTCAAGACACCTCAAAAAAGTCATAGTAACCTATTGTAGACACACACATACATACATACACACAGGCCTGGTAAGTAACACAGTTACTACATAGCATGAGTGTTTATGTATGACAGAGGGACAAACTGTACCAATGTGTACAAAAGAGACTAAGAGGAATCCAGAAAAAGTAAAGTCTAGTCTACTACAATGAAAACCTTATTTCTAACAATACATACTGGAAAGAAGCCAAATATCCCTGGAAAATAAAGATAATGAATGATGGAAGTGATTCCTAGAAGTCTTAGTTTAAAAAAACTATTATAAAATGTTTACATATCATAAAATTATGGAGGACTGGAAATGAATACATATCTACATATAAGTATTAAGAATAAATTACACAAACAATAATGAGCCAACACAAAAGAATATACATTCTATATTTCAATTTAAACAAACTGTCCCAAAATGAGTAAAATTAATCTATTATGTTACAACATGCTCACTAATACATAAATATATCAGCTCAGGTGGCTCAGCACATCAGGCTCTGACAACCTTATAACTCTTACAGGAATCTGTCAATACACCTCACCCAATGTGGACTACTGTGGTTTGGTCTTATGTGATAGTTTGAGTACTGAATATTAAGAAGAAAAAGAGAAAGTAGACATAGGATACCTGATGACATTTTCAAAACATCATCACCAGCAACTAAGCTAATACAGGTACCTATAATGAAAGCTAATGAAAACAGTAATTTACTTTTCAAAGTATAGTTGTTTTTTAATATCTTTGGAGAACTGCTTTTAAGACCCAGACAGACAGTTTATTATTTAGGGGGAAAAAGGTGCAATTTCTCCCAAGTCCAAGTGGATCAAAGACCTCAGCATAAAACCAGATACACTAAATCTAATAGAAGAGACCATGGGGAACTGCCTTGAACATACTAGCACAGGAGACAAATTCCTGAACAGAACACCAATGGCTCAGGCACTAAGATCAACAACTGATAAATGGGACCTCATGAAACTGAAAAGCTTCTGTAAAGCTGAGAGCACCATCAATAAGACAAACAGTAGCTTACAGATTGTAAAAAGATCTTCACCAGCCCTACATCTGACAGACGGCTAATATCCAAAATATATTTTTAAAAACATCAAAAAAATTAGACACCAACAAACCAAATAAATCAATTAGAAAATGGGGTACAGAACTAAACGGAGGATTCTCAACAGAGGAATCTCAAATGGCTGAGAAGCACTTAAGAAATGTTTAAAGTCCTTAGTCATCAGGGAAATGCAAGTAAAAATGACTGAGAGTCCACCTTACATCCATCATAACACCTAAAACAAAAGCTCAAGCAACAGCACATGTTGGTGAGGGTGCTAGAGTGAGAAGAACACTCTTCCACTATTGGTGAGAGTGTAAACTAGTACAACCACTCTGAAAATCAATTTGGTGGTTTCTCAGAAAATTGGGGACAGTTTTATGCCAAGACCCAGCTATACCACTCCCAGGCATATACCCAAAAGATGACCCATTATACCATAAGGCCACATTCTCCACTATGTTCATAGTAGCTTTATTCATAATAGCCAGAAGCTGGAAACAACCCAGATGTCATTCAACTGAAGAATGGATAAAGAAAATATAGTACATCTACAGAATGGAATACTACTCAGCTATTAAAAATAAAGACAGTTTGAAATTTGCAGGCAAATGGATGGAATTGAAAATATCATCTAATGACGTAAGACAGACCAAGACAGACACCCATGGTATGCTCTCACTCATCAGTGGACATTAGCCATTAAGTACAGGATAACCATGCTACAATCCTAAGACCCAAAGAAACTAAGTAATAAGGAGGACCTCAAGGAGGATGTGTCAATCTCACTCACAAGGGGGAACAGACACTGTAGGTGGAAGAAGGGAGGGAACTGGGATGACAGGTGATGAGGAGAACAGGAGAGGGATGGGGATCAGCTGTGGGGAGAGGGAGGTAAAAGAGAGAACGGAAATCGGTGGGGGGCATCTCTGGGTCTAGCTGGAGACCTGGGATAGGGGAGGTTCCCAGGAGTCTATGGAGGTGACCCTGGCTGAGAATACAAGCAGCTGGGGATACGGAGACCAAAGTGGCCAACTTCTGTAGCCAGGCCAGACTTCCAGTAAAGAGAGGGGGACATCAACCTACCCACAAAACCTTTAACACAAAATCTGTCCTGCCTACAAGACAGACAGGCATAAAGACAGAGATCAGGGAAAGGGCCAACCAATGACTGGCCTAACTTGAGGCCTATCTCATGGGAGACAGCCAACTCTGACACTATTAATGATAGTCTGCTGTGCTTGCAAACAGGAGCCTAGCATAACTGTTTCCTGAGAGACTTCACCCAGCAGCAGATGGGTGCAGATGCAGAGACCCACAGCCAAACATCAGACAGAGCTCAGGGACTTGTGTGGAATGGTAATGGATAGGACTGAGCAAGTCAAAGGGGTCAAGAACCCCATAAGAAGACCTACAGAGTCAACTAACCTGGGCCCAAGGGGGCTCACAGAGATTGAACCACCAAGCGAAGAGCATGCAGAGGCTGGACCTAGGCCCCTGACACATTTGTGGCAGATATGCATGCAGCTTGGTCTTCATGTGGGTCCCCTAACAACTGAAGCAAAAGCTGTCTCTGATCTGTGACCTGCCATTGGATCCCTTTTCCCCAGCTAGGCTGCCTTGCCAGGTCTCAGTGGGAGATAATATGCTTAGTCCTGCTGCAACTTGTTTCAGGGCAGGGTGAGACCCAAGGGGAGGGAATAGTTGGGGTGGGGGAACTTGTGAGGATGGGACTTGAAGGAAAGGAAAGAGGGCTGCAACCAGGATGTAAAATGGGTAAGTAGATAAATTAATGAAAAAATATAGACCTAGTTAAAACTAATTATTAATATATAAAGAAAAACAAAGTATTTATTCTTTAACAATTTTTAAAACAAGGCTTTTCAGTATACTAAAATTTAAAAAAACTTTAAATATCCAGAATATGTAAGTTTGTTTTCTATATAGTAAGAGTTGCATTGTTTCTGGTATACTTATCCACAAATACGATTTTGCAAAAAAGTCCTAAAAACCCCAAGTGTTGGACATTTTACAACCTTCTTCCTTATTTCTACTAGAAACAATGCTTCAATGAGCAGGATTTGAACCTCTCTTCATCCATAGAGAAGGGACATGGCTTCTCTCATCAGTGAATTTAAAAGGAGTCACTGAGCAGGCAGAGCCCAGTTCTGCCTCTCTTGCTTTAGGGAAGAGCCACCAAGGGAAAATAAGCCTGAAGAGACAGTGTATGAGTGTTCCCTTCAAGTGTCTCAGCCTCTTTGACTCTATTCTAACGTGGCTTCTATTCACAGTAGAAATCATATTTTGTCCTCCATCTTTCACTCTGTTTAAATTTTCAAATTGATAAAAGTTGAGATAGAAAAAAGGATGCCACCTGAATATCCAATGTTTACATTAGTACATTATAGACTGCCCATTTCCCCAGTTTTGACTTAAAATAGCTGCTTCAATTAAGTTTCTATAAAACTATTGTAAACAAAAAAGCAAACAAAAATTAAAGAAAAACTTAAAATTTTATCGACAATGGATGTTCAAAACGAAAAGTAACTGCTTATCTGATCATGCATATTACATATTAACAAAAATTACTGAAGGTTTGTATTTCTTCCTGGTTGAGACCATAATTTATACTTGCATTCCTGCTCCACACCCATCCTACACTCAGTGATTCCCATGCTAAATATTTTCAGGCTATGTATTTGTATGTGCTTGTACTGTCCCTCTCAACACGTTCCCTACGTCAGCTTTAGACTGCATCTTTCAAACTCTAGGATCAGCAAACTATGGCCTGCAAAGCCAAATTTACTTTTTTATAAAAATAAGTTTTTATTGAAACACTTCCATGCTTATTCATTTTACTATTGCTTTTGCATTACAACAGCAGAGGTGCCTAACTCTAGCAGAGACCAGATGACCCTTGGGAGTAAACTATCAGGCAGAACATACCTGTAGCATGCTCACATTACATTGTGACTAGATGGGAAAGGCTGCTTACGCCTGCCTACCTGACTACTGCTCTAACTTGGCTAAGCCTAATATTTACTAACCATTCCTTTATGGTTAAAGATTCCCTATCCTTGCGTTCCCTCCCATGGAACCGAGTCATTTGAGACCTTTCAATTAATTCTTCTTCCTCTCTTTCCATTAGCTTAGAACATGTCTAGTACTCTGCACCCTTAATCATAGTTCAGTCTTTATAAACAAAATCTAAATACAAACCTACGGTAAGAGGTAAGCATTTTAACTCCACTCCCTCGTACTTGCATCTCACATAAAACAGAACTCCCCCCAAAAGTTCACATTCTTAGGAGAAATATTTAGGAAGAAACTTCTGTTTTTTATATTTTACTGTCTTCTAAAAGAAGAAAAAGAAATACTAACACTAACAACAGCTTTATATCTGTTCCTTACTGGAATAGAATGTCTTAGAAGTTGTTTTCCAGAAAAAAAATAAAAAAAATAAAAAAATAAAAAAAGGCCGGGCAGTGGCGGAGCACGCCTTTAATCCCAGCACTTTGGAGGCAGAGGCAGGCGGATTTCTGAGTTCAAAGCCAGCCTGGTCTACAGAGTGAGTTCCAGGACAGCCAGAGCTACACAGAGAAACCCTGTCTCGAAAGAAAAAGAAAAAAGAAAAAAAAAAGTTGTTTTCCACACAAGACCAATCCTCTTGTTCATCTGCCTCATTAGGGCAGCTGTGCCTCCATCTATTCAAGAGGCCTGCCAGTCCAGCTGTACTCTCATAGGTTGGTAAGTTAGTTCAGTTTAAGGATAAGAAGTGTGACACTTATTTTTTTTAATTTAACTTTATTATTATTTTTAGTAATGTTTTACTTTTTAAGATTACAAATGACATCATCTCTCCTTTGCTTTCCTCCCTCCAAATCTCAAGCACTCTTACCTTGCTCTCTTTCAAATTCATGGCATCTTTTTTCTTTGTTGTTGTTGTTGTTGGTGGTGGTGGTGGTGGTGATAGTGTATGTGTTCCTAAATACATAAATACAACCTACTCAGTTTATGTTACTGTAAGTATGTTTTTAGGACTGACCATTGATACCGAATAAGGAATTTTTGTGCTCTTCCCTGTGGAAGACTACTCTGTCTCTCAGCATTCTTTAGTTGCCTTAGTTCTTGTGAGCTTCTCTCATCCACATTAGCAATAACACCTATTTTTACCATGGTTCTAAGTCAAATACTTCAATACAACCCTACTTAAGGCTAGTATTTTGATTCTGATTTTTAAAGTTTGTGGACATTTAGAACCCAGTTTGGAAAAAAACAGAAATATAACCCCAAAAACCTGGCACATAGGACTCAAAAGATTTGATGGTAAACTGAGAAAAGTTGCGGAAAAAAATCATACCTTTAAAGTGTATAACAAAATGATGTCATAATAGTTAACTTGATTAAGAAAATATTTAAGTTTCTTTAAGAGATAAATTTAGAATTGACATTCATAATTTACATTAAATAATTCAAACCAAGTCCATCCCATTTCTTTACTTAATGTATAGGTCTCAATATTCTGTTAGTTCTCAGCTTTATTAAACTCAATATATACAAGAATTAAGGAGATGGCTCAGTCTGGAAAGTGCTTGGTACACAAGCATGAAGATTTCAGTGTGATATCAAGGTGGAACACCAGTGGTTGGAAGCAGGGCTCATGTCTGCAATCACAGATCTGGGAAGTCAGAAACAAGAGGCTCTCTGGGGCTAGTCTAACAAGATATGGAAACTCCAAATTTACAGAGATCCTCTTTCAAAAAAAGAGGAGAGCAACTTAGGGAGACATCCAATGTTGATGTCTAAGCTCTACATGCATATGCACACACATGCATGCATGCTATCCTCATGTGTCTGTGCATACATCAAAAGTACACAAGGATTAAAAAAAAAATCATGAGTGATGGGTGTTACTGGGGACGGAACTCAGGTCATCAGGATCATGTGCCAAGTGTTTTTACCTCCTGAGTCATTTTGCCAGTCCTTAAAACATGTCGCATTTAATCGGAGTACATTATCTCCACTTGAACATATTTGAATTACTAACTATCCTGTTACAATACAGTTGCCATCTCCAACACTCCACTGAAACTCATCTAATCAAGATCACCTGGAACCCTCATGCTGGGTTCCATCAACAGGTAACAGTCCATCTGGATAAAATCTTGTGTCCTCTCAGACAGTGCTAGCTCTCTGTTCTGGTTTACTGCTTCTCTAATAGCCTTACTTTTCAGTATTATCACTGGGAGCAGTGTGATGTTCCTTTCTCTACCTAAAAAATTTTAACATACCTTGGTGTGGTACCAAATTCTTTGTTATCCAATAGTCTATCCTATGTCCCTAGTTAATCTCATGCATCTGCATAGATTTAAATATCTTTGTGCTCATACAGTTCTTTAATACCTTTGGCACCAAAATACTATATTTTAACACTTTTCATTAAGCCAAAAAATAGCAAACACATGAGGAATGGTATTATCTCAAGTTCCCTATAAAAGATGAGTTATACCTCATTATAAATGCTAAGAAGGAACAGTGTTCCATCTAGTCCTTTGTACCATTTATGAAGATTTAGTTGCCTGTCTGTCAACAGTATGTAAACATGAAGTCTAATGGACAAAGTGACCTCCAATATACCCACCTTGCATACACACATTAGAAAAGAAAAATCCAACTTGAGTTAATGGAGAAATCTCTCAAGGTTTTATTCATAAAAGAATCTAGGACCAAGTTAAATTGTAAAGGTGACTCCCAAGGCAGAAGATATAGCTGCAAAGATACTCAAGATTTTGGGGAAATATGTAATAAATAAAAGCAGATGAAGAGGATCGTTGTTCTAAAGAACCAACTGGAAGAAACTGTCTGATAATCTATGACTACATAGCTGAATATGGTTAAGAGCTTTTACTTGATAAACAGAGACAAATGAGAGACATTAATGCCTATCAACTATGACATCAAAGCAGCTGCACAATGATTTACTGTATGTTTTAAGTCATAAGTTACACCAAAAGGAAGTAAAATCAGTAATGCATATATTGATATAAACCAAAACCTTATCTGAATTTGCCCAAATGCTTGCACTATCACAAAAACTGAATCCATGAAGTATTACAAGGAAAATAACTTGGCAGCAGATTAAAGAAATAACCCAAACAGGAAAATGTAAGCAGGATGAGGTTATTGGCAACTACAAAAGAAAAGCAGATACAGGAAAAAAAAAAAAAAAAAAGACAAGATTCATTTTATTCTTTTATTTTCTAGCAAACACAAAAATTCTTACAACAAAAGTTTTATTTAGCTTAACTAAGAACAATGAGCTGTTCTTCAAAGATAGCAAATTTTCTTAATTATGTTTCTAGGAGTATCAGCAGGTTGGATTGGACCCATAACCATTTCTTATCTACATTCTGTTACAAATACAAACTTTTCAGAAGATTCATTGATTATAAATTTAATCCTAAATATCTACTGTAATAAGGTTCTCAATATTGTAGACTTATATGTTTTGTGCTTGATGAATGCTAGTCTATGCACAATAGATACTTCTTGTCTTAAACATGCTCAGGACACTTACACTGCCCATGGTTGTGAAACTCAAAATTCAAAACCTATTTTAAATAACAAAGGGTGGAGTATTTCATGTAACTTATTGAATACAATGGTAGAAGCACACTGCAAAAGTATCAATTGTTTACCCTAATGAATATGTGGCTAACTAGAAGCTGACATATCAGGAGTATCTACTGGGTATTGCTTGTCATAGAACACAAAATTCAAAATTTGAATGGTATCTGCTAAGTATTATCACTTTTATATCATTATAAAGTATATAATCTTATGCTTAACCACTCTAAGGGCAACCTGTATATTTTAAGAATATCATCAGAAAAGAAGATTATGAACACACACAAAGTAGGATAATTCAACTAACTAAGACTTATTAAGGAAAAAATACATATATGACCAAAACAAAACAAAAGCCCCTATGTATCTTTGTTGCCTCTCCTAAGACTGAACTGAGGCAAAAAATAAAGGCCAATATTGAAGGTTAGAGGAATATGAAGACACATAACAGAAACTAATCACATATCGTGCCAAGCTGGGAAGATGGCACGGCACACCTGTAGCCAGTCCAAGGCATATAGTTCTGCAAAATGCAAGATGACTAAGTGGTTAAGAGCACTTACTGCTCTTCAGATGAAGTTCACAACCTCCTCTAACTCCAGGATTCCACACCCCACTCTAGCTTCAGAGTGCACTCCCACATATGACATAGACAGACAGAAATACAGATAGGCAGACACACACACACACACACACACACACATGCGCGTGCGCGCGTGCGCGTGCGCGCGTGCGCGCGCGCGCGCGCTCGCACACGCACCCACTCACTCACTCACACCTGCCTGAAGCCTATCTACAAATTTTGCCAAAAACTTCAAAATTATCTAAAATGCCTATTTTTAAAAAAAAAGATAATCTCGATACATGTCTTAACCTATTCAACAGATTCCAACTTTGTAATGTATGTGATTAGATAGTATCACAACTACCACCACTTAAAATAAATGGACATTATATTTGCTAGTGCTTGAAAGAAGTTGTACAGCCAACACTCTTTGATAGCTGCCCAAACCAATCAGTGACCCATTACTACAAATTTCTAAGTAAATCTACTCTTCTGTGATTTAATGATGCTAACAGTGATAAAGGAGAACTATGTGGTAAGATAACAATAGCAGGCAAGACGAAACCAGAAGAAAGCAAAGACTAACAAGAAGGTTTATATCAACAAAAAACAACCTCAAGATGAATTAATATGATAGTGTTTCATTATTATTATTATCATCATTATCATTATTTTATTTTGTTGGACACAGGTTACTGCTATGAACTCCTAACTGGGCTATAACTTGCTATGTACAGAGGATTGACCTTGAAAACAGAGTTCCTCTGCTCTGCCTCAAGAATGCTGTTACTAAAGGTAATGTGTGCACCACCACACTTGGTAATAAAGTGTTTAATGAGCTACAAACTAATTTCTTATATCTGTTACCAAAGATTCCTTAGAATGTAGAATGGTAAATGTCTTCTGCTCTCATACAGAAAATCAATACTAAGTTACATGATTTTAAAACTCTATAACACACTACAGCTATAGAGAACTAGAAAATACAGATCATTTAAACTCTTGTTTTTACTTTAGTATGCTCCATAATCTTTTTAAATAATCCAGCTCCATTTCCACCAAGTCTACTGACAAAAATTATAAAACCGAAGCATTCAAGAACAGGGAAAAATCATCGCCAATGATAGCTAGCATTTATTGGGTGCTTTCTATACAGAAGGTACAAATCAAAAAACTTCACCTCGAGCAACCTAGCTCGAAAATTACTGATGAAATGACTAAAAGATAAAAAACAAACAAACAAACCAAAACAACAACAACAACAAAAATGGTAAATAGTTCCACTTGGCTCCAAGCTCAAAAGTCTAGCTCCAGAGCTTATTTTCTCATGATCTGTTCATTCTATACTAACCAAATAAAAAGATCTGAGTAGAAGTATACATTTGTTTATTATGAAGAGATTTTTAAAGTAATTGGTACCACAGAAATCAAGAAAATTAAATTGTTCAATTAAGTCCACTTGTCACCTGTTGCAGTTAAATATCGAGTCTTCAAATTGAGATGTACCTGAAACGTAAAATACCCAATTCTAAAACAAATAGTAGTAACCCAACTTCTCAACAATTTCTACATGGATTAGTACAAAACTGATAGTATTTTTAATGAAAAGATAATAGACTAAATGTGTTTTAATAAGGTAGATTAACAACATAATCTTTGATCAGAAGATTTAACATTTCATATTTGGTTCTAATTATTATTGAACCAGTCTTATACAGGAAAGACACTATTGTTTTACAGAATGTTTCTAAGCCAATCTTTTCCTTGTTTTAGTTTTTAATCTTAAAAAATACACATACACACACACACACACACACACACACACACACACACACACACGAAAAAACAGGGTTTAATTAAAAACAGATCCAAAACCTCTGCTTAGTTTGGTATCTAAATTTACTTTTTCTCTAAAAAAAATTAAAGGACATTTTGGTGAAGTAACTAATACCAAACCTGGGACAATAAACTATATAAATGTGGACTATCTTGTTCAGAAATATGTGCATGTGTGTACCACACAAACACAAACACACACACACACACACACACACACACAGAGAGAGAGAGAGAGAGAGAGAGAGAGAGAGAGAGAGAGAGAGAGAGAGAAAGGGGGCGCTTTAAGTTTAGTTAAATTTGTCACAATTTGAGATTCAAAATATTGACAGTGATAGATTTTTATCTTTGAGAAAGAATTCATGATATCACACAAAGTATAACTGAGTAAATATTAATCCTTAAAAAGAAGGGACAAAATCAGAATACTGACAGATGCTAAATTTTGATGAAAGTCTGATGAGATGATGGCAATACCCTGTTCTTGAAAGTACTTTCCCATAAGTTGCATATTAATTACAAAATTATGAATTTTCAGAGAGAAAAGTAGTAAATATCTTAAGACACACCAACACCTTGAACTTCAAACTGCAATGTACTGAGAAAAGGAGAACATTTCTTCAGCAGTTCTTCAGTAGTATTTCTACCAAATGCATAACAATCTAATCAGAAGAAAACAACAATTTCAATTAGAGGATCATCATCAAAATAATGCCCTGTGTTTTTTTTTTAATGTCAAGGCCAAGAAATACAAAGAAAAATTGAAGAAGTAAACTAAAAAGGACTAGAGATATGATAACCAATAAATGCACTTCATTATCTTAGAATGGATCTTGAACTAGGGAATAGACAAGAGATGGACAGAGAAAATAGATAAAATTTGAAAATGAACTATAAGTTAGGTAATATATGCTGACAGTGTCCTTGTTTTTAGGAATAATGAAAAGCTTAGGTGCAAAGATGTCTCCAAATAATTACTCTCAAATTGGTGTGTGTGTGTGTGTGTGTGTGTGTGTGTGTGCTCATTTCAGAGAAGAATAATGAAATTTAATATACAAGATGCGAAACAACTGGTTTACTCAGGCAAGTGTAACCATTAGTTCCTGACTTGACAATTTTAAGATGCAAATTAAACCAAAATTAATTTTTTAAAAAACTGGCCTGAACCAGCTTAAATATTTTAATTACTTTTCAAGTCTGAATAATGTTTTTACTGTATTAATATATTTATCTTATGTTATACTTAGCTGTTTTTAATTTTATACGTCATTAGATACTAATTATATTATGTATTCCATAAGGAATGATGTTCAGTGTCATTCTGGTTAGTAGATACTAATTATACACTCTATAAACTAT
Organism: Rhabdomys pumilio; assembly: GCA_030674055.1. NCBI lineage: Eukaryota > Metazoa > Chordata > Mammalia > Rodentia > Muridae > Rhabdomys > Rhabdomys pumilio. The sequence continues at coordinate 40,717,440 of JANHMN010000007.1, read as the reverse complement.
GAGACTGTGTCTTTTAATGTTCAGTATAATTCTGAATACTAGGATAATAGTCCCACATACAATATGCACTCAAGCATTTGTTACATGAGGATATTTAACATTATACTCTAGCATAGAAAGATTATAAAAAGCCCATTATAAACAGAGCCATCAATTAGGACAAAACTTGAAGGACACTTTTTAAAATTTAAAACAAAACCAGAAACGAATCAGAGGAGTAAATCTAAGGCAAAGACATAAGTCCTACAATTATAAAAGAAATATTTTCAGACAGGTTCAAACATTTTCCCTTCTCAATCACTATAATCATTCACTGACAGTGAAAATAAGTTTCTTCCCAAAATTTTCAGACAATATCCATAACAAAAAGACCAATCACATTTGTTTACCAAGTGAAGAAGTGAGATTTCAAGAAATGTACTTTGAGACTTAATACCAATTAGCTGTATAACCTGAATATGCTTATGATTTCCAACTCTCTCAGGAAACCAAGACTTAAATCATTTTCTTTCTCAATAGCCAGTAAAATGTTTTCTATAAAAAGGTATTTCAATCAATAAGAACACTGACTGTTCAATAGAAATGCATACATTCATACATCTACATACTGCATATAAGTCACAAACATACACATAAGGAATAGATTTTCTGCAAAGTACATTATCATAGCAAAGGGTAGCTTAAAATAACGACTTTTATCACCTAGTCACATCACAATTAAATGAGACCACTCCCCCAACCAACAGGTATATATTCTACTTAGAAGGGTTTTGTTACTTAAAAATAGTAATGACAAAAACAATATACAAGATGGATCTCAGCAGGTCTCCTGACAAAAACTGGGACTGTGAAACAATTTCTCAAATATGGCTGTTGCCCAGGAAAATATTTTCATGTATGGTTCAATATAGTTGTTTATAACACTGAAAGTGTAAAACAGATTACAGAATATTAAATATTCAAAAATCTAACCTCATTTCCCATTAAATCAATTTGTTTAACTTAGTTAAAATTTGACTTTCAAAAGTACATATATTTTTTTATTCAAAGACATACTAAATTTATTTAGTGACACAGCATGAGAAAAACAAATTGTCAAATACCGTAAAACAAAATTCAAATCACTGGGTGCCTAACACAGTTCTGTAAGCCGGTACTACAATGCTGTCAGTGCTATCTGTTGGACTCCACTAGAAGGAACGCGACAATTTCTAGGCGGGTTTTCAACGGAACAGATCTAAACATAAGTAACTGTCAAAATGAGTCCACTTTGTATCCATGTAGTACAAGTACGGGACACATTTTCTATGAGGTTTCTTTCTCACACACACACCCCACCATATAACTTTGCCACAGATAAAACCAAAATACATTTTATAGAGGTGACATACTGCTCTTAAGAGTAAACTGCTTAAGCATCACCGAAATGTTCCTAAATCAGAGTACCCTTCCTTCTGTTTTCCTATAGACATCCTATTCTGTGTGGCACATTATTGAACTAACTGGAGTTGTTCTGGTTTAATCTACAATGACCAGTGAAAACAAGACGGATTTTAGGGATCTAACCAAACAAATACGAGAGGGGTGGGAAAGGGGGACAGGGCGCGAGGTGGCGCAAGAACAGATGAAAACAAGGTAGGAGAGAGTTGTCTTCCCAAGGAACTGAGCTTACTATACTCAACTCCAAAGGCTGACATCTACTCGTCAGAAAAGAAAACCGACGCAACTACCCACTCCTAACACCGACTAGCCTCCACTCCCACCTCTTCCCCTCAAATGCTAACCCTAACCCCTACCGAAGCACACCCTCCGCAGCCCCTCTACTGCACTGAACCGACCTGCTGGGTAACAGCTGTGGGCACACGTCGCACTCTGGGTGAGGAAAAGCAGTGACCGCAACAAGGTTGGGAGTCCCTGTACTTCCCGCTACCCAGAGCAGCCCACAGAATGACAGCCTGGAGCGCGGAAGTTTGAAGCAAAACCAATCAGACCCCACCGAAATGGAAAACTGAATTGCATTTGAACGGGAATGAGAGGTGGGGAGGGCTACGCGAGTCCATCACATGACATCGAAAGAGGACCAGAGTCGTCGGGGCGTCCTCAAGGAAAAGGGGAGGGGGGCGTGGGGAGGGTGCCGTCGCCATAGCAACACCCCCCCATCCGTCCAGACTTCCAAAGAGGGAGGAAGAACTTCAAATCCCAACCGTCAGCGCTCGAGCGGCTCCTTCTTAAAGGGGTACACACAGATCCGAGGCCGCGCGCAAGAGGGCAGAGGCGGCCGCCCCCCGCCCCTCAGGCGCCGCCCCCATCGCCCCTCGGCCCTCTCCGGCCCCCGCCCCGCGAGCGCCCCACAACCCCTAGTCCCACGTCCCGGGAACTAGGCAGCGTCTTCCCGGCCAGCCCCCGGGGGCAAGAAGGGGGTGTGTGAGCTCCCGACGGGGGCGCGGACCGGCCCGCCGCTACAGGGTCCCCTCCGCCCCGCTGGAGAGCCGCGGTGACAGGGGCACCGGCGGGTGGCGACGGACGCCGCGGAGTTTCGGGACAGCGCGAGCGGGCGGGCTGCTTCCGCGGGGTGCTCGGAGAGTGGGTCCGAACTAACAGTTCCCCGGGAGCCCGGAGCCGGGCAGGCGGGCGGAGGGGCGCGGACCGCGCCGGGCAGGGAGCCCCGAGACAAAAGGCGCCGCCGGGGCCGCCGCGCCGCCGCCGCTCCCATCGCTCCCCATTGAACTGACCCGAACCGGAGCTCCAACTACACCCCTCAGCCACAAACTCCTCCGGCAGCCGCACAGCGGCGCGGAGCCCGGCCCGGCCCGTGTCTCTCTTACCTACACAGTGCATGAGGCGGTGGCGCCAAGAGTCGAGTTCCCGCCGGAATCCTCTCCTCTCCGCCGCGCACCGAGGGCTCCGGCACTGAGCGGCAGCGGCGGCGGCGGCAGCAGCGGCGGCAGCGGCCATTCTCTCTCTTCCCTTGTCCATCTGCGTCCCGCGTCACGCGCCCTCATTTACATACGAGCGGCGCAGGCACGAGGCAGGGGCGCGAGCCCTCGGCGCGAGCCCCGGAGCGCGCGCCCCCCGGAGGGGGGTTGATTGACACGTGTCACTACCTTCCTTCTGCCCTACCCTCCCCCTCCCACCGCTCCCTCAGGGAGAGGCGGGGAGGGAGCGCGAAGAGAAGGAAGCAACCTGCCGCTTCCGCTGACCCCGCCTCCTTATCCACTCCCTTCCCCTCCTCCCCCCGGAGTTTACTCAGGCAAGCCATACTGCTCCCGCCGTCCACGAAAACCCTGAGCGGGAGCGAGAAACCTCGAGGCCAGCCAGGAACCCGCGTGCAGAAGGAGCGGACTAGCAACGCCTCCTTTCTGCCCCGGCGCGGGTTCTGAAAGTCCGCAGACTTCATTTCCCAGCCTCCATTGCGTGCAGGTTCCGTAGGGAAGCTCAAGAGAGCGACTCGCTGCACTCTGGGCTTTGTAGTCCACTCGCGTTGAGCGCTCTCCTAGCCAGTTCTCACTTTTCCAGCTAGCTGCCTGGCCCGAGACTTCAGGAGCTTTGCCCCTAGTCGGTTTAGCCTCCTACTCCCTCCGCCCAAATAACTTGGCCTATGTTTAGCTTCCTCAAGTTCCGTGAGGAGAATAACACGGAAGCCTCCAGAGTTGCCGGTGTCTTGAACAGGCAGCCAGGCAGCTCTGTAAGTGATGGAAACTTTTCGGGGTCAATGTCATCTACCTTCACTTTCAGCGAAAGCGCACGCCAGTCATTCCTCTACATCCAGGAAAGATGGCCGAGGACATCAGTTTTCGAAGCAAAGGAATCTTGAAAAGTATGAATAGTTACAAAGATCGAGGGAACGTTGAAGAGGCTTTTCGCCATAAATAATGGCCATAGCTGGCTGAAAACTCCAGGAAGGAAATCTCACATAGTCCTCAAAATGTAAACTCTAGGAAGACAATGACTCACTAAGACTTTGGTGCCTTGACTTTTTTTCCCCCTGCCTAACCTGGCATGGGTTTAGCACTTTGTAATTGTTACAAATGGAGCCTGCTCTGTGCTAGAGAAAATTTCCTTGGAGAGAGGAAATCTTTTGATTAAGTATATATTTAAAATTACTTTTATTTTTAAACCTTTTGCACCAGAGCCATTTCTACACTTATTTCTGTATAGTCACAGGGGACCAAAAGCTGTAAGCCATCCAGAATTTACAGAGAAGTACTGTACATTACTGGGCATTCATACTCACCTCTGCCCTCTGCAGAGAAAAATGTTTTAATTCTTGTAATCAAATTCTCAATTCTGTAGTACTCTCTATTTTGTGGTATATTCTCATCTATCATTCTTTTTTCTTCTTAGAGTAGTTTATTGCTCAGCATTGCCTCAGTAGTAAAAATGTGCCATTACATCTTCAAAAATTTTTTAATGTAAAGTTTGAAGCCATGTGTTTGCAATCCTATCATTTGGGGGACTAGAATAAGGTTATGTGTAGAATAGGGATAGCCTAGATGTTGTTTCAGTAACAGAAGTTTAAAATAGGAGTGGCTTATCTTCATAGAGTGGGAGGATGGAATGGTTGTAATGGAACTCTTCCATCTAAAAGCTCATCAGACACCATGACAAGAGACACTTAAACAGGACACAAAAGTATGGCCCAGTTTTTAGAAGCTTCTGATTAAAGAAACTTCTTAATGAAGGTATGTGGTCATGCTAACTTGAAAAGAATGGTGGATTAAATAACTATAAGAGCCTAACAAACCACCCAAAACTTAATACCTAAAGATATCAACTATGGGATAATGACTGATAATTTCTGAGGGATAGCTGTCTGCCAGGATCACAGAAACCAGTTTTTTCTATCCTTCAAGGGGCTACCCTGACTTGTTCACATGGTGGCTGTCACAGGGTTCCAAAAAGCAGCACGGGAGCTAGTAGCCCCAATTCATAAGCATTTTTTAAAATTTTATTCACTTTACATCCAGATCTGACCCCTTCCCCCCACAGTTCCTCTCCTCCCTTTCTCCTCTGAGAGAATAGAGGACCCCCTGGATATCCCTCCCCCCACCCCTGGCACATCAAGTCTCAACATGGATCACATTTAGGTCTCAATGGTTAAACCAAATAACATGGCCAAACCCAGTGTCAATATGGGTGATATATTATAACTACACTATAGGAAGATGTTTGAGTCACATGAAAGGGGGAATTAAATGTTTCTCCCAGATAGAGGAAATACAGAGAGGAATAGAACACATCTCCAGGCTCTCTGAGAAAAGGGGAAAACCATAACTAGATATAGTGACATATATAAGTGGAAATAACTTTGGGAATCAGTTTTACTGACAATAGCATGGACTCTTTCATAGCATGTATGTCAGTCCATTATAACCATCCCCCTAAACATAGACCCCTCAGGTTATTTCAGTCTATGCATCTAGTGTTCTTCCTGATACTCAGTTGATACTTAATTGTTATCTATTAATTTGATGACTAATTAGACTATTTATAAAACCAACAGGAGAAAGAGGGTGATATCCAGTATTGTCTTTTATGCCAAAAAAATTCAGCTGCAACAGACTTTAACCTAACAAGTATGTGATATGAAGCTATAGATACACAAATAACAGTCTAGTCCCATGTACTTCCTGTACCTATTGTATCAGTCATTTGTTATTATGTAACAACAAGGCCTTAAAAGCCACAATCATTTCTTACTACTCTAAATGTATAGGTCAGATGGGCTGTTGAGCTGATCTGGGGAGGCTCTGCAAATCTTGTCTGGGATGGTCAATGCCGGAATTTACCTATGTAAAGCCAGCATGAGAAGCACAAGTACTGGCATGCAAATGTTTTTCACGTTTGCTTGTCATTCTGCTGGTCAAAGGAAATATGATAGGCAAGGCCAAGATGTGAGTGGAAGGATACTACCAAACCGACTTCATAAAGGTGTTACTCCTGCAACCAAACTGCCATGGATATCCACCCAATTTCACTATGACCCACCAAGAGCCAATAGTACATCAGTAGACATCTTATGCCTACTCGCAAATCACTAATGTATTTATTTGACTATTTAACCTTCAAATTTAAGGTACATTTTAGGAAAGCATGATGTAATGTAGATTAAACTGAGTAGTTTGCAATAAATATATTTCCACACTAGACAAAAGTTAACAGAATAATATCGCTAGTCATATTTTTAAAAATACTAACTTAAAGTGAAAAACCATTCTTTAGTGTTGTTACAAATATAAGGAATCTAGCACACTGTTAGGACCATAAAATACCCATGTAATTACAAATTTATTACTATACAACACAAAAATACATTTTACAATTTAATAAAATTCTAACACTTGTGTGCATTATATACTTGTGACTATAAAGCATAAAAGACACCTTAATTAATCATACAAAGCATTATAGTGTTGATAAGCCCTACTTTGATTATCTGCTTTTAAATAATCACACTTTATTTTATTTCCTTTATTTCTGAAATATAATGTATTGCACTGATTGGAAATTTGAAAAAAAATTAGAGACATGCTGATTGTATCATTCTCCATTGTATATGTGTACCCAATTAGCATACTATTCTCTATTAATAATGCACAGTTAAAATTACAATTAAAAAAGAAAAGTCAGAGAGAAATTTGATTAATCAGTTATTTAGGACTTGGACCTTAGCCCTTGTCCACAAAATTTCTGATCACCACATATATCATTTTAAACATTATGCAGGTACCTTAGGTCCATCTATATTCATGAACAAAAGATTTCATAGATTCCTTTTATCTTATAAGAGCATAGGCTATGGACAATATCATATCAGATTTATATATCTCATATGTTTTTATCAGTACTTCAGCTGAATCATAAAGACACACAAAATACATTATTTTGTTTTCTTAATGCATTCCCAAATGCATTTTGTATGAACAGCTTTCTGGACATTTTGTAGAAACAAGGACAAAATTTCAAAAGAGAATAATAGTTCAGGAAACAGATGATAATGGTGATGAAATGTGTCTCTTAGATTGTAATAGCTACCTCTTTCGTATCCGAACCTAACCTGAATGTACGTAAGAACAAGCTTAATAGCTACTCCAGTTCTGTCATCTCAGGGTGGTTCCTCAAAAATTATATTTCTAAAATAAGTACAACTGTTGAGTACTTGAAAAGTATTACTGCTATGTCCTGTTATCATTTTCATAATAAATATCATGTACTTAGCCATAAATTTTACCTTACCGATAAGCTGCCAATATAACCAATGCTGAAATTGGGTATTTTTCCAGTTTTTACAAGGTAAAATTATACACCTCTGAGACTGGTCTTTGAATTTAATACCAGTTGCCATCTTCTCTGTCTTGCATCCAGGCATGATAATAGGACCTGATAGATCGCTCCGTTTTGTGTCCATTAGAAATCACTCCCATGGACTAATGCAGTGTTACCACTTTCATTTTTAGTCTTCTAATAAAATCTCAATGTATTAGAGGCTCAATAATGGCAATTTTATCCAATTTAGTTGAATTCTATGGCTTGGTATTAAAGTCAAATAAAAATGATATCTATGGTGCCTAAACTGTTAGTTTAGAAGAAATACAGATTATCCAAGTCCACTCCTAGTTCTATAGAGAGAAAAACTGGGATCCTGAGGAAATGAGCAATCTATGTAAGTCCAAAAGTTTATGAGATCATCTACCAGAGGTCAAGTTCCTTATTCCTAATCTTGAAAGTTTTGGCTTATTTTTGTTGCTGTTGTGTAATTTTTGAGACTTAAAACAATGAATACTCTTTTTACATCATTTCCACACATCTTGTTCTCCCTTCCACCTCCTCCTGTGCCCTCTTCTCAAATTCATAATCTCTTCTTTAATTTTTATTATTACACACACACACACACACACACACACACACACGTATACAAATGTCTGCTTTTCAATATTTCTATATCTTTATAGGATTCAGTTTTCAAATCCTGGATCCCCTTCATTTCATTCATTTGTATATTTGTATTACTTGGACGTCACTAAGGCATTTATTGCTAACTATCCTCTTTCAGTTCATGGAGTTGTTTGTCCCTGCCTTCTCTAAGTGCCTTGAAGTTTTGATCAAATTTTTAATTGGTTCTTTTAAATTCTGTATCCCGGGGTTATCTAAGTAATTGTCATTGAAGAATATTCCTATAAGACTAATGGATCTGAGGAGAATGTACTATTTTGTCTTTTAATATGAGCTGGTAGGTTTTTCAGTGTGGCTGAGACATGAGGACTTTTTGCATTGGTTACGTGTATGATGTGAGATTCCAGCCTATCTCAGACTGGGCGTGTACAGGAGCTGTGAGTCGTTATCTGGGCCTGGGAGTGTGGAGCTAGTGCACACAAGTTTTGTTTTCAAGGACTTACCATAAGAAGCTTTCTCAGGATGTGTGTGACTAGAGCTAGGCCTGAGAGTGTATGAATGGCACTGGTAGGTGACTTTATGGAGAATTCAGTAGACAAGGCTGGAGCCTTACTGTAAGTACCAGGCCTATAAATGTAAAGATGTCACAAGCATGGTTCTTGACGATTTTTGGCTTTAATAAAAGTATTAGTTGCCCTTGCCCGGACCCCGGTGGACTGAGCAGCCCTACAGCTGTTCTGCTCCCCTGAGGAAACTTCATCCAGCAGCATCCTAGCCAGGTCACAGGCCACGGAGTTGCAGGTAGGAGCAGCCGTTCACCACCCTAGGCCCCAGAAGCACGACTGGCAGTAGGGAGATCCCAGAGTGCACCTGTCACCCAGAACCCGCTACTGCAGAAAATCACGCCCCCTCCGCCCCTTGCCCTGGCCCTGGTGGACTGAGTAGCCACACAGCTGATCTGCTCCCCTGAGGAAACTGCATCGGGCAGCAGCATCCTAGCCAGGTCAAGAACTGCAGAGCTCCAGCCAGGTCACAGACCTCAGAACTGCAGAGCAGGGGACACCATATCCTGAAGCATCCTAGAGGAGCAACTACACTCAGAGCAGCAAACATCTAGCTGGTCTACTACCGTGGAGACACCATATCCTGAGATAACCTAGAAGAGCCACTGTACCCAGAACAGCTGAAGCTCAGGATCATAGAGTCATCCGGACCCCGAGGAGTTCTGACACAACCAAGATAACTGGAAAGGCAGACTCCAGTCAGAACCAGTGAGTGCAGGTAGAACTACAGCTAACCAAATGGCAAAAGGCAAGCCTAAGAATGTAAACAACAGAAACCAAAGTTACTTGGCATCACCAGAACCCAGTTCCCCCACCATAGCAAGTCCGGAACATCATATCACACCTGAAAAGCAGAACTCAGAATTAAAATCACTTCTCATGATGATGATAGAGGAATTTAAAAAGGACATAAACAACACTCTCAAAGAATTTGAGGAGAACGCAGGTAAAACAGGTAGAAGCCCTTAAAGAAATGCAAGAAAACACAACCAAACAGGTGAAGGAATTACACAAAACTGTCCAGGATCTAAAAATGGAAGTAGAAACAATAAAGAAATCCCAAAGGGAGACTACCCTAGAGTTAGAAAATCTAGGAAAAAAGATCAGGAGTCATAGATGCAAGCATCACCAACAGAATACAAGAGATAGAAGACAGAATCTCATGCTCAGAAGATACCATGGAAAACATAGACACAACAGTCAAAGAAAATGTGAAATGCAAAAAGCTCCTAACACAAAACATCCAGGAAATCCAGGACACAATGAGAAGATTAAACCTAAGGATAATAGAGAATTGTATATTGCAGAATACACAGCCTTGGTGTATCTACTCATCAAGCAAAATGAGCAGATCTATTCAAACTTCCAGCGTCCAGGAATTCCATCTGAATGCAGTGAAGACACAGCATCAGAGGCCTATCAATTTACTCTTCCTCGCATCTCTCTTCTAATATCTCAATGCCTGTAATCAGCTTGAAGAAGTTAAAGAAGAGTCAGTGCCCCTATTCCCTGGGCTTGGAGACTAAGGTGGTTAATATTGGGCTGTCTTTCTGGGGAAAAGTAGTGGTTTTGTTGGAACAGGAAAGACTAGTTAGGATTTATGGCATAGCCATAACCTATTGGTAGAAATCTGTATAATTTAGTATCAAGATGAAGTTATAATTTCTTAAATGGTACAAAATTCACTTGGGTTTCAAATTTAAGATTTTCATTGGTATGAGCTTCTTATTGTATGAAAGTGAAATGAATATTGATACTCTTATGGGCATTGTGCCTGTATAACACATTTAGAAATACAAGGCTTAGACCCAGTCCTTCTTTAACTTTTTTAACTGGTTTGGGATGGTTAGCCTGTGAGTTAAGGGACTATAGCAAATTCATGACTTTGAGTTTATTGTTAGGGTGTTTTCTATATTTTATTTAGAAATAGCTGAGAGGAGTTAACAGACAACAGTCCAGGTTACCTTATATGGATAGTTGGATTTCAAAACGTCAGAAATCCATAGAATTGACGTCACAAATATTTCTATACTAATGTTCATTTTGATTAGAGACCTGTCTGCTCCTGACAGCTTCCTGTCTTGGATTCTAAGAAGAAATTGAGCATCCTTGGAGTTACTCCAGTTGTGGTGAGACAGCCACCAGGCAAGAATTGCCTCTCTCCATCTACAGACAAATTACTGTCCAGAAAAGGACACACTTGCAGAATAGTGGACTGATTATATCTGCCTAGACAGAGTAATCAGCCCTTAATAATTCTGCAGCACTAAGGTCTGTCAGATGAGTTTGGGCCAGAAGGCTGAAGATTTGATGCTCCAACGTTCGGTAGTATAGGGGCTGTCCAGGTGTTCAGCTGTCTCTATAAATTGGCTAAGTTTTAGAAGCTATGCTTAGTGCTTCCCATAACTTCAGTTAACTTAGTCATTCTGGATTTCTGAGGCATTGATGACCTATAGTCTTATAGCCAATCCTGGCTATTTACCTTGAGAGAAAAGATCTGAGTGGATGGTTTTCAGCTGACATTCATTCTAAAGCCAAGAAAAAGCCAGGTTCAAAACTAAGTGTTTTAGTCAAGAGAGACGACAGAGGTTCTGGTTAGTCAAAAAAAGATGGACTGGGTATTAAGACTATCTTGTACCTCACTGGTACAAATAGGAATAATTATGCTCTAATTGTATTTTGAGAGAAAAGTTTTATTTTAACAGGAAGGGTAATATGTAGGAGGAGCTAAGGGGGAAGGAACACCAAGAGGAAAAGATGGAGTAAGGAGAGGAGAAGATGAAGTAGATGAGAAGCTAGGTAATGAGAGAGAGAAAGAGAGAGAAAGAGAGAGGGGGCATGGAGGCAGAAGTTCACGTGTCTCCACCAGTCAAAGATAGTTTACATATCTAGGCTGGGTATTGGGTTACACTTCTGATTGAGCATTACCATACTTATAAAGCCTTTGATTAACATTTTAAAAAAATTGTATAAAAGCAAAATGGAAAAGGGGGCACGGGATAGGGGTTTTCTGGGGAGGGGAAATGGGGAAAGGGGATGGCATCTGAAATGTAAATACAATATCCAATAAAAAAATAAAAAAAGTATTAGTTGTTCCAAATAATTCCCTTTATTCACTCATTTGCCAAAACTTTAAATGAGCAATTTTGATACTATATTCCTATTAGAAAGTTGAAAATATAGATTGCTACAGGTAAGTTAAAGTAATTGACCAGTATTATATAGCTAGTGGAGAGTTTAGAATTTGAATCTCTGTCTTTTCAAATTTAACTCTTACTTTTCCTTAGAGAAAAGGAAACAAACACATTAAAAAAAAACAACAACAACAAAAAAGATGACAGCAGCTGCTTAGAAAAGAATTCAGGAATTTGGGCTATATGCTTATTTATTTATCTATCTATCTATCTATCTATCTATCTATCTATCTATCTATTTGGTGGGGCAAGGAGCTAGTGATGATCCCACTGTATTTCCTTAATGATATGCACAAACTTATACACCTACCATTTTGTCACACTCCCATTCATCTAATCCTCATTCAGCCAGATGATCTTTTTGCTGTGCCTCTTCCCACCTGACATCCCATGAGTCCTTCTCTGATCAGGCCTGCTCAGCACTCCCAGACGAGTGTTAATTACTTTCTGCATTTTAAAAACACTTCCTTCAAACTTTTCTTTACAGGCTTTAATCTTGTTCTTCCGTGTATTCAAACTATTTGAGGACACATTATACATTTAACCCATCCTCTAGGCTATAAATTCAATGCCTAAATTCACTATCCTCATGATTATGGTTTAAATCCGAAGTCTCCCTTACAGGTTCATGTTCTTAATGGTTGGTTTGTAGTATATGGCACTATTTTGAATACTGTGGAGATTATATGAGGTGGGGATGATCAAGCAGAAGCCGTCACATAGGTCAAGTCAATGAAGGTTGTACCTGCTCTTGGTGTTGGCTTGTTTTCTCTGCTCCCCATCTGCCCATCCACCACCATGTGAACAAGTAGCCACAGAACATTACCACTTCCTTGTTCCCTGCTGTGGACTATAGCCATATGACTCCAAGGACTGAAATAAACCTCTCCTTCCTCACATTGCTTCTGTTTGTTAGATATTTTGTCACACCAGTGAGTAATTCTACTACTCTGTCTACATGCATCCTACACAAACCAGAAATGACGACATGGAAGAGTGCACTTCTTTCAGCTTTACCCACCCATATTCTCACGGCCTTCTCCTAACCCAGCTTACATGTCGCCCCTAATATCGAGATAGGAGCAGAAATGTGACATAATCACAAACTAATATGAGTATGATTTAAAGCAGAGAGTTAAGACATTTAACCTTTTTAATATTAAAATGTCTGATATAGACTAGGGTATAGTTTCCTTTCTACGTCATTTTACTTGTTAAATGCTTTGATGTAGCAGAAAATGCACCATTTATGGATACGACAACTATTTTCTAATGCTTTTGGGACAGGATTTAGCCTTCTTTCTCAAATTACTCCTGAAAGAGTTGCATGGAAAGTCTATGGACTTGAGGCTATTGAGCACAATATAGAATGGGGCTAATTCACACTCAGCATGGATTCTGAAGAAAAAGTTTACTGACTTTTTTTTCAATTTTGTTCCCAGAAAACACATAAACTAGGTCTGTGCCTTTTACTGGGAATCCAGAGACCAATTTGAAGGAAACCTAAACAGATTTGCAGAAGAGACTCACAAATGCTGACATTTGACTGTCCCTCTGATGCAGAGATGGCCTTGGTCTGATTACACTTCAGTAAAGCCTAACAACAAGCAATCTTCAAAATTTTTCCACCTACACAGAGCTTGCCCTAAGCAGGGAAAAACTTCAGTTGTACACATGCATTGCCATTTGCAGAAAGCGTCCAACTTGAAAGACACAAAGAGAACAAAACAACAGATAAAAAGAATTCAGAGAAAAATAGAGACATTACAGGGAACAGAAGAGAAATTCTATTATGGCTAACATCATCAAAGAGCAAAGACATTGTATCATCAAAACAAGAACTGCTTTAAATGGAGGTGCTATAGCAACAGAGAACAATGAGAAAGCCAAAAGATGTGGAAATTAAAATTATGTCAGGTGAAATTTAAAATTCAAAAGAGGCATGGAGAGATAAAGATGAGGACATTTCTTTGATGTAGCATTTTAAAAAGGAAGGATATGGTAAGAAATCACAGGAGATTAGAAATTTTTCAAGATCAATATAGATGGTACATCCTCTGACTGCTGTTTATTTTAGAAAGGCCATGTATAAGCTGAAGAAAGGGTATTACCAAGGAAATAGTGAAAGAAAAGTTTCCAGAGCTGAGAGAAATATCTCCAGGTTAACTAGTTTCACTCTTAAACATATTAGAATGAAAATGTTATAACCTATAAATAATGACAAGATTCTAGAAACTGCCTGAGGGAAATGGTCTTCTCAGTAGATGACAATGGAGCAATTTTGTAGCAGCATATTTTCCCCACAAGTTGGGAGGAGCTAAGGGGGGAGGAGTAAGGAGAGGAAGAGAAGGATGAAGGAGAGAAAGAGGGGAAGGACGAGAAGTAGCTAGGGAGGCAGAGATGTAGGAGGCTCCATGGATGACCATGTATGTTTTGAGAGCAGTCCCAGGTAACAACTTATATCTTAAGGTTAGATATTGGGACACACCTCTAATTGTGAGGCATCTTGTTTATTGAGCATTACCAAACATATAAAGCCTTTGGATAATCTATGCATTAGAGTTTTTTGTACTGAGCCCGTGGTGGATGGTGAAATGGTCTGGGCTCAGCTCAGCCTTATGGAGACATCGTGGAAGATTGGCAGAGCCATCTTACATGCTGGCATCTCGTGGGTGGCAGGGCCGGTGTCTCTGGCCACCTGAGCTGGAGGCCTGAGCTGAGCGATGGCAGCGTGGCCTCAGGCCTTGTCTAGTCGGAAAGATGGCGGCTAATTAAGATCAAGCAAGATTGGGAGCCACCGATTTAAAATATTACTTCAACACAATTTCTTAAATGATCGTTAACTTAAAATTTTAAGACATGTCATATCAGTAGTCAGTTGTCTGAATTGATTTTCAGGAACACAAAAAACACTTAACATTGACTCAGAAGTCCCCTTTCAGGATCCCCTTTCACTGTAAGCTGGGCTTCCTTCAAGCAAAATGGATGACCCTAGATGGTGGTATGTGCTCTAATTTCAACACTGGATGGCTAAGGTGGAAGAATCATAAGTTCAATGGCAGCCTGGGCTACAGATAAAGCAAAGAAGGCAAGTGATCCAGTAACTAAGAATCTAATTTAAGAGAAAGGTCAAATAATCCCAAAGTTGAGGAAGGACAGACAGAGATGAGTACCAAAATGTCCCCAAAAGCAACAAGTCCACATGCAGGTGGGATGATAGAGGGGACACAAGAAAGAACTTCCTAAAACAAAATTAAACAGATATGATATAAGCAGTGTGACGTTGAATATTGGAAGACTACTGGAGAGAGCAAGAGCAGCAATTGACAAATAGGTACTTGGGTAATTTAGAAAGTGAAAAGAGCCTCAGTGGCTATGACATGTCATTTTTATCTTTTCTCATCCTGTGCCTGTGATAGTACCTGGCACAGAAGGATCTCAATGAGTACTTACTGCATGGATAGATAGTGAATAATGTTAATAAACAACCTTCTGATACCTCCCGTCAGCACCCACTGCATTTCTTTGAACATATGCAAAATCTGTTGAATGTGTATTGAATTGTGTAAGTGTTTACTTAATTGTGTGTTGATCCCTCCAGAGTAATCAGGTTTCTTAGTATTGAAAAAATAGAAGTTAAATTAATTTTTTCATCAAAAAATAGGAATTTATTAACATTTTTGGAAAAAAATCCTAAAGGTGGCTTCAGTAATAGAATGGACCCAGGACTTGAAATGAACCTGTTTTAACTTGAATCTTCCGCTTACTTTTAATTATTTCTCTTCTGAGTTATTTGCTCCCATATTCTGGCAAAGGAAGCCACGAGTAGTTGCTCACTTAACCCCTTAGATTTGAAACACTACTTTTAATGTAATCACTTAAATTGCTAGAGCCAACTCATTTAACCTATTTTATCAATTTTTTGAGCCAATTATGGTGATTACAATATTGGAATATCCTGATTGGTTAAGTGTGGGTCACATGCTCAGCTCTAACATCATAGATCAGCTTTGTCCAAAGAACATGGACTCAGAATCAAGGGGAGAGAGATTTCAGATTATAATTACCAGAAAAAAAAAAAGAAAGAAAGAAAGAAAATAGAGACTCAGACAGAAAAAAAAAAAAGTAACATTTTTCCCCCAAAAATATAGTATTGTCAACTTGACAGGCTTTGCGGATTCACCTTGGAGACATATCAGGCACAACTATAAGAGATTATTACAAACAGGCCAGCTCTGGGCATGCTTGTGAAGGATTGTCTTGATTAGGCTAACTGAGATCCACAAACCCACATTAAAGGAAACAGCACCATCCTCTGCATTTGAGCCTCGAGCTTTGTAAAAAGAAGAAAGTGAGCTTGGTGTGAGCATTCATCTCTCTCTGCTTCCTCACTGCTCATGAAGTGTGGCAAGCTGCCTTGAGTTCCTGCCGCCATGCTTTCTCTGCCATGATATACAGTCACTTCGACTGTAGGCTAAACTAAAGTTTCCCTCCATTAAGTTCGTTCTGTCAGGCCGGGCTATTTATTTCAGCAACAGTAACTGAAACATTTTATTTGTGGAGAGCCGCGATGACTGGTGACAACATCCGCCATTGGAACATGGCGCTCGCACCTGACACTCGTGGGTAAACAAGTAAAATTGCGCATGTACAGTGGCGAAGGCCCGCCAAATCACCGCCCAACCCGGGGTATCATACGGGGTTTTTGAACAAACAGCCAATCAGATATGTCCACCCCACCCTAGGGTGTATATAAAGCAGCGCCATCTTAGGTCTCTCTCTCTCTCTCTTCCTCCTCACATGGTAATAAACGCTTGCTGCAGAAGGATCCTGGTGCCCGTGTGCGTTCTTGCCAGCGAGACGATTGCGCGGGTCACACTTATTTCTCCAGATAAACCATCCAAAATAGACAATAGCATTGAGAATGCTTATGACACACATTCTGTCTCAAGTGACAGAGACAGAAAGAAAGGTGATCTGAAATGCTAAATTTTCATATACTGTCATTAGAAAGTAAAAGTAATTTTAAAACTTATTTAATCTCCTTCCTCTAAAAATCTATCATTTCAGCATATAGTCAATATGACAGTTATTAATGAAATGTTTTCCATTCTCTTTTCTATAGTGCTTGAAATGTCCATGTATTTTAAATTATAGAGAGTTTAATTTAGATTAGCCACATTTCATAGTCTCTATGCACAGAGATTATTCTACTGGGTTGGTCAATTCTGGACTGTGGAAGCCATTATAAGCTACTAGATAAAGTCCTCATTTTCTCCATTCTTCAACCAGTTTCGTGTCTTAAAACCCTTCTCCTTTTTCTCTGCTTGGCTTTCTCTCTCTAGTCGAAAAGTTTAATGCTAATGTATTCCCAGTGTAATGGAATAAGAAGTGTTTGCATGTTTTCTACTTTTCAAGAATAAGAACTGAATTGAAATGGCAAGTAGCATCGAATCAAAGCTTTCATTCTGTCTGAGTGACAGCAATGTAAAACAGATGACACATCTTGATGACAATTATGGTACTACTTGGCAGGAACAAGTGAAGAAGGAATTTGGCTTAGTAGCATTAAATAGCTGCCCAGACAAATTCTACAAAGACTAGGGAGAGTTAGAAGCGTAAAGTTACTCACACGCAGTTAATGAAAGAATTGCATTATGCACTTGGGGAACTCTCCGATATTAAGGTAGGACTCACTTTACTACACCTGTATTCCAAGACAGGTCAGTCATGCAAGCCCTGGCTTTTGAGAGGAAACCAAACCAAAACAACCAACCAACCAAACAAAAAAAGCCAGCCCCCTGCCAGGCGTTGGTGGCCACGCCTTTAATCCCAGCACTTGGGAGGCAGAGGCAGGCAGATTTCTGAGTTCGAGGCCATCCTGATCTACCCAGTGAGTTCCAGGACAGCCAGGGCTACACAGAGAAACCCTGTCCCAAAAAAACAAAAAACAAAAACCAAAAACCAAAAAACAAAAAACAAAAAACAAAACAAAACAAAAAAAAAAAAAGAAAAGAAAAAGCCAGCCCCCAAAACGTCACATGTGCTTTTCTGTATAAATTTTTTTTTTAAAAAAAGATTGTGTTTTATTACATAACCCTAGATTAAAATGCTTGCTTTGTATGCACAACTTACTGCTGAAGTAGTACTGCTCTCAAGCATATATGAGAAAGGTGAAGAAAAAACCCCCAAAATAATGCATTCCAAATGTCAGCATTTTGGGATGGGTTTTTCTCAATTCAAACTAAACTACCAAATGAACTAAAGTGTAATATGGTCTCATTTTGCAAATTTGGTATAATTAGAATTCATGTGCAACTCTGAAACTATTCTTTTACGTGAACACAACATGCATCACTATAAGGTGGGTGCTTTAATCTCAAAATGTCAGTATTTCAGATATACACATCATCATAAAAAGGTATTTTAGTCAGAAAGCAACACCTGTCACATAAAGGTTCAGTAAATGTTTTGGTCACCTGCCATTGGTCAGGTGCTGTAAGAATTGGATTAAGAGACACATAGAATATTAGTTAGGGACACTGTTGACTATAGCCATGAAGGTGTTTTCAAAGATCATTTGCATGGGGGACAGTAGGTGACATGGTGCTACTCTCCAATTGGCTGGGGACCTGGAAGGAACAAAACAGTGGAAGGAGGAAGCCTGTTATGCCAGCTTCTTCCTTCCTCCCTCTCTCCCTCTGTCCCTTCCTCCCTGTCAATCTTCTCTGTTTCTTATCTCTCTCTCTGTCTCTCTCTGTCTCTCTCTCTGTCTCTGTCTCTCTCTGTGTTTCTCTCTCTGTCTCTCTCTCTTTCTCTTTCCTACCATGAGGCTATCTTTCTCTGCCTCCCTCTCTTCCTCCTCCTTCCCTCTCTCCTTCTCTGCTTCTCTGTCACTTTCTCTAACCCCACTTGCTACCATGAGGTTAGCGTCCTTTTTCTCTGCCACAATCAGTGCCATGGTGTTGCCATGACTCAGGTTCACTCCAGTGGAGCCAGCCCATTCTTATGGTTTGTAAAGTGAGCAGTATTTGATCACACCATGAACAATGTGCACATTTTGCGCGACAGCCTCTAAATGTGTACCATTAGTTGTGGATTTTAATTTTACATGTTATCAAGATCCTACTTCCTCTTTTTAAAATAAACAAGAATGTATTGATACAGTTAACTAAATTAATGAATAACTAATCTAGCCATAATAATAAAACTCTGAATAACAAATATAACAAAAGACATATCTAGGAATCACCAGTGTGTTGACCAGGAACCGGATAATTATATTACTTAAAGATGTCTTTATACAAGCCACCTATTTACTTTAAAAGAAGAAAAAAAATACTTCATGTCATATTGAGAAATAGGGGTTATGCCAAGCAGTTGGCGGCTCACACCTTTAATCCCAGCACTTGGGAGGCAGAGGCAGGCAGATTTCTGAGTTTGAGACCAGCCTGGTCTACAGAGTGAGTTCCAGGACAGCCAGGGCTACACAGAGAAACCCTGTCTCAAAACAAAACAAAACAAAACAAAACAAAACAAAACAAAACAAAACAATGAGAGAGAGAGAGAGAGAGAGAGAGAGAGAGAGAGAAATAGGGGTTATACCAACTGAAAAAAAGACAACCCTAGTATCATCAAAAACTGGGACAAATAGCATCTATGTCCAGTAAGATACTTTGAGAGAGATAAATAACTCACCATAGTAAAGGTAATTGCAAAGAGACATCAGATATTAGATAGACCTAAATAAAACATCTTATAGAACAGATGACCTGTCCTCTTAAAAGAATGACTGGGACATAAATATATATATATGTATATGTATATATATATATATATATATATATATATATA
>JANHMN010000007.1:40677464-40688432 GCA_030674055.1 Rhabdomys pumilio | reverse complement strand
TCTCTCTCTCTCTCTCTCTCTCTCTCTCTCTCTCTCTCTCTCTCTCTCTCTCATCCTTCTGCCTGTCTGTCTGCATATAGCACTTCTTTTGCTCCTTTAACCTGTTGATAAGCATCTAAGCTGACCCCATAATTTGGCCATTGTTAACATTGTTAACATTTCTGAAGAAATAGGACTTTTTAAAATACTTGGTTTCCAAAAGCGTCTAAAAATATAAAACAGATTTTTGAGTTCAAAATGCTTTAGGATTCTTGGACCTTTCTGTGCTTACAAAACTAGGTCACTGAGCAATGCTCAAGATCGTTTTCTGTTCTTAGACTCTAAGAAAATCTGTGGATATTTGAGCTAAAGAGTTGTATTTGTATTTTGAAAATGTGATAAGAGATGGCAAATTGATTTTTACCCTGTCTGAGAAAAATAGGCTACGAGGGAACTCTGAGCCATGATATTCTCTAAACTACTTAGCTGGTTAATATGCCCATAATGTCAAGAAATAACAGAACTTTTAAATCTTTTATGGTCTCTACTTTCTTCTTTAATCTTCTTCTCTAAAATTTATTTAGGCCACTGAATGAATCCGAGAGCCTTCAGGACCTGATAATGCGCTAGAGAATTCAAACAATATTTCCCAACCTGTAGAGCAATGTGGATTTTCTTTGGCTCAACTCACTGTGCATGACGACATTTCCTGGAATTTGATCCATGAAAGAGTATTCTTTATTTAAAGGTAATCCTTGAAAAATAGTGTTGACTGTTCAAACACATTTAGGTAAATCTGTGCAAAGCAGACCTGAACATAAAAACTTCATTCTTTTCAGTGTTTAGTATTGAACATGCACCCAGTGTTTCTAACCAACGAACGTTTCTCAAGCAGCTTTCGTTGGCCAGTCACCACACTATGCTGTGGGGCACTAGAAATCACCTTTTCTCCCATCAGGGAGGCAGGGCTTGTGAAAATCTGCTGTAGATATTAACTGCAGTGTCTCTCACTGTGTCTGCAGCAAAATGTCAGCATTTTATTTTCCACACAGTTGTACTGAGGGTCAAATAAAAGTTATATGAATTTAAGGTGTAATATGAAATATAATCTCTCTGTATATTGTGGAATTATTAGTGCACTGTTTTTTTGTTTGTTTGTTTGGTTGGTTTTTTACCAAAAGAATTTCTTTTCTTCTTCCCCTTTCTATCTCCTTTCTTCTTCCTTTTCTTCTCACTTCCTTTACATGTCTCCCGTTGGGTAATGTAAGACTACACTGACTGATTAATTCCCTGGATATTACTTTTGTCAGGGCTTCCTTAAGAAGTCCAGATGTTCATGTGTAAAGCCAGGATAAACAAGCAGTGAAGTTGACTCAACTGAAGTCCTTACTTACCAACATTTCCTGAGTGCACCCAGCCATGGTGAGGTCAGCACTGGGAACAGACATGTAGAGGAAAGTAGAATACTTGGAAGAAGGGAAGGTTTTCAGTGTCTTTATGTCAGCAGAGATACAAAAGGAGAGCATTTCTGTTCATAAAGCTTCAAAATACCAATGACCCCATGTGAATCTTAAATCTTAACTGGAGATTTTCTTTGATTTTTTTCTTTGATTTATTGCAGAGGATTGAAGATGGGATGGGGAGATGCTACCAGGATGCTTGTGCTCACAAAACTAAGAACTTCAAATAGCTTGCTTGCTTGCCTTCCTTCCTTCCTTCCTTCCTTCCTTCCTTCCTTCCTTCCTTCCTTCCTTCCCTCCTTCCTTCCTCCCTCCCTCACTCCATCCCTCCCTCCTTTCCTCTTTTTTCTTTCTTTCTTTCTCTCTTTCTTTCTTTCTTTCTTTCTTTCTTTCTTTCTTTCTTTCTTTCACAGAGAAGAACATGGGGCTTTCTTTCTTTCTTTCACAGAGAAGAACATGGGGATGGGAATTTGAGAAACAAGATAGGGTATGAGCATAAGCCAGGGAGCTGGTTCTGCTTTTGTTGCCAGAAGTGATAAAGAGCTTGATATTTAACTTCTCAATGATAAAAAGGAGCTTTTGAATTAGTTTTTGTGAAGTATGTGTTATCTTGGATCAAGGAAAACAATGGCAGTGCATAGAAAAGATGACCACACAAGAAAAAATGTGAAATAGAAGAATTACACCACTCCCCCGGCTTCCAGTCCTCTCCCTGTTTGTCACCACTCATTAGCTGGGACTTTTTTTTTTTTTTTTAACTTTTTATATTTTTTACAGTGAAAGGAAATGCCCTTTTTCTTTCCCCTCCTTTTTTTTTCTCTTTGTCTAAAGCTAGATATTATTAACCCAGGGCCTCAAAAAAGTGCTCTTACGTATGCTGGTACATGCTGGATAATTTGCTCCTGGCAAACTGGTATCTTTTTCTTCCTCTTTATCACGATAAAGACCAACAAGAGTTAGGTCAAGAATTCACACCTTTAGAAGAACTGGGTTTTAGAATCCATTCCAAACCTCTCATGGCCTTTGACTCAAAAATGATTTGCAAACTTCCTAGACTTATCTACAAAAACAGCAAGAATATAAAATGTACTTCAGTATTTGATACTTCCTTGGGTATTAGCTCTTTCAAAGGTCTCAGAACTATAATAAGGGTTAGACAGAAGAAAGTGTCACCAAATACGCAAGAAAGGGAGAATAATTACATCAGAAAGTCATGCTTGTTTTTAAGAAGTATCCTGTTGCTGAATACAATTAAAAAGGAAATTAATTCTGAAAGGACATTTTTTTGTCAGAATGAATACAAGTTTTCAAAGTGTTCAGTCAACCATTTACTGTTTTGTTAAAACTTAATTTTGTTTGTGTGTTGATACTTCTTACTGATTAATTTTTAGTAAATTTCTTTTGAAAGGGTGAAAATGAAACTAGAAACAGATGAAAATTTCTAAAAGAAAACTAGAAATTTATTTAAGTCATGAAGGTTTGACTTGTCAGATTTAAAACAGATTTTCCTTCATGAAATAGATGATGTACTTTTGTTCACTGCAGGGGATCCCAAAAACATTTAAGAAAAAAAAAAAAACAACAAAAAAAGGAGAAAAAATTCATAGTGATTTTTACGTAAAGGAAAGGCACACTCTGATTGATTGTCCAAACAAAGTGGTAGATAAAAAGACCGCACAATCTTTTTTCATCTTTTGAGGAGCTTGGGGGAGGGGCTTAGACTTGTACATTATATTTAGACTATTTTCAACACTGCAAAACACAGAAACAGGATGATAACATTTAAAGAATATATTGGCAAAATATTTTTCAGGCTTTAAATGACTCGAGTTGCTTTTGTACTTGTGCAGCATTATATAGTATTTGATAATTCATGCTCTGCTTGAGGGCAAACACTGCAGTCAATTCTTGTTATCACAGTTAAGTTACTGCAAACATGGAGTTAGCAAATAAGAAGCCTGGTTCTTCAGGAAATACAGTTTTAGGTGCCAGTGAGTCTGTGGTTATAGAGTTTTGGATAACTGATTGTTAGTCAATCTTGTTTTATTAATATTTCTATTTAAAGACATTTTGTATAATATATATTGTTGATTTATTAACATTGAACTCACGCCTGAGTGACGCTTATCTTCTTCGTCAGTCAGCAATACTTTATTGTACTTAGGACCACTAGACAGTATCGCAGTGCTGTGGTTAGAGCTCATTTCAAACAGTGAAATCATCAAGACAATAAAGGGAACAAATTGCCTTAAATAAGAAAGATGTTGTGTGAAGAAGACCATGGAAATATACGTCTTCTGTAGTGTGACAGCTTAGATTAGTACACAGTGTAGCCTGACTTTAGGGACACACAGCACACTTTTACATTAATCTTGTTGTGCCTGTAAATAACTACAAAATCACTCTAGCATCGATTTGGGGGTTACAAATTAATATTAGTCAGTGAGAGTATTGGCAAATATGACCCACAAATAATAGGATGAATTATACATCCTTTCATATTTGTGCCACTGGCAACTATAATAATCTTTAGCATGTGTTTGGAGCTCACAGCACACATGTTGCATGTAGGACGAATGACATGCCTTCTCTTTTCTTCCTTTTTCTCTACTTTCTACTCTTCTTCCCTTCTTCCTATGTATTTGATCTGCAATTTCTAGACATTTGGAGTGGTTATCTGGTGAGACAGCCTGATCTAGTATCTTAATCCATGACTTAGCACTTATAAAATATAAAAAAATAATTAGAATGAAGAATTGTAAATAAATTACAACATATTACAAATTATCCCAAATAATGAGCAATAAATCACACCATCATTAAATATCCATAGTAAGAGAACTAGTAAGTTTGAGCAAAGTTAGTATGATATTGTAGATATCAAAAGCAAAATTTAGGATTGTGCCTATGGTATGATATGGTATGATTATAATGAAGCTAGAATATTGCTTAAATTCCAAAAATATATCCAAATGAAATGTGCCAGAATATTAATCAAATATCAGTAGTGGAATCCAAAACGTATATTCTGCTCCTTGGAAATGACTTGGTGGATAGAGGTTCAGTTAGAGCCTATAACTCCCTACATGCTCTGGTCCTTAACTGTCACAGATTTTGCATTATTTTCACCATTTGTCCTCTCAGCTTCCGGCACATTAAGCTCCTTGGACACACCACACTTGTGGTTTTCCTAGGGCCACTCCCTGAATGTTTTCTGTTCATGTGCAATTCTTTCCCAGCATATCCTTGAGGTTAGTTCCTTATTTTCTTTGGGCTTCTAATCTTCTGTCATTTTTTTATCAGACTGTTGCATCAAAAATTCCAATAAATTTTGGACACGGAGTGCTGCCAGCAAGAGAGGAGTATGTGAAGTTTAGAGCACGATGAGGAGCAATGGTTTGGAAGGAGTTGGGGGAGAATAATCAGAGGTGGGGTTGACGCACTTGGTGGAATTCTGTAAGATAAATAAAACTTATTTTTAAAATGACATGCATTTCTTCACCATTATGTGTTCCATTGTGTTCTTCTTCATAGCACAGTGTTTCAGTATGTTTGCTTACTTTCCCAACTGTGTTATATAATGAGGATATTGAAACATGTGTCCTTATTGTCCATTACTCCATCTCTGGGGACTAGACTAGTGCTCGGCACAGAGTATGTACTTAATGACTGATTGTGGACTAATTTTACAAATGAACTCCTGACAAAAAATACAAATTGTTAATCCATCATTTTAATTAAAAATAGATCTAGACCTTAACTGTATGTTGAGTTTAAGAAGCTAATATGGTATATGTAGATGACAGTGGTTTTAAATGTATGTTTTAAACTTATACTTTTATTATTTGTATTTTGTCTTAGAACAACTTGACAATGTATGAATTTCTTATTCTATTACAGGCTCTTTGTTTTGATACAATTAAATACGGTAAATGAGTATATAACCTCTATTTGAATGCTTATTATACTATTTTTTTTTACATAATCCTAATTACTCTGCTACAGATAAAGAAACCAAGACCAAGAGGCTGGATTATTTACCCAATGTTAAGAAGGAAATAAGTCATGGAGTCAATACTGAAACCTACATATCTTCAAACTCTAGGTCCAGTACTTTCTTTCTACCTTAGTTCATACATTTTTTAAAAAGGTAAATAATGTAAGAGAGGGTAACAGAAGGAGTGGATATGATAAAAATACGTTGTATGTATGTATGCATGTATGTATGTATGCATGTATGTATGCAGTAACAAAACCCCTTTGTAAAATTAATATATATTAATAAGAATACAAAAAACAATTCACTGGGCTTTCCATGCCAGCTTCTGTTTTGGTAACCAGGGAGAGAGCCATGAACAAAAGAGAAAATAGAATATCCTCCTGCTTGTCATAGTCTACTGGTGTGTGATGGGAGGAAGACAGACAGGTAGCACATTAACTAGTAGAATGTATAACGTTAGATGAGGATTAGTGCTACGGGGAAGATTAAGTGAGGAGAAGGTGTGTGAGTGCTCTGGAAAGGGCATTGGTGATGTAAGTGCTAGTGTTTTACAGAAGGTGGGTAAGGTTGGTGTCACCCAGGAAGTGGTGTTTGTGCTGACACCATCTCAGGGATGCAGTATCTCAGCTGAGAGCACATTCCATGAAAAGGCTCTGAGGCTAATGGGTGTTTGATGGATCTGAGGACAAGCATGGAAGCCACTGTTTGAGAAAGAAAATTTGTAAGGTGGAGGAGAGTGGCAAGGAGCGATTCCAGGAGGGAACTGGACAGTTAAGGTTTTGGAAGGGCCTATATGGACTTTAGTTCCAGTGTGAATGAAATGTGGAATCTTGGGTAGGCTTGAGCAGAGGAGTGAGGTGATTTATGTTTTAAAAGGATTAGTGTGATTTATGTCTACTTGACGAGATTGGCTTAGAATGCCAAAAGTTTGGTTTTATCCATCTTAGTTTGAGATGTCTGACATCTCAAGTAAAAATATCAAACAGGCAATTATACAGAGCCTGGAATCCAGCAGAGAGGTCTAGGCTGGGGATATAAATTTGGAAATTGTCAGGGTATAGATGGTACTTAAAGTAATAAATTTTGATGAAGTCACCAAGGAAAAGGAGAGGTTCAAATACTGAAACTGGAAGATCCAACTTTAAGAGGAACCAGCAGAGGAGGCTGAGAAGGGTCATCCAGAGAGGTAGGAAAGCAACCAGGAGAATGAGTGTCCCAGAAGCCAACAGAAACAAGCATTGAGTGGAGGAGGGAATAGTCAGCATCAAAGTCACGTGGAGCTTTCAAGTGTGGACGGAAGAAGACCGAGAAGACTTGGGAAAATATTTGTTTTAGCTAAGAAACTTTTCTCTCTTCCCCAGCCTGCTGCACATCAAGCCATATAGTGGTATAAGGTAACAGGCTGAGTTGGGTGCTATGGTTGACTTGCTTTTGTTATGTGTAATCCCTGTTTCTACTCTGCTCTGATTGCTAAAGATCCTGGCGAGGAACATATCCATGGGGGATGTGCATTTGCTATGTCTGGCTGGTAGACAAATGGCTACAAATGCTGCTTTATCAATTTACAATACATTCACTCTCTGGCCAAAAGCAGAGTTGGAAGCCTGCCTCTCAGTCTTCAGAATAAAGCCCAAACTCCCTAGCATGCCTCATCAGCTTCAAGAGACACATTGCCTCTCACTTTCCCATCTTCCCTTCCCTGCCTCTTCTGCACTTGACTCTCATCCTGACACTCCATCCACAGGGGTCTGCTTGATGTTCTTCCAGGCACCTTGGACTCTTCTCCATCTCCATTTCTTCACACGCCCTTCACTATGTTTGCCATGCCCTTCCTGGCTCTTTTGACCATGAAAATGTTATGGCTTATGTGAATTCCTACTGTGGAGTCCCAGGCTGCTATACTTATGTTTTTCTTGGCTATACCCTCCTATTGAATTTCTACACCACATTGAATTTGTTTCCATATCAGTTTGTCATTGGGTTGTGTGGTCTTCAAAGACAAATATCACAAGTTGCTTGTCTCTATCTCCTATTTTGTCTAGTAGGAAAATGGAGGCAAACCTTGAAACTTTATGCTTGGCTTTGTGCTCCATACTTCTGAATTTTTCTCACCTTAGCCTCCCAATGTCTCTCTAAAGTAAGGCTTGCTAGTTGCACAGACTCCAGGTGAAGAAACTCAAGTTCAGAGTGGTTATGAAATTGCTTATGATGGCTCATTTTAGTTGTCAACTTAGTGCACCTCTGAAGAGGAAAATTCAATTGAAAAATTGCCTCCATCAGACTTGCCTGCAGGTTTGTCTGTGAGGCATTTTCTTGGCTACTAATTGAACTGGAAGGATCCTGTCCACTGTGGGCAGTCACATTCTTGGGAATGTGGGCCTCGGATGTATAAGAAAGAACAGAGAAAGACAGAGGAACCATGCAAATAAGCCGTATTTCCCTATAGTTGCTTCAAGCTCTTGCCTTTAGTTCCTGCCTTGGATTCCCTTGATGATAGACTGTAACTTATAAGATGCAATAACCTCACCCCCAAGTTGCTTTTGGCCATGGTTTTTTATCAGAGAAGCAGAAAGCAAACTGGAACATTGCTTAAGGTAATGTGACCTATATTTCCAACTGATTATAAGGTCTGAGCACTAATAACTATTCTGTGTACTTAAATCAAGAAAGAGAAGCAAGAATTAGGAATTAAGACTTTATTAGTCTTCAGTGCACCAACACTCCCAAATAATTCCTAAATTAATGAAGTTTGTGCTCATTCTGTTTCCACATAGTTATATGATATCATCCTTCCTCTTACATATGTTTCATTAGTCTGGTTGTTTATCCAGGAGAACTTGTATCTGTACACTCGTCACATATTAACAAATAGCCAGGTCTAGGTAGCATAAAGACTCTGCATAGTAAGGAGTCACCACTAGAAAAAAAAGGGAGAGATGAAATAGAACTATCACCTTGTATACCCCCTGGGAAAACTCCACTCATTGACATTTAACCTGCACCCGGAGAAGATAGAGAGAAGAGATGGGTGTGAGTGTGATGGGCAGTTATATTTATCAGCTTGGCCACACTTTAATCCCAGTGTATTCAATCTAAATATTTCTTGGGTGTTGCTATAAATGCATCTTGTAAATGTGACTAATGTCTTTAATCAGCTTTCTCTATCTCAGAGGATATTATTCTGAATGATCCGAGTTCCTGACCCAATCTGTTGAATCCATGAAGAGCAGAACCTGGGTTTCCTGAGGAAGAGGAGTGCTCCCTGTGGACTGAGTCACTAGGTCCTGCAGAAACATTTTCACCTGTCCTTCCTGACAGCCTGCCCTACGCATGTGCTTGGCCAAGCTTAGTGTGTACATGTGTGTGCATGTGTGTAAAATTGTGGACGTATATATGTATATGTGCATGTTTGGGCACACACAGATCATACTAGATCTTTTTCTCCTGTGGAACCCTGTTAAGGAAGCAAATAAAATAGCAATTCTAAAAGGACCCAAAGATCACAATGTAGCTGAGTAAGAGAATACGGTAATATAATAATACATGATAGGAAGAAAAGACAAAAAGAGTATTTGAATGGTTCCCTTTGCCCCCTCTCCCTCAGCTAGGGATGCTTTGAGGCATCTCAGCTAGTGACTTTCATTGTCACATGGCCTCTCTCTTCTGATAATATGAATATATAACTTACCTGCTGTAAGCAAGCAGCAGAAAGGAAGAGGAGAAATCCTTTTTCATTCTTTAGGAATTGATATCTTTTGGTCTTATTCTTGCGTTTGTACTTCTCATCTTTTTGTTGTTGTCATTGTTTAAAGTGTATATTTGTTGTTTGTTTAAAAAGGAATTTTGCTTTTATTTATTGAAAAAAGAATCATTATAAGAAATAAACTTTATCATAAAGGTGAAAATACAGTTGAAGAAATGGCTAGTTCTAGGATAGGAAACAGAATACAATCAGCCTAAAGTGTTTTATAGTGCTAAAAAGTAAGGAAGTACTGAGAAAGCAAAACCCTTCACATTGGTGTGGTGTGTGTGTGTGTGTATGTGTGTGTGTGTGTGTGTGTGTTAGGAGAAGAGCCAGTGAGAAGAGTGACCAGTAGCTAAAGATGGGACAATTTGAGGCAAAAAAAGTAAATGAAAAGTATTAATTAGAACTGTTACATTTTATTATTCCACTAAAGTTATATGAAAAAGCATATGGAAACCTACTAGCTAGTAAGAATATTAAAATTTAAGAAATAGTTTGATTAGAAGTATTCTGCTTGAGGGGTTAGTGTTCCTTCTAGAAGCTATAGATTATTAAAATGCTAGTACTTCAGAGAAGCAGAAAGGAACCAGCCCAAAGTCCCACCCCTAACCACGGAACTATTCGCAATCAATATCTTCTGGGAAAGTGGAAATACTTTTTTTGGTCATTTTCTTGTCATTGTTGTTGTTTTGTTCCTTTTGTTTCTCAATGCAGTGACACTGGGCATATCATCCACACTCCAGGACAGGCTTGGTGCTCAGGAATAGTTGGTTGATACAAAATTTAATCCATTTATTTTGTGTGTGCTTTTGTATGTATGTGTGTGTGTTTGTTTGGTTTTGTCTTTTTGGTTTGTTTGTTTGTTTGTTTTTATTTTCTTTTTGAGAAAGAAAACCATGAAATTTGGTTAATAGAGAGATGGGGAGGATTTATGAGGAGTTTGGTGACTGTAACAAGCATAGTCAATATTTATTGTATAAAGAAATTAAAGGTCAATAAGACAAAAAAAATGTGATTCTTTCTTACAAGTTTTGGTCAGGGCACTCCAAGATACTTCCAGAATAATAAGACTTATTACCATTGCTTTTGTTTTCCCACCAGGACTGTGTAGTGAGATGCTATTGTTGAAGACATTTTAATTTTTTATCATAGAACATGAAGAAATCAAGCAGACATTGAGATATAACCTTTCTCCCTAAAATTTCTGGCTTTCATAGTGCCAAAAGATGCTGTGCATGGTACTGGGGAAGAAAGATCATAAACAGTCTTAGACAGCCATGAACCCTTTGAGATGCAGTAATGACTGACCCAGAAAGAGGTACTCATTGATCCAATGTTCTGAGAGTAACGAACCTCATTTTGATTGGATTTGAGGCCCAAAGATTGGAAGGCATTGCTGGTTCTATAATCTTGGTCAAGTGCTCGCAGCTGGGAAGATTGTAGGCATCAGAGGAAAAGCCACTACCACTGCTCTGATAAATGAACATTTAGTTAGACCGCTTTCTAAATACTCATGTGTACCAGCGCTTTCTTCAACCTTGTCAAAGAGGCTTCTTATTGGAGTAGGTGACAGCTAATACAGAGACTCATAACATGTTGAAATGCAGAGAATAGGAAATTGAAAAGTACTTGGTTCTAAATGAGTTATATGTATATTAACCCAGTCCAATTATCAGGAAAAAATGTAAAGAAAAAGGGGAAAGAATGCCAAATTCCTAGGAAAGGAAGCTATGTTTTACACACACACACACACACACACACACACACACACACACACACACACA
>JANHMN010000007.1:40657178-40677454 GCA_030674055.1 Rhabdomys pumilio | reverse complement strand
CACACACACACACACACACACACACACACACACACACACACACACACCTGTCTTCTAGAGTTGGCATGGCCATTGTACTTACAAGCTCACTGTGGCTGTGGCCACCAGCAACAAGATCTGCCTGTACAAAATTGAACTTGTCAAAATTTCATCATGGAAGTAGGGAAAACCCGTGAGGTCCTGCTCCTTGTTGAGGCACTAGTGACTGTTAACAGTGGCTAGGGAAGAGGTGATATCTTCCTTAGTGGCATAGATACTGATAAGTTCCCCCATGTTCCAGTAAATACCCTCCCACTCCCGCTCATACAAACAACCTGAATTCTACTCCATGGGTCACATGCATAAAAAAGACACGAGAGTAAGAAGGAGGACTTCTTACAGGGGAAGAAGAGTGGGAGAACAAAGGAGGATGAGAAAGGGTAACAGGAGCAGACATTAATAAAATTGATTGCATATGTGTATGAAAATGTCAAAGAATAAAAATAACTAAAATGTTTAGCTTCTTCTTAGCACAATTGAAACACACAATAATGCTGCTTATTATTTTAAGTGAACTTGAAAAATCTTTACAGATCAGACTTGGGTAAATGTTTTCATAGAATTGTTGGTTACCTCTTCTTCTCCCATTGCTGAGCACTAGAGGAAGACTACTAGCAGAGGAGGAATAGAGACTTCCTTGTCTGCTTCCTATTGGCTTCTGTTCTGCTTCCTGTTCCTGCTATAACACGTTCTTCCATCCCAGCAATGACAGTGTTTTCTGATATAGGGAGCTGAATCCAGCTGGCAGTTCCTCTGACACTGTTCTCCACACCAGAGACACTAATACCAGATCACCCCTCCGAGGATCACTTCTGCTTTACCCCCAGCAGCAGCTGAACACTAAGTGTTATCTCTGTAAGGTCATTCCTCCAAAGTGGAGACAGTCATTCCACACTTTTCCTTTTGTTCCTGATTGCTTGAAATTCAACTACTTGCAAATTTCATAAAAATTTTGAGTAGTGTTTATAGTGGTTATTGGCAGCTGAAAGTCAGCCATGGTAGGGTCATGGAATAATAATAAATAAATCTAGAAATATTCAATCACTTTAAAACCATTGTTTCTAACCATAAAGCCAGTTGGAAACATTCAGCAATGCACCACTACTTTGGATTCTCTTATTACCCCTTTCATCACCTAGCTAAAAACTCCATGTCTAGTTAAAGAACTCGACATTTATTTCTTTCTACACACATACCTAGTCTTGTTTCTGTGTTCTGAATATTTTTTTGAGACATTGTCTTATTTAGCATCAGCTGGCCTTGAATTTGCTGAATAGCCAAGGCTGACATTGTCCAATGCTCCCAAAATGCTGGGGTTACAGGTGTGAACCACCATACCAGGTTTGATATTCTGGATAAATATTGAATTATACAATAACCTTTTCACCTTATTATTTGTGTTTTATGCTAGGAAGACCAGTATGTGTGTGTATGATGTTTTGGATAAATTTCTTTTGATTAAAGTTTGTCAGCATCATTAATTTGAGCTGGTGCTAGTTGGGTCTCCCATGGACAGGTAGAAAAGCTCTTTTCCTGCTTAGAATATAGCTTCTAATTCTTTCACACAGAAGGGATAAGATGTAGCTACTATCCAAAGTTATTTACTGAGCAAAGTAAACTAGATGTTTTGGAAAAAAAAATCAGTCCCTGCTTTAATCTTTATATAATAAAGACTGCCATTAAAAAAAAAAAAAAAAAAAACACACGAGCGCGCGCACACACACACACACACAAAACAAAACAACAACAACAAAATCAAGCAATTTCTTGTTTGGCACTGGTATACATTTGGTTTCATGTGTCAGATTTCTAAAAGCATAGTATACTTGATATCTCTGATTCCTTGAAATACAGTCTGGCACAGTAGCTATGTGCTCTCTATTAAGGCTTTGATCTTCATTTTAACTGCCTAGTTTTGCTTACTGGGTTTGGAGGGCCCTTTCATTGGCTCTGTAAAGCTTTGATCTTTCCCAACATGCCTATGTGAGGCTTTACAAAGTTATAGTCTGAAAAGAGATGCCAACATTCTAATATAATCATCAAAATAACTAGCAAGAAAAAGCAAACTTTTCACACAAATCCTATATTTAAAGATGCCTTCCTTCCAATAACATTCATTAAGCGACCATCTGTTTGCTTTTGATTATCATCGGGACCACTAATAAGCTAGTTTAATCTGAGCAATGTTATTTGCACGCTACTTCTAAATTTAGTATGTTTCAAAGAAGTCAGCAAGGCTGGCCTCCAGGAAATATTGACTTTGATGTAACATCTGGTTTTTAGGGATTTTCTTTGTTGTTCCTATCTAGGGGGTGGACTAAAGGGCAAAGTAAAATCAAATGACTTGGGCAGAATCATGTAATTGCTTGATGACTGAATCAGAATTACGTGCCGTTTCTATCTTTGGTTGAAAGTCCCAGCCTTGTATTTTTATTGAACACGTGGTACACAAAATGTGTATGTAGACGTAGCTCTGCTATGCATGCCTAAGTATTCATAAGTTGATAAACAAGTACATGTAGACTTGTAAAACTAATTGTAGATTTGTTTACTATGCCCTTCTCTTCAGTATCCTCCCCCGTTTTTTATGAAGAAAATGACTTTTCCTGCTTTGCCTTCCCTTTATTAAAACACTCATTTGAAATAAAAGGAAACAGCTCTTGTTACAAAGACTTCTTCAATTTTTTTGGCTTCATGGAAAATGGAGGGTTAAATTTCATGGACAACCATCTTGCTTTGGGAAGACTGGAAAACACCATCAGCATTCAACTCTTTGCTCAAATGCCTCTCTTCCCTGTCTGGACTGGAAATCAAAGTGATGTCAACACTTAAGATGTGTACTTATAAGGAGAGCTCAAGCTTATGATGCTTTGTTATAAAGGAGAGTCTTGACATTTTACTCAATGTGTTTTTATAATCAATGTGTTATTTTAATATCCTTGTACCAATTATAACCTAATATATTCTACCTGATTAGTGCTTTTAACTTTTAGGATATTTTCACGTTTACGATTTAATTTAATCTTCAAAGATTTCTATTATGAAATAATTTGCAT
This sequence comes from Rhabdomys pumilio, assembly GCA_030674055.1. Lineage (NCBI taxonomy): Eukaryota > Metazoa > Chordata > Mammalia > Rodentia > Muridae > Rhabdomys > Rhabdomys pumilio. The sequence continues at coordinate 40,674,359 of JANHMN010000007.1, read as the reverse complement.
ATTATGTATATTACATATGCTTAGAATTGTTTTTATATCACCAGAAGAACTGCTCCAGATTTGATACAATTCAACTATATCTTAATATTTTATACATTGAAAAGTTATACATTCAAGTTCTAATCTGACAAATTGACATTTAAGCCTCAGCTTTGCTGGATTTCCTTTGGCAAATCACTAGATCTTTTTAATCTCCGAAGTCCTCATGTCTGAACTATCTCACAGCATTGATAAAATGAAATGCAATTATATGCAAGCTGTTAGCATATATTGTAGAATGCTTCCCTTCTAGCCCAACAGCTGTCATTTTCATCAGATCAGGTGTAACGACTTGCAAGTGACCTAAAATAGTTAAGAAGGGTTCTTAAATATTGACCTTCCCCATAAAAGGTGGATACAGGGGAGGGCCACTGATCCCCTTGAGATTTCTGTTATTCCCCCCTGCACATCATTGACATTTGCATATAATTCTGCCCTAATTGTTGGTGGCCCTGTGGTCTTAGGAGGTGCTGACATTTATAGATTGTGGAGGGTTGAGAGAAGCAGCAACTTGATCTATGTAGCTATGGGCAAGTCATCATCCATGCTGGGGTGAGACTTTTGGTAGAATGGTTGCTTTGGTATCACCTGAATTCTTAATGAGTCACCCCTTCACCCATGCCCTGAATCTAAGTCCAATAAACTCACTAGTTCTCCAAAGTTGGACTTTGTTTGGAATAGTACATTAGTTTGTCATTGTTTCCCTAAATGAAGGAGGTAGATATTCTTTTTTTTTTTTTCTTTCTGTTTCTCCAGGAAAAAAGCTCTTACAACAGCAAAGTGCTCTAAACACATTAAAAGTTCAGGGAATAGTCTTCAATTCTCTCTGTGTCTCTCTCTCTGTCCCTCTGTCTGTCCATCTGTCTGTCTGTCTGTCTGTCTGTCTTTCCCTATCAATCTGTCTGCTGCCCCCTCTCTCTCTTTCTCTGTGTGCGTGTGTTTCCTCTCTCTCTCTCTTTCTCGTGTGTGTGTGTGTGTGTGTGTGTGTGTGTGTGTGTGCCTTTTTGTTAAATACATTAGTGTCTTGTGCTGGCTTTTGCCTGACTGTTGGAGAGTTTATTGAAATTAAACATATGTGGTGGAGTGAAAAGGATCTTGAAAATCTTAGTAAACTTACCTAGGGAGCTGAATCGTATAGCAGAGACTCTTGGTATTTTAATACTTTGGGTGATTCGACCATGGGTTCCTTCAGGTCTTCTTTTGTGCAGTCTTAGTAGCATAGTTAGAAAATGGCATACTTTTGTTCATGGGCATAGTCTAGACATTAGGACCAAGCTATCACGATGTGGTGCTTCTCCTGGGACTTGAATCCTGGTGAATTAACACAACATTAGAAAAATGAATGAAGTCAACTGGAGTCCAGAAGTGACCATCCAAGGGGCATTATAGTACCACAAGAAGCTAATCAGATTCAGGGACCAGGCAGCATCATTTTAACTCCTGTTTAGATTTCCAATGACCATAATTAGTGAAGTTTTTTTTTTAAACTTTGTGCATCAGTTTCCAAGTGGTATCATTAATTGAGCCTGGTTTCTAAAGCTGTTTGGAAGACCAAATAGATTAGAATATCTAAAGGACTATGAATATTGCTTGGTACACATAAAGTACAGGGTACGTCTTAGTTAACTTTTTATTTCTGTACGAAAACATGAATAAGACACCTTACAAAAGAAAACATTTCATTGGACTTATGGTTTCAAAGGATTTGTGTCTATGATGGTGGAGAGAAAGCATGGAGGTAAGGGCAGCTGAGAGTTCACAAATCTAAATCACAAAGAAGTGGCAGATTGGGCAGCTTTCCCTAAGTCCCTTCTCCAAGAAGCCCACAACTCCTAATCCTTTCCAAACAGTTCCACAAACTGAGGACAAAATATTCAAGCATGTGAGCCTATGGGAGCCATTCTCACTCTAATCATCACAGTACACATAATAGAAGCAGCTGTAAACATTGATGTTACAACTATTCCAAGTCTTGAGATGCCAGACCTACCTATTACTTGTTCTCCTGAAGTTTTAGTTCAAAGGCGTATTCAAAAGGCATAGTTCCCAGAACAGAAAAGAACAAATTGCTAGTGAAAAGGGTGCTTTATTCACTCTTTAAAAGTATACCATCTTTCCTTAATTCAGTGTTGGAGGCAGTGAACCAGAAGCATTGTAAGATCAGAGGAGTAACAGGAATATGATGTAAGGCTTTGAATCTACCTATAGAGTAAGGACTCAGCATTTTCTAAGTGTGTTGGGAACAGTGATATTCTAGAGCAGTGAATCTTAGCCTTCCTAATGCCGGGATCCTTTAATATTAATTAATGATTTGATGACTCCCAACCATAAAATTATTTTTGTTGCTACTTCATAACTGTAATTTTGCTATGGTCATGAATCATGATTGTAAGTATCTAATATACGAAATATCTGATATGCAATTCCCAAAGGTTGAGAGCCACTGTACTAAAATACATTTGCGCTGTTTAAGAGAACAGTAGCGTTACATCTCTTCCCAACCCTGTGTTCAGTGATTTCATGCTGGCCATTCAGCACTGACCAGATCTTCCTGAAGTGGAGGAATGAGAACAGAAGAGGAGGGAACACAGTCTCACTTATCTTTGATAAGGATTACCCTGGCAGCACTATGGAGGTCCCAAATGGAAGTAGATTAGGGATCTAAACTTGTACTCCTAAGTAGTGATGCAGGCTCAAAAAATTGAAGAGTGGTAGAATATTTAGGAAACAGTAGACTTGAGGTATGTTCAGAGACAGATTGTAAATCTGTGATGATGAATCCCACAAAGGACTTGAGAATGAGCAGTTGAATTGTGTTAGTGTAGCCCATGACTGTAGAGATGGGCAAGACAAGAAAAGTGGAGCAGAAGCTTGTATTCAAAAGCCATAGTTTCTTGAACAGAAGAGAACAGAGAAACAAAGAATCGCTGGGGTAGGTGTGCTTTATTCACCTACTATTCAGTAGGTGGCTGGATCACTGCTACTTATTCCCTTTATTTCTATGGCTAAGATGCCAGTAGAATGGTGAGAGTTTACTCCTGGCTTCAGATGGTGGCCTTCTTCATGCGTCCTCATATGATGAAGAGCGCAAGCTTGGTTTCTTCTTCTTCTGTGTATTTAATCCCTTCATGAGGCATGCCTTTTCAACCATGTTTAAACCTAGCTACTCATAAGGGGCTCATTTCCAAATACCATCACACTGGGAACTTGGAGTTCAACTTTTGAATGGGATGGCATCAACTTTAAGCCATTGATATAAAATGTAAGTCTCATTGCAAAAGGACTATGAGAATTTCTTCTGAGCCAAATATTAATTACTATGGCCCAGGAACACAGACTCAGAGTTTCTTGAGTGACATGTTTCATCATAAAGTAGTGACCTTGGCTTTTATAATCACAGAACATAGATATCCATAAACCAGTTTATTGCTAAATATATAGTTGGATTATAGAAACGTAAGAAAAATAGTTGCTGGTGCTATCTAATAGTATTCTTAGCTTTCAGATTGGTAGAAGCCAATGTTTTGCTAAGAATACACCTTGAAGATTTTTACCCAATATTCACAAGCATATAGGCCAGATACAGAGAAGAGTGTGAAGTGACCATAAAAGAGACTAAACATAGCTGTAGATAATTTGAATTCACAACACTCCAGTTCTCTCCAGTCACAAATTTCAATTTTTTTCAATAAGTATGCCTATTCTTTAACATAGGCATGGCTTATGTAAGCAACTTCTGTTCATACTAGCCATGGGAAAGAGTAACTTTTATGATGATGTACAAAATGGAGGAAAGAAATGGGGAACTAACAGTTGACAGGAGTCAAAGCAGGATCCACAGCAGGGTTAATGTTATAAGTAAAGAAATAGAATTGAAAGAGATGGTAGGTATTACATGAGAGGTGCTCTTCCTTAAAAATAATGTCTATCTAAAATATTATCTAAAATAATTTCTATCTAACATAAAACATGTACCCATTTCATAAAGACTTGAACAAACATAGAGAACAATAAAACCATTTCATTGAATTTTGCCCTTCTGAGTATCCACTAGATTCTCTCCAGGTCCTAAAGGAAATTGCTGACAAAGGTTCTATTTAAAAAAATTCCCATGCATACATGGCATATACTCACTGATAAGTAAATATTAGCCATAAAGTACAAAATACCCATGATACATCCCCAAAGACCCAAGAAGTTAAACAAGAAGGAAGATCCAATTGAGGATGCTTGAAGGGGAAACAAAATAGTCATAGGAGGCAGACAGAGGGAGGAAAGGAAGTGTCTGGGAGAGGGGAGGGAGAGGGGAAAGGAGGGGCAGGGGCGAGAGACAGGAAAGAGGTCTAGAGAGCCAGGAGAATGAATTGAAATATGCAGCTGCTGGGGGTTTGGGAATCAGGGGAATCTCTAGGAAGTCCCAGAGACCTGGGATGGTGGAGGTTCCCAGAAGTCAATGTGGGTAATCTTAGCAGAGATGCCTAAAAGTAGGGACCTAGAACTTGGACGGCACCACCTGTAGACAGGCAGGACCCCCTGTGGAAGGATAAGGACACTAATCTACCCACAAAACTTTCAACCCTGTATTTGTCCTGTCTAAAAGAAATGCAAGGATGGAGCAGAGACCAAAGGAAAGGCCAACCAATAATCAACCCAACTTGAGACCCATTCCATGAGCAAGCACCAATTCTTGATACTCTGTTATGCTTGAAGATAGGAGCCTAACATTACTGCCCTCTGAGAGGCTCTACCCAGCAGCTGACTGAAACAGATGCAGATACCCACAGCCAAACATTGGACAAAGGTCAGGTACTCATATGGTAGAGTTGGGAATTGAAGGCCTTAAAGGAGATAGGAGTCCACAGGAAGACCAACAGAATCAACTAATCTGGACCCCCATGAACTCTCAGAGCCTGAGCCATCAATCAAAGAGCATACACCGGCTGGGCCTAGGCCTCCCCACACATATGTAGCAGACATGCAGCTTAGTCTCCATGTAGGTTTCTCAACAACTGGAGAGGAGGCTTCTGCTAAAACGGTAACCTAATTGTGGTATTCATTCCCCAACAGGGCTGCCATGTCTGGCCTTAAGGGGAGAGGATGCGCCTAATTCTTCAGAGACTTGATGTGCCAGAGTGGAGGGATACAGAAGAGGGGCCCACCCTCTCAGAGAAGAAGGGGAGAGGGCATTGGGGGGAGGGAATCTGTGATGAGGGGACCAGGAGGGGGCAGTGTTTGAGATGTAAATTAATTAATTAATTAATTAATAAAAAACCTTTCCTGCCCCCTTGAAGCCATATGATATTGGTGAGCATATGGTATGTTTGCAAGAATAGGCACTGTGTTCAAATTATATCTCTGTCCATCTAACAGTGTGACCTTCAGCAATTTGCTGGAACAGATCCAACTAACAGATTTTGTGTCATAAGAAGAACATATGTGGTTAACTATGTCTCAGCCACTAAGTCTCATTCACAAGTGTGATAAATAAGATTTTTTTCCCCGTGACATTTCATTGGTTAAACTAGTTATAGGGTCCGGCTTGACATTAGCAGAGAACAGCTTAAACATTTTGCAGAGGGGGCACACAAGTCATGAGGCCATGCCTGATTTTGATCACTTTCAGAGAGTAACAGCAAATGAAGAATTCTCATTAACACCCAAAATAAAAAGACCAAAGAATCATTATCATAGAAGCTCATTAGAAGACAATGACTTTTGATCTTAGACTTTTAGGTTGGGTTATGGTAGGTTTTCTTTTGTGGGTCTTAGCTTCTGTGGGTTTTCTGTCTGCAATTTCTAATTGCTAGGTACTGCTTAGACTTCTTTCTGGCTACTTTATAGGCATCTCTGCCACTTATTCTGACCCCCTTCCCTCAGGTCTCATCATTTTTCTGTGAAACAAGGTAGACTAGTTGTCATCCACTTGACTTATAATTATGTTGTGAGGATTAATGAGTTAAAGTTTGTAAAATATCTCCAGTTCCTGGAAGTGATAAATAGAAAGCATAATTATTGATATTTTCTCATCTTTATTTAGACTTCAAAGATCTTTCTCTTCACCTTTGAGATTTTGACATAAGCTGTCTACAGTGGAGAATTTAATTTGTTTTACCTCCCTTCTGTCTGACATTTCTCTACCCTCACCCTATTGCCGTGACTTTAAAAAAGAAATTTCAACCTTAACCTTTGATGTCTCCATCTGTTGAGATTTGTGTCTTTTTAGATTATTTTGTATATTTTATTCTACCATTTATAAAAATGCACTCTTAGACCTTTGCTATTAGCTAAATAACACAGAGCCATAAAGGGCAAACTACAGTTGCATGCCTATTATATATGGTTACCTGGTGAATTTATAGTGCGGGACAATGATTAATCAACATTCTCGGCAAACTTCCTTCCCATGAGCTCTCATTCTGAAAGTCTCACTACTAATTTAAAACAAGTTCAAAACAAATGTTGATTAATATATTCTGTGCATTAGCATACAGTGACTTTCCATCCTCATCCATCCCTGGCTTTGACAGGATAGCACAGAGAGAAAGAATAGGGCTAAGGAATGCAATAGTCTGTGTAGAAGCTGTCGCTTCACAGATGTCAGTTTATACACTTATGTCCACTGTAAGCTTGCTCTTGCAGTTCAGTAATAAAGCTTAACATTTATTCAGCTAGGCAATTTAGTGCTTCCAAAGAACAGGCTGATTTTTGAATTGTTACTTATTGTTGCTGTAAGAGCTGCACCTTCCTCACATCCATGTTTTTCTTTTAAACCTTGCTTCTGCAAACATGACTCATTAGATCCACCTGACTTCAATAATGAATTATTTGGCTTTCATATCATGCTAGTGAAGGCAGATTTGCTGGACAGATAGTACTGTACATTAAATAGCTAGCTCTTATGAAGCTTATATACAAAGAAGATTAAAAAAAATAGGTACATATAAAATATGAATCACAAAGGTAGGAGTTCAGGTTTCAGCTCCTGTCACTCAGGCACCTCACATTTATAATGAACGAGTATATTAGCGGTGCCTTTGTTTGTCACACTACCTCATATGATCTAGCATTCTGTGAGTTGTTGATTCACAGCAGCCTTTTTGGTATCTAGTTATTGAATTAGGCATGGAAAAAGCTTGGATTCCTTCCATCAGTCATCTTTGTATAGTGTGTACCAATAATAGGCTGGCTGCAGGTAGGCCTTTTTAGATAAAGTAACTAAATATTTTTAATTTCTACCTTGCAAGCATTTTAATCAAGAAGTGGAAATTGGCAGCACAGTTGGAACTCTGCTTCTTTAAGCTGGGGAACTTCCTTTGTTCCTTGACCGACCGGGAGACTTGTTTAAAAGCTGAGCAGTATTAATGACAGTGAGCATCATTATTCATCACTCGGCTTTGATTAAATAGGCATTCTAAATTGCTCAATGCATCATTCTATTTTTGCTTTCAGAATCTTGTGACCGATCCTGGGCAAGCAATCCACATCTTGGAATCCTAGTTTCTTTGCCTACGCAGTGCAGATATATGATCTTGATTTGATCTTGCTTATCAACTCAGGATTCCTAGCAGGACTACATAAACACATGGAGCTCTTGGCAAAGTATTTATTGAGAGCTCCTCTGGGTCAGGCACTGAGTCAGGTCCTAAGGGTACCGAAATAAATCTGGTTTGCCCTGTACTTGGAGAGTACAGGGAGGAAAGTAGGCATTAAATAGTGCAGATTACTATTTTATCACAGGTGTGATCAGTAGTATAATGAGTGGGGAAATAGTGACAAAGATTTTTTTTGCTCCATCAAAATTCCTGGTTCTTCTCTTATGCCCTTCTCTGTATGGTTTTCTTTTCTTTTCTTTTTTTTTTTTTTTTTTTAATTAAATCAAGTTTCAGCAAAAACTCTGAGAAGTCAATTTAGATGATTACTGGACATCTAAATGGGGTTTCTGTCCTTGATTTCCTCATCCCCAGTGACGTCTGATTACTCTGGCCTGTTTTCAGAAAGATTCCTAACTTAATATAGTCAGAGTTCTCCTAAATACTGCTGGGCTTCCTCTTAGTAATTTCCTATTCATTCATTCATTCATTCATTCATTCATTCATTCATTCATTCACTAGCTCATTCCCTCTTTGTTTCTTAGTGATAAATTCCCACATGTTTGTGCTCTGTGGGTTAGTTACTTTTCCGTTGTTATAGGAAAACACCCAAACCAAGGTAATTTATAGAAGAGTTCATTTTGACTTAGAGTTGCAGAGGGCCAAGCATCTATAATGGCAGGGTAAAGGCAGCAGGCAGGCACGATGGCTAGAGCAGGATATGAGAGTTCACATCTTGAAATGTAGCACAGAGCAGAGAGACAGAGTACAGGCAATGGCATGAGGCCTTGAAACTAAACTTGTGCTCAATGAGGGGTTTCCTCCACCAAGGTTGCAGCTTCACAGTGCCACCAACTGGGAACCAAGTGTTCAAGTACATGAGCCCGTGGAGGACATTCTTATTCAAATCACCACACTCTATTTGTCACTGAGTAGAATTCTACACAGGCCTTTCCCCCCTATTGAAAAAGTCTTGCATCAAATCGGTTTTTTCCCTCTGGCTTAGGTGTGACTATGAGAGAATATTGTAGAAAAACGAATCAATAATGGGGGAGTCAGGGAAAAAAACCTTCCATGCAGAAAATAATATAAAATAGAATCTGAAGTGAGTGGGGACCAACTCAGGGAGGAGAACTCCAGGCAAAAGAAATGATTGAGATTAGGAGGCTTTGGGTCTCTGTAGCTGTAGTGGGACCCATGAGCAAGAACCAACAGGAAGGTATTATGACGTTGAGGGGCCACAAAAATTGACAATGTGAGGATTCAGAGGCAATTGTGAAATCTGAGCTCCACTGTATACATTATAGAAGTCATTGAGACCTTTTAAGCTGCATGGAATATTATTACTATGATATCAGTGTTGAGGAAAATTGAGGAGCTTAGAGTGGATGCAGGGAAAACAATTAGGAGGCTACTATAATGGTCCAAGTAAGAAAAGCCACCACATAAGAAGGTATCAGCAGACCATGGACAGAAAGATGGATGGGTTAGATATATCAGGAAAAGGAAAGGGTTTAGGATGCTGCCCAGATTTGTGGAATGAGCTTCTAGGAAGACTATTTTCATGGTACCTTTATTGAAACATGAGCATTGTAAGATGAAAAGGCATGGGAATAGACAGAGGATGCATAGTTCGGTTTCAGATATGCTAAGAATGATGAGAGGTCTGTAAGACATCTAAGTGAAGACAGCAGGCAAGCAGGAGAATGTGGAATGATCTAGAGCTCAGAAAAGAAGTGGATGGCAAATAGAATTTTTACACAGAAGAAATAATATTAAAGTCATGCAATGAATGAGGTGGCTTAGAAAAAGCACACAGGGCATTGATAGAGCACAGAGACACACTGCAGTGAATACCAATGCTAAGTATTCAGTCTAATAATAGGAGCAAGCCAAGAAGCTCAAGAAAGAATTTTTTTTTTTTAAAGATGAGATGGACAAAGCAGGAGCCTGTGAGGAGACAGGAATGGGAGAAAGCTATGTAATTCTATTTCAATTAAGAACATTTTTTTTTTATTTTTAAAAGACAGAATGAAAATTGAATGTGCTGTCATAAGACCAAAATGGGAGCTTTTAAGAAAACAGGCATGATATTTTAAATGGATATTTTAAAATGGGTAAAGTAGCTAGCAGGATATGTTTGAGATAGTAGAAATATCCCATAATTGGATTGCGATGGTGACTGAATAATTGTAATTTTATTTTAAAAGAACTGAATTTCACACTTAAAAAGTATAATTTTTTTTTTTTGGTAAGAAGATTATTCTTCAAAAAAGGAAGAAAGAACAGTGTCGTTAGAAAGAGATTTAGCAACTCAACCACAAAGAACTAGGAAAGACTGCTTTCCTTTCCAGTGCATGCAGGTTTGTTCCTAGGTTCCTACTGGCCACTGAGGCCAGGCAGTATATGGCAGGATCAGGGTTCTCTGCACTGTGACACCAGGAGGCTGATTGTGTGAGGCTTGGAAGGTGAAGCCCAAATTACAATGAAAATCCAAGGATGTTGGAGATGCCAGAATCATGGGATGTCTGCTGATAGATGCTGCATGTACAGAGTGAAGCCAGCCCACAGCAGAGCTGTGCCCTATTGACAGCACAGCTGGAGGGATTGGGCTACCCAACTGTTTTGTTGCCAGGATGGTTCTATCACCAGCTCCAGATTCATAGCAGGAAGCTACAGGATGCAGTAGGGTCCAGCTGGGTCTCAATCTTACTTTGTTCTGATTTTCTTGATATGTCTCCCTTCCTCCTTTTTGGAATGAGAATGATTACTCTTTGCCACGGTATGTTGGTAGTATTTGATTTTTAATTGTATGAGGAACTCACAGTTAAGAGATTGCCTGAATTTCAGAAGAGATTTTTCACTTACACATTTGAAAGTTGTTGGGATTGTTAAATACAATGGTGATACCTTAAATCAAATGAATTTTTTACATGAGCTTATGAAGATGAAGGGTGTATAGTTATTGCTTGAAAGTGATGTGTTAGAGTTGACAAGGGGTGGAAATGTGATGGTTAATCTTGATGGAATTTAAAATAATTATGGTAATAATCCCTAGGTCATATCTACAAAGGAAGTTCCTAGATTGGATTATTTGAGGTGGGAAGAGCCAATCTGACCGGGTGACACCTTTGTGCAGGCTGGAGTTCCAGACCACATAAAAAGGAGAAGGTGAGCTGAGCACTACCATTCACTAGTCCCTGCTTAACAAATGTGAGCACAGTGGAAACAGTCATCTCAGGTGCTGGCCACCATGCCTTCCCTTGTCAATATGGACTGGGTCTTAAGCTGTAAGCAAAATTAAACCAGAGAGGGAGAGAGAGATGGCCACAGAGAGGGAACTTTCATAAGTCACATTGCTGCAATCTAATTAAATGAACCTTCAAAAATGAGCAAATTTCTGGAAAGTATATTTGCAAATAAATTGCATCATTAGGTGGAGGTTTAGCAATTTATCTGCAAATAACAAGGAAAAAGACCTCCTTCCTTTCCAGTACAGATTTTCTGTCATTCTCAAGGAAATGTCAGACAATAGCTTAATCTGAGCAGAATTTGGTTGAACCATTTCAGTCACTGCTCTTTGAAATGTGAATTTTGTCTACCCACTATTGTTACTGAAATTATTGACAAACTTTGTTCCATTTATTTTCTGTTATTGTGATTGTATCTTTAGAACTATGTTTCCCAGTTATAAAACGATCTATAAATCCTTTGAAATAAGCAGCACATAACAGTAAACTTTTTTTTTTGTTTCTATGTCACAAAGTGTTAACACAAGGTTCTTAGAAAAGTCAAGTATAGTCAATGCATTTTCCACATCAAAACTGATATTTATTGTGTAGTTAAAGTACTTAGAATTTGCGTGTGATGTCATTACAACACTATTATTTACTACCTTGGTTAGCATGGTGCAAACACTGTAGGCAAAGTCTTTGTTTAATAACACCCCCCATACACTCCCCTCTGGCCAATTCTTGTCTTTCCTTTGAGCTAACACTTTTTTTCCCTGATGTTTGTCCAAATCCAGTCAACTTGAGTTTATTCCTGTGGTGCTTATTCCACTGAGTGACCGGAGTGATGTGACTGTGATTGTGCTCAGATCTCATTGTGAAGGTACCAAACATTACTGAGTTTCATGCTTATGCGGTTCAAGTGGTAAATTTTATGTAGTATGCACTTTACCATGCAGTAAAAAAAAAAATACGATGCCAGAAATGGAGAGGTGGTAAGAAGTTCTGGCTTTAATATATATCTTGAAGATTGAGATCATGAGATTTTTCTGATGGCTTAGCTTTCATTTCTAAGAACAAGGCAGGAATCAATGGTAATACCAACCTTATGGGTCTGAGAGAATCATAGAGTTGTCCTATGATTCTAGAGAGAAACTGTGGGTGAAGAAGGAAAAGGGTAAAAAGATGTGATGGCGAATACTGTCATCTTAACAGGACCCAGAATCATCTAGAAGACAAGCTTCTAGGCATTTCTGTGAGGGATTATCTAGATTATACTGATTGAAATGAGAATACCTGCCTTACTCATGGATGGTGTAGGTCCATAGGCCAAGGTGCTAGATTGAATAAGAAGAAAAAAAAGGAGATAGCAAGCTTGCTCTCTGCTTTCTGAATGGATTTAATGCAAGCAGCTGCCTCAAACGCCAGAAAGCAGGACTTCCCCATCACAATGGACTATGTCCCAGAACTGCAAGCAAAAATGAACTTCCTTCTTGAAGTTGCTTTTGTCAGGGTATTTTACCACAGCAGCAGAAAAGTAAATGTTACAAAGCGGGAGGTTTAGCTCCAGATGTGATAAGTGTCCAGAGGCGTATGAGCCTTGTAGATGCAAAGGGAGCCTTGTTGCTTTGCCAATCACTAGTTCCCCCAGCTAGCCCCCCACCCCCACCCCACCGCTCTGAAATGCCTTAGCATTTTGCCACAAGAGGCTCAGGATAGGATCTGTTATTTGAAATACACTAATTAGATAAATGATGTCAGATTGTCTTTGAACATATCCTATGAAACAAACAGTGACACAAATAAATAATAAGTGAATAAGTCTGAGCAGGCCAGCTCTCTAGGAGAACAGAGATGGAGCTGGGGTGTTCTTGTGATTAGCCTGATGCAGACTTGTGGCTGTGTACTCCAGGGCTAATTGCACTTTTGAAATCAGTACATTTTGTTCATTATCTTTTATCAAGAGGTGGCCCTAATTTGCTTGGCTCTTCAGAGGAAGTTTAATGGAAGAATCTCAGAGTCACCCTGTTCTCCTTTACCTGACAAATTAGGGTAATACAGAATAAAAAATCTAACCTGAGCTCAACATTGTTAAATACTTTAATTTTCATCTGTGTTTTGTGTTGGAAAATAATTTTAATATTAAAGGACAGCTGTAGACTGCTAATGACTTGAATACAGTTTGACTGTTTTCATGAAGTGCTCTGTGGGATGTCAGAATATTTAATTCAGGATGTTAAAAACATCCCAAAATGTCACAATAATTATATCACAGCAGGCAATTAAAACACTGGAAAATGCCAACTGACTAAGAGTGTTCCTTGTTATTTAGGAAACTATTAAGAACCTGACATATAAAGTTAAAAAAACTGGATATAACTTTCTATGTCAACAGACCATTTTATCATCGAATAGGGAAGTGGCGTTTGATACAGTCAGGGACACGCTTGTCATGCAGCCTCAGAAAGAAGCAAGGCTCACTTGATCTTTCACTTTAGAATATCTATATTCACACATTATAAAAAAAAAAAAAAACATTGTTTGGTTTTACATACCATACCATATGTGCTGCGATACCCTTCACACAATGGCTGTGTTAATTATATCTTATGTTGGCAGCATTAACTCATCTGATTTTACCATCTTCAATTATGGGCAAGAGAATTATTTCCTTTTCTTTTCTCAAGTTGGACTTTTTAAAATCCTAATGGATTAACAAGGTAATGCAAAAGACCAGGGGCAGTGTTCGCATAATCCTTCAGGATTACAGTGTCACTCTCAGTGGGGATGCTAAGAACTGACTCAGATTGGCTGGAAGAGAATATATTCAAGAGTAATGCATACAGAAAACTGAGTGTACCCCAAGCCCCAAGTGTGGAAATCCAGTCACATACATGTATTTATTTTTAATATGTCTGGACTATTTTCTCACACAACTATAGCATCTGCAAAGTTAGTATTTCTGACAAAGAACCCACAAGGTTTCACTTTTAACCCGGAGTAGGTTTTGAAAATTCATGTATCAGTTTGAAATGGGCTTTTCTCTTGAAGGGTTAATTTTTTTTCTTTAATTAACCAAGAAGCACGTGTTATGATATATAATTAGCACCATCGCGTTCATAGATAGCAAGAATTTTGACATTGGCACGTTGGTTTGATTGACAGAAAACAGGGTGGAAAACAGTTGCCTAGCTTTTAAGATGTGTATGATTGAGTGAAGTTATGTCACGGGACACCTAACAGAGGTCTAGCACAGAGTAATTGCTTAAAACATTTTAGTGCCTTCTTGCCTTGTGAAAACGGATACCACCCACCACAATGAAGATCTATGATAGGCGGGAAAGGCAATGTCTTGGGAATATGTTCAAACGTAGGCTAGGCATCGGTATTAATGCAATTTGGCAAGATACCCACAAAATTTCACTACACAATTTGAAGTAAAATGAAATATTTAGCAAAGGAAAACATAACAATTAATACACTTATGTATTATTATGATGGTGACGGTAGTGGTGGTGGTGATGGTCACGTGGTGTGTCGGGTAGGAGCTTGTGCTGAATTGGTGTGTGTGTGTGTGTGTGTGTATGCCACATTTGGAAGTTAGAAGACAACTTGTTGGAGTTGATTCTTTTTTCTACCCTGTGGGTTCTGGAAATTGAACAAATCTATGGGGTTTGCCAGCAACTGCCTTTACCTACTGAGTCATCTCACTAGCCCCAAATAACACATTTTAAAACTCTGACGAATACCACAAATACCGTCAAATGAAAAATATTTTATTTTAGATTATGAACCATCTGCTACACAGCTAGAATACCTGTTTTATTATCCTAGCCATATATTTTAAATTATATTTTCCTGTGACAATTTGTGTGAATTTTCTCTATAGTGCATGGAAGAAAAAATAATTAACCTTTTGCATATATACAAGTTTGATTTTTAAAATATGATTTTTATGAGATAACTTCCGCCTTTCAGATCATTGTTTTTGTTCTGTGTGTGCATTTAGTGATGCTGCCAAATAAGAGAAGCCCCTATTTTATACAATTACTTTCAAATATGAGTTGTAAGATTCAGTACATTTCAAATGTTCTTGTTTGGAGACAAATCTTCAGGACTGGTAGAGCTGATGTAGGCAGCAAGCGATTTGCCCCTTTGCATGGGAATGTTAACTGCCATCTTTGTTGGTGTAAGCATTTCGTGTTCAATCAGCAAAAAATTTAAGTGTGTTTCCAATGTGTTCACATCATTTCCTCCTCTTCATTCATTAGATCAGTGAAGTCTCCAAAAGAGAGTTCATTACCTCTACTGAAGATGTACTTCTTTCTGCTGATCATTTCGTTCGTTATGATCTGAAAGCTTGCTATAATTTGCTTTTCAACGTCTCTGTAATTCTCAATTCCCATACCTGTTCTATGGAAATGCTTTTCTAAGTGACAGAATTGCTCCTTTACATTTTATCAATCATGCCATACCTATTAAAAAGGAAGTTTTTCCTATACTGAGATGGCCTGTGATGAATTTCCCATACTTGGACTTGATTGATACACTAGACTCAGGCTGGCTGAATAGCCACATTGGCTGCCATTATCCCAGTGTCTCTAAACTCCAGATCATTCCAATAACAGCTGACGTGAGAAGCTAACTAGAGATAATCAATGTGAAATAGATAGATGTTGTCTTTCTGGTTTAAAAATCCAAAGAATTCGAGTTTGTGAGAACTCCTTTCTAGGGCTTACAGGGACCTTGGAATTCTATGGAAGTGGAGTCCCTGAAGCTTTATTAGTATTTCTGTGTTGGTCCAAACTTTATTGTATAGCTGTTCATTATCTGACTTACTCTAAGTGAATCTTATTTAAGTTTTAAAAATTTCTTTGACTCGGATGTAGTCTATTTTACCCTGGGGCATTAATCAGTGCCGTCCTTGGGCTAAATATTCATCCTTCACCCATCGACCAAGAAATAACATAGTTATTCCTGATTACCCAAGTCTGATATTAAACTATTCTTTCATATTGTCAATATTATTCATTAATATGTTATATATTCTTAATAAAACCCAATGATGGATAATCTCATGTTATGATGTATCAAGAGGAAATCCATATTCTATCCAGCATACTTAGTACATATATGCTCTGTTGCATCTGTGTTCACTGTCAGAGGTACGCTGTGAGAAAAAAAAACTTTATCTTTCCTCATGTGTGTGTGTGTGTGTGTGTGTGTTCCTACCTCCAGGCACAGTTCCTGGGATATTTGAGAAATATTTCTTGAAATGTCAAAATGGTAACATAGAATTCTTTAGGCTGAAGGCATAGTAGCAATAAAGAGAATCTTAAAGAATGGTAAGTTAAACCATTTGAGAGTCTAAGCTGGAGAGGTCAAAATTCAGTGTTTTAATTCAATGCTTATCAGCTGCATGGCCACTGGGCATTGTTGAGAATTCCTGTGTCTCTGTTTCTTTACCTGAAAAACATGGGTAACAGTAGTGTTGACACCATATGGGCTGTATAAATTTAATAGGTTAAAACATATCCTTAGAACAGTGTCTAATGCTCAATAAACAGACAGACATTCAAAAGTTATTTTTATATTATTATTATTATTATTGTTGTTGTTATTGGTTTTTTTTTGCCGTTATGTCTTTCATATCACTCTAGCATTAATAACTCAACAGAAGGTTGAGTTTGAGTAAAAGACTTTAGAGATCAGGAATTCAAACTCTCTTTTCCAGAGGAGAAGAATTGGTGCAGAAAAGATTACATCACTCAGCCAGCTCAGCAGGACCAGGGTGAGAATGCAAAGCTCCTGCTACATCAGACTGGGACTAGTGTAGAACTGGGGTGAGATGGGTACCAGTGAGTGAAGTGGGAGGTAAGGTGGCTGGCTGCTCCTGATGATAAGGTCTGATTTTGTTCCCATATGAATCATTTCCCATCAGGGTAACTCCACACTTCCCATTACATATGCCAAAGTGAGTGCCAAGAGCCCGGAACAAAACTAGTACAAAGTACACTTGTGTCTCAGGATCCAATCTATGTACACTGTCCTTATTCAGATGTGACGGAGGGCTGACACAAAGGGTGGAGAGCTGTCAGGGTAACTCTAGATTCTAGCTCTTAGCTTCTATATCAGAAAGCTGCAGAAATAGCCCCTCCTTACATCCAGTACACATATACATGTGCAAGAGTTGTCTTTTTCATTTTCATGTTAATTCATATCCCCTTGACTAATCCATCCCCTTCTTTTCTTGGTGTTGGTGTCTTCTTCCTAAGCATATCTATATCTATATCTATATCTATATCTATATCTATATCTATATC
>JANHMN010000007.1:40631802-40645458 GCA_030674055.1 Rhabdomys pumilio | reverse complement strand
GAGAGAGAGAGAGAGAGAGAGAGAGAGAGAGAGAGAGAGAGAGAGAGAGAGAGAGTTTATCCAAGGGTTAATTGAGAAAAAAAGCCCCACCCTGAATAAACGTGGGCAATTGAAGCCCATAGATTAGAGTTCTGGACTGAATAAAGGGGAGGGAAGGAGAAAGCCAGCTGAGCACTGGCCTCTGCATTCTGTCCTTGCTAGTGAGCATAATGGATTAAGTGGCTCCCATTGAGATGTGTTCTGTGTTCCCTGCCATGACAGACTGTATTCCTCTGAACTGTGATGGGAAATAAAGTCTTCCTCAAATTGCTCTGGTAGGTATTTGTTCACAGAATAAGTAATGTAACCAATACTCAGAGGGAGAAAAATGTTTGCAAGCACCAGCAAATGGACGACAAGGTTGAGCTTTTGAGAAGGGATTCTAGAAGCAGAAAAGTCCTAGTAATACAATGCATGGGGTGGTATAGAGTGCGTGAGTGTGCTGTTTTCAAGGAAAATGGAGACAGGTAAAGGGTGCAGAAGAAAATGACTACTGTGCTTATGAGGGCTAGTTTCTGGTGGGAGGAAGAATGGTGACCAGGGTGGGTCATGTATGCATTATAAGAGCTTATTTAGCAGTGAGATAAAAATCTCATAGTATATATGTTATCATGATGTTGTTTATACACATTTCTAGTTATAGCTGACAATACCAGCAAGTTAGTGAAATACTTTAGATAAGGTTTAGATAAGTTTACTTGCCTGCTGTTCCCTGAATGGGCACCCAGATCTGACAGTTTCCCCTAACTTGCAACAACTTTTCTCCTTCTTTTATTGGTAGGAATGATGAAGCTTTTTAATGCATTGAACATAAAAAGAAGGTCTTTGGTGTAACGGAGTTGTATATAAGTGTAGACAGCTGCACACACTTAGAAATACTTCGCTTTCCAAGTGTAGAAAGATAAATTTAATGGCAAATTTATACAAATAAATCTACAGCATTTATTGGACTATGAATACACAGTTCTTTCAAAACAAATAGAAAGGAACTAGAATTGTTCACATGGTCATGGAAATTCTTCGCATTTGAAAAGCATGATCAAGGACAATCAAATATTCATAGAGCCTACTTTTCAACAGAACTGACTTAAAGATATTTCTCTCTGCAATAGCCTGTATTTAATTATGGTAAAACAGAAAAGCCAACTTCTTTGTCCACAACAACAGGTGTGACAGCTACTGCTCTGCTGGAGGACAGCACACTCCCAGCCTCATTCTGAGGATATTGGGACAGCACACTCCCAGTCTCATTCTGAGGATATTGCTGATACACCAGCAATCTCCTTGAAACAGTCAATTATTAGATTTAAAAGAGTAGGCATGCTTAGTCCTCAGGTAAATGGTTTATAACTGAGTTATAGTTATACATGGCACCGTCTAAGGAGCGTGGCACAGAGGCATAAAATATGTTTTTGAATCAGTGACCAAGGAGAGAAAAACTTCAAGTAGTAGCTTCCGCATTTGTATTTATGCATGTTTCTGAGGGACCCTGGAAATCTATAAAGTGTATTTATTTGTCTATTTCTATATTTTTGGAATTGATGACTTTTAAAAATACTTATTTCTACCCATATAAAATCCCCGTAGTTTGGGAGCAAGTTAAACATTTTCAGTCCCAACTTTCTTGAATAAGTTACAAGTAATAGTGACATTAGTGAGATTTTACTATATATTAAAAGCCCACCATATGAAGTAAGGCATTTAAACATGTTTTATGTGTAATAGGAGTTTCATTGATGGATTGGAACTACTAACTTCAGATTGTCACTAGTACTGGTGTGTGTCCTATGAGTAGTGATAAAGGGCCTATGTAACTTCCTGTACTTAGCAGCTGTTTTATGTTTATGTCTTCAAAACCAAAAGTGGCTTCAAGGATACAGGAAAACCAACACTTGACCATTGAAAGATCAAGGTCAAAGTATGAGGCAAAGATTGAGAGCAGTTGGAATCCAAGAGAATACACAAGTCAAGAAGGGATGTGGTGTTTGGCATACATGGTGAAGGCTGAGATAATTAACTTGTAGTGTTATCATCACACAATATAAACATATATTCAGTCACCACAGCGTACTCATTGAATATACTCAACTTATATTTGAAAAGCGTTTGAAAAAGAAAGCATGAAGGCTGGGAATCAAATAATAGTAGAGAATGCAAAAATTGCAAAAGAAAAAGAAAAATTTGAGGTTGTTTGTTCATACTACCAGTCTAGAACTTTGTGGTCCAGAATCTGTCTCTTATTTTAACTGTGAAGGAAAAGTCATAAGACGTTTTAAGTAGGAGTGAGGCCATCATATGTATATTACAACACATCAGCTTGACTGTTAGGTAGTGAACGGGATGTTGGCAAGGCAAGAGTATAGGAGAGGAGATTCTGGGGAGATTATCAGGGGTATAAGTGGTAGAAGCTTAATTATGATGGTGGTGATGGTGGTGATAGGTGGGGTTAAGTGAACATGACAAGTGTGTATGTGTGATATATAT
The DNA here is from genome assembly GCA_030674055.1 of Rhabdomys pumilio. Taxonomy (NCBI): domain Eukaryota; kingdom Metazoa; phylum Chordata; class Mammalia; order Rodentia; family Muridae; genus Rhabdomys; species Rhabdomys pumilio. The sequence goes on along the minus strand of JANHMN010000007.1, from coordinate 40,642,935 downwards.
GTGTGTGCATGTATGTGTTTGTGTGTTCTCGTGTGCATTTGTGTGTGTGTGTGTGTGTGTGTATGTATGTGTGTGTGTGTGTGTATGTATGATCAAAGAAAATATCCAGGTCTTTGGCTTGTAGCATCAATGAATTGACATGGCAAATACATATTGTCTTTTCTCCATTGTATTTAACCATCACAAGTGTTTTAGGCTTATAAATAAACTATATATAATAGGTGAAAAGTAACTGGAAAAAATAAGCTTATTATGATTGTAGGCTGTATTTTTGCTACAGTTCCCATTCATACTCTTACACAAAATTTATCTAAATTTTTAATTCTCTTTAGAACTGTAAAGTGGTAAGAAACAAGCTGTTTATTTTGTGCATTAGTATTCTATTGATAAGAATCACAGGTAATATTCAATAATATTTACATGCTCTTGAAAGTTTTAAATGCAGATAAAATTACAAAAACATTAAATGACAAAAGAAAAAAATTATCCTGGTAAAATATTCCAATAAGTAAAACTGACAAAGGGTTAATCCCATTAATTTATAATAGTGTGATTCCCCATCAATGTGGAAATGGATTTGACAGACACTGGGCTGAGAAAAATGTGCAAAGAAAATGAAAAGGCAATTCACAGAACCGAAGATCAATAGCACAGGAGAAGGCTCCTGCATGTGAATAAGTCAAATCTTCAATACTCAAGCAAAGAGAAACTTTTGTGTCTCTGAGCACAGACTTCACGGCTAGAATGTCTAGGTTTTAGGTCTTCCTCTAACACTTACTGGCTGGGTAACTGGGCAAGCAAATTAACCTTTCTTTACTTTAGTTCCCTTATCAATGAAAGCGTAGTCAAATAGTACCTCATAAGACTGCATTGCGTATTAACTGGGTGTTACTATAGGTGAATTGCTTAGAAAAGTTTGGAGGCTGTAATAATTGTGAGATTTTTAGAAATGGTTTTCCATGTCTATTTAGTATTATGTCAATGTCAGAAGTTTATAACCATACGTGCTGCCCTTATGTCTTTAATTTATAAGGTAATATAGTTTAATGACTTCTTTGTTCAGAGTAAGTGTGATTTTCTGCAGAAAATATTTTGCTCCTGAGTCTCAAGAAATTCCACATGCTTTTCCTGTCACTGACCAGTTAGGACACTTTCATCCTGTTATTGTCTTGGTGATTTCCAATTTGTGTCTCTCACATAATTCCATCATTCTCCCATCTAGCCTTGTCTTGTGCCAAGTCTTTCTTTTGCTGTCCACCCTTGATCTTGATGTTCAAAACACATAGTTTGGTTTAATGCTTTAAACATGTGGAGTAAGAGATTCTAGAGATGGCAGAGCAGCTAGTGTCTGATTGCAACTCTTACTGGGGGAAAATGAAGTCTTTGCTCAGTAAATAAGTCGTCAAAGCAGACAAGCTATTACTCGTGCCATGTATAGTGTTTAAAATTTTCTCTTGTCTTTAACATTTAAAATTATCTCATATGGTACTAAATATCTTCTCATGGCTAAGAAATATTTTAGGTGCAAATACAGTGTGTTGCTTGTGTGTACATGTGTTAAGGGCTGACCACTTGGGATTGAATGGTTTATCATAGGATCTCATCCCTGGAGAAAACTTTCTTCATCTCTTAGCAACTGTTAATTGCCTGATAATTATATCTAGGGGTGGGGTTCTATGAGATTTTCCCTATCTGTGATAGAATGCCAACTGATGTTGTCATTATGGAGGTATTGTTTAGGTGACCATATTGCTGCTATTTATGGGTGGAGCTTCCTGTCATGTATAGAAGACACTATCTTGTAGCAGATACAGATGTTCTAGTTTTCTGGCACTTGCAAACTTTTTGCCCCTTCTTCCATTGTGTCCTTGAGTCTTAGGTATTGGGTTGTGTTTTAGATGTAACAACTGGGGCTGGGCATCTGACTATCAGTAGTTTTTTTTTTTTTTTTTTTGCATTTTACCCAGTTATGGTTTTCTATGATGATCTCTGCTGCAAAAACAATCGTCTTTCATGAGAGTTGGAAGCTCCATTTTCTGTGGGTAGAAGGATAAATATTTAGTATGTGGTTAGGAATCATAATAGTTTAGGGACATGTCAGTAGTAGTTCTCCTCTTAAGATGCATGACCTGTTGACATGCTTAGGGCTTTTGAAACTTTTTATCAAATTTACTGTTAGTATTTCCACACTAATTTACTCTATAACTAGGAATATATGTATATTACTGTGAAACACTCAGTTTATAAATATTCTTTAGAGATATGATTTGCAAATAATCCAAAGATTATAATGCTTGATTTGATATCACAGATATCAACCCCTCAGCTCTATGAGATATAACACTTCTGTATAACAATGTAATTGCCACTCAGAAATACATGGGGCATTTACATTATGCAGAAAGCTGTGTTGTGCCTACTGTCTCAACCACCATTACACAAGGCAGCCAATTTATTTCTAATTGCTTATTTGGGTAATATATTATACTACATATATATATATATATATATATATATATATATATATATATACATACATATATGTATGTATGTATATATATACATATATATATGTATATATATATATATATGTATAGTTTGAATTTTTGTTTTGAGATCTATCTGTCTTATTGCAAATATCAATAATGCCAAGAAGTATTAATGCCAAGAAGTATAAAGTTACTACATTATAAATAAAATAGTTTTACCACATTTGAGTTATTTCTAACTTGGGAGTTATTATGAAAATGACAGTATGGACAAATGGTTTTCATTTCATTTCTCTGTGGTACAACCTTTGAGTAGGATTTCTGGGTCATTGTGTAGATGTACATTTGATGACCATGAGCAGATACATGGCTCTCTACAATGTTTATACAAGTTAATCCTCACACAAGCAGTGTGTGAAAACTGCAGTTGCCTGACATCGTGCAAACACTTGACATTATCAGTCTCAGTTCAGCCATGTTAATGGCAAGCAGTGCTGACTTGTGCTTTCTGAACAGCTGATGATGCTGGGCTGCTTTCTATGTCCTAGTGGGATCTCGACATATCGTTTGTAAAGGGTTTGCTCAAGACTTTCCTTCCCTTTGTATAAATTGAGTTTTGTTTGTACTTTTTTTTATCTGTAGAGGTTTCATGTACATTCTGGATACAAGTTCTTTGGTAGATGTATATATCATGTGTACTTTCTTCCAGAAAATATTTTTATCGACATAAATTTAAATTAGGATGAAGCAAAAATATTTTTGCTTTTATACTTATGTATGCATTATTGTATTATGTATTTAATTTCTGCCGACCACATCGCCATTTCTCTTCTGCATTTGGAACTTTATCATTCTGATTTTGCAGTGTGGTTTGTGATTCATCTTAAATTAACTGCATTATTTTCTTGATTAGTGTCAAGTTTAATTGTTTACACAGATTTTTCTGACATACTGGTTACAAATATATTTCTTTTAGTTTTCTCAAATGGATAAATAAGAAGAATATTTTGTTATTGTTTTATATATTGATGGATTCTATTTTGAATGCTTACTGATTTCCATGTTGCTACAATTTTGAGTTAGAGGTATTAGTATTACCTGGTAAAAGGGCAATTATTGGCTATTGGTTTTTGTTTTGTTTTGTTTTGTTTTGTTTTTTTTGGTAGATGTAAAAATTATCTTACCAGAACTAATATAAAGATAGCTATCTTTATCCTAAGATTATAGGAGGCTCAATTGTTGTCATCCATCACAAATTTTACATCAGTAAGGATTTAAACTGACTTTAGAAGCATTCAAATGACCTTTGGGCTAGGGAAGATGAGTCAGTGTGTGAAATACTTGTGTAAACATAAAAATCTGAGTTTATATCCCCTTATTCCTGTAAAAAAAAAGGTAGGCATGACAGTCCTTGTCTATAACCCTGGCTGTAGAGGGCAGAGATAGGTATATTTCAGAGGCTTTGTTGACCAACCCATCTAGGAGGTTCCATGAGAGACTCTGTCTCAAAAAGTAATGTGGGGAGACATCCTTCCTCCATAATAAAATATGGGTGATCACACTTACATACACATATGAATAAGTGCATATCACACACACACACACACACACACACACACACACACAGTGAGGGGGGCCACCTCTTCCCCACATCCCACAGCAAGATGGCAACATTCGTAATAATGTTGTTCACCTATGAAAGAAGTTAAAACAATCAAGGAAAATGACACCAAAAGGTTGGAATTCTAATACAACAAATCTTCAAACCATGAGCCATACTTGCTAGAGAAATAAAAGCAATCTCAGTATATTTAAGACAAAGAAATTGAGGTAATTTATGCCACTAAGTAAAACAGAATTACTCTGCATTTTGTCCTTTTTGACTCGTGTGACCTCCAAAAATAACCTTCTACTTGATGTCAAAGTCTGAGAAACTCAGAAAAGACCAAGCCTTGGCACTACTGAATAGTTCAGGGATTATATTATACGTAGATGGGCTAGAATTCTAAGGAAAGTTAAAATATTCCTGTTCCTTTTTTTAGGGTTAACGTCTGAGAACAATGGGTCTCTGAGAAGCTTTGATAGTTCTGATAAAGAATGCATTTCCACTTTAGTAGCACGATTCATACCATTCTTTATGCTACATAAATCCTTCCCACGTACATTCAGATAGTTGGCTTCAGTATGCTCCATAAAAGCTGTGAAGTGAGCTCGAGTCTCCTGTCCTCTGACAATTTTTTGTGCCAGTAAATGTCGTTCTGTGACCTCTAGTCCTGTTGCATCATTTAAACCAAGATTCCTAAACAACTGTGCTTCTATTCTCTGTCTTTTCTTACAAATTCTAGTGGTAATTGTTAACTTATTTAAACACATTTTTTATGTACATTCTATTGAGCAATTTGCATTTTGTAACTCACCACATCTTAGTTTCTTATTTACTGTTTGATACAAAGAAAGAAAGAGAGAGAGAGAGAGAGAGAGAGAGAGAGAGAGAGAGAGAGAGAGAAAGAGAGAGAAAGGCAGGCAGGCTTCAATACAAGGGCAAATAATTGCCACAAGGAAGGCATTGTCATAACTCCCCAAGGAACACTATTTTTGTTGATTTAAAAAAAAATTGTTCAGCATATTTTTCTTATGGGATTTAGTTTTTACCTTTCAGCAGTATTTTAACGAAACCAGAAATATATTTGATGTACTGAATAGAGTTCTGGTAATATCTGTGACAACAGTCCTGTCAAAACACATGAAATGCATGCTTACTCATCATGGAAATCTTAAAAGCCTCTGCCCCTTCAAAATTGTTCAGCTCTGGAAGCAGGTGAAATTTTGGAACACTGTTGAGCCTGCTGCTCTAACCAATGATTTTAGTCCGCCAGGGAGCCATATAGAATGATGATACAAAAACCGATCTAGACAACATTACTCTGCAAGGCCACTTTAACAATTTCTTTCTAAAAGGCTCTACGCAATCCCGATTTCATGTTTCAGATTCATTGTGGTCATGTCTTCGCATCTGAAAGAATGGTGATGTCTTAAATGCAAGCCACTGGAGATCTAAATGCTCTGACTTGGTGGTTTTTGACAGAAGAGAAAAGCCAATAAACCAGCCCCAAAATGGTGTAATCAGGAGCAGCGCATAATTAGAAGCCATCTGCATGTCTTGTATGCCCCTTTCTGTATGTGAAATAGGGCCAGCACTATGTGAGTCCTTAAAAGCTCCTTTCAAAAATTTCAAATCCTTATTGAGACTCTACCCTACAGAGGAGAGAACAAGACAGACCAATGTATTCATGATCAACTACCCCCTCCCCCTTCTGATTTTCTCTTAAGATGTGTGAGCAATTTACAACCAAATTAACATAATGTCCTACCCCTACACTGGAAGTGTTTATTGTAGACTTAAAAATATTCTAAAATTTATGTAAAAAAATAAGTCAGAGGAGTTAACAAAATAGCTGTTGTGTGTATCCATGAAGACTACAGTACGAAGTTCATTCTGGATTCCAGTGGAGGCGGTGTCCTCTACCCACAGACAAATGCTGGTTTTCAGCCTTCAGATTCCAAATTTTATTTTTTTTTATTATAAATCTTGTTATTTCATAAAGACAATTATTTTAGAGTAATCTTTGGTTCATGGCAAAACTGAGAGGAAGGGCACAAAGACTCTGCGCATGCTTTCTGCTCCAACTCTGAGTGTCCTCCTTAAGAGATGACTCTGATTTCCAACGTATATTAAGAGTTTTCTTGGCTAGAAGGCACATGATTAGGAAGTCCCTCACAGAGCCCCTCATGAGTCACAATGAGGAGAGGGTGTTTCCTTTAACCCTACTGTGATTCGCTGGCTTGCTGAAGAGAACATGCCGTCAGCAGGCAATTTTAGGCTATTATTTTATCCTCTACAGACCACAGACACCATCTTGTATTCCCGTGCTCTGGGGTGTTAGAGAAGGCCAGGGACTGTTAGAGTAGGGAGTTGATCTTGATGCTCTTAGTGGCCCCTTCCAAGCTTTAGAATCTAAGAGAGTTTTATGTCTTAGAATGTTGTGTGTCAGTAGTCAGTGTGAATATGCAAAACCATGACATAACCAAATACGTGACTGTTTAAAGACCGGGCATCTTTAAAGTACTATACCTGTGTAGCTTATGTGACATCTGACCATGTCTTTAATGTGTCCCTCAGCACAAATGCCTGTCTCTTGATATTTCAAGTCCAACATCAGAGATTAGAGTCAATATTCCTGATAGTATATCCATGCTGAGATACAAATGATTCATACTCTAACATTTGTTCATTCCCAGTTCCCACGGGACTGGATGTTAGCAAGAATTTTCCATTAGAATCTTTCTCATATACCCAGTGATTCCCTGGGTTTTCTTGTCTCTGACTGATCATTTCTGGTTGGTATTGTCTTTCCCAAATGGAGCCAGGAATTCGTTCTCTTTCGTGTGAAGTCAGTTATCTTGGGATCCCAGAACATTATTTAGGGTGTTATTACCACAGTCCCTCAAGCCTTTGTGGAGTCACTAGGTATCACTGTAGAGTTGATGTCACCCAGGGCTGTGGTACTTGGAATGTTCCAAACTTCTTTGGAGCTCAGAGTTTTCCAGTGGTTTTAAATTTAATCTTGTTTCTCTGATTAGCTTACCCATGAGCAAGTATCTCTTTTGCTTTCTTTTTCTAACATATCTTTGTATATATATATATATATATATGTGTGTGTGTGTGTGTGTGTGTGTGTGTGTGTGTGTACATACATACATACATATAATATATTCTGATTTTTTCTCCCTCAGCTCCATCCTCCACAATATATACCCTCTTTTTCTCACTCTCCTCAGAAACAAACATCTAAGGAAAAATAAAATAAGATAAAACAAAACCAAACTAGAATATGACAAAAAAAACCCTAAAAAAACACAAACAGAAAACAAGAGCCAAAGAAAAAGCAGAAGAAACACATGTAGGTCCAGAGACACACACATTTCCAAACATAGAAGTCTCATGAAAACATAAAACCAGAAACCAAAGTATATAAGCAAAAGACCTATAAGGTTAAAAAAGGTTTTGAGACAGACAAAGCATTATGAGACAAACAAAACAAAACAACAACAAAAAAACCCTCCAAAAATATCATTGAGTTTGTTTTTCACTGGCCATCTACTGCTTGGCCTGGGGTGTGCCTGTACATGTGGTTTGCATACCCAGTGAAATTCTGTGGGAGAAAACTAGCTTTCTAGCAGTTATCAATTGAAGCTAGGTTCTAGGTTAGGGATGGAAACTTGTGTCTACTTCCTCTCTTATTACTGGGACCCCCCATCTAGCTTAGACCTGTGCAGGTCCTGTGCATGCTGCCACAGTCTCTATGAGTTCATGTGTGGGTCAGTCCTATTATGTCCAGAAAGCTTGTTTCCTTGGTGTCTTCCATCCTCACTGGCTCTTGTAATCATTCAACCTACTCTTTTACAAAGCTCTGATAGGAAGGATATAATGGAGACAGCCCATTCCAATGTCTCTCACTCTCTAAATATTGTCCTTCTTATCTCTGTCTTTATTCCCATTTACTGTGAGGAATCGTCTCTGATAATGGCTGAGCAAGTCATTGATCTATGAACCTAGCAAAATGTTGTTAGGAGTCATTTTATTTCTATGTCTCATTAGTAGAACAGTAGTATTTTGTTTCCCCTTAGGTCACAGCCTATCTAATCTCAGGTTCTTGGCTCTATATTAGTTATGGTTACTTTTGCTGTGATGAAACACTATTACAAAAGCAACTTGTGGAGGAAAGCGTTTTTCAGCTCATGCTTCCACATCAGAGTTCATCATCAAAGGAAGTCAGGACAGGAACTCAAGCAAGATAGGAAACTGGAGGTAGAAGCTGATGCAGAGGTCATGGAGGTGTGATGCTTACTGTCTTGCTCCTCGTGACTTGCTCAGTCTACTTTCTTATAGAACTTAGGACCACAAGCCTAGGGGCATCATCACCCGTAATGGGCTGGGCTCTCCCCCATAAATCACTAGTTTAAAAAAATGCCCTACGAGCTTGCCTTACAACCTGATCTTATGGATGCATTTTCTCAATCAAGGCTTCCTACTCTCTGATGACTCTAGCTTGGGTTAAGTGGATATAGAACTAGACAGTACATCTCCTAAGCAGTGTCAGGCTTGGATTCCATCTCATGGAGTGGGACTTGAATTCAATCTGATAGTAGTTGGTTACTCACACAACTTTTGATACTACTACTGCACCAGCATTACTTTCAGGCTGGTCATCACTTTACATCAAAGGATCTGTAGCTGAGCTTGGTACTTACCTGTCGTATAGTAGTGTACAGAATATCTTCCAGTACCATGAACACTACTAGTCAGTATTGGTAAAAGCTCTAGTAGGTACCAGCTCTACTTGTCTGTGTTCAATAAGTTGTGTAGGTATTCTCTTCAGCAATAGGGCTTTACTATCAGTTTTTAGAGAGCAACTAATAGACTTGCCAATAGCCTGGAATGTTTGAGGGCCCTGGATTCCATGGGGCCCTGATAGTGACCAACTCAATTAGATGGAACCCATTCCTGGCACTGGAGGTTTCTTTTGATAGCAAGAGATACCTAGTTGGGTTTTTGATTAGGGAGAAAAAGAAGTCATTTCACCTTCCTGTGCCCACACTCTGCTTTCTGGCTCAGGCTAAATCTTCTCATGAGATGATGCATAGAACTGTATCTCTTGCAGATCCTTGAGAGAGTACTCTGACTTCAGTGGTCCCAACAAGACCATTAGAAACTGGCTTGATATAAATTTAGGGCTGATGTATTAATTTTCTTATGCATGCATGGCTCAATGAAGGGACTTGCCAAGCTGATACTCCTGAGGACCTAATGAAGAAGGAAATGCAACTGTGTTAAATTCTCTTAGTCTCCTCTCTCTCTCTCTCTCTCTCTCTCTCTCTCTCTCTCTCTCTCTCTCTCTGTCTCTCTCTCTCTCTCTGTGTGTGTGTGTGTGTGTGTGTGTGTGTGTGTGTGTGTGTTTGTAAGCCAGAGGACAATGTTGGATATCATTCTCTCTTATTTTATCTTACTTGTTGAGACAGGTTCTCTCACTGAACCTGGATTCGTCAATTGTCTAGACTGACTGGCCGATGAGTCCCAAGGACCTATCTGTCTCCTTTCTCTAGCATGAAAGTTATAAACATGCACCAGGGCAGGCAGGTCTGGCTTTTTCATGGGTTCTAGGGACTGGAACTCAGGTTTCATGCTTATAATGGAAGTACTTTACCTAATGAGCCATCTGTCCAAGCATGTAATTGGAAATTTAAAAAAAAAATTCCATTTCCCTCAAATTCTGGTGCCTCTGTGATACCCTCAATTTCTAGAGGTTTGTCTATTTAACACTGCTTGTGACAAATCTCATAAGAACAATAAGAAAAAAAAGTCTTGAAACTTATTTAGCAATAGTCACGTGGGTTTGATGGCCAAGATTGCACATACAGGGTATCACATTTCATCTACAAATATTTATTTCATATCTATGATGAATTGTCATGGTTATGGATCTCTGGAGACTGTAGCAAGAATGAGAAAATCTTGAACTAGGTTATTGACATCTGAAAGCCTGGGAGTAAATGGTCATAAAACTGTTCACATTAGTTCAGAATGAAGAGATTAATGATAATAATAGTAACATAAAACAAATGACTTATTAAGTAAATTATGTTCTAATAAGAAAAAAATGGGTAAAATTCACAATTAGTTTGAAAACTGTGAAAATTTATATGACAGCGATTTTATACATGGCTCCTTATTAAAAGAGGAACACCCACACCTCTCAGAGTGCTTCTGCTCCTCTTCAGATGGCAAAGTGTTGCTGCTTTGCCTCTCTTGTTTCCCCGAGCTATAACATGGAAACAAGCTTTTTATTCAAAGCACTAAAAATGTTTAGCAGCAATAGTTCAAGCCAATGAAGCAAGGTCTAAAGATGCATTGTTAAAGTAGCGTTTCATATAATTGGAAGGTACAGTTTCAAGGATGTTGGCAGTGAAAGAAAATTTAATTGCTTATTTCATTTATATCCATGACTGCTGACACAAAGAGATTAACTCCTTTGTTTCAAAAGTGGATGTTGCTTTTGCAATTGTGTTTTGAAACATGCATTAAATTCAAGATTTTATTCCACTTAACGTTTGCCACCAAAACAACAGGACCCTATATTAGATCACAAAGTACTTTGTGCTAGGCACTTTCCATATATTTTTTTATGTGATTTTTCACAATGGCGAGGAGAAGCAAACTACCCTCTACTTATCTACTCATCTATCCATGTAACCATCAAGTACTTATTTAATGCTCTCTATGTACTAAGCATATTTGTCAAGGTAATTGCAGTAGTCAGCATGTCTTGTGAGTGAAGAATGGACTCTACCCAGCTACACCTCTTAAAAAGTTTCCGGAGGAGGAGCAGCTTCTGGATTCAGTACATGACTGATGTTAGCTACTTCCCTCTCTGCTGCTGTAGTTTGCTGGAAAAAAGGTAATTATTACAGATTTGGTTGTAATTTCCCAGGATGCATAGGTTTAGTATGCATGGGTTGAAGAAAGTCTCTGGCAATGGGAGAGAGAGAGAGAGAGAGAGAGAGAGAGAGAGAGAGAGAGAGAGAG
>JANHMN010000007.1:40616223-40631792 GCA_030674055.1 Rhabdomys pumilio | reverse complement strand
GAGAGAGAGAGAGAGAGAGAGAGAGAGAGAGAGAGAGAGAGAGAGAGCGAGCGAATGAGTTTCTAGAGACAAAGAAAGTAGTCTAATCCAGGAGCTTTCTAGCAGGAGTAAAACAGAGTAGATTTAGACAATTAAGATGTAATAATATGAATATTTAGAGTGGTGTCACTGTGTATAACCAGGTAATGAAGCTGGACATATGAATTACATATATTTGAGAAGAGCTTTTTTTTCTTTTGAAGTCAGGTTTTATATAGCACAGGTTAGCCTTGAACTAACTATGTAGTCAAAGATTCCATTGACCTTCTGATCCTCCTGCCTCTGCCTCCCAACGACTGAGATTAGAGATTAAGTACTACAATGCCCAGTTATACCGAGTGAGGAAAATTAGACCCAGAGCTTCCTACATTCCAGGCAAGCCCTCTAACACCTGAGCCACATCCCTCAGATCCAGGTTTGTGGTACCTCCTCTGACAGATTTTCTAACCATCTGTGGACATTTTTTTTTTAATCTCAGAATTTGATTTTGCTGCTGCACACAGAGAAGAGCCTATATAAAGCAGAACCCTTCTCGTAAGAGAAAAAAAGTTTCGATAAATAGTAAGGGTCATTCGAAGTTTTGCTCTGACTCTCTGTTCTTTGTTCTAGCGATAATGTTCACAAATTCAGAGACAGTGTGTCTCTGTGACTTAATTATGATCAGTGCAATAATGAAAGTAGGTGGTTTTATTATGCCAGAGGAGATAATTAAATAGGGAATTGCACTATTATCTGGGCTTGTAGTATTTACATCATGCTTGTAAAAGACATTATGATTCCACTATATATTGCTCAGATAAAAAATATTTGCAATCAATTCTCCAGATCAGTGGTCATTAAGAAAGAAATACATTAGATGATCTCTTGAAGACACTGGGACTTTTGTAAGCTCAGTGGATGGCATAGACTTCCCATCTGACTATTCTTTTTGTCAATAGATTGGCAGTTCTTCCTTGCCCCCACAATTTCTGCCGAAATAAACTTATCACTGAACTAGATCAAATAGGAGCATAGTGGCAGCTTAGCTTAATGTTTTTTACACCTTTTCCCACTTGTAAACCACATACCAGGAGTATAGAGGGAAAAAAATTCTACTATACAGAGAAACTCTGTCTCAAAAAAACCTAAAAAAAAAAAAAAGAAAGAAAGAAAGAAAGAAAGAAAGAAAGAAAGAAAATGACAGAGAGAGCATCTAGGGAAAGTCAGGAGGCAAGTTAGCTCAGAAAATCCCTTGTTCTGAACAAGAGTAACGCTTTGGGGTTTAGGCAAAAACACTCCTTGTAGTGTCAAAAGATACTCCTTGTAGTATCAATGGCAAACAAAAGAAACCAAGGGCAACTGGAGATGGGCTAGAAGCTCTCCTTGAGCATCCTGGTACTATAAGCCTATGGGGTGTGTAAGCTATATGGTGAATAGGCTACTACTGCCCTAGCTATAAAATCGAGGATCTCTTGAACAAAATATACTGGGAAAGAACATCGGGAATTTCTTGCTAATAGATGGTCCAGTAAAATCCAACTAATTTAAATATGAGAAAGGACTGGAGTAAACATGTCATTAAGATAAAAATAATGTCCATTGTATCTATTGGGGCTGGGCTCCCCATGATCCATTATCTCTGAGTCCAGTTGTAGTTTTCTGTAAAGAGAAGCGTCTTCGATGTAGCTGTATTCCTCTATGGGTATAAAAAAAAAAAGACTCAGAATGTTAGTAGAATTATACTGGTCTAGCAAAGTTGTGATAGCATATTCTCAACTAAGGATCATGACGTCAGTAGCCCCAGGGAGTTGGGTAGGTTTCTAGTATCAAGCATCATTCTCTTCTGTTGAGTAGACGTTGACTCCAATTATATAGCTGTTGGTTACCAGCAACAGATGAGTGCCACATATATATATATATATATATATATATATATATATATATATATACATTCAGTTATATTTATTCAGTTATATTTGTAGCAATATTAATCAGGGACGTGGAATTGGGCGACTTGGGGGTGGTTGGTGGAGGAAGGGAAAAGGAATCATGATGTAATTATAAAATAAATTTGTCATCAATGTGTACTAATGGAATTGTGTGTGTCCCTATCTTATTTTGTTAAGCTTATGCCTGGTTTTTCTCCAGACTCTACCCCACCCCCCGTACTTTTTCTCCTGACTTTTCACCCTGATAACTTACAGGATGAGCACAATTGAAGCCTGTGAAGTTTTTATATGAATCACAAAATTTAGGTAGGTGTTGGCCAACTCTACAGCTGATTCAGGTTAGATTTAGGGTATCAGTGGTTACACTGTAATAAAAACCAAAACCTTGTTTTGTGTTCAGAAGCATACTTTTAAAAGAATACACAGCATCTGTATAACAAAGAGCTGAAAGGGTTTGCAATCCATAGGAAGAGCAAAAATATCAACCCACCAGACCCCCAGAGCTCCCAGGAACTAAACCAAGAGTACACATGGAGGGACCCAGGGCTCCAGCCACATATGTAGCAGAGGATGGCCTTGTTGGACATCAATGGGAGGAGAGGCCCTTGGTCCTGTGAATGCCTGATGCCTCAGTGTAGGGGAATGCCAGGGCTGGGAGGTGGGAGTGAGTGGGTGGGTGAGCACCGTTATAGAAGCAGGGGAGGGAGGATGGGATAGGGGGTTTCTGAAGGGGAAACCAGAAAAGGACATAACATTTGAAATGTAAATAAATAAAATATTCAATAAAAACAGACATCTGTGGACTCCTCCATCCTTCTCTTTTTAACATGACAACTAAAACCAGCTCTTCTAAATGTGTTTGTAAATGTGCCTTGTTCACTAGTGAAAGAAAAATGGCCTCTAGACTGAGTAAGGAAACAAGACTGAATTCTGTGCTTAGTCTAAAAGCCATGCTTAGATCAGTTCAGAGGCAGTAAACAGGAAAGCACAATCAGATTTATACCATTGAATAAAGTAAAAAGTAAGCAAAAGCTGCAATCTGAAAGGGTTTGTTTTTGTTTTTTTGTTTGTTTGTTTTTTCCAGAAAGAAAATACGTGTTTGAGGAGATAGACATAATTACTTTGATTTTAGTGGTACTCAATGTACACATGCATTGAAATAACCCTTGGTATCCCACAGATATCCACATTTTTAGAGTTGGCTTTTTATAAGGAAAAAGCAAATGGGGTAGGGGACTTCAAAGCCAACTCTGCAACTCGTCTTCTTTGCAGGGCACTTTGCATGCTCTTTTGCTGTAACTTCTAGTAGGGGAAGGAAGGGAGGCTGGAAGGCCGTGGCCAGGGACAAATACATATTTGTATTTCTTCCTATGGTTCTTCCATCTGAGCAGTGGCAACTAGTTTCTTTCTGCTTATACGGAGTCTCTGAGGTCTGATTCTTCATAAAGCTGGTCTCCTGCTCTAACTCCCCAAGTTCCTGAAACTCACTCTCTCTTTATTGCCTATCTCCTAAGGGTTAGACCAGCTTCTGTGCCTCAGTGTCCTGGCTTTTAAATAACTGTGTAACTGGCTCACTATGTTTTTTTTTTTTAATTCACTTTATTGAAATATGTCATGTGTATTTCTGCTAGACTCATTCCTCTGTGTTTTAGTTTCTTTAGATGTAAAATAAAGATAATGATGATGAACATGATGGTTATGCAGACTGAGTTAGTTAATATGTATAGGTTCTTAGAACAATTTGGTTAGAGTAAAACACATAGATATACAACATATATATGTACATATAAAGTATATTATATATGCATAATATATACACATATATGTATATGAACACACACACACATATATGTGCGTATAAATTTATGTGTGTATATATCTATATATCTATATCTATATCATCTATATCTATATCTATATCTATATCTATATCTATATCTATATCTATATCTATACCTATACCTATACCTATATCTATATCTATATCATCTATATATATCTATATATATTTGCTGTTGGAAAATAAGAGGATTTTAAATATTTGGTAAATAAGTGTATTTGCCAACTTTTCTTGCTTCCCTACAGAAAAACATCTGGCTTAGGCAAATTTATAGGGGACTTTTTCTAAACATATAAAGTGTAAACAGTATTCTAAACATGGAGAAAAAGGGAAAAAATCCTAATTTAATTTGGTGACATGACTATAACATTATAACACAGCTTAAAAAATATTTTTACCAAACATTATATATATGTATATATATTATATATTGTATATATATGTTACGTTAAAAGTTAAGATAAAATATTGTAGTAAGGTGTGAACAATGAAAACATGACAATGCATTAAAGAATAGTCCATGTACATGACCAAGTCAGTGTAATTACATTTCAGAAACCCAGGGCTTGTTGGATCTGTGGTTTACTTTTCTTTCCTATTTCTATTCAGTCTCATGGATCCAAGTTTTCTGAACTTGAAATATTATCCCAGCCTGGCCTGTTTTTTATACAGTTCTAAAGTTCCGAGTGGTTTTTAGGGCCAGCAAGATGTAGCCAGCAGAGGCTTTTGGTGTACAGGCCTGTCAAGGTGAGCTTGATTGTCAGAACCCACTTAAAAGTGGTAAAGATGGAAAGAGAAATGACTCCCGGACTGTCTCCTCACCTCACACAGACACTGTAGCAGGCACATGCACATACATTGGCGTGCACACACAATAATTAAGACTTTAAAAAGAATTTAAGAATTACTTTCAGTGTTGTACAAAAGCAAAGGTAAACAAAACCATCAACAGAGACAGAGACTGTTCCGTGTGACTCGAGGACCTAAACTGTTTACTGCTCACCCTCCTACCTAAAGGGCTCTGCTGGCCTTTGGATTCAATAGAGTCCTGTTTGGAATAGACAGACTTAAGTTTAAATATCATTTTTTTTTATTTAATGTATTCATAAGGTATATACATTTTCAAGACTCCACTCCACAAACTTCCCGAAATGATCACAGCCATTTAAACAGCATGGAGATAAACAATATAATTTGGTCCCATTCTCCTCTGAGTTCTTGCAAATGCCTACCTACACGCTCACTCCACCACAGTCTTTAGGCACTTTTAAAAAGAATGCTTCTCATATTCTTATTTCGCCCACCCTTATCAATTTTCTGCCCACCAGAAGAAAAAGTGTCTTAACTTTATCATTATCTTGCTCAATTTCTTTTAACAATTTGAAAGCTTTAACAGAAAAGAGAACTCAAAACTACATCAAGTCCAGCAACATGAAGCTAACGGAATTGTGTAGGATGCCAATGTTTTTTTTTTTCCCTAAACAGACAGAACATAACAGTGAGAAATAACATAGTACTTCACTTTAAATAGATTAGAGAGAATGACACTTTGTGTCTTCAAGGTAGCATGCACACAATGGAATGGGAAGTTGCTATGGAAACAAATGAATGACAGGAAAAACAGTCACATACATTTATATAATTTGTGGGTTTCTGAGAATTTTCAGTTCTAAGTTTATAATACACAGAACTTCTTACCAATAGGGCATTTATCTTTCTTGATAAACATATTTTTTTTGTCTTTATATGCTACAATACTTCTACTGATTGAATTACTTTGAAAAGCCTACCTGATTGATTAGAATTTGTAAGGCTTATAATTATAATTATATTTATATTATGTTTTCTATTATATGATTTGCTTTTTGTTCTGTTTTGTGTGTTTGTGTGTGGGATGTGTGTATGTGTTTGTGTGTGGGGTATGTGTGTGTATGTGTGTATGTATTGTGTGTGTATAAGTGTGTTTTTGAGAGGAAGACTCACTATGTAGGCCAAGATGCACTTAAACTTGTGATTCTTCTCACTCAGGTTCACATTTTACTTACTTACAAAGTCAATAAATTGACAGTTAATAATTAAAATTCTTAGGCTAAAATTTAGCAAATTAATCAAAATTTAGCACAGATAAGTAATATGTGGAGAAATGAGAATACTAGTCTAGAAACCAATACAATAAAATGCCAAGGTTTGACTCCAAAATGGATATGAAATCAGTATAGAAGCAACAAGAGAAACTTATGTTCTGATGGAAGGAATCTATGCCTTACCCCACTGATATTTTCAAGTGTTTTTCCAAAACAAAAACAACCATGAAATCACTACTTCAGTAATCATTTATTCAAACCCTTCTTGTTCTCAGAATTCTCCCAGGTACTGAGAATAGATAAAATAATAAAACCTTCTGAGCAAAATCCCTGTTCTCAAGGCAGAATAGACAAGTGATAAACACCCACATTAGGTGATAGTAGTTAAGTGCCTAATGAGAATCAAGCAGAGGGATTGCTTACTGATAAGAACTTGTGGATGTCCCGGGGAGCTTATGATTGGTCGGAATTCTGCATAGCATGAAGGAAGTAGGTGGCAGAAACATGCAGGTGAAAACAGCATGGGCAGAAACCATGGTTGAAATGATCTTTCCAAGAGTTAGGAGATGCCTTTTCACTCAGTACTCAAGTCCAAGTGTGCTCGGATCACAGGTCTGTTGGTCATTTGGAGTAAAGTGTTCAATGGAAAGAAGAGTGGTGCCTTTGACCTTTTCTATAGCTACAGCCTGATTCTTCATAATCCTTTACTATCAGACAGAAACAAGATTCACAGTAGCATCCTTTGCCTCCTCCTGGTCTGCATTTCTTCCTTCCCTTCCCTCTCCTTCCCCTTCTTTTCCTCTGCTGCCTCAGTTCTTCCCTCTCTCCTGTCCCTTATCCTCCTTCCCAACCACAAGCATCTGTGACGTGGCCTGGCTGTGCATACATGACAAAGTCACAGTGAAGGATGCTTAAAGCAAACAGATCCATCAGTTGGAGTCCGTGAAGAACAGGTGGTCCTCAGCCAAGAAATTCAAATGCACAGCTTGCTTCAGCCTTGGCTGATTTGTTTTTTTCTGAGGCAGAATTGAAAAGTTCCAGATTCCCCAATTTCAAAACACAATAACCTCTTCTGTTTGTTTCACTTATTATAGCAAATGTCTCATTTGTGAGATCAACATGTTTGGCACGCACACTCCGAGGTGGGAGTGTGGGGGAAAGTGTTATGCCAACAGTGAGGGGGAAACTAAACTTTGTTCTCTGTGCATGAAAATAATGACTAATTCCTGTACACCAGGGCTGTCCTTTGGAATACTAGTGTTGAAAACTCAGCTCACTGGTGGGGAATAAATAGACATGTAAATAATGTGACAAGAAAAGGAACAACGCAGATTATATGCTAGGGAGGATAAACCGTCCCACTATATAGCAAATCCTTAATGGATTGTGTTCTAGAACATTTGGACAAGTAGGTAAGGAAGAATTACCTCGTTAGATTACAAAAGATTAGAGACAACTGTTGAGGCAGGGGATATATCTCAGTTGGCTGAGTTGGTTGCCTGGGTAAAGCACTGAGTTTGTTCCCCAACGCTGAATAAACCAGGCATGATGGTGCATGCCTGTAATCCCAGCACTGTGGACGTGGAGGTAGGAGGATCAGAAGTTCAAGGTTGTCCTCAAACTAGGATTTGGTTCTTAGCATCCAAATGGGCCCCTCATAACTGCTTATCATTTCAGTTACAAGACATCTAGGGCCCTGTATCTTTGTCTCTTTGGGCACCTGAAATGTACCTGATACACATACAACACACACATACACACACACACATTTAAATTTAAATAAGAGTCACATATGTAACCTGTTAATTGAGTCAGAACCATTTAGATACTATCATTATTATACCTATTGTTCTAACTGATGCTATGTGTGGGCTTCTTTAGAAATATCACAGGGCTAGAGCTGAAGAGATGGCATACATAGTGCTTAAGAGCACAAGCTGCTTTTGCAGAAACTGGAGTTCGGTTCCTAGGACTCATATCGGTTGGTTCACAACCATCTGTGACACCAGCTCCCGGGAATCCAGTGACCTCTTCTGTTTTCCATGTGTGCCTGCACATGTGTGCATATACACGCAGAGACAGAGACACATGTAAATACACATAAAGAAGTAAAGTCCTTAAAAAAGGAAAAATTTACAGAGATAATGAAAAGGTTAACTGAGACTAACCAAATTCATATTAGCCAAAGAGAAATACTTGTGGTTTATTTATTATATATATGTAGCTTAAGTATAAATATATTTTTGGTTCATTACAATCAATAGCCAGATATAAATGTCCTATCTTTTTTCACTAAAGACCAGTGGAATTTTTAGCTTTGCTTTGCCACGAAAAGGGCACTGCTTTGGGCTGTCCCTCGTGTTTTCCCCCTTGTATCTCTTTTGGTGCACAACACATACTAGTTGGCTGTGAAGAAAGCTGCCTCACTGCATGAAATAGTGTAAGAGCAAGCTGGGGAAATCTTAGTCTCTGCTTCTCCTCTCATTACCTACCATTCATTCCCCTTTGGCCTCTGGAACCATCTGTATCCAGTTAAAAGCAAAAGGAAGAAAATGGACGATATTATCTCATATCCATATTGAGCAAGAGGTGGTGGCAAAAAGTCACTCACACAACATTGAGGAACAGCTGCCTCCTTCCTGCCTCCTTTTAGTTGCAAAGGAAAAGGAGGGAAGTCAGGTCCCAATAAGAGGTGTTTCTTGAGTCATCTATAGTAAGGGACTGATATTTGCTTTGTAACTTAACACCAGCCAGTATTTTCAAAATGCAAATAAAATTTATTCTATGCAATAAATGAATTTTAAAAACATACAAAATACAATTTCAATTTTCAACATCTTACTGTATAGTCCTGAGTGGCTTGGAACTCACTATATAGACCAGGCTGGCCTCAACTTTCTAGAGGTTCAACAGCCTCTGTCTCCCAAGTGTTGAGATTAATGTAATGTACTATCATGGTTAGTTACAAATTCTATTTTTACTTAAAATTTAACAGACAACAATGCTTGGTCAAAATTCTCTACATTTCTTAGGTCCTTAAACTTTGTATGACTGCACTTATTTTTGTCATGACAACCAAATGAAGAGCGTAGACGGGTGCTGGTCCTCGGTTCACACTATAAGTAGCGCTGCCTTCTGTAGTAGAAAGGAGTGCATTTACTCTATAGATGGTATCTCTGGCTAACTCTGATAGCACTTACAAAGTCTTGTCATCACAGTTTGATATAATTACTTGCTTGACATTTATCTTTCTGCTTTTCAGATGTCAAGCTCTGGGAGGGCAGAGATCACATGTTTTGTTTATGGTCCTGTCCTCCGCACTAATCTGAGTGCTTGGCATGCAGTTAGAGGTTAGTAACTACATGCCAAAACTCCACTCTCAGGTTGCACCTGGAACAGTACTTATAAAAACATGTTTATATAGAATGCAGGACATTAATTTATTTAACAAAGACCCGGCTGCTTTCTTCCACCAATTAAATGGTTTCCAATGTCACATATATTGGAGATCACGTTGTGTATTTCCATAATGCAGAAAAGAGGAATTTCCTTGGGATAGTGGATCTAATGCAATAGTAGGCAAATGGTTGTCATTTAGATAGCTGGCCTTGGTTATTGCAAGAGGGGTGACAATCATTGTTAAAACCCAGTGCATAGGAAGAATAATTTGGTAAGAAAAATAAGAAGAAATATTTCACCATGTGTGTAGAACACTGAGAAACTCGAGCATGATCTGCTTAGTTCTTTAACTGCTGAGATCAGAAACAAAAGATCTAAGCAGTAGCCACTGAAGACATGTGAAGACATGCAGCCATGGCGCAGACAGGATGTTACTAAGAGGATAAATTTAATTATTATTAAACTGCTAAATTTCAAAAATGGTCCTGCTAGTCAAGCAGGCATCAGATAAAGACTTGAGATGACTGCTTGTAATTCTTTCCCAACAGCTTGAAAAATGATGGCTCTTAAAAATTTATTTTATTAATTTACATTCCAGTCATTGCCATCCCCTTGGTCCTCCCTCCCACCATTCCTCATCCCATTCCTTCTCCCCCTTGCCTCTGAGAGGGTGCTCCTCCCCACTAGGCTTCCCCCTTCCCTGAGACTTCAAGTCTCTCAAGGACTAAGTGCATGTTCTCCTGAGGCCTGACCAGGCACACCTCTGCTATATTTGTGCCAGGGTCCTCCAACTGGCCCGTGTATGCTCCTGGTTGGTGTCTCAGTCTCTGGGAGCTTCCTGGAGTTTGAGTAAGTTGAGACTGCTGGTCATTCTATGGGGTTGCTCACCCCTTCAGCTTCTTCAGTCCTCCCCCTAGTTCAACCATAGAGGTCTCTGACTTCACTTTAATGGTTGGGTATATGTATCTGCTGCTGCTTGGGTGTAAGTATCAGCTGCTGGTAGGGCCTCTGAGAAGACAGCCATGCCAGGGTCCTGTTTGTAATCACATCATAGCATCAGTAGTAGTGTCAGGCCTTGGCACCCTCCCATGAGATGGATCCCAAGTAGGGCCTCCTGTCATTGGACCCTGAAGTTCTTTTAGACAGGAGCAGTTCTGGTTCAGAAATCTTGACTGTGAATTAGTAACCCTGTCCCTCTGTTTGAGGCCCTGTCTTAGCTACTGGAGGTGGACTCTTCAGGTTCTCTCTCCTCACTGTTGGGCATTTTGGCTAAGGTCACTCTCATTGAGTCCTTAAAGTCTCTCACCTCCCAGATCTATGGTACTTTCCAGAGGGACCTCCAACCTCCCCCTCCCCCCTCAATGCTGTTATCTTCATTTATTCTCTTGGGCTTCTGGGCTTCTCTCCTGTTTCCCCTTCTATACCTGATCCTGTTCCTCTTTTCCCCTCCCCTTTACTTCTTCCACCCAAGTTCCTCCCTCCCTTGGACTCCTATGATTATTTCCTTCCCCCTTCTAGGTTGAATTGAAACACCTTCACTTGGGCCTTTCTTATGGCCTAGGTATTTTGTACTTTTTTGTTAATATCCATTAATCAGTGAGTACATATCATGTATGTCATTTTGGGTCTGAGTTACCTCACTCAGGATGATGTTTTCTAATTCTAGCCATTTGCCAGCAAAATTCATGATGTCTCATTTTTATTAGCTGAATAGTATTCCATTGTGTAAATGAAACACATATTCTGTATCCATTCCTCTGTTGAGGGATATCTGGGCTCTTTCCAGCTTCTGGTTATTACAAATAAGGCTTCTATAAACATGGTGGAGTGTATGTTCTTGTGGTATGGTGGGGCATTTTTTTGGTGTATGCCCAGAGTGGTATAGCTGGGTCTTCAGGTAGAACTACTTCCAATTTTCTGAAGAACCTGCAGATTGATTTCCAGAGTGATTGTATCCACCAGCAAAGGAGAAGAGAGTTCCTCTTTCTCCACATCCTCACTGACATGTGCTGTAACTCGAGCTTAACTATTTTGATTGGTGTGAGGTGGAATCTCAGGGTCATTTTGATTTGTATTTCTCTGATGACTAAGGACTTTGAACATTTCTTTTAAGTGCTTCTCAGTCATTTGAGATTCTTCTGTTGTGAATTCTTCAGTTAGCTTTGCAGTCCATTTTTATATTTTTGGTTTTTCTTTTTTCTTTTTTTAAATTTTTTTAACTGGATATTTTATTTACAGTTCAGATTTTTTTGGTTTTTCAAGACAAGGTTTCTCTGTGTAGCCCTGGCTGTCCTGGAACTCACTCTGTAGACCAGACTGGCCTCGAACACAGAAATCTGCCTGCTTCTGCCTCCCAAGTACTGGGATTAAAGGCTCTTTCTCACTTTCTCTTTTATTAGATTCAGTATATCTGGTTTTTTGTTGAGTTCCTTAATCTATTTGGACTTGAGCTTTGTGCAAGATGATACATGTAGATCTATTTTCATTCTCCTACATAGGGATCGCCAGTCAGACCAGTACCATTTTTTGAAGATTCTTTCTTTTTTTTTTCATTGTATCTTTTTGGCTTCTTTGTCAAAGTTCAGGTGTCTATAGGCCTGTGGGTTTACTTCTGGGTCTTTGATTCTACTCCATTGAAAACCCCTTTGTGTTAAAAGTCTTCGAGAGATCAGGAATTCATGGCACATACCTAAACATAATAAAAGCAATATATAGCAAACCAACAACCAACATCAAATTAAATGGAGATAAACTAGTAGCAATCCCACTAAAATCCAGGATAAGACAAGGTTGCCCACTTTCTCCCTATCTATTGTACTTGAAGTTCTAGCTAGAGCAATTAGACAACAAGAGGAAATCAAGGGGTTACAATTTGGAAAAGAAGAAATCAAAGTGTCACTATTTTCAGATGATATGATAGTATCCATAAGAGACCCCAAAATTCTTCCAGAGAATTCCTACAGCTGATAAACAACTTCAGCAAGGTATCAGGATATAAAATTTACTCAAACAAATCAGTAACATCCCTTTACATAGAGGATAAACAGGTTGAGAAAGAAATAAGGGAAACACCACCCTTCAAAATAGTATACAATATTTGGGTGTAGCTCTTACAAAACAAGTGAACAGTATAAAATATTTGGGTGTAGCTCTTACAAAACAAGTGAAAGCTCTATATAACAAGAACTTCAAATCCCTGAATAAAGAAATTGAAGAAGATGGAAAGATATCTTAATGCTCATGGATTAGCAGGATTAAAATAGTAAAAATGGTCATCATACCAAAAGCAATCTACAGATTCAATGCAATCCCCACCAAAATCCCAACACAACTCTTCACCAACATGGAAAGAGAATTTCTCAACTTTGTATGGAAAAGCAAAAAACCAGGATAGCCAAAACACTTCTCAACAATAAAGAACTTCTGGGGGAATCACCATCCCTGACCTCAAGCTGTACTATAGAGCAATAGTGACAAAAACTGCATGGTATTGGTACAGAAAGAGATGGGTCCGTTAAAATGTTAGCTTTTTAAGGAAAGAAGCTGAATGGCTTAGCTTCTATTTTGTTTCTGAGTCTTTCTTAAGACTCTGGCTTTGACATGTAGAAAGGACCATAGGCTCAAGCAGTATACATGATAAAAATCAATGTGTTAAGGGGCTGCTGTGTCAGGTACTAGTGAGCTCCATTTCCTCAGTAGCCCCACAATACTCCAAAGGGAGGAACATGTAGTCCTTATGTGAGAAAATAAACCCATATGCAGTTTTTATGCATCCAAGAACTTTAAGTGTAGAAAGACTTATCAACTGGTTAAATGTATGTTAAAAATGTATGTTTACATATATTTATCTTGTTTGTGTATGTGCATGGTAGAGAGATTTGTGTGTGTGGGTGCATATGCCTGGTTAACTTGGAGGTCAAGAACGATTTGTGGGATTTGATTATTTCCATCCACTATGTGGGTTCTGGAGATTGAACTAAAGTTGTCAGCCTAGGCAGCAAGCAAACCCTTCACTCAACTGAGCCATCACGATGGCCTTCACATTTAATATTAAATCTGGTCACACCAAAATCAATTCTCACCCTAAGCAAGTCTCAAAGATCTCTAAACTTTAGAAAGAATGATGTCTTCAGTAAGCATGGTTTTCTTCTGGAATCTCCAGGTTCTGCTCTGCTATACTGTGTCATACAATATCGTACTCGTTTATTTTATTTTATTTTATTTTATTTTATTTTATTTTATTTTATTTTATCTTTTAAGACATGAGACAAAATCTCACTCTATAGTCCAATCTGGCCTAGCAGAATCCTCCTGCCTCAGACTGCTATATACTGGCATTACAGACCTGTGTCCCCACACCCAGCTTCGTATTTTGTCACTTGATTTTAATGGCAAGTTTTTGTTTGTTTGTTTGTTTGTTTGATTGATTGATTGATTGATTGGTTTGGTTTAGTTGGATGTTTTGGGATTAGTAAATGTGAGTACTGATATTGGTTTACACAGTATTTTTTTTTTTTTTAGAACCATTGTACTTCAGTGTCAAAGGAAAAAGAAATTCATAGGAATCTATATTGGCATCATTCAGTATTTCTTTGTCAAATTGTTTTTACACATATTACCCTTAGGAGAAGTTCTTGAGCTACAGAGAAAAATTTCAAATTCTAGGAACAATAAACCAGCATAATGCAATAAACATGCATTAGAAGATGTTTATGAAAACATCATTCTGATAAAATAAAAGTTATTGCTGCAAGAAAGGAAATGATGACAACTCTCAGTGACTCACTTTGAGACAATAAATGTGCGTTAAACTCTTGAGCTTCTGTCGTATGCTGTTAGGGTTCCCTATTGTATAATCTCATTGACTTAGTGTAGTGCCGTTTTGCTTGTCTCCAGTGCCATGGCCAGCTTAGATTTGTGTGTTCCTTTCTTTATTTTGTATTCTTGGGCCATGTAGCAGACATGTGCCCCCACTGGATGGATATTTATCTGAGGGTGTCAGGGAAGGGATGGAGAGCCCCAAAGCATCTTGTGTGGTCTGAGTGCAAAGTGCAATGTATGCTGGATCCATGAAAAAAGGAGGAGTTGCTTTTATAAAGTTAAGATGAAACTTAACAGAAAAGGAAGATTTTAAGGTTGTTTATTCCTTCCCCCACCAGATAGATCAACAGCTTTTTGGACCACTCAATGTAAGCCAAAGCTTACATTGGTGGGTTTTTTTTTTTTGTGTGTGTGTGTGTGTGTGTGTGTGTGTGTGTGTGTATGTGCGCTTTGTTTTTGTTTGGTGTTTTGTTTTGCTTGTAAAAGCTAAAGGTACTGTATGAATATTTGCTGAATGAATGAGTGAATGGAGAAATGATTGATAAACTATCTTAGCAATTTGGAAAAATGGAGACAGTGGAGCTTAAAATTTTATTATTGTTTCCTTCCTGGTGTAATACTTGGTGTGTGTGTGTGTGTGTGTGTGTGTGTGTGTGTGTGTGTGTATTAGTGTGGGTATATTCTTGCTATGATATACATGTGGAGGTTAGAAAACAATTTTCAGGAGCTGGTCTTTTTTTTCATAGTGGTTTTTAGGGATTGAAGTCAGGTTTTCAGGCCTCTGTGTCGAGTGCTTTTACCCATTGCCAGTCAGCCAGCTCAGCTTTTCTTGACCATAGAGTAAGCAATGTAAATAGTAGAATGATGCATGTCAAATTTTTTTTTGACAATTTTAGATGCAGAATTAATAACGAGTTAGTTAATGAGTTATATAATTTTTAGTGCTCCAAAACAAACCCAAGGCCTTGTAGCACAATAGGCAAGTGCTTACATCCTCAGCTCTAGTAATACATCTAAAATCCTTCATTTTTATCTAAATTTGTTGATAAATAGTTAACAAATAAAAAGTATATAGGCTACACTTTGGTATATGTATACACATGTATGCATACATGCATGGTGCTTAGTTGGCATTCACTCTAAAAAAGTGAATTCACTTTTCTATCACCTCACATAGTTACTACATATGATAAAAATATTGATTTACACTCTTAGAAAATTGCCAATTTGCAAGGCAGCATTATTAGTTTGGTGGTAGAGCTAGATTTCAGTATGCTCATATCAATTAGTACAGTGCCATTTAGTTTTGTCCATGTTGTTGCAAAAGGAGACATGGTATAGAAGGGATATAGGACTATAATCCTATAAGCAATGTACTTTAGTATAATAAAGTATTTTATGTGTGTGGATGTGTATATATATATATATATATATATATATATATATATATATATATAT
>JANHMN010000007.1:40587541-40616213 GCA_030674055.1 Rhabdomys pumilio | reverse complement strand
TGTGTGTGTGTGTGTGTGTGTGTGTGTGTGTGTGTGTGTGTGTGTGTAAAACAGGCTCATGGTTAATATAACCCTCAGGAGTGAAAATTGGAATATTTTCCTCATAGATCAACAAAATAAGAATGGACATCCTTGCTCCTTTCGTTCACTATACATAAGGAAGTCTAACAAAAAAGTTTTCTGAAAGAAAATGCAATGAAAGGCATACCCATTTGGGGAAGCCTGAGAATAGAAAAAGAGAGACCTAGCACTCACCTCTTCCTTTACAGGCCACAGAAAATAATGTATAAAATGTATATTCGAGAAGGGAGGCAGAAGGAAGGGCAAGGGAGACAGACAGACAGTCAGGAATAAGGGAGGAACCTCACAAAATACAGATCAATGGGCTAGAACAGAGATCCAGGAAATAAATCCATGAATACATATATGGCTAATGACTCACAACATGGGGAGAAGACATATGCTAGGGTAAAGAATAGCATCTTCACCATGTGGTACTTGGACAATTGGACATTCCTATGTAGTAAGCGAACATGACCCTGTCTCTCACCCCATATGAAAATAAGCTCAAAACAGATCAAAAGACCTGAGAACCTAAAACCAGAAGATAACCAGGCAATGACACTGTGGCAGGCAGTGCTGCCTGGAAGTGCTCAAAGCACAGAAAACAAGTCAAAACTGATTTAGAAGATTGTATCAAACTAGAAATTTTCTACACAGCAAAGTAAATGATGAACAGATTGAAGAGATGACTTACATAATAGGAAAATGTCTGCCTCCTACTTCTCTGATACCCATTAATATCTTAAATGTTTAAAGAACTCAAGGGGATTACAAGTAATTTAGTTCAAAATGAGAAAATCACACCAACTAATGCTTCTCAAAAAGAGAAATACAATAGGCAAGTACATGCAGAAATGCTCAGTATAGTTAACCATCAGAGAAATTCAAATTGTTGGACTTCTTTACTATACATCCTGGCTATAGTGGCTATAGTAGCTGTTGAGAAATAATCACTCAACCAACCAACCAACCAACCAACCAACCAACCAACCAACCAACCAACCAATAATATGGTCTGGTGAGACGTTGGAGAACAAGGAATTCATACACTGGTGATGATGATGTAAGTTTGCACAGTCATTATGGAGAGCCAGTATATGGTGTGGGATTTTATATTCAAAGGAAATAGATTTGGCATAACAAAAATACCCCAGCATGTCCATATTTATTGTGGCACAGCTCAACAATATCTCTGACATAGAATAATCATAGAGACTCATTACTGTAGGGATTAATAAGGAAAACATGGTACAATGAGTGAAATACACTCCTTACAGCAAAATGAGACTGAGAAGTGTTCCAGGCACAGAAAGAAAAGTATGCTTTTCTCTCATAAATAGGAGCTAAAAAATATTGACCTGACAGTAGAATAGAATATACCAGATCTTGGGAAAGGTGTGGTCGATGGAGATGGTGTGAAATACAGAGAATTGAGTTTGATTGGAGTATACTATGTGAATGTATAAAGATATCACATCTGACTCCAATATATAACTAATACGTATTATTGGTGTCTTAAAATATATGAAAGAAGCACACAAGCAGAGTATCCGATGGGAAAGGAGGAATTTAGTCTCATTTTGCAGATGATATCACTCATAAAATTATACACACACACACACACACACATATATATATACACATATATGACACATATAGAAATATATATATATATATACACACATATATGACACATATAGAAAACTCTAAAGACATTCCTAAAAATTGTCAAGCAAATACATCTAGTAGGAAACAAAATCAAAGCTCAATAACATTTCCACACACTAATGATGAACCAGAAAGTAATTCTGTTTATTATAATGTCCAAATTATTTGAGAATAAATATAATGGAGGAAATGAAAGACCCATGAAATGATTGCTATAAAATATTAATGAAAGCAATCAGAGAAAAATAAATAAATTATAAAATGTCATATGATCATAATTAAAAGTAATGCCAGTAAAATGTACTTATATTCTAAATCTTATGATCCTAATCTTATCCTAATGATTTACAGATTCAAGGCAAACCTTATCAGTCAAATATTTTCATTTAAGAAGGGAGAGAAGATGGGGAGGGTAAAAGGGGCGTCAGGATCAGGTATTGGAAGAGACAGAGGTACAGAGGGTCAGGAAATCAAATAAAAATATGTAGCAATGTGGATGAGGAACTGGGGGTAGCCACTAGAAAGTCCCGGACACCATGGAAGTAAGAGGCTCCCAGGACCCAATAGGAATGACTTTAGCCAAAATATCCAACAAAGGGGAGATAGAACCTCTAGAGATCACCTCCAGTAGATAGGCATGGTCCCCAGTGGAGGGATGGGGCCACCCACCCATCTCAAAATTTTTAATCCAGAAATGTTCCTGTCCAAAGGAAAGACAGGGACAAAAACTGGAACAGAGACGGAAGGAAAGGCCATTCTGAGACCTCCACACCTAGGGATCTATCCCATCTGCAGATACCAAACCTCCACACTATCGCTGATGCCAAGAAACATTTACTGACAGGTGCCTGGTATGGCTACTCCCTGAGAGGTTCTACCAGCACCTGACCAATTCAGATGCAGATACAGCCAACTATCAGACTGAGTCCCTAGGACTGAGCTAGGGAAAGGACTGAAGGAATTGAAGGGGATTGCAACCTCATAGGAAGAACAATATCAACTAACTGGACCACCCAGAGCTCCCAGAGAATAAACCACCAACCAAAAAGTATACATGGAGGCATCCATGGCTCCAGATACATATGTAGCAGAGGATGGCCTTATCTAATATCAATAGGAGAGGCAGCCCTTGGTCCTGCAGAGGCTTGATGCCCCAGCATGGGGGGATGCTAGAGCAGTGAGGTAGGAGTGGGTGGATTGGTGGAGGAGCACTCTCATTGAGGCAAAGGGAAGGGGGAGAGTGTGGATGGGATGGGGGTTTGTGGCGGGGTAATGGGGAAGGGGGATATCATTTGAAATGTAAACAGATAAAATGATTAATTAAAAACAAAAGAAAATAATGAAGTAGGAAAAAAAGAAAAGATGAGGTTGAGAGGGACATGTGGAGGGACCTGGAGGATCTGGAGCCTGGAAATGGCATTTGAATATGATCCAAACACATTGTGTGTATATGTAAAATTGTCAAGGGCAAATAAGAATATATTTTAAGAAAGTGTATGGTTGCTGTAACTTTTCCTTTTTAGCTATATGTATATGGTACCCTGGAACTATCAGGAAATGAACCTGTGTTAGTCTTCTGAGAATGGAAACCTGTGTGAATGACAATTCACTTGCCATAGCTAGTATAGGCTGATGTGGTGTCTGACCCATCAGCAGATGTGGACTCGTGAACAAGGTTGAGCTGAGATGAATTGAGTATAGACCAAACTTGATCTAAAGGTCTATGAGCTAAATAAATGATTGCTCTTTTAAGCTAGTCAGTTCTGGGGTAGTTAGCTGTGCAGCCAAGTAGACAGACAGAGAATCTCAGCTATGCAAACACTTTGCCACAGAACTTTGTGCAGATCACTTCGTCTTCAAATTTTAGTTTTCTTCTTTTTTATGGAGATGATGATCATACCGATGACCCATGAGTGTAAAACAGAGCTGTAATACTGGTCATGGAAGGAGTGTTCCATTAAACAGTAGCAATGTGAATTTCAGGCCCTTTCATCCTGGATTCTGACTGTTGATTCTCCATATATGGAAAAAAAATAATGGGAGCGTTGTTACTTTACAAAGCACACATAAACACGAGTGTTTCAAGAAGTATTTTTTTCCTACAGGTATGAAGCAAATGAAGGATGCAGATTTTTTTTTAATTAAAAATTTAAATACACATACTTCTTTCTTTGCAATGAATCAGTGTGTAGCTTCAGAGAGATACATTCAAAGCAGGGGGGATGTTCGACAAGGTGTGGCTTGAGTAACAGTTGTGGTTCAGGTGGGAGGTACATTTGTGTGAGAGACAGTATGGATGAGATAATGTCAAAAAGTGCGGAAGAGTGAATGGCGGAGACTCTGCAGTTCACACTGAAAGCGGCGCTGAAAGCGGCGCGCATTGCCATGTTCCAGATGCTTGATTGCAGCTCTTTAATACTATGAGTTGCCAGATCCTCTCTCTAGAGAAGGATTGACAGATTGCAATGCAATCTGTTGATGTTCTTTGACAGCAAGATTTTCAGTCAGTGCCACCGCTGCTAAGGAGCTGGGAACCTAAACAGCATAGCTCTCTTGGATGGTGTAGGCGTCTTCATTTTCTTTTCTAGGGTATATAAAATACCAGGTAAAGAATTGGGATTTGAGGAGACTCAGAAACATAACAATCAGACCCGATTAAGTGGCTCAGAAAGAGACAACAATGGAATTCCAGGAGGTAGTTCACTGAAAAAGATATCCTTATGGAAGACAAAGAAAAATTGATAACAATGAATGATAGGTATAGATGAAAGAAATCTATTGTTTCTTCAAGCTTTAAATTGATGTGTAGAGATGAGCTGTAGTGGTACGGTGGGGGCCGGTTCAACGTGGCTAAGCTTGCTTTTGAAATATGAAGGAAAGATGACAAGGGAGAAGTATATGCATGTAATGCTGGTTACCTTAATTGAGTTTTAAACATAAGAGCTTGTCATTGGAGATGCCAGGATGCCTTGTGAACCCAGGAATTGAATCAGTGAGAGATCTTCCACAACTGTGGAGTTTGGGGAAAAGCATTTCATCTCCCCACACCTCTATATTCATAAGCCAGAGACAACATATGACTTTCCTCTTATAATTGCACTGACAGTAAAGTGATATAAGACTTGGAAAGTGCAAAGTCTGGCACAAGGTAAGCACCCTGCAAGTGTCAGCTGTTAGGTTCTGAGGGAAATAAGTGAAGAAGTATCACCTGTTTCCCAGGAAACAATTGTCATTAATACTTGTTGGGGTTCATGTCTTTAAAAAAAAAAAAAGATATTGGTAAATCCAGGCAAACTCTGAAAAACTGACATTTCTATTACTGAGGAAGTTTCCTTAAAAAAAAAAAAAAGACAAATGAAAGTTTGTTATTCTACAATTTGTATACTAGAGCAGGTGAACTCAGGCAATGCATTGGGATTGAAATACCTTTAGTTAGTGTGTTAGAAAATTGACCCTAATTGTCTGCAAATTTGTACTGCAAATTGGAAACTGTAACACTGTTCACTGTGAGGAGGGTGTGGGAAAAGAATGAATTTGAACATTGCTTTTTAAAAGGAATGCTTTAAAATTTTTGTTTAATTTTTCAAGTTAGCGTTTTGAGAGCTTTGAGTTTTGATCACAGGCAGACCCAACTCTTTCTATACTCACCCACCTTCCCTATCTACCCAAGTTTTGTCTGTTTTTAAACATTCAAGACCAACTTTTCCTTTGCCAAGTATTTTTGGATGACTGGAGCAAGGTGGACTATAAGGGGCTACTGTCTTAGAGAAAACTTACCCTTACATTCCCAGCAGCTAACAATTTCCAATTGCCCCGCAACTAGAGTGGAATTGTGTGCCCAACTCCACTCTCCATTCTGGGATTTTGATTTGGTTTGGGTTTACAAAAGTCTTGTTACAATCACTGTGAATCTTTTGTGTAGATGTCCTGCTGTGTCCTGACGATATTTTCTTGTACTAATCTGCTGGCTCTGGTTCTTGTACCCTTTCCCTCTTACACAGTGATCCCTTAGCTTTGGGATAGGTGGTGCCAGTGCCATAGCATACTGAGCATTTGGTCTCCTATTTTCTGCACCTTAGAAAGCTATTATTGTCTCTGTGTTAATCATAATCTACTGCAAGTAGAAGCATCTCAGATGTCGGTTAGAGATGTATTGATCCATGGAGATACTGATAAGTTATGTTTAGTCCTATCTTCATTTAGTAGCATAATAGTCATGTTGTCCTCTCTAGTTACCAGACAGTCATAGGTTCTTGGCCTGTCAACACTGCCAGGTATGTATTTCATCTTGTAAAATAGGACCTAAATCCAATCAGAAGTAGTTTTTACTTCCTTGATGTTCATGCCACTACTGTACTAGTAGACATGTCTTGCCAGGCCAGATATTGTAGTAGCTCACAGAGTTCACAGGATAAATTTGATGATTAATTTTGTTTTCCTATAGTATACACAGCATCTTCTGGCACTATGAATGGCACCTATAGCGATGACACTTCTAGGTCTGTACCAGCTTGATTCCATCATGTTCTTTGATTCAAATATGTGTTGACTTTAACAATAAGATCTTACCATCAAATTCTGGAATGTTACCAAGAATAATGGCAGCCGTCTATAATGTTTAAGGGTCTATGAGACTTGTCTAAAACCTCTAAATCATTCCTGGCATTAGACTTTTTATTTGTTAGCCTCTGTTGTGTAATAAGAGCATTGTCTTGTTACAGGATGACTCCATTTTAGCTCTTTTTAGTATTTAGTAGATTTCTGTGTGTTTCTACTTACCTATAGTCTTTTATTTTCTCCAACCCCAGTTTAATCCCCACTACTCCCTTATTGTCTTACAGAACTTTACTAGTGCTTTCTATCTCCCCTTTTCCAGAATGTTTCTCCCCATGGGCCCTTAGTAAAATTTCAAATGAAACACATATATCAGAATATTCAAAGCTAACATATACATATGAAAAATGTATTTCATATGTATACATGTATGTGACATTAACTTTCTAGATCTAGCCAGGGAATGAAAACCACTTAGATGTTCATCGGCTGGTGACTAGACAATGAAATGTGGTTTTTAACACAATGGAATATTATTCATCATCGAGAAAAGTGAAATTATGAATTTCACACATAAATAGATGGAACTAGAAACCATTCTGAATGGGGTAACCCAAACACTGCCTTTGAGAGTTTTGTAGGACTTGTATGTCAATGAAATTTTTAGAAGCAATTTTTAAGATTTATTTTATGTGTATATGTGTGTTTGCATATGTACATGTGCACATATATAGTGATGCCTGTAGAAGCCAGAGAAGAAGTTGGAATCCCTGGTACTGAATTTTGTGATCCACCTAATGTGGATTCTGGATTCTGGGAATGAAAACAATGATTTTCTGTAAGAGCAATAAGCACTCTTACATGCTAAGCCATCTCTAGACTTTTTTCATTAAAAAACTAAACTAAACTAAAAAACACCCCAAATCCTTTTTACTGACTCTTTGATAATTCTATGTCATGTACCCCAATCCTCTTCTCCCAGTCTCTCCATATCTCCCTTCAGCCCTTGCAAACCTCCCTCTGCCCACAAAAGAAAATAAATAATTAAAAACAATCTTGCCATAGAAGCTAGAGTGTGTCACAGTGTGTCACACAGTATAACCTTTTGCTCAAACATCTTTTCTTGTAAAGGTTCGTTGCAGTGAGTCATTTTTTATTTTTATTTGAAGCCTCTGGCTTCTGCCACTCTATCAATACTTGATCCTCACTGGGACTCTTCATGCCTGTCCTGTTGTTGCCCTGTGTTATGGAGACCCTGCATCGCTGGACCTCCAGGACCAGCCCTTTCACATGCTCCAACAGCTCATAGATGGTATAGATTTTAGAGTGGGCCAACACAACGCTGTGGGTCTGTGCTTGAGTAGTAGCTGAGATGGTCTGCCTCACAGTTCTCTTGTGCTGAACCATCAGGCACAGCTCTCCTGCACTACCCAGACAAAGTATAGGGCCAGTTCGCCCCAGTTCCACAGCCAGTAAAGAGCAAGGTCAGCTGTCCCATGCCACCTTGTAGAGGCGGGGCCAGCTTTTGGAGAGTCCAGTTTTAACGTGCATTCTGAGCAGAAACATCATGCTTGAATTGTTTTTGAAAACAGGAATAATTAAGAGTTACATAATGATGTAGTTAGCAATGTTAAAAGACCAGAAACAACATTAATTTCTCTTTTAAAAGAGTTACTAAATAGTGATAATTCAAAAATTGGGAATAGTAAAATATATCTATATATAATAACTTCATGAGAAAACCCAAACATAAGAAGTGATCAAGGCCAATTAGAAAATAATACAGGCACCATCATAATATCAATCATGTTAAAAATATAAATATAAAATTTTCTTGTGAAAATTATTGAAAAATTGAAAAAACAATGTGAAATTAAAAATAAAATTAACCTGAAAGATATATACCAAATTAATAGTGCCTGCCTCTAAATCAGGCAGACGAGAAGAGGAATGGAGCTTGGGAAGTCTTCGCTTTGTGTTATTAAAATTATTTATAAAGAAAAGGCATCATCATAGAGTAACTGAACAGATTAAAGTATTTAAAAAGCTGAGTGTAAATTTAAAGAAGTTTTTAAAATAATAATTTTGCATTGGAAACTTCTGATTTCATAAAAGACAAGGGAAAACATATTCAGTATTTCTGGCAAATTATTTATGAATGAATAAAAACTGTGCAGGGTATTTTTTTGTGGTCTTGATTCTACTTTATCTCCATTAAGAGAATTACTTTATCTCCACTATAATTATAATGGTTGATTAGAGGAGGATTTTCAAGTGTTCAAAGAGAATTACAGATCCAGAGTTTTTAATTTTGCCCTTTGGAGTTAGAGTCTGTGAAATGGGTCTCTGGCCTTGCTCGGTTGATTTTTAGTTTCTTTCCTGAATTTTTAAGAATCTAGGGATCAGTAGTTCTCCAAGGGTCTTCTGAACATTTGTTACAAATGCAAATTTTTCCCACACCTCATCCTTCTGAGTGATGTAGTATCTCACTGAAGGCTGGAAGGTATTGCCTAAGATGATCAACACTTGAAATTCAGGAGCTCCATCCCTTGGGTCCTAGAATGTTATGTTTATTTAGACAATGAGTAAGTTCAGGGGATAGAGATTTGGATGTAGCAAGTGTTAATGGTACTGGGCAGTGAGAGTAAGACCATAATTCTGAGCGAAATTTGAAGCAAGCTTGATTTTTATTGGTGCACCTGAGAGGTGGCCAGCAATTGCTTCTAAGTCAGTTGAAGAGGGCAGCCCTGGGTCTGTTTCTTAGGGACCTTTTAAAAAGTAAAATCATGAGTAGTTGCAAAGCAGCCTCAGAGAAGTGAGACAATGGAGCATTAAGAAGAATCTTAGAAAGAAAGAAAAAAGAAAGAAAGAAAGAAAGGAAGGAAGGAAGGAAGGAAGAAAGAAAGAAAGAAAGAAAGAAAGAAAGAAAGAAAAGCAAAACTGTCATATAACTGCCATGTATTAAGGAGGGTGTGAATGTTCTCAAAACCAGTCTAGGTTATGGATTGGTGCTAGTTGGGTTCCAGGAAACAGACAGAAACTTATTTTCAAAAATATAGCTTAATGGCTCCTGCTTTCAAAATGGAGTCAGGTTAGTTCCTTACAAGAGCAATTGTAAGTTCCAGAGGACATGATGAAGAACCATACATGAAATACTGGCTTAACACCTAGTGCACTGACAGGTTAAATGGCAGGTCAATAAAATACCTTTTTCGTGAAATATTCAGTCTCCCTGAAGAAAGATGCTATGGGTGAAGTATTTAGAGGCTCATAAAAATGCTTCACTTACGTTGGATATATAAAAATAAGAGTTTTCTGGTGGGCTATGTCTGAATACCTCCTTCTTTGATGTATTTAATGAATTATAAATTTTTATATTATTAAATATTGCTTCTAGGAAGCCAAGAAAGGTTAAATAAAATTATCATGATATTTTAAAATACCAGTGCTACTATGTCATTTGCCCCATTTTTATAGCTATATTTTTACTTTCACAGTGATTTCACATTTAAAGATACAAAATTTCACTCAATTATTCATTTGCTCATTTTTTTTACAAATACATATTGAGAATTTACCATATTTCTGAAAATAACATTTCTTCTAAATGCGAATAATAGTCTCCCAATTACTGAGCTTTAAAAGTGTAAATGGCGTGTAATAAAATCTTCCTTTGCCTCAAGTAAAATTGCTCATTCATATAATCATCCCTATTAAGGACTGAATATTTGGTAGTTACTTAATAAATTTCAATCACAAGGTCAAACGGGATAGCTGATGCTTCAGAATTGATTTCCGGTATCAAAGAATCTGGCTCTGATATCCACAGATATCTAGTAAATGGAGCATTTTCAGACACACATTTCATGTTGGATGGACATTGTCTAACTAAGATGGACAGCTGAATTTAAAGAGGCAGGATGACTCTGAAGGCAGAAGTAATGTTTGTGGGAGTGATCTCTGTGCTGTGTTAGAAGAACATTGATTGTACTAGGCCAGGAGGTACTGTGGAGGCAAGCAGGAAGACTATGGATCTGAGCATTCGGAATGATCAAGAGGCCTCAGGGAAGTAGAACTGAGGATACTTGCCAAATGGCCAGCCTTTGAGGAAAGTCCTCTATAAAGTTCTTTCATGTGCTGCTGAGACCTGCAGATTCAGAGTGAGATGGAGAGCATACATACATCAGAGTCTTTTGTCTTTTTCAATTGTGACCCAGTGTCTGTGTCTAGGATACCTGGTGTTGTATTTTATAGTGGTTGCAGAACTCAACACTGCTTGAGAAGAGAGTTGGATACAAATTAATCCAGCATCTTCAAGATTCCAGTCTGTTCTCTGCCACTGCTAGATTTACATCAAACTCACCTTGACTTCCTGAGTCCAGCCCACCACCAGATCAATGAATCTGACTAAACATTGTTGGATAGTTATGCCTTTTGAATTATTTTCTATTCAGATAAAATTCCCTCAGAGTGAACATTGACTATCCCTGGAAAGATCAAGATTATGTGAGAAAACATATTTATTTCTGCAGACAGATTTTTTAACTCATCATTACAATTGTAACAAATACCCAACCCTTTCAGTAAGTTTTGAGCACTTTAATACAATTTAAAAAAAACATAACAGCTTCTTTCAGGGGAAACACTAGTATACTTATATACACATGTATTAAATTAATCAAAGATTACTTTTTAAACCTTAAAAAAAACCCACAGTAGATCTTACACTAGTCCCTTTAAGTGTCTATGCCCTAAGGCTTAGTCCAGTCATTTTGTCACAAAATTATATCACAACTAGTTTGTAAACAAGAGAACGTCACTGTAGACAGTCCTAGATGCTGGGTAGTCCAAGCCCAGCAGACTCGATGTATTGTCAGAGCTTACTCTCTAATTCATAGATGGAGCTGTCTGCCTGTTAACTGACATGGTAGTAGCAACAGAGACGCCTACAAATCTCCATTATAGGCTTCAAGGAGAGTTCTGCATTTATTACCTGATCAACTCCCTAAAGTCCTGCTTCCCAAATTCATCATATCATGACCAAGTAGAAACATGAATCCCAGATTTGAGGTCACAGATACTCAGACCAAAGCATCATTGTGCATCCTGGTGCCAGTTTAGGTAGGAGAATAAGAGGACAAAATTTGGAAGATGAAACATAGTTTAGAGTCTCCCAACAAGATTGTAAGATGCCTACAGAAAATATCAAATCAAATCTCTCCTCTGCCCCCATGTTAAAGCAGGAGAACCTGTCATATGCTTCTTAGAAGGACTTAAAATTTATTTATTGGGAAACTTGTTTTTGCCTCTTCCCACCCCAGCTCTTGATCTTTCATCCTTTACCTTCCTCCACACCAGAAAAAGAAGCCCAGTGAAGCATAAGGGTACAGGAGAATGTGTTTCTACGATAAGGCATGTTGGTCCGCCTCAGTGCAGGTGACCTGCAACAATTGCTTGTTGTTTCTTCCCGGTGGCCTTCAGGTCTTAGCTTGTTTTACTTCTTGAAGATATCACTTCCCTAGGTAGAATTTCTCTTCCGGGTGCACTGTCCTTCAACTGTATCCTCACAACTATGTTTTTTATGACCATGTTGTAAGCTCATAAGGCAGAATTTTCTGGCTCTGTCATTCATACAGTGGCAAGTAAAGGGCTCCCCTAGAAAGAATGTTCAATAAGCTGAGTGAACAAATTATTTGAAGCATCTACATTGTGAACTTGAGCTTTCCAAATTTCGACATTGGAAAGGGGCATGCCATGGTCAGAGTGAAAGATGTGAGCATTGTTAAGGCCCTGACATCATACCTGGGATATGCTAGACCCCACTGCTGAGGAGAGGTCAGGCTAGTCAAGAGAGCTCTATGAAAGATTTGAACTAAAAGAGTGCTTCTTCCATGCTGTATGAAGAGCAGACATTGTTCTGGCCACTGCCAGAACTCTTTGGAGAATTAGATGAGAAAGACATCAAATGACAGATTTATATAGTGCTTTACAGTTTATGAATTCCTTCCATAAGTTATTGCATTTGATACTCATAAAACATTGTGAAGTAGGCATGAACTTTTATTCTCACTTTAGAGATGTGAAAAGGGAGGGTTAGAGAGCAAATGCCTTGCTGAGGTCACAGTGCTCAGTGCTTTTATTATTCCACTTTGACTCCTCGAAGTTGACCTTCTTGCCATTCCTTTGTCTCTGAGTAGGACCAGGATGTAGTTGCTATGGCTGAATAATAAGGGCAGCATCTATCAAGTTACCGTGTTGTGTCAGATGCTGGGTGAAGTATCGTTTGTGCATTGATCCATTTAATTCTCATAAAATACATTATTGCTGTCCCTGTTTTATATATGCGGAAGCTGAGGCACAGGGATGTAAATTGCCTGTCCATGGTTGCAAAGCTGCCAAGTAACAATACTCAATTTAGAATTCAGGCTGTCAACTCTGATCCACCCTAGTATACAAAAGCTCAGGTTCTGAAAAAAGACTATCAAAGCTAAGAAACTGGCTGCTTTTCTGCCTCACAGGGTGGCCTTGGCCAAGAACTACATCTTCTTCATGCCTCAGCTTCTGATATATGAACCGAGATAAAAGATAAAGTGAGGATTAAAAGAATGTAATAGATCTCCGTGCCTGGCACATGTTAAGCATTCAACAACATTATTAGTCATTGTTTTGGCAGTGTTCTGATGTCCATGTCTATATGACTTAATGATAGACAATGACAGTCATTCCTGAAACTTTGAAAATTAAAAGAAAATGGAATCAGAGTGTGACAAATGAGAAAAGCAAGCAAGCAATTCGTTCTCTGGAGACAGACTGACTCCCATGTCATAAAACCCTGATCATTACTTACTCAGTGGAAAGCAACGTAATATAAAGATTAAGGTGTAGTGTTCAGCACGGATATATATACATACCATATATATATATAAACATACCATACACATGTGTATATCTAGAAGCATACATTTGTGCAGACATGTGTCTATATATACGTATACTTGTTTATAAACTGCTTATACATGTATTATACATACATACCTATTTATAAAAGTATATGTGTGTGTGTAAACACACATACATACATATATGTTTACTTACAAGCACACGTATATATATTCATACTAATCAACAAGAGACAATATTTGGGTGTGTTCAGCTAACACAAGGAGAAGGGAGAAGTTGACTCTATCTGACTCTTTCCCATCTGGTTCTCGGGGAATAGCTCACTTCGGGATTAAGTAGGGGACAGAAAATAGAAGACTGACTCCCACATTTAACCAAATAGATTATTTTTCTTATATAAGAAGTGTGGCAAAGGAGCTGGAGAGATGGCTCAGTGAATAAAATGCTTGCTGTGCAGGCTTGAGAACCTATTGTCAGATCATCAACTCCCATATTAAAACAAGATATGGCAGTACATATCTGTACCCCAACTACTGCGAGGCCAGGCAGGCAGTGAGGGGCTGATTCCTATGACTTGCTGGCCAGTTAGTCTTGTCCAAACTGCAAGGTTCAGGTTCTGTGAGATACTCTGACTCAAAAGGTAATGTGGAGAATCATAAAGGAAGATGTCCAATGTCAACCTCTGGCCTATACATATGCCTACATAGGTGAGTGAACCTACACACAGATGTGTGTATACACAAAACATGCACACACATGCACACATAGATAGATAGATAGATAGACAGACAGACAGACAGACAGACAGACAGACAGACAGACAGACGGACGGATGGAGAGAGAGAAGAGAGAGGGAGAGGGAGAGAGAGGGACAGAAGGAGGAAGAGAGAGAGAGAGAGAGAGAGAGAGAGAGAGAGAGAGAGAGAGAGAGAGAGAGAGAGAAAGAGGTAAAATGTGGCCATAGACTGGTTTGCTCACATTATCACAGTCTCCCTCCATGACTATCATCCTGATTTTTTTTTTTATCATGACAATATGGCTGTTCTTTCTCTGGCCTCTTGTTTACTTTCTAGTAGGAAAAAGAAGTCATAAGAAATAAGAAATGCCATGTTTGGGAAGGAAATTTGCCTTCATGTTATAAGTTGTCACACATGTCAAAGCAGGAATAACTGAGAAGAGGGTAAGACATTGTGGCACACATAAATAAGCCATCATGAAGAAGTGTTGTCCTGATCTACTCTCTTGCTTCCTTCATTTTTTCCCTGGAACAGGACTGGATGTATTGCGTCATTGAGTCCCTGGGCCTTTGACTTCCAAGAGTGTTTGGTGGAATTATGACAGGAGACTGGAGATGAACAAAATATGTTGCTCCTCAGATTCCCCCTTGCAGGATTATCCAAAGACAACATTATCCTTCATCGCATATCATACCTTTCCTCAGGTCAGCCCATTGTATAAACATGTTTTCTCGATCTTCGTGTTCTTCTTGTCTCTTGAGGTATATGGCTGATAGCCTAAAGTTATATACTTTGCAGATCCATACTTTTGTAAAGAGTCCCCTTATTAAACCCTTCTGGTGATAGTTAATCTACTTATAATGGTTAGTGCTAATTATCAGCATGGCCGAATATAGAATTACCAGAGAGATGGGCCTCTGGACATGCCTGGAATTATCTTGATTACATTAATTGAAGTGGGAAAATTTACCCACTGCGTGTGGCACCATTCTCTGTGTGGGATCTTGGACTGTAATGATGAGAAAAAGACCCGAGGCACATGCATTCATTGTTCTTTGTTTCTGCTTATGTGACAGAGATTCTTTAAGCCCCCAATGCCTTGACTTCACCACCATGATGGACTACACTTTGAACTATGAACTAAAATAAATACTGTATTCCTTAAGTTGCTTTTATTAAGATATTTTGTCACAGCAACAAAAAAATAAAACAAACAAAACCTTTTGGAAGCTACTTGTTCATCTAACTTGTGAGAGGACAACTGTGCTGAACCCCCACTGCGACTTCTGTTATCTCTTTATGTACTGTCCTGATGTGAGCAGAGACATTCAAAGGTATAGAATGTTAGCCAGAATAAGAAACAGAATTGAGAAGGCACAGGTAGGATTTGATATACACAATGAAAGAAGGCTATAGATTCCAGGATTCTTCACTAAAGTCTTAAGTAGTTCATTTTGTCTGGAAAGAAAAGATTTCTTCTGGCTTAGTTTCTTAATTCACATTATCATCACTAATTCCAAGAGTCTCATCATTAATGATCTACAGAATAAACACCATTACACTACTACTATTTAATCTGATTCTGATTATATACTGTTTTTAGCTTAATAATACCTTTGACTGTACAGCACAGTACAGTTCTCAAAATGTTTTTACTTGGATGATCTAATTTAATCTTTATTAAGCAGCACGGTGTAATTCTTATT
This sequence comes from Rhabdomys pumilio, assembly GCA_030674055.1. Classification (NCBI taxonomy): domain Eukaryota; kingdom Metazoa; phylum Chordata; class Mammalia; order Rodentia; family Muridae; genus Rhabdomys; species Rhabdomys pumilio. The sequence goes on along the minus strand of JANHMN010000007.1, from coordinate 40,600,585 downwards.
ATTACTCAGTTTTAGATTAGTTCAGCCTTAGTCCACTGAAAGTTCACTGCACATGGGACATCCTACTAGCTGCTGATGCTTACTTTCCCGATAACATAGACCACCTCAGTAAAAATAAACAATGGCAGTTTAGTCATAATTTGCTAACGTAGGCATCAGCCATCACTACTTGACTATGACAAGTCAAGAAGGGGGGGCACAGAAGTGGGGAGCTTTACACTGAGCATAAAAGGAGGTTTCCGCATTGCTTGGAGATTGTTATAGGAGCAGGGCTAGTTAGAAGCAAGGACACCTTGTGTGATTGAATAGGAGAATGTTGTTGGCTTTTTGCTGATTGGTTCTCAGCTGGAAGTGGAGTAGAAGTTAGGAAAGTCATTAGCTAATCAACAAATCCTAGTGAGGTGAATGGATCTCTACAGAGCTTGTGGTTCATTTCTGGGGCAGGTTGCTGCAGAGGCTATGAGTCAAAGCCCTGTCTATATGTAGTGTTATATTAATTATTGAATCCCAACCCAGACTTTCTACCCCACCTTAGACAATTTTGTTCCCAGATACAATATACACACAACCTTTATATTTATAATTGACCTTAAACAGTACAAGAGCTGGGCAACTACCTACCCTGTGTGCTGTTAGAATCTACTTTCCTATCAACAACCCTGAGTTATTACTTACTATGTTTAATCTGAGCTGCTCTTAACTCCAATTGACCAGCCCTCGGGGCCACGTTCTCTTAACCCCCAGCCCATGGCAGCTTCTTCTTCCTCCTCCTGCACCTTGTTTTCCTTGCGCTTCCCCCCAACTCTAAGCCCAGGAAACCTAAACCCCACCTATATCTCTTCTGCCCTACTATTGACTGTCGGCATCTATATTTACCAATAACTTGGGGACAAGGTCTGCACAAAAACTCTCTTGTCTCTGGGACAACCAGGTCTTGGAGGTTGGTGTAATTCACTTAGCATTACAATATAGCAAAAGACCAAAGGTCAATCATGTAGCCTCACCATCGTCGAGATACTAGTCATTTATTGGTGTGAGTGACAAGCACATGGTGACTCCAGTAGATGAAAGCATAGAGACAATTGTCTAAATGTTGAATATAAAAAAAGGGATGACCTTGAATTGTTGGGAGCCATGACAGAAGAGCTGTGAAGAGCTAGACTTGAATTTGGGTTTCTCTCCCTGTGCAGTGCTGCTCCTGGGTAGGGCTGTCTCTTGCAGTTTGGTAAGAGATGGGCATAATTTTTCTTTTAGTCTGACAGTAGTATACTTCTGAGCAGTAGTAAAATTTTTATTTTTTTTGTGTCCTGTACTATATAGGTATAGATGGCAATTAATGAGATAACTTCCTTAGTGACTAAAGAAACCTGGTACAAAGGTAAAGATATACAGAGACCAGCATCAAACTCCAACTTATCATCCCAGCTTCCTATATGGGAGAATATCTGACTATTTCCTAGTCTTTCCAGGAACATCACCATTGTTTGCTAGTTTCCTGGGTAGACTTTCCATTCTTTTTTGGCTTTGACATCTTTCCATCTTGCTTCTCCATCTTCTTCAGCCATTGTTGGAAATTTGGGAGTTTGTGCTGATCACGCTCCCATATCACAGCTTCATAATCTCATCGTCATGTGAGTATTTACTAGGCAATGACTAGACATGAAAGAGTATTCCATTCTGAGGAGTAGAGCCGAAAGGTCCTAAAAGTCTCCAACATGGCATCCTGCTTACACTGTATTAAGGAAGCAGATAAGACATGAGTAGAAAAATTTATGAATATATTATGTCAGGTAGTAAAGAGAGGTTAAAGCTCAGAGTTGGTGTGTATGGACATGTGTGCTGGCATACTTGGACTTGGACTAAAAGACTTGAATAAAGAGAAACAGCGAACCATGGGGAGTTCTGGAAAGATACTATTTTTTTACACAGAACATGAATTTCAATGTCCTAAAGTCAGGAAACACTCACTATGCTAAAGGAATAGCAAGATTGCCTATTATGGGCTAAGGGCATGGCTTATTTAGATTACCAGAACCTATGTAAACCTAGATATGGTATTACACACCTGTAATTCCAGTGCTATGGAGAGATGAAAGACAGAGACAGGAGAATCCCCAGAAGCTTTCAGGCCAGGTGGCTTGGTGTATGCAATGGCTAACAAGAGGACACATCTTAAATGAGTTGGAATGTCAAGGCCAATAACTGAGGTTGTTCTCTGATCCTTAAATGTATGCCTGGATTCATATACATGAACACACACACACACACACACACACACACAGGATAAAAATAGAATATCTACTGGTCTAGAGTGGGTTAGTGGGTAATGCCCAAAATTACTAGTTTCAACAAGCAATATTTGATCCAAGGAAAACTGTGAGTAAAAGCAGAAGGAGAGGGTGCTTGCTAATCCTACAACTGGTGCCTACCAGCACTCTTCCCTCTCCTCGTTGTATCAAGGCTGTATATGGCTCTTCAGTTCCTTGCTCCTTTCCTATTAGGGACATTATGTGTTCCAAAACAAAAACAAAACAGACTTCTAGAAAATGCATTTTTTGGTTTGTTCTATTTTGTTTTGTATGATACATACATCGTTTGGCCTTGACCTAAATTGCAAAATGCTCATATACTTGAGGTCTTTGTAGTCAATAGAAGAAGTGGAAGGGGTACAAGGAGCGATGTACAAGGCACATAGGAAATACCATTGCTTCTTTCTAATGGTTTAGCTGCCCTGCCCTTTCATTTGCAAAATGTTCTTAACTCCATAACTATGGTGTAGCTTGAATACCAGCATCTATCAACTCCCCATGGTATTTCATCCTTAGAGCACACATTGAACTTCTAAGCACAGTAATGACCCTAGCGTAATGGAAAATTTTCATAGATATTTTCTGTGATAAACCTTGATAATGGTGTTTATTCCAGATGGTAAAGCCTATAGGTGAGTGGGCCTTGGGATACATTACTTGCTCTGTTCCCTCTTCTGTTGTAGCACCTTATCAGACTGAAGATGCAAACACACTAACATAATAGATGTGGATGAGGAATGTTAGCATTTTATCTCTGCCTCGATTAATCTCAGGAGACTGGTTTTTGTTGTTGTTGTTGTTGGGTGTTTCTGTTGTTGTTGTGGCCCATGCTTCGGATCCGGAGTTTACTTTTTAACATAAGCAGTTTTGAGTTGTCAGTTTCAACCTCAAGAGATCTAAGAAATGTAAACTACATTTAAAACTTATCATTTTGTTTGGGTGTGGTTCTAAGCAGTTTTATAAGTCTCAGGACTAATACTTAGAGTCAGGTTACAGCAACACTTGCCAGGCATTGGTATACAAAGAAACACAAGGAATCTTGCGGAGGTGCAGAGTCTAATTGGTTGGTATATCTAGAGTTGGTATTTCTAACTCTCTGTTATGGATTACATGGGCAATGTCCTGCATAGGCTCATCTGCTTGGACTTGGCATGTATGTCATATGCAGGGACATGAAAACTACTACCAAGTTGGATTTCGTGAAATCTTTAGGAGTTATGCCCAGCTGGAGGAAGTAGATTGCAGGGAGAGCAGACTTTATGGGTTATAGCTGAGCCATGGTTCCAGCCTGAATTTTCTGCTTCTTGGCGCACTCCTTTAATCCCAGCACTTGGGAGGCAGAGGCAGGCGAATTTCTGAGTTCGAGGTCCAGCCTGGTCTACCAAGTGAGTTCCAGGACAGCCAGGGCTATACAGAGAAACCCTGTCTCGAAAAACAAACAAACAAAAAAAACAGAAAAACAAAAAACCAAAACAAACAAACAAACAAAAAACCAAAATAAATCCTTCCTCCCTTAAGCTGCTTCCGTAAGGCATTTTTATCAGTATGATGAGAAAGTAAGTGGAGCTGAGGAAGATAGGCTGAGCTAGGCTGACTTCATGACAGGCTTCAAACTGGCAGTTCAAGAAATGAGGCCTAAATCTCTGTTTCCAAGATGTGGGCAAGTCCAGGCAAGTCCAGGCCTCAGTAGCTGCCCTGTTTCCTGGCCTGAAGCAAGGACAATGGGTCAGCAGCAGTTTCCAGACTTCCTCAGCAACAGTTTTCAGATTTCAGTTTCCAAACCCCATTCCCTGGTAATGGAACGTCCCTGGAGATGGAATAAGATAAAGGTCACTTACCCTGGAATCTTCTAACTTTAAATCTGGCCTTTGAGCCCACTTGGTTGTCTCTCTATCTTGGTAATGGGAGGTCCCAGCATGCTAGACTTCTACAGAATAAAACACTCTTTGCATTTACATACTATTTGAAACTGGGGGGAGGGGGTCATTCTAGGGTGAATCATGGATCCTTACATGCTGATGCTATCAGTTTGCAGACTGCAGTTTGAGACACAGAGAACTAGACCGCATAGGTTAGGTAAGGTAGCTAGCAGCAGCCAGGGCTGTGGTCACTAATGTCAATACACTGTTCAATACACACCATGAAGCTTAGTGACCTTTCAGGTTTCCTGTGGTCTGCTGAGCATCAGATAATTAAATGATGCTGTCAATTGAGAAAAAAAAAGTTAGCCACAAGTAATTTTGACATTTACTCACCATAAAACAACAGTGACAACACCAGCAGCAAGAACACCAACACCACCAACAATAATGATGACGGCAACAGCAACGGCAACAACAACACAGTTTTAAAATGGAAAATGTCAATGTTGTATAAAATGCTCGTCCGTTGATAAACTCAGATGAGTTTTTGGTTTCGTTTTGTTTGTTAAACAGCTACTTCATGGTGTGATGAGATTCTTGCTAATCCTGGAGCTGCATGAAGTTTGAAAATGCATTTCTATTGCTTCCCAAATGTGTGTGGCACGAAAGTCCTAGTTTCCTCGTGTGTGTGAGTTATGGGTAATTTTATGGCCAGATGTGCCAACATGAGAACTCGTTTTTCTTTATAATTGAACCAAGTTTGTCTTTTTACAGCATCCTTATTTCTATAGAAGCAGAAAATGCAACATTGTCAAATGTGGGTAAACTCAGGCACATTTCTCATAGTCATTTTTTTTTTTGGATAAAGGTGATCCAATTAAACACTGTCCCAGACACATGCTGTCCTCTTGCCTTTTTATCTGTGATGCCACCTTTGCTTCTCATCCTTGACTTTTTCATCCATTCTGTTGAAGGTTACTGTTGCTCCTGCAGTTTGCACATTGGTTTCTTGTCAATGCTTCTGTAGGAAGAGTGCGGGGAAGAGTTGGTAACTCCCTGTGCTCTGCTTTGCATGTTTTTGGCATCCGTTATGCCCAGTGAATGACCTCTTCGAGTCAATTTATATGTTTAGAACACTCCAAATTTATTAATGATGTAACTTAGCCATTTTTAAAAAGGCCTATTTATTTTGTGCATATGAGTATATTATATATGTATATATGTGTGTATATATGCATATATTTTATGTATCTGTATGTCTGTGGGCCACATGATGAAGTGCCTACAGAGGTCAGAATGAGGGTTTGATCCTTTAGAACTAGAGTTATAGCTAGCTGTGAAGTGTCATGTAGATCCTGAGAATGGAACCAAAGTCCTTTGCAAACTCAACAAGTATTCTTATCTTCCGAACCAAATCTTCAGGCCTGTGTTATCCATTTTTCATATGATTGTTCAATCAATATCAATTGTCTCCTGTGTAACAAGTACTGCATTGGTACTGCAATCAACATCTATAAATCTACTGTGATATTTATAGTAGAGGCTGAATGAAAACTTTCTAAAAAGATTAGTACTAACAATATACCTTCATACAAAGTAATGGGAATATTTGACTGGATAAATATTACTTACGATAACAACAACCACCAACCTTTTGTGACATAGAAGAAATGCTTCAGAATTTTTCCTAGTGCAGTCTCACTTTTCAAGAGCAGGAGAATTGTGTGATATTGCATCAGGACATTGAAGATACCCACTCAGAATACAATGGTATTCCAAAGATGCTGGACTTTTGACCTGAGCAAAGTTCTTCATAGTGCTGAGTGGTGGTTTCATTGACTTTCTTAACTGGATCTTTGGTATCTTAAACATCAGTTTACTTTAACATTACCACTGAGTTCAATGCCCAGTTATTCATCTCTCTTACTGCAGGTCTTATTTGGTTTCTTCCAGTTTACCTGGGCCATACCTCTCTGGATGTTTTGTGATTTAGTAACAAACTTAGTTAGATAGTGGCTAGGTGTCCAGAACCAGGCACATTTATAGGTAAGGAATGAATCTAACCTATAAATAGAGGTTGTTTCACCACCTCTCTCACATGCTATTTTGAGATTGTGGAGGATTTTTCTGAAGGAGGAATTGGAACTCCCCAGCTTTTCTTTGTGTAAAATGGGTTTTAGACTCTTCCATGGCAATAAGGTGTTTGATCATATGATAGATTAGGAACAAGGCTTTGTCTGGAAGAGATTTTCTGCCTGCCTTTGCTCAGAAAGCATCTAAACTTACAGGGAAGTTTTATTAGCTCTCCCTGGGTGAGGACCCTGGTAGAACCTGGGCAGAGGCAGTCTCTTTGCGGCTTAAGCGTGAGTCTGTTTCTTTCTCATTTTCTTTATTGTAAGCTTTTTGAAATACAATTGCTTCTTATTGAAAGACAAATTAGATTTATATTGCATGATGTATGATTTCTTTCCCTATTCTGTTGCTGACACTACTTTCTTCTCAAGTCTCCCAAGGCTATAACTTTTTGGAGTCGAACTCCATTTTAATTCTTTAAAACTTTATCCTTAAAAACCATTTTCTCAGCAAAGTGACACAAAACTCAATTCAGTGAGGAATGCATTCCTGGCTTTTGCTGTGTTTGTCCTCCCTGTGAGATTCTATAGAGTCCTCAGGTGTTATGATTTGAGTATGAGCTGTCCCTTAAAAACTCTCATGCACTGAATAAAGGTTTAGTTCCCAGCTGCTGGATAAAGTCATCGATAGTGATAGGGTTAGGCAGTTGATAACCTCATTAATAGATTCAATTAATGGAAGCATTGATTGGTTCATAGATAAATGAGAAGCCCAGAGATGGAGTCTGCATGGATGAACTAGATTGCTGGGGCACAACTAAAATGTGTATCTAGTCTCTGGACCCTTCCTTTCTCTCTGCTTCCCATCTGCCATGTTATAAGCAGCTTTTCTCAGTCTCCAATTGTGATGCTCTGAGTCACCACAAGCCCAGAAACACAAGTTGAGTGATCCCCTGTATTCCCTGAAACCATGAGCCAAGTAAATATTTCCTCAATTAAATGGTTTCGTCATCATGAAGTGAAATCTGACCAACACAGCAAGATAGCAGGAAATGTTAGGAGAACAACAAATCTCACTCATTCTAACAGAATTCCTTACATTCACATGTAAAAGGGGCCAAGGGACAGTAGATAGCTGAATGTGGGTAGGGCCAAGAGAGAGGAGACAGTTGGAAGTAGGGCTAAGTGACTTTCTCCAAAAGTGACTAAAACTTGGTCTGAGAGAAACGCAGCACAATGCATAGGAGGAAAAGAATAAAGATGGTAAGATGTAATAGGACCAGTTTTGGCTAATCGGCAAGTAATTTAAAAAGCTTCATGCTTATGAAAATATGTTATTGCAAATTTTATATACTAATGCATGAAGAAACTTCCTTGAAATCTCAATACAGCACCCCTAATAAAATACTAGGGTGTATTATTTCACACCTCTCCTGGAGGCCACAGGACACCTACTTGTTTTCTCTGGATGCCTTGGGCAAGAAAATTGTTTGGTTGTGTAATGACTTGATTCCCTGGATTCCCTTGAATGAAAGCCTCAGTCTTTATCAAAATGGCTAACGCTGCCTAATCTGCATAAGAGAGGGCTGGGTGTGCAGTGAGAAGTCATGTTTCCATTCTCCTGGGTCCCATCTGTGTCCTGGTTGTCACCTGGAGAGACAGTTTTGGAACAGCAAAACAAGGCAAGTCAAGGACAAAAACCTGGATGAATCAGGCAGGAGCCATCAGCAGCGGGGGAGGCCAATTCCTTGTCTTCTTGTATTGTTCTGATAATGGAGAGGGGTGCTTATTTTAACTTTCATTTTCTATTCCTTTAAAAGCTGTTTTCTGAGATTGTAAAAAGCCCATGTGAGACCTTTAGAAACCGGCGTGGTTATTTATCTCTAAACCCTTTTGAGATATGACCCTGAGACATTGCTTATCTCCCCAGGATTTCACTTATAATTTTAAGGTTATTTCTAATGAGCTATGACTGAGAAAAAAGAAGGGAAAAAATAATCATTTTCTGAGGAGCGCCCTTCCCCCTATCCAACATACACACACAGGCATACATGCTGCAAATGGGAAAAAAATGTTCGAAATAGAGGCAGACTCTAATTACTCGGGTTGGAACAGGGCCAGGATATTGGTCACTGGATTTTCTCTCTTCCCTCCCCAGTTTCTTTTTCTTTCCCCTTCTGTCATCTTTCCCCAACCATCAGGTGGGTGGGTGGGTTGCTGGCTGGCTGATGGTTGGCAAACAGAAATAGTTTGGGAGCAAGTGTTCTTCTTGGGGTATGTTCACTGAAGAATGAACCACAGTAACAAAGAACAGTTTTTCTGTCAACGTTCAGCCAATTTACACTCAAGGACAGCAGGTATTGAAATATAATATATTAACGACTGTATACACACACACACACACACACACACACACACACACACACACACACACTTAAATCTGGACACATGGTAGCAAAGAGAGAGAATGTAGAAATTAAATAATCCTGAGTAGGACATGGGAGAAGGAGAAGAGCAAACGTTAATCAGTGTGCATTCGTACCCAGCACTACTTACAATAAAGCACTCCTGTTGTAAGGAGTGCAGGAGCAAATGTGGCTGCCTTGAAAGACAATGTCTTCCGTTCTAACATGGTCAAGAAAGAGATTAAAATCCATGAAGTACAAGACGTTGAGGGATTTACTTTGTTGGTCAGGCGTGTTCAACAGGCCTTTTCCTGTTTGGTGATACGGCCCTACATTAACCGGACCAAAATTGTTCCTGCCAGGAACTTATGCTTACAGTGAACTCGGTCGTCACAAAGACTCTCAGTAAGTGTTACGGTTTGTAATCTGGATTTCATAGCTGCAGTCTGTTGATGTTCAGACAGTTTAAGAGGATTTGTTAAATAAGCAGAGATTTGTCTTACAACAAGCCTGTCTGGTCCACCGGCAGAAGGAAGCAAGCCATGCTCCTCAAACTATCCTTGGCGGAGCTTTAGCACCTGGCATCGAAGGTCTGGAGTCGCACACGCAGGACTGCTTTCTGACAGTTCCCGGGTCCTTTTTTCTAAGCAGGAATCCCCTGCTTACCTGTCTGCCTGATTTGGGATAGTGTGTCTGTCTTGGACTGATGCTCTTTCTATAGTCTGAAAATCCTTTTGATTCATCTTAGTGTATGTCATTTTTGGGGAGGGCCTATTCTTGGATTCATAACCTAGAAAATGCGTTCTAGGTGGCCAGATCTCTTCTTGGGTGGAGCGAGATCGACTAGAACTCTATAATAATTGCACGGTGTGGAGGAAAGGACAGTTTTTGCAGCATGCTCTCTGCTTATAGTTGCTGTATATCTTAGGTCCTACCTTAGGTAACTTACAGTCACTTTTTCATTTATTTTCTATATCAATCCAACAACAACAACAAAAGTAAAGCTTAGGAAGATTAAGTATACGCTAGTGTTTTGCTAGTTTTTTTATTTTTTATTTTTATTTATTTATTTTTTACAAAGAGTAAGAAATTGGTCTGGAATTGGCATGAAAATTTATCTGACTCTTGAGCCTAATGTGTATTGCTGTGCTGGTCTCTCTGGCTTTAGCAAGTTATTCCTGTTGCGTCACTTCCGGCAGGCAGTTATGGGAAAGGACCTTGAGCACCAATGTAATGCATGTCAGGATGAGTTGATTTCCAGGTGGTCATGAGGTTGTTATTCACAGTCCTGTAGCTGTTCCACCTCAACAGTCAGTGCTGGGTGGGTTAGAAGTGTCTTGGACCAGAAGAGCCATGACACCAGAATGGATGTTTTAACAAGAGTCTCGGGTGAGATACAAGGTATACACTTTGAAATCAGAAGAACACTGGTTCACGCTGCCATACCCTTCGAGAGTGAAGCTTCCTTCCCTTCCAGCCTTACGTCAGACTTCCAGAACTTTGTAGCTACTGTATTAAAGCTTGGTTCCTTTTAGAAAAGGATGATGATATTAGGAATTAGAAGCCATTGTTTTAGACCACAAGAGATTCCGTCTTTCTCCATTTATATTTGAAACTCCTGCAGTGGTGGTGGAGCCCCAAAGTTTTCCCAATGAGCACACAGTGGCTCATCCCCTTTGCATGTGAACAGTTTCCTGATATATTCAACTGCTCCTCCAGACAGACTTTGTTGGATGCAGAACTTCCCATGCTGGCTCAGGCTTCTGTCCTATCCAACGGTCTATTTGTAACTTCCTGGGATAGCTCCTTGTAGCCCAGGAAAGCGTTTACCAAGAGGAGGTTATTCCTTATATCCATCTAAAGCCAAGTCACTGGGGCTTCTTCTTCTTGCCCCACTTCTGCTAGAAGTGGTATGATATAGCTAAGACCTCAGCATGGAAATATATGTATAATCAATGATTGCTCTAACTGATAAGTACTTAAACTATTCTCCTACTGCCTCAATTTTTTTTCTCATTTTTAAAATGAGGGTCAATGCTGTGAGAACCAAATGAAGCAAGAATTTAAGTATCTCAGTGAAGTACCTGGCCTATATTTAAAGGGAAAAATAAAATTAAAGCTTTCCTCTTTCCTTTCTTCCACCCCCCCCCCCAAAACAAAAAAAGCATTTCTAAATGCCTGATCTATGTTGAAAACAGTGAACAAATATTTGATTCATTTTTCTTACAGAACTAACTGGATAAAGGATAAGGAGTACTTTTAACAATTACAATTTTGGCAACTATGTACCCTGCAGTACAGGAGTGAACTAGAGAATGAATCCCTCTCGCCTGCCTGTTTTTCAGACACCACAGAAAGCTGTAGACCACAAACACACAATTTAAGGCATAAGATGATACCAGATATTGAATGACATGAAGATGCCTGAGCCAGGGCCGGGGGACAGTGCATGTGGGTGACTGGTCTGAGAGACACTGGCTAAGTAGCTCCAGCTGGGCTGATCTGTGACAGATTATAAAATGTTTTACAAAGACTTTTCATTGTCTGTAAAAGAGAGCTATGAGTATTTGCCAAACTGGTTTTAGGAGGCATTTTAAGATGAAACACAGAATCTATATAAAGCACAACAAGATAGTTTTGTCATATCTAGCAGGCATTTGATAAAACTTTGAATGAATGAAGAGATGAACAGAACTGGGTGACATACTGGACAGCGACAGCAGGCCTGGGGCTTTCAATATCTTTTCTAGATGGGAAGAGCAAGAGGCATTTGAAGAAAGCCTACCAATTTCCTATCAGGAGAGAAAAAGCTTTTAGTACAGACAAAATGAGTCTCTAGAACACATTGTCAGGAAGGCAGGTAGACAGCATTTAAATGGCTTGACAAAAACATTTTAAAATGCAGAAGTAAAAAGGTTAACAATTTGAATCTATCTTGACATTTCTGAGTGTCAGCCTGAGGGCTATTTTCTTCTTTGCTCAAGAGCATCAATCCTGATGTATTCCTGGAATTGCTATTTCCTGGGCTGGACCACCACATCGGAGTGGAGGCTGGGTGTGAATTTCATCAGCAGCCACATTCCCTGTGTGTTCTCTTTCTTGTGCCACAGTAACAGGGAATCACATGGATTGGTGTGCTCTCGGACTGGGTCCTCTCCTCAGGCTATAGGAGCAGGCGTGGGCACCTGGCCACCTAAGCGGCTCTGCAAAGATCCTGGGGACGTATAATGTTAGGATGAGAAACTGGGTTGGTTTTCGGAAAACATAGGATAACAAATGAGACCATGACAGCCAACAGTGGGCTTTCTCTATTTTTTTTTTCTAGAAGGAAAGAACAAGAGGCATTTATAGAAATGCTACCAAGTTTCTATCACAGGAGAAAAATCAGTAGAGACAATGAATTTCTAGAACACATTGTCAGGAGGCAAAAATACAGTAAGAATATACAGCAAGAATACAGCATTTAAATTCCTTCCTTCTTTCCTTCCCCTCCTTCCCCTTCTGTCCTTCTTTCCATTCTTCCTTTCTTCTTTTCTTCATTCCTTCTCTCAACAAAACATTTATAAGTAATGGATATCTTTCAAAATGTAACAAAAAAATCAGCCCCCAAATCTCAGTATCCTACTGGCTATCTCCCACTGGTTTTCTCACATTTATTCTTTCTCTGTCTGAGAGACTGATGTCTGTGTATCATATCAACGTAACTGCTATGCTTTCTAGTTGGGCTGCAAGAGGAGAATAACCTCAGGTGCTTTGTTTTTGCTGTGCTGGGAACAGAACTAATTTAGGTCTGTGGCATCCATGTTTGTATCTGTCTACACGTTTTATGTTTCTTGGCCTCAATTATAGAAATGGAATAATAATATTTCTTCAAAGAGTTGCTTTATGCTTGTTTCTATGTCTATGTGTAGTAGAGCCTCCATAAATGCTGGTTTCCCCTTATTTTCACAAAATAGGCACCTATCACAAAAGAGGCCAGATGCTATCAGGAGAGGGCTAGACAAATAAAGGGTGAGTTGAAAGAGGTCAGTTGGAGCATTGGTATCCTATCCTCCAGCATGCTCAGGGACTGTTGAGAGGAGGTAGGGCTTCTCAGGTCAGTGATTTCCATTTCTGATTGGAGAAACTCTTCTTACGAAGCTAGACAGAGCAGGTTTAGCTGCTGTGCTGATATCAAGTAGGTGGTGAGAGCCCAAGGTTCCTAGGACTAGTCGCACAGGGATTTAACATGAGAATATTGCATTATGACCTCCTCCAACAATGCTAATGTACTATTAATTAATGTTGATTTAAACTATATTTCTTTTGTCAGCACTGAAAGCTGGGAAGCCCTAGGTCCAGATGTCAGTAGATTTGTGTTTTTTGCATTTGCTAAGGGTCTCTCTCTCTCTTTCTC
>JANHMN010000007.1:40565842-40587441 GCA_030674055.1 Rhabdomys pumilio | reverse complement strand
CCCTGTCTTCTCTCTCTCTCTCTCTCTCTCTCTCTCTCTCTCTCTCCCTCTCTCCCTCCCTCCCTCCTGGTTAAGACAGCTCCTGTTAACTTAAAATGATTTGTAGATCTTCCTTTTTCACATTTCCCATGGCAGGAATCTTTGTCTTCTTTGTCCTTTATATCGCTTATTGTTTCACAGATTCCTTTGAGCACACACTGAATTACGCTTTCATTAATGGGGGCTACATGAGTATCTATTATGTGCCAGGTCAGCTTTAGGATGTCAGGAAAGCAAATAGGGGTCCTCTCCTCTGGAACTTTTGTGTCCAGATAGCAATTATCCCCTTTGCTCATCAATAACAAAACCAAAAATGGCAAAGGGAAAGAGATGAGAAGAGCCAGTTATTGAGATTGGTGATGGAAACTAGACACTTTGTGCTTGTATCCAGGACCTGTTACTTAACAGTAGGGTCATGTTGGATGATTATGTAAGTCCACCCAGCCTTGGTTTCCTTGTTTACAAAGTGGAGGCATCTCTAATGTCACTGGGGAGTAGTAAGGATTTAGTGTCAGTCCTGCAGGAGCCCTCTGGAAAATGTCTCTTTTCAACAAGCTCAAACAATAACCATGTGACTGATGGTCAAGCCTGCTTCCAGAAATGATTCTAAGCATCCTGTAACCTGCATACAGGGACTATTGTTACCATATTTATTTTATTGATCCAGATATTAGCCATATCTAGCTTGTCCAAGACCACACAACTAATATGTGTCTGAGTTGGACTTTGAACTTGGTCCATGTTGGTCCTGAGTCTGCTTTCTTCTTCATTATGCTATTAAAGTGTTGAGCCCGGACTCAGTTAAGATTACTTTGAATTGCTGGCACCATTTCTTTTTTATAATCTGGAAGTTTTGTAGAACCAAATGAATGAGCATGACTTTAGCACTTACTTTTAAATTTTATTCGTGTGGGTCTTTTACCTGTATGTATATATCTGTGTATTTATCCTGTATGTACCTCGTACTCACAGAAACCTGAAGAGGGCACTGGATTGGCTGACTTACAGATGGTGTGAGATGTCATGTAGGTGCTGGGAATCAAACCTATGCCCTCTGGAAGACCAGCCAGTTCTCTTAACCACTGAGCCATCTCTCCAGCCCGTACTTTACCCTTTTTTTTTCTTTTAAATTGCAACCTGCCTATGACTTTTCTTCCTCTTTCCCAGAGCACACACACTGAGATGTCCACTGAGTCTGTCTGTAGTTAGTAAAGGAACCTGGACTGATCTACATGAGTACGTATGGAGCATGCATCTTGCTGGCCTTTCAGCTTCAGAGTTCTCTCAGCAATAATTTTGTGCCCTTCAATGATATCTGTGCATCTCTATCTGAAATCCTGCAGTCTGGAAGATATTTTCTTGTTTGTCTCTCCTCTCTGAGAAATGTCATTTTTATTGTGAATTGCAGGGGACATTCTCTCTATTCCTAATATTCACAGGAGCCTTGGCTCTCGTTGCCCTTCATTGCTACCACAGTGGAGCTATTTTGCATTTTCTCCTCTCTCCCCAAATATCTGTCTTTACAGGGACTGTGACATGTGCTGAATGTATTATACATCAAAGTGCAGATTCATCACTGCTTAATGTTACATCTTTATGGAGATTTTCGTGCTGTGTATTCACTTCATGATGCAGTATAATGTATGCGGTTTCTGGCTGCTGCCAAGCATCCCGCCACTGTCTTTATTGGGCTTTGGGCTTTCCCTAACAATGCCTAGATATGTTTCCTGTGAGGGCATTATTATACTGGTTAATTCACAGTTACCAATATATTAAGTACATTTAGCCATCTCTACAGAGTCCTCATACAGAAACAGAAATGTGAAAGATTAGCAAAATTAACAGGCAAGATACTTGTTCCTAAAGCTGTCTATTCAAAAGTAATCAGCTTTCCACAAAATGATATTATAGTTTTGGTCTGAGGATTTTACTTACATTTTCTTGTAATATATGAAAACATGGTATGAAAATTTGATATTTTTCCACAATGCAATTATGTCAAGATCTATTGTGAATATATATCATTAAAGAATTAGTCTGTGTCTTTGTCTCTCACATACATACATTTGCTTTAATTTTAATATATTTTATTTTAATTGACATAATTGCATATACTTATAAATTGTGGTGTATCAATATCTTATTATATTATTTTTAATTGACATAATAATTGCATATATTTATAAGGTATGATGTATTCAATATATATTATATATTATGTGTGTGTGTATGTGTGTGTGTATACTGGTTAGATCACAGTAACTGGTGTGTCTATTATTATCATCTCTGAGTTCAAATTTACCTCTTCCTCAGACCCTGTCCAGATATATCCAGCCCACTATACTCTTTTCCCTGTTTCTATTCATATAGGATTCATAGTTTGTAACATATCATTTGAGACTGGTGTGCTAGCTACTGCACTAATGTGGCACTATTTGAAATCGTAGTTACTCCCTGACTGCCTCAGCTGTCCAGAAATGAATGGGGACAGAATAGGTTTCCAGAAGAGTTAATTGCTCCGAATATTCTTCATAATCTTCTGTATCCGGTTCTAAGGCTGCAATTGATATCAGTAAGTGATTCCTTGTGTGACTCAGTAAGTAGACACAATAGCTTGTGATGAAGCAATATACACAAAACAGTAGAACATGTTTTGCACCAGATATTTTTTTTCTGAACCAGGAAGTTTTTCTGCTGTATAGTTTCCATAAAGCTGCACTCACAGGTATAACACTTTTGAGTAGTTAGGGGGGAAAATCTGTCTCCCAGAAAGTTGGTTTAAAGTGAGTGTTGCCCCTGGGCTGTCCTCTGCAATGAGAACACGAGGAACTTAAAGAGCTAGGCATTGTGAGAGTTGAGACACTGAGCATGAAGGAGAGCATTGCTTGCTCTGCCCTGGTGAAAAGGGAAGACTGCCTTTCTTTTACTCCTAGAAGGGAACCTGGTGTTTGTTATTCAACGAGTGTAGACATGCTTCACAAATACTGATGTCAAGCAACTCCTGTGGTTTTCAGTCAGCAGATCACCCATACACTTGATGTAAGGAGTTACATCAGCAGAATGCAAAGCCCAAGTTGGTCTTCAGTAAACCTGTGAGCCATAGTTCTGGTATTAATCCCTGACATGTATATCACATTACTTAAGCTGGACAAATCATTTGCTTTCATACCAGGTAAGAACATGCTTAAAGTTTGCCAGAATCTGGCCCTGTCTCTCCCCAGCACCTGGATGGTTCCTATTGACTGCTTATATCATTTACCATTTTGCCCAGAGAAACAGCTTAGATTGCTGGGAAGCTTGTAACAGGTGTAGTGTATGTTCTTGTTTTTCCTAGTAGCAGATGGTGCTGAAAGACGATCATCTCTCTGGGACCATTACAGGATAATGCACGGGAATAAATAAGCACAGTGATAGGTCTCAGCTAAGGCAGCGGGGATTGGGGTCGGCCCAGCATTTGAAAATGGTACATATAACACGGGGTAGCTTTGTCCATTAGTGCTAAAACTCTACTTCTTCTCTTTTACTTTTTCAACAAGACTCCATCCTTCCACTAATCAACCAACTCACTTTTCACTTGAATTCTAGATACTATATTAAAACAGATCTAAATAAAAGGTAATTTCTAACAGTGCTTTCTACTAAAATGGAGGAGGTAATTTTCTTGGAGTTCCTCTCAAGGCCCAAGAAATTTCTGTTTGGTTTTTTTTTTTTTTTTGGATTTTATGGGACCTGGTCTTTGATCTTGCCCTCTTAAAAATCACAGCAAGAAAAAACTTAATTCCATCGATTCTATCCTAATGCATCTCTGCTGTTTTTCATGAAAGATATTGCATGAGTATAATTTAACCTGCTATCGCACTGAGGATATTATATTCTTTTGTGCAAGAGTTCATCTGTCCTGGGACAGACTAAATTATGCAGGTCCCAGTATATCTATAACTGAATATATTTATGCATGCATATATTCTAGTTATATTACTGTGTCTCTCATCTTTGAATACATGTTTAAGTTTAACACTGGCAGATGAGTCTTGCAGCCAGACCTAGGTTCATTTTTTTTCTCTTTTCTTGTTTAAATTTTATTTCTTAATGTCTCAGCCTCAAGAGCTGCTTGGAGAATATTGTTCCCTTGACTTAATGTGATCCTCCCCCACTCCCATGATGTATTCTTAGGCTGTCCTAGCTTCCATTTAGTTGCTGGCAACATTGTTTAGTCAATTTAGGGCTAAAATGCAGAGAAAGCAAAGAAATACTATTTTAATGCTTTGCTCAATTCTTTTACACACTATAGACACTAGCAGGAGATTTCTATTCAGCAGTTTTCTTAAATAGTCTTCATTTCATTTAAAGAAGAAGGAGAGGAAGAGGAGGAAGAGGAGGAAGAGAAGAGAAGGGGAGCAGGAGGAGAAGGGGGAGGAAATGGAAGAGGAGGGGGAGGAGGAAAAAGAAGACAGAGAAAAGAATTCTGTGATTTCTTCAAAAAATAAAAAAGCTATCAAATGACATAACATTTGCCCAAACATCTGAGTGTGCACGCACATGTGGGTTTATTGATATCTTGTTTCTCAACACTAAAGTTGTTGACACCTTCTAAAATTCTCATTATGTGTCTCCATCTAACATGGAGAACTGCTTCCATTCCTGTATTGAAAAAAATAAGAAAGTAAATATTTAAAATTGTGGCTTTTACACAGAAAAATCTGGCTTTAACATAGGCATTTAAAGTACGATGAATCTCATCACTGTAAGCATCTGCGGGGCCCAGAGGGTTAATTTTTGATTGCCTACTTTACCTGCACCCTAGAAATAAAAGACGCATGCAAAAGAACAAAACCAGACTGTCTTTGTGACGTCACAAGCATCTGCCTCTGAGTTTCACCGCGGAACATAGATGGCTACAAGAATTGAAACAAAACCAGAAGAGAAATCTCTTTTAAAGCGAGATTTTTTTTTTCATTTAAAGCTTTAAATTTATTATGTCTAATTTTTGAAATACCTGAAAGAGCGAGTGCATGTATGGAAAGTGTGTAGGGCCAAAGAAAAATTTTAAGAAACCCTGGCCCACTCCTCCCCTAATCTGCCAGAGAGCTCTCTGCAGTGTAAACAAAGTTAGGGGGATTCTAACGGAAGCACACAAATACAAAAATAGTCCTACGCTGATCCTGTACAAAAGCTTATCCAGCACAAACCATACATTATACAATGCAGTGTAAATTCCCTTTATTATTTACCATTGTTGATTAGCCTTAGCTTCATGTTACAGGCAATATTTAATCCTTGGTATTTTTAATTTTTTTTTAAAGCATTATCATCCATTCCAGTCTAGCAGAAGTGAATTTGCTCAGGAGCTACTGCAAGATAAACATTGCTTAGAAACCATGATTTTTTTTCCGTTGTATTTGTCTAGTTAATAAAGGGAGGCATTTTATTTTCCTCTGGTGACCATTTGTACTTTGTTCAGTAATTAAGGAAGTAAGTCAGCTCTCCTAGATTTTAGCCTTTCTATAACCTCTGCAGATTTGATCAGGATGTCAGGGCTGGTTGTGTTACAGTGCCGAGTAGTTTGAGAAAAATCCTTCCTGAAACTAAGGAGGGTTCACATAATGACACATACACTGATGTCAATAATTTTACCAGCATGAAACATGTCAGACGCATTCTGCCTGAGTAACCTGTGGGTTTCTTTTCTTCATGCATATTTTAGCATTTTCAGAATCATTTCTTCAGATACCATGGAATAACTTAACAATATATATTTGCATTTGGGGAAGCTGCATTTCTGAAGTTGAATGGCGGTTGAATCCTGGCTCTGCCCTAATTAGCTGCATGACCTTAGGCATGCTACTTGCTGTCCAAGCTTTGCTTTTCTCATATAGAGATTGAGAATAGTGGCAATGCTCACCTTATGGTGTTAGTGAAAGGGTAATCAGGCAATGCACACAAGTACGTACATGTTTGGTGCTTCATATGTAATAAGAGATCAATACTAATTTTAATTATTAGCACTGTCAAAGTATATTTATATATAGAGATTATACATTTTAAGTATAAGCGTTCTCAGTAGATATTCACATGTAGCTTATACATTGCATTGTGGTTTTGGGGTAGATTTTGAGTAAAGTTAATGAAATCGTTTGTATAGTCTTTGCCTTCATCATTCCAAGGCACAGGGAAGAGTGATTCTCCTGAAGTGTGCTCCCTTGCCTCACACTGTCCACACCTCACACTTCTACCCAGATGTCTTTTCTGGGAGCATCTCCTGACTCTATTCCCTCCAGCACTCTGAATCCACTTTCATAAAGTCTGTTATCATAGATGACATGCAGCTGTTGGGCTCCACATAGTCCTTCTCTAGAAGGTTGAGTTTCATGTATTGTTCATCTCTGCATCTCTGATACTTTGTATACATGTGGATATGGCGAGAACTCAGTGGAGGCTTCTTGAATGAATAAGTGAAGCATTAAAATGACACCGGCAACTCAATGACACTTTCAAAAACAGAAAAGTTTATCCTAAAATTCATCTGAAACTCCATGGACCCTAAATAGCCAATAAATAAAGAAAGAAAGAAAGGAAGGAAGGAAGGAAGGAAGGAAGGAAGGAAAGAAGGAAGGAAGGAATAGGAACTATAATTTGTCCAGATTTCGAAGTACTACAAAAAGAATGTATTAAAAGTAGCATGATGCCCAGAGTCTGGGAGTCAAAGCCGGTTGTCAACTCAGTTCTGTCCCACACTCACCTGTCTCTTCTTTTTTGCTTTCAACATGACAGATGCCGCTGTGTCCTTCACCAAGGACTTCTTCGCCGGTGGAGTGACTGCGGCCATCTCCAGGTCGGTGGTAGCACCCATCGAGCTGGTCAAGCTGCTGCTGCAGGTGCAGCATGCCAGCAAGCAAATCACGGCAGAGAAGCAATACAAGGGCATCATAGTCTGACTGGTTCATATCCCCAAGGAACATCCTGTCCTTTTGGCATGGTAAACTGGCCAATGTCATCAGATACTTCTCCACCCAGGCTCTCAACTTTGCCTTCAAAGACAAATACAAGCAGATCTTTCTGGGTGCTGTGGACAAGGGGACCCAGTTTTGGCGCTACTTTGCAGGGAACCTGGCATCAGGTGCCGCTGGGGCTACATCCTTGTGTTTTGTGTACCCTTTTGATTTTGCCCGTACCTGTATAGCAGCTGATGTGAACAAAGTTGGAGCTGAAAGGGAATTCAAAGTCCCTGGTGACTGCCTGGTTAGGATCTACAAATCTGATGGGATTAAGGTACATGTACCAAGGCTTTAATGTGTCAGTACAGGGCATTATCATCTACCGAGCTGCCTACTTTGGTATCTATGACACTGCAAAGGGAATGCTACGAAATCCCAAGAATACTCACATCTTCATCAGCTGGATGATTGCACAGTCTGTCACTGCTCTTGCTGGCCTGACTTCCTATCCTTTTGACATGGTTCGTCATTGTCTGTTGATGCAGTCTGGATGTAAAGAAATTGATATCGTGTATACAGGAACGCTTGACTGCTAGCGGAAGATGGCTCGCGATGAAGGCAGCAAGGTGTTTTTCAAGGATGCATGGTCCAACGTTCTCAGAGGCATGGGTGGTGCCTTTATGCTTGTTTTGTATGATGAGATCAAGAAGTACACATAATTATGTCCTAGGTGTTCTCCCCGAGAACAGGCATGTTGTATAATATACTATATCTTGAACATTCTGGACAGATTCTCTGCGCTTGTCTGTTTTATCAATGGTAACTATTTACCAGTTGAAAAGTGGGAAGCAATAATATTCACCTGACAAGTTTTCTCTTAAAGCCATTTCCATAATGATAATAATGATAGGACTCAATTATATTTTTTATTTCAATCACTCCTGATAATAAAAAATTGAAGAAATAAAAATATCCAAAACCAATCTAAATATTAGGCTAGAACAAAGAAATAATATCAGACAGAAATCTAAATTTTAGGCTAGAACAAGGAAGCAGGCTTCAGACATGAAAGCAACCTTGGGCTAGGACAGGGAAGTAGGCTCTGATACTTTGGTCATCCTGAGAAGCCTTTAGAAACAGTGATCACAGGAGTGTTCACGTAATTGGGTTTAATGCCTTGCTTGTTCTTTGACTATTTGTGTTTATTGTCTTGCTTGTTCCTTGACTATTTGCATCTGTTGTATTGCTAGACTCTCAACCTAGAACTGACCTTAATACACGCATGTGATTAAAATGGTATAAAAGCATAAATGAGGAGGGGGGATGAAATGGGGGTTCTAGGGAGGGGAAATGGGGAAATGGGATGATGTCTGTATTGTAAATAAATAAGCCGGGCGGTGGTGGCGCACGCCTTTAATCCCAGCACTTGGGAGACAGAGGCAGGTGGATTTCTGAGTTCGAGGCCAGCCTGGTCTACAGAGTGAGTTTCAGGACAGCCAGGGCTACACAGAGAAACCCTGTCTCGAAAAACCAAAAAAAAAAAAAAAAAACAACCCCCCCAAAAAAACCATAAATAAATAAATAAATAAAATATTTAATAAAAAAATCCAAAACCAAAATTAAAAAAATTTAAAAATTAAAAAACTTAAGAAGTAGCATGATATAAAACACTAACAGCAGATCAGTGGGATTCTGTAGAAATCTCAGAAATAGATGCTCTTGTGTATGGATTGGGTCTGATCCTGGAATTCACATGGCAGAAGGAGAGAGCCAATTCCTGTCAGTTGTCCTCTGACCTCCATATGTGTCATCTTATTATATACGTAAAAGTTTAAGACAATTTTAAAGTAAAAGAATGCAATCACATACTATAGCCCAGGTAAAACTCTTTAAGATGCTCTGCTAACTGAAACAAGCCACTTACACAAAATCCAAGACTATGTGAGCCTCTTATATGAGAATTATCTGCAATGAAGTAGAAGTCATAGAAACACTGAGTAGAATGATTCTTATCAGGAGCTTGAGCCAGGAGAACAGGGAAGTAAGAGAATGGACAGAGGATTTTAATTTACAAGATAAAATTTTTAGAGAACTTATTTTTTGCCTTTACAACAATGGAAATATACTTACCACAATCAATGCCTATGTTTGAAATATGGCTAAGATGGTAAACATTATGAAATTTTACCACAATAAAATGTATAATAAGCATTTTTATTTTTAATGATCAAAACTTTATTGCAAAGAATAGTGTGTGTGTGTGTGTGTGTGTGTGTGTGTGTGTGTCACAGTGAGATTAGTCAGACCCAAAATCTGTACATGTCAGTGAACCTCTATATAGTTAGAATAGCTACCTGAAACTGTGGAGCTTCACATTGGGAATTATACCTTTACTATTAATTATTACATTTTATGTACTTGTTTACACATTAAAAACTCATTACAGAGTTAAAACTAGCAAAACATTGAGCTTTATAACCCCTTTCATTACTCATGTGCCCATTACCTGCATTCTGTTCTTCCTTATCTTCTAATAGTTACCCTTTCTTGTTCTTTATACATGTTGCACTATATTCAAATGTACATATATAATATATATATATATATATATATGCATATACATTATAGTGTAGGATCTGCATATGAAATAGGAGAAAGTATGCTTTTTGAGATTTTATAACCTTACATAATATCATATAAGCTCATTCATTTTCCTGTACTTTATTTGATTTTCATTTTTCTTTAGAGCTAAATAGTAAATCCTATTTTATTTATATACCATATTTTGATTATTCATTCATCAGCTAATGTACAATTAGTTTGATTCCAGTTTCTTGCTTTATTTGAATGAAGCAGCAGTAAAGACAAGGGTATAAATTCTCTGAGGGAAGATATGGAGTTCTCTGGGTGTATGTCTAGGTGTGTAATAACTGGGTTATATGAAAGCCCTATTTTTAACTTTTGAGGAACCCCTAAACTGATTTCCTAATGGCTGTAGTAGTTTGCACCCCACCAGCAGTGTATAAAAATTCTTCTCTGCATCCTCTCCAATATTTATCAGGTTTCTTGACGCTAGTCATTCTGATTAGGGTGAGGGTATATGAAACATTTAAAAGAATTACATGTCAGTTTGTTTTTGTTCTTCAGCTTTCCATGTAGTAGACTTAGATTGGTGAAAAGCAAAGTTTTCCAAAACTTCTGCCTTCTTGACTCCTTTGGTTACTATTTAACATGTTAATTGGTAAGACTATAACCCAAAGAGAACAGTGGAATCGTAAAAGTGAGATTTTTGTCCAGGATGGCATCATTTGTGGAATTTAACTTACTACTCACCAACTACAAATATTAGGTTAGTGCTGAGAGTTTGGCTCAATCACAGATCACTTGCCCAGCATAGACAAAGCCCTGGGCTAAATCCCCATCACTGTGTGACATCAACCAAAAAGGAGTATACATTCTGTATGGTTCAATTTTATACAGTGTTTTTAGAAAGCCCAAAGTAGCTTGTAGTGTTAAAATGAATACAGTACCTGTGGAGTGGGTGTTGTTGAATACAAAGAGACTATGATATGGTCCTTTGTATTGATTTGAATAGTGAATGCCTGGGCATGTGCATTTGTAAAACACAACTATACACAAAAATATTATACATCATATGATTGAGATTATATATTAACTGAGAGGAGACATATAATGATGGTTAATAAACTAAAGATACTTTGTCTCAAATACAAAATTTATCACAAATTTGATTTGGTTCCAAATGAAAATGTGTTCTGAGATGCTATATATCAGTGTAATGAGTCAGGATATTTGTGATTTGATCCCATTACTATTACTTGTCCTTTCTGACTGCTCAGCCTTCTTGCTGTCTTCTTTCATTTATGGTGTCTCACTTTTTCCTTTGTAAAGTTACTCTCAGCATTGCAAGTGACCTTTATAGAACTGTGTGACAAGCACACATGTTTGTACAACCTGCCATGACCAAATCTGGGTAATTAGTGTTTGCATTTCCTTAAACACTCCCAACCTGATGCTGGGAGGGAAACTCCAGGAAGTAGGTCAGGGAGTCATTAAAACACAATGGCCCTTGTTTAGAGCCTGTATTTCTGGCTAGATACCCAGTGTTCCCTACCTGCCTGCATTTCCTATGGCTTGTGGTATCACCTCTCACTCCTGAGAACTTCCTAGTATTTTTCCAATTAGGCCATTGACTTTTCTATTTATAGAGCTAGAGCCACCATCTGTTGTTTGTACCCAAAGAACATAATACCAGTCAATGGCTTAACATTCTCTTGTTTAACACTGGCCTCCCCAGGAGCAGACCCCCAGCATGACTGTGAACACAGATAGCTTGTTTTGCATGTGACTCCAAGAAGAAATAGTGGCAGACTATTAAATTGAGTCTACTGATTGACTGGTTATAAATTTATCCTCTACTCCTATTTGTCGTAAGTCAAGAAATGGTTAAGTAAATCTACAAGACTTTGAGCCTTCTCTTCTTAGGGCTCAGAGAAAACTCCCAGGTGAAGCCTTGTGAATGTGGACAATAGAATTGGATCAGTGGATGTAGGCAATAGAATTGGATCATCGTTCACTAGAAAAACAATGCTTACCTGTACAGAGATGACAACATGAGCTAGAGTACCTTCCAGTGCTCCATGAAGAACTTCTTTAGGTTCTATGGCACTGTGCTCTCTAAACTCACCAACCCTCACCCTCTCTCAGACTGCAACACTCTTTTCCTCTTTGGCTTCTACTGATTGATTCTAACCTGTCTTGTCTTAGTTTATATGTCCTTAACTTCAGGGACTGACTCTGCTGACCAATCCTGTACAAACATACTCATGAATAAGTTTGATTTACAGTGACAGTAAACTAACAGATCAATAATAGCAATATAATATAATTAAAAACACTTAAAAATCTATGATGTTGTTATTGTGGATTTTCAATGTAATGGTTTTGGATTATGGTTGACTGAAAACACAGAAAGAAAAACTCTGGATGGGGTAAGGTCTACAAAGCAACTGCATCCATTTTACCGAAGTATCAAAATCGTAAAGAGCAGAGACTGGTCCCTAAGAACTTAATGGCGGAGTGAGCCAAATAAATATAGATGGATGTGATACAAATGAAATAAGGGGTTTTATATTAGTGGGCACAAGAGGGAGGACATTCTAGCATTAAGTATCTGGCTACCTGACATGTTTGCTGTTGTATATGTGCATATAAACACTAGCAAGAATTTGGAGTATAAGGGTCCCTATAAATCATTGGGGATGTTGCTTGTATAGCCATTGTTGAGTGAGTCTCTGGAGTAGGTGGGAAATTTTCACAACTATTACAATAGACACACTACTTTTTTTCTTGCTCATTTCTTGTGTTCTACCATATATTGTCTCTTTTTCCCTATCGTTGACTTATTATGAGTATCTATGTTCCTGTCTGTTTGGGAGGGTCTATTTAGATCATCTGTTTCTTACTTCAAAGACAATTTCACTTTTATGTATTGTTTCCACCAAAGTCTAAACACACCTATAAACTTAACAGTACAGATAAGCATTTTGGCTTGTTTTTTAAAGTAATTAATAAACTTAAATTAGTAAAATACTACTTACCGATTATTAAACATAGATTTTTTTTTTTACTTTCACAAGGACCTACTGGTTCTTCCTTACAGTATGTGTTTCGAGGTGCCATAAAAGCTCATGTTTCTAGAAAAAGCCCAGTGCTGCTTGTAAATTTTGGGACAAGCCAAGCAACAGCCTGAAGCCTTTTTTCTTACTAATAATATAAGAAGCGTCCAAGAAAAGGGCTTAAAAACGTAGATAAACCTCTAATGAGTGTCAACATTAGATTTGAAAGAATAAGCTGTACAAAGATTCAAAAAAGGCCCAATGATGAGTAATTGAATATCCCTACTGCAGGGAGAAAAACAAGTGCTTGAGGGTAGAATTTTATGTAATTTATGTAACGTTGATTATTTGTGTTTTAGGTTTCCTTAAATAACTCAGTAAGAGTGGCTGGAAACTCTTCCCCACAGAGAAAATGTATTTCTTAGCAGTGGAAAGACTTGCTAATCTCTAACATATTGTAGGTGATATTTTATGTGACAGCAAAAATATGTGAAAGTCTTTATTAGATACATTGTATTTTTGAAGATTAACTGAAAATAGAACATGCTGATTTCTTAGATGCTATTTTATTTTTTATAGAGACACTAATATCAATGATGATCATATTAAGAGCTAAAACTGTACACACCCTGGGCCTAGACATGAGGTTAAGTTTTTGATTGTATTTATTATGGTTTTTTTTTTTTTTAGCATTCATTCAACTTGATTAAACAGAGCACAAGGAGGAGGTTTTCCCCAAGAGCCTCCTAGTCAAGTGGGAGAGAATAGTACTCACACCGCCACAGTACCAGACAGAACATTGTTGGCTATGCTGGTAGGGATGCTAAGTTGTATGCAGCGTCCGTGTACCATATCCTCTCTGTGTTTGACATGATTTGGAATGGCCTCTTGTATACAGGAGCCTTTAGAGAATGATGTTACTAAATATGAGTAGGACTTTGTTATAATGAAAAAGGTAGTGACAGCGGTGGGGATAAGATTCTCCAGACAAGAAAACTGCTGAAGTTAATTGTGAAACAGGGCTTTTCTCAAAACTACATTTTTATCTCATTTTTCCCAGTTAGAAGAGCTATTATATATAATTATTATGTGGTAAGGAAACACTAATACAATCTAGTTACTATATAAATCCCAGAACCAACAACTTAAAGTCAGGTTGCCATATGTTCCAGCTGCACATGTCCTGGGTACATACTTGAAGCAATCAGTCAACAGGAGAGATACCTGCATATCTATAATCATCACAGCTATTCACAGTAACTAAAGAATGCACTGTTTTTAGGTACCCATAGTTGGGTGCATATATAAATAAAACTATGGTATGGCTAAGCAATGCATTGCTATTTAGCCACAAGCAAGAGTTTGAGATGTGTCCTTTGTAAGAGAATGAATAGACCTGGAGATTATCCGGTTAAGCAAAGTAAGCCAGGCTCAGTGAGGTATGCAGCATACATTTACTCTGCTGTGTAAACTAGGAAGAAGAACACAGCATGAGGTAGATCGCGACTGCTAGAGAATAAAAGGCTGATGGGAAGATGAGGAAGGAAGGTAGTGACTGAGTGGGTATGATCAAGGTGTGTCACATGCATGTATGAAAAAGTCAAAATGAAACAGGTTTATACAGCTAATACATGTTTAAACAAAACTAAAACGGGATTCGTGCCATCCGAATAGTAGTTTTATAGGACAAGGCATATATAAGCTAGAATGAGAAGTACACAGGAGGGGAATGGAAGAAAACAGCCGAACAACTGGGTTAATCCCTACTCATGAGCAAAATAACCCACACAGACAAAACACTTGGAATTTGGCTTCAGAGTCTTTATAATCACTGAAGATGGTATTGAAAGCAGTTACAGGATCAGTCGTGCTTCTAGAACCTTCCTTTGGTGTTGAATGAGGCTTTCCAGTGGACACTGAGATAAAGTTCCAAATATCTGATAGCATGGCCTCCAGGCCTTCTCCATTATTTCTCTCTCCTTTGTCTCCTTTATTCTCTTGGCAAATTTGGGTTCTCTTAATCTAGATGTGTACTGAGGTCCCCCCTGTTCTCCCACGTCTGCATGCTCTCCACAGATGGCTAATATCACCTCTTTTAATTAAGTAAATGTTACACTCTGAGGGAAACTGTCCCTGACACCAAACACTTTTTCTTTTATTTACTTTTTAAAAAAATGGACTTAGTACTTCGTGGTACCATTCTGCTTGTTACTGGTAGAAAAATTGAGGCTCAGAGATACTTTCCCCAGTAGAATAAAAGACCAAAAAAAAGGAGGTTGCAGAAACTGAATGGCTTTATTATGAGGCTGAAGGAAGTATTTGTCTCAGTGTAAATAAAAGGTTTCCACTGTTTAATTGATTTTATGCAACAATTTCTCACGTGCATGTCTCAGACTGGATAACTTGAGTGCTGCTTCTCTCTTAAGAAAGCAATGTACAGAGACTTACAATTTTCATAGTCAACCTCAGTTGACCTTCATACTGTGCTTGGTAAATTTGTAGGGAAAATGTTAACCCAGTGTGGTAGTTTGAAAGAGAAATCTTTTCCATGGCCTCAGATATTTGAACATATGGTCACAGGTCAGGGAGATGCACCTTGCAGGGCAAGAGCTTCACCAGGGGCAGGCTTTGGCCGTTGGTTTATAGCCCTTAGCACACCTCTGATTTGCTCCTCCTGTTTCCTGGTGTGATGACAAAATGCAATTAGCTAACTTCCTGCTCCTGCTGTCTGCTGCCATGCTCTCTTACTATAATGGACTCTAACCCTCTGGAGCCATAAGCCAAAAGAAGCTAAAGTTTTTTCTCATCATAGTAGTTTATTACAGCATGGAAGGGAACCGATACACTCTTATTGAGACTATAATTTAGGACAGAGTGGTAGCTAGTTGTAGCACATTGCTAGGAAGCTTGAACATTAGTTAATAGCTTTTGATTTTGAATGTTACTTTTGATGAAGCTGTTTTACAATGAGAAATTAATATAAAAGTACAAAATGTGCTGTATAATGTGCAGCCCTGTAAAGATCTAATATCCATTGACATATATGGGTCTGGCAGAAGTGCCAGGGCATGATGGAAAGAATGTAATGGAGTCAGATTGGGCTATCAGTGTACTTCCATATAGTTAAGAGAATGTTTCTTGAAGTCTTTCTGAAAACTTGGACTGGGAAAATGTGGTTAAATCTGCTAATATGACCTCAATCTACTTCCCAATAAATTACTCATCTTCTTTGCAATTAGTCACCCAGCCTGCCAAACATATGAACGAAGGATTTATTTTTTGTTTCAGGCAGTGCTGTAGACCAGATGGGCAAGCTGCCATCATAAAACCTGACTGTGCTTCCAGGTACTGTGGAAGAGGGGTTGGGGAGAAGCCGAGGCTATAGTCCCTCCTTCAAGAACTGTTCACTGTGCGTGAATTCAGGCCTGAGTTCATATTCCAGCTTTGTTCTGACCTTTAGATTAAGGCTCGTTCAGAAAGTCAGAGACACTTTCTTATTGTTAGCTTGGCTGGAGGCCAGCTAAGCCAAGTGGAAACAGCATGTGCAGGCTTAGTCCTAGAAAGCGGTGACCGGGTAACACAGTTTAGAGTCCAAATAGCAGCTTTGAGGGATAGCCAGATTTAATAACACCATAAGGGGTGTGATCTGAAGTAGGAGAGGAACCGTCCATCAAAACCTAGGGAAACAGAAATAAGAGACTAAATTAGAGGCAAGTGGACACAACTGGGACTGATGCTGCCAGAAGCTGCTGCTGTCTCCCAGTATCATGCTCCCTGGTTGCAGGGATACTTGGCCTCACCTACTGAGCCTTCTTGGTGCTTCAGCTCTGGATAGTTCCCAGTGTCCACAAACCACTCAGGTCCAGCTTTAAACTCCAGATCCTTTAAGACATTCCTCTTACTGCGCTATTGACTCCAGACATCAGTGTAGGAGGGTTACCATCAAAGGAATCAAGGTTTTAATTTCATTGTTTTTTCTTTTCTTTTCTTTTTTTGAATTCTTTTTTTATTGGATATTTTATTTATTTACATTTCA
Organism: Rhabdomys pumilio; assembly: GCA_030674055.1. Lineage (NCBI taxonomy): Eukaryota > Metazoa > Chordata > Mammalia > Rodentia > Muridae > Rhabdomys > Rhabdomys pumilio. Next base: position 40,570,792 of record JANHMN010000007.1, on the reverse strand, counting down.
GGAGTCATCTCTCTTTTCTGTTTCTTCTCCCTAGAACCACCTATTCCATCCCCCCTCCTCCTTTTTGCTTTTATACCATTTTAATTACATGCATGTATTAAGGTCAGTTCTAGGTTGAGGGTCTAGCAATACAATAGATGCAAATAGTCAAGGAACAAGCAAGACAATAAATACAAATAATCAAAGAACAAGCAAGGCATTAAACACAATTCTGTGAACACTCCCATGATCACTGTTTCTAAGGGCTTATCAGGATGACCAAAATATCTGAGCCAACTTCCCTGTCCTAGCCTAAAGTCATTTTCATGTCTGAAGCCTACTTCCTTGTTCTAGCCTAATATTTAAATTCTGGCCTGAAATTACTTCTTTGTTCTAGCCTAAGATTTAGATTCCTACCTGAAATTACTTTTTTGTTCTAGCGTAATGTCAGATTCCTGCCTGAAGCCTACTTCCTTGTCCTTGGCCCATGTCAGATTCTTGCCGAGCAAAGGCTATCTGCCTCTCCCCTTTTTTATTTAATTATAAAGACTGAGTCTATCTTAGGTCATTCTGACAAGAATGCCTTCCTTACCTGTCATGAAATATGTATTATCCAAAGCAATGCACTTATGTCTTAGGTTGGTAAGGCTCTGTGCAGGATCTTACCAGTCCTTGGCTTGTCAGCCTGTCTGGGGGGCCATTTTCAGGTTCAAGCCATGTACTTTGGCTGCCAACATGTTGACTTGTTAAAGACAAGCTTTAATATGATGGGCAAAAATAAAAATGTTCCCAGGATAAAAAGGGCTAGCATGATCAAACTATATATGGCATTCTTGAAGCTTGGCCAAAATAGAAATACTGACTTCAGGCCATGGGTAATTTTATCAGCAGTATCTACAGCATCAACGCTTAGCAGAGCTGCATTCTTGAAATTCATAAGCTCACTATGTAAAGTTAAAAGACCCAGAGAGGTGTTAGAATTGTGTCAAATACCCTGCAAGTGTATTTAAACTTTTCCCTAATTATAACGACTACCAATCTAAATTTTAGAACTAATGTGAATCTAATGCTATTTGGCATGACACTCGAGATGACTCCTTACCCTTAAATTCTGAATCTCCTTTCAGTAATTTGAATAGGATAAAGAGGATCAATCTGTTCTTCCAAATGCCTATCTAAATTCTCCCCATTGGTTTTTCTATCACTTACTTTGTATAATAAAATCATTTAAATTTCTATATCTCCGTGATGCTAACCATTATCAGAGCAGTGGTGTTTAGTTGCTTTTTATTTTTATCTTTTAATTTCTGTATCTCCATTATGTAGAACTTTTCTAAGCATAAAAAGACATCTAACAAACATCTTAATGAGTAAATAATCTTACATTGGGCTAGATTCTCTCACCCCCTGCCCTTCCTACCTTTCTTTCTTTCCCTCCCTCCTCCCTTTATATCCTTCCCTTCTTTTCTTTCTCCCTCTCTAACTTCCTTCTTTCCTTCCCTCCCACCCTTTCTTCCTCCTTTCTTCCCTCCCCTTTCCTTTCTTCTCTTTCACCTCCCTCCCTTCTTCCCTGTCTTTTTCCCTTTAGCCAATCACACCCTACTTTTTTCCATAGATAATATCTTTCTCTCATATTCATTATCCCCAATTCCTTTCACTTTCTTTCTATTTCCTGACCAATCCATATTACTTCCCTTCTGAAAGCCTAAACATGCTGTTTGATCTGCCTAGATATTTTTCTCCATTGATGGTCATGGAAGCCTTGTTACATCTCTCAGATCTAACCTTAGATATCACCATGTTAGAGGAGTTCACTCTAAGGACCTTCTGGAATCCTCCCTTGTGCTTTGTTGCAATCGCTCAATTCTCCTGTGGCCTTATTTTAGAACTTTTAAAAAATAAAAGAGTACCACTCTCAATTTCTGGAGCATGTGTTTGCTTGTTGGATGGTCGCCTCTGTTGCTCCTAATGTGACTCCTGGTAGAAAATAAGTTTTGCCAGATCAGAGTTCCAGGTGACTACCTTCCTGTTGTATACTAAGTTTCTAGACTAAGACTCTGATGCATGCATGGTGCTTAATACATACATGTTGGCTATTTAGCCTTGGTTATGCTTCTGGAGTTTACTTACCTACAGTACAACATAGGCTTCATCACCGTGGAGTAACATAAATCAGCACTTTGTCTATGTATAACTTCCCTACCTAGGTGTGAATATTGCAATAAGACTGTGAAAATTTAGTGATTTTTGAGTTATATTGTTAATAGCTACCTTATTGAGTAGTCACTATTTGCCAAGCACCACTTTAAAAGCTTCATTTCCTTATTTAATCCCATTACAATCTAGGATGACAGCATCATTCTAGTTTTGTTTGTTTGTTTGTTTGCTTGTTTGTTTTCGATGATTAAAGGTCTGAAAAGGTAAATAGCAAATAGTTACTAAGAGATAGAAAGTCAGTAAGTCACTAAGACGTCAGCCAGTCTGGCTCTAGGGTGTGTATTTGAGATATTACCGGGACAAGGAAATCTCTCAATAAGTGACTAAATAAGTTTTATTCATCACCACCATCACTATCAGCTACGTAATATCACAAATAGATGGGCTGTAAATCCTATTATTTTGTCAAAGCTGTCTTTTCACAAATAGATTAATATTAAGTTACAAAAAAGCAAAAGGAGAACCATATTGATGTATAGAAATTCTTTGTAAAATAATTCACTCATTGCATAGGGAGTTATTGAAATACACACAGATACATTATTTTAAATAAATAAATATTTTTTTGATCATTAAATCTTACCAAGGATATAACATGTGTTGCATTACATTGGCAACTGGCATCTGTTAAAAACAAGCTTCCAGAATGCCAGTTTGGCTTAGGTAATTCTGCAAAAAAGGTTCAATATCAGCTTTCTGGATTATTCTCCAACAAAAATATCTTGGCAAATTATAACACACAGTCTTTCAGATTTGCTTTTGAATAGTTAAAAATGAACTGAAAAACCTTCAAATGTCAAGGAAATCCCATAGTTTAGTTTTATACTTTGAAAATTGTACTGTGGGCATTAATATGCTTATCAATATTTATTAAGCTAAAAACCTTAAAAAACAAGCACCACATTTTTGTCATTATTTTTTTACTGTCCATATGATAGAGCAGTGAATTTATTAGAATCTGAAAAAAAAATCACCATTCATCCTTAGCTTATGTACATTTCAGTTTTATATTTACCACTCCTGGAAATTTTTGTGGATTTAAATCATGGTATTGAGAGATGGAGCCTACATACTGGTCAGCTCTATGAAGTTTATAGGAGACACAGCAACAGTGTTCAAATAGTTCTGTGAGCATTTACATCCAGTAAAGACATTCAGAAAATAAAAGACATTGAGGCTTGGGAAGCACATCAGGAGTGCATAATTCAATGTTTATCTTTTGCAGACAGCGAAATGGGAACTCAGCCAGTGGAGCTCTATGTTCCAGAGATAAGTCTCTTGACTGCTGTTTCACTGTTTTGTGGAAAGACAGAGATGACATGCTCCTATAGACCCAATCCAGACAATAGAACTCAGAAAATTTACATGAATTGGTTGATAGTTAATGTACTTATTAGACCATTTACCTCAAGAATAGGTGTGTTAACTGAATCAGATAGTGAGAATATGTGTGTGCAGATCTATATTTTGAATCCGCCCCAAATAATGCATGTTTCTGTTTAAATAGTGCACATTAGTCACAGACAACGGTGAAACAAGCCCACCATTTTCCATTTGCTGTGGATTGGAAGTAGTTTAGGAGTGTCCTACGAAGGTTCACATGCTGGAGACTTGATCCTCAATGTGCCTACTGGGAGACACAGAATTTCTAAGAAATGTCACTTAATAGGAAGGAGGTTCTTCAGCCTTTGAGGAAGTTGACTTCAGAAAGTAGTTGTGTATGTTTCACAAGATCTTTGGTATCTCTATAGAAAGTGAGTTTTTATGAATGATTGTGATCCTTAAATTGTTTTCTGGCTTCCTTCTCTGCAATATGAGTGTGTGTGTAATATATATATATATATGCCTTAATATTACAGATGGATAAATCTACATTTGACCACATTTATGCTCAAAAGTCAATATATATTATATGACTACCACTATATGATGCAGACAAAGGAGTCTCATAAGCATCAGGCTCTTGAACCTCTGAAATTATGAGTAAAAGGAGTCTTTTCCCTCTGTATAGTTAGCCTGCCTCAGAAATATCAATATGGTTAAAAAATTTGCTAATGAAATATTCTTAGACAGCCATTTTTAACATTTGGATTTTTCTGTAGTTCATGATATAGATGAATTCATAAAACATCAAATTATACATATTGTAGATTATACAGATGTATTACTGAATACATATTCACACTATCACTATTATGTAAGTTGAACATCTTTAATATAAAAATACAAAATCTGAAACATTTGAATATTTAAAACTTAGAACAAAATTGTGTGTGTGTATGTGAGCATATGCCTGCAAGCATGAGTACAAGCACGTGAATACAGGTGCAGACAAGGAGAGACAAAGTGAGACACTTGGTATGGATCCTAGAAATTGAGTTTCTGTCCCCTGAAAGAGCAATATGAATCTTAAATCTAAGCCATCTTTCCAACCCCTTCAAAACTTTTTTGAGTTTTTCCTTGATATTACAGATGAATAAATCTACATTTGACCATATTTTATGCTCAAAAGTCAACATGCAGGTGTACTAAAATTCTGTTGAAATCACCAAAAGTATTGTATGTATACAGGTTTTATGAGCATAAATTTCATTTCAGAATTGACATTATGTTGCAAGAAATATCATTATGCATGCAGTTCAAAATCTACCAAAATATAAAATCTGAAGTATTTCTGGTTTCTAGCATTTTTATTGGTTATCTTATATATTTACATTTCAAATGTTATTCACCTTCCCAGTTTCCCTTCCACAA
>JANHMN010000007.1:40512326-40565832 GCA_030674055.1 Rhabdomys pumilio | reverse complement strand
CATATTCGTGTTTCCTACTTTGGAAAGCACTTTGGGGTTATGTTGTTATGCTGTAGACTAATGTGGTAAATGAACTTGGAGGTAGCTCTCAATGACTCCTTTTTCCTTGAATTTACACAGCCCTCTTGCTATAGCCTCCCATTGTAAGTGTACACCACAGTGGTTGACTGATGTTTATTCACTTGTGTCAGTTCTTCCCCTTAAGTGCAACAGACATTTATTTGGTATATTATTGAAGTATTTTAAAATTACCTTAATTTTTTCAAATTAGTATATAAAGCATCAGGTTTCATTATGGCATATTCATACCTACTTTACTTTTACTGGTCTTCTTCTCATATTCCTATTTCCCAAATTCTTAAGCTCCTACAGTTGGCTGTCATCCTTTTCTCTGTGACCCTTATGTTGCCTCCATGTCACATGTATCTTATTTCCATCTTCTGTTTCATTTCTTCAACTTTTGCCTAGGACCTTTTTTTCCCTTTGTGTAGTCCTCTTTAAAGCTCCATGACCTATAGTAGACACACATAGGCACGCACACACATGCACATGCACACACATTAAACTCTGGGACATATAGATATGACAAACCATGATTTTGTCTTCCTTGATCTCATATACTTCACTGAACATTACAATTTCCAGTTCCATCTGTGTGATATCTGAATCTTAAATGTGATGACCTAATTTTTTTCTGGTTGAATCAATACCATTGTGTCTATGGACCACATTTTCCTTATGCTTCATCTGTTAGTGGGCATCTAGGTTTGTTTTGTTCCTTAGCCATAAATACATTTTGCCTTTAACTAACAGATTATGGCATATGACAAGACACTGTTACTTTGGTAAGTTGACTATATAAAATTATTTCTTCAAAATTGGTTCTAGGTGATGGTGTCTCCCTATCTCTGATGATACAGTGCTATTTATTACCCAATGCTGAAGTTCGCAAGAGACTCAAGACAGATTATCAGCAAGAACATGAAACTTTGTAGCTAATAGTCTAACCATCTAGCCTCTAAAGGTAATTAAATCCTATCAAAAGCTATTCAAATATGAAAACAGCTTCAAGGACACCCAGACAGCACCTTGATGATAGCCTCATGAAATACCCTGTGTTAGCTTTCCTTTACATAAGAAAATACCTGGGACAGTTAGCTTAGAATTAATATCAATGAACCTTGATAAAATTCACAATTATGAGAAAGTAGAGCAAGATGCTGAAGAATTTAGAAAAGATGGCTTCGTCTCATTGTCTAAGAATGAAAAGAGCTAACCAATGTAGTGATGTGTGGATGTTCACTTTTGTGAAAATGAATTATAAGCAGAGAGTTGGGAGTTGAAATTGTTAATAAAATTAGTGTAAAAATTAGTGTTTTGTAAGATTTCGATCAGAGAAAGGCTTAAAACATCTTGATAGCTGTCTTCTTATAAAGAACTGTAAGTACCCAGAGCTTATTGAAACTTATTACTAAATGCCCATTTTATATGTTATTTTGTCTGTATGAAATACACAGAAAATTGATTTTCACATTTTCCTGTCCTTCAAAATATGTATAAACTATGTAACAACAGATCTTTCATTTGACTTAACCCCAAATACAGTCTTGCAAATTGAACAAGTTCTCTGAATTATTGCCAACCATTCTGCTACTTAGAGGGAATTGATACTTTTTTCCTCTGGTCTAGAGACCAGTCCAGGATACTTGGAGTAGTCCATTCATTCTGTGTTAAGTCTAGTTCTGTTTTCCTGATCTTACTGGTGAGGAATAAAATAAGGGCATAGGCTATCCGTAGTAAGAATATGAGGTAGAGACACGTGGAATGAGGTATGCCGAGTTGATGATGGCTGGACAGCTTGCAGACTTCATGGTGGTTTGAAGGAGAATTATCCCTCATACCTTCAGGTATTTGAACATTTGGCTCCCAGTTAGTGGTATGGTTTGGAGAGTTTAGGAGATATAGCCTTGCTGGAGGAAATACATCCCTAGGGGTGGGCTTTAGAGTTTACAGACACAGAAACAGAGTCTTAGACTAGACCTGAGGCAACTCCCTGTGGTGGGATCTGTCCTCACCAAATGAACCTTAATTGCAGATAGGCCACTCCAGATATGCACTCTGCATATCTTTTCTGTTCTTGCTGTTTTGTGCTCCTTATGACAACCATGTACTTATGTGTGGACTTGCTCTCTTCATGGGCTCGCTTCTAATATTCTTTCCTCTAAGGTCAGGAAAGATCATTCTCGTTGACACTCTTTAAATCTCATTGAATAAATCCGTGTCTTTAAAGAAGTATTTTTGACATTTATATACATAGACATATACATTGATCTCTATATAGAGTATACTGTGGTCAGATTCTCCGTTACCCCCTTTTTCCTCTCCTTTCTGCAAAGCCCCGTGTTCATATTTACTGGATAGTTGAGTTTTCTCTCCATAGGCTTTTGACTGTGAGCTGAACTCCCTTCGCTAGACCCTGTGTTATCTTTCTTTCCTTTCCTATGATGATTGTTCTTTGTGCCCCATGATACATTATGTGTGCATTTGCTTTTGTTATTTTTCCATGGATTTTCTTCCAGCTACAAAACTGGATGGATGATTACTGTGATTATTTGCTGTCACTTGTGCCTTTCCTACTTAGCTCTGGAGGATTGTTTTAATGGTTTCCAAATCTATGTTATTTATGCTGAATGCAGAGTGAGTGTCACCTGGTGACTACTGGGTAAATGAAAGACTGCAAGGTCAGTGCCTTAAACATTAGTAGATGTATAGTAACAGCTTTAAAACTTAGAATCTCCTAAGCTTAAGGCTAATTCAGGAAAGAAGTTTTATCTGTTTGTTTTTTTTTTTAAATTCAAACCTATTTGTCTATACTTGATAGACATATGTAACTGAAAGTTTGTATAGTTATATCTCATTGTCCTCAAAATACCACTGCTCCAACTTTAGAAATGTTGAAACTAAGCCAGATTACTTTATTCAAGATCCCACTGTTCACAATTGTAGCTCCAGGTATTGAATCCAACTCTAAAACCCAGGGCCTGTTCACTCTGAACCTTGGCCACTATTCACTCGAGCTTTGTAGACACTGGTGTTTACTTTGGAGAGTAGATGTCAAGATATTTAAGAGTCCTGATGTCTTTTGGGGCCAAGATCCTTTGTGATTCTTTTGAATTAGATACAGGATGCAAGTTGCCTCTTCAGTTAACAGAACATTGCTTTTTCCAGAAGTCAGCTAGCAAGCTTGCTGCATTATTCTGCATTTAAAACCTCTGTTCTGCCTTTCCTATAACCTGCCTCTTTCATTTGTCATTTAGATATAGTTTAGCCAACTCTCAATTGCCAGGGGCATACTACAGGATATTAGTAGTATGAGCATGTGTGTGTGTGTGTGTGTGTGTGTGTGTGTGTGTGTGTGTGTGTGTGAAGGCTTTTGATATCATTATAGAGGAGATATTAATTAATGTTTCATGATGCTAATGAAATTACTTCTGATTGAATAACTGAGGCTGCATGATCAGAAAAATAATCTGCTAGCCTTGAATAGGCTAGAAGGAAGAAGGGGATGGACAAGAGATGGACAAATCAACTAAGAGTACACTGCATTAAAAGGAGATGAAGAATCAGAATGAGAACACAAATAGCAATGGGTTGTCAAGTAAAAGGTCAATGTAAGAGATGCTGGAGATATAACTGAAGTGGTGTTCTATTCCATTCCAATCTCCCAAGCACATGGAAGCCAAAGCACTGCTGCTTTCTGTGGTGGTTTGAGCGATAATGGCCCTCATAGGCTCATATATTTGAATACTTAGTCACTAAGATATGGAATTGTTTGGGACGATCAGGAGGTATAGCCTTGTTGGTGGAGATGTGGCCTTTCTGGAGAAGGTGTGTTACTGGGAGTGAGCTTTGAGGTTTCCAAAAGCACCTACGAGGCCTATTGTCTCTCCCTCCTTGACTGATGCTGGTGGGTCAGGGTGCAAAGCTCTCAGCCATGGCTCCAGCACCACGCCTGTCTGCTTCCCTCCATGATGTTAATGGATTAACCCTCTGAAACTGTAAGCAAGCTCCCAATTAAATGCTTTCTTTTATAAGAGTTACTGTGATCACAGTGTCTCTTCAGAGCAACAGAACAGTAAGTAAGATGTTTTTATCTATTTACTTTGATTTTAATTTTTATAAAGCATAAATTCAATTGAATTCAACAAATGTTTGTTAAGGCCCTGTTTTGGGTCGAGAAGGCTACTAGTGGTTGTAACTGATTTACAGTGTTGTGATTGATACAGTGAAAGGGCCTCTATCTGAACTGGGAGAGATGAGGGATTGCTTTACAGAATTTAGAGATGTGTTTGAATGGTGTCTTCTGAGTGGAGGAAAGGGAGAGAGAGAGAGAGAGAGAGAGAGAGAGAGAGAGAGAGAGAGAGAGAGAGATCCAGATGGAAAGATTCTATGCAGCGAGAGAGAGAGGTCCAGATGGAAAGATCCTAGGCAGTGAGGAAAGACGTCCAAATAGGAGATAAAATGTGAATTTAGGATTTGATATAGAATGAGGACTGTTTTTAAGATGGGGGTGTAGAGATTCATACTAAGTTATGCAATGTGAATTGTGCTTTAGGAAATTTAGAATCTGTCAGCAACAAAGCAGCATGGTATTAGGAAAAGAATACTAGACTTGGGAAGCATTACAGTTGGGCCGCTGGTCCATGTATTTTAGTCATCTCTTGAGCAACTTTACATCATGTAATCTCTACGGATTAGTCCTGTCTTTCTGTTTGGATATATGATCCCTGTGTATGTGATCTTTATCTTCCAGTTTGTGGGTTTTAGAGAACAGGGACAAGCTTGGCCCTTTAAAAGCCACTTACTGTAGCCTGCCTGGAATTTAAAATTTTATGGCTTATTCCATCAATCCATGAGATATTACTTCGTCTGAATTTAGCTAAGCAGGCTAATGCGTAATTAGCATTTCTCTCCACTTCTCCCTGCGGCTCCCTAATGAGCTGGGAATTACGTTTTCACAGTGTGTACTGGGAAGGCAGACATGGCTGGGATGATTTCTGATCTGACTGTCCTTTTCCACCCCGTAAACTCCTGCTTTGTCATTTTTGCTATTACTTTTAAAACAGTTCCTTTGTCAGATGGGCATATTATTATTATTTAATAAACTTGGCAGGATTGCACTTCCTCATAAACCCCAGTTCCAGCCTTCTGACCTTCAGCATCAGCTTAATTAACTGGGCCTCTTCTGGTGAAAGCAACAGTGTTGTTTTATTTCTTACTGTTGAGACATGTTAATGATTTATCAGCGGGGTATTAATGTTCATTTTCATTCAACGGGAACTGAAGATACACCTTTCACAGTTTATTAATTTTAAGGTTCCCTAGATCAAAATCATCTGTGAAGGTTAAAAGCCACTTTAAAAAATTGTCATGTACTTACCTGGTTTATGATAATTGAAGCTGTGTCTGTTTTGACAAAGAGGGGCACAGCAGCCTGTGGAGGGATGATGGTAAGAGATTCAGGTATGCATCTTTGTAAACGTTCTGGATAATTCCAGAAGATGTCACTAATTAAAGATCTGAGCTTCAGATAAATTACTTCTATTAGAAAGGGATTTGTAATAACTATTATTGAGTTTCATTGTGAAACATTATGGGAGACAATAATGTGACCTAAAAACATTAAATACAGAAGCAGTGAAATTTTCATTTTTTTCTAAGGTTTTCCCAGATTACAGCACCAAAACTGTCACTGGGTTAGCTGTTGATTGTAATAAAATATTCCACTATTCACTTCTATGGATTGACAACTTGGACAGAGCTCAGTGGGCCATTCTTCACTGGGGGTAGCTGGAGTACACTTAAATGACTTTAGTCTGCTGGTGTGTTGGCTGTGGGCTGATTGGTAAGAGTCCTCAGCTCTGGTCTTTGTTCAGTGTGCTTTCATTAGAGCTGGATAGAGAAAGATTATTTTCTATGTTAGTGTAGTACAACATTTTACAAGTGGATTGTAAGGAATTGTCTTAGATTTTGAAGATGACTCCTGTAATTAAATAATAAACAGGCTTGATTGAACAAAGGAAATGAAGCTTGTTCTCTTAGCTATCAATATACTAAGAATAGTGGGGAGTTTTTCTAAGTTGATGTGGATTCCCCAAACTCATTTGGCTTTAGAACTTTTGTTGTTTGGTTGTTTGAATCGTGGTTTCATGTAGCTCAGGCTGAGCTCGAACTCACTAAGTGGCCAAGGGAGGATGGCCTTGAACTCATCTTCCTATGTTCACTTCCAGAGCTTATGTAGCTCTGGTGGGGTTTGAATGAGAAATATCCCTATAGGCTCAGACATTTGAATGCTGGGTTCCGGGTTGGTGGTACTGTTTGGAGAAGTTTGGGAGCTGTGGCCTTAATGGAGGAAGTACATCACTGGGGTCAGATTTTGAGAGTTAAAAAGTCTCATGGCATTTTCAGCTCACAACCTTCCATTTGAAGATATGATTTCTCAGCTCCCTGCTCTTGCCACCGTATTTGTTGCTTGGCACTTTGCTTCTCCACTGTGATGGGCTCTTATTCCCTGGAACTGTAAGCCAAAACATACTCTTTTCTTCCATAAGTTGCTTTGGTCATGGTGCTTTATCACAGCAACAGAAAAGCAACTCATACAGAAGCCAGTAGAGGATGATCTTGACTCGTAATCCTCTTTATCGACATCTAGAGTGCTGGGTTACAAGTGTGTGCTGTCATGCCCATCTTGACTACAGAATTGCATATTCCAGCTCTCTAACTGCTGTCAATTATCTTTAGAAAAATACAATCATTAAAACATATTTAAAGCATTCTTCAATTAGCTTTTAATTTTTCAGGATCTGCTTTTGACAAGGACCCTAACAATCCCATTTTAATAGATTCATCTTTTATGGAGTCTATTTTCCCAGTATTCATCTGGGAGTGAAATTTTACAATGTTTTTTCTTTTCAAGAAAAAAAAATGGTATAAAACAATGACAACTGCTGATGGCCTTGTCGTTTCGTGAGGGATCAGTTGAACCCTCTGTGACTGTCCTGGGAACCCATTTTCTGTGATTGATTTTTTAAATGGAGATTCTTATATAGTTTTAATGGCACCAATAACAACTAGAATGAGCAAAGAACCAAGAAAAATGACTTTCATAGTTACTCTTTAGGAATAACTTACAATATATTATCCATCCATTTAGTATATAGTTTGGTACAATACAGACAAGAATGGTTAAAATGCAGGGACTTAAGAATCAACATTGAAAATTTGGACTAGATTCTATCTAGCCATGTGGCTTTGAGCTACATAACAACTGCTCAGAGGTCCTGATTCCTACGTATAAGTTGAATACAGCAGGATCTAACTTTCAAGATTTTGAGATCCCATTAGCTGGTGTGTATACATTTGTAAGAAGTATGGCTCTTAGGATAGTGTAATAGTGTAGGTGCTTTATATAAAGTAGTAATTGTTCTTGGGAATGATAGCCTACTTTTAAGGCCCAGGTAGAAAAAGTTGGGGGCTGGGGCTCATTATGGACTGAGAAAATTTGTAAAATTTTCAAACTTGAAATTTACATGGTGATATCAAAGATTCTCCGGGAAGCCCTCAGCCATTCTGGAGGTGCCACTGTGTACACTTTGTGCCTGCCATGATGTTAATCCAAGGCGTGTGCAGTTTCAGGTCATTTAAGCATAATTCATCAGCCAGCTCCTCAGCTTTTTCTGGCCTCATGCCTAAAGCACCCATCTCTTTTCCTTAACTGCCCCTCCCCATTTTCACCCAACCACTTTACCTTCCTTCTAACACTTAGCACTTTATGAGGTGACCTTATGCATTTATTCATATGTTTACTGACAGCTCCTTTCCAGAGAGAAATTAATCGCCATGAGTCCTTATATGTGTAGAAACTGTGGTCTGCCCCTCAGAAGCAACTCAGCAAATATTTGTGAATGGATACAGAATAAGCAGAGACCAGATGGAAAGTTCATCTTGTGGTGTTTTAGGAGGGAGGCTCTTGAGCGTCACTCTCCTTATGGGGCTTTGAGTTTTACATTGGTAGCCTAACAACATCCAACTTGCCTGGAAGATGAAGAGGAGAGTCAAGTCAGGACACAGAGCAGGCAGAGCGCTCTGAATAGAGAGACTGTCAGAGTATCATGAAGATGCAGAAACATCAAAGATGGGAGAAGGTGAAGCAGGGCTGACCCAGAATTCCCCTAAGCAGTCAGAGCTGTTTTATGCCTCAGTGATTTTGCTCCAGGAATTTATCTCCTTGCCTGTGGATTAAAAAACTCACTTACCTTCCAAGACCTCTGGTCAAGGTTGACAAATCTTTCCTACTCTTCCTTCTCACAAACAGAATAAACTACTCTCTTCCTCTGGGTCCTTCCTGTATTATGTACACACTTTTTGAACCTGTGCTCTGCCATAGGCCTAGTTGTATCATTAGGAGTAGAGAGAAACTGGCATTTTATTGCCAGAAACAACCTTTGTTTGCTGCAAGAACATGTGTTTATTTTCTTAGAGTACATTGCCAGTTCAAGTGGAGCTATGCCCTCCTTCCCTAGGGTGAGAGTCATGGGGCAGGTAACTGGATCCATTGCAATGCCATATCTGTGTCAAATAATTTTTTCAGAGAAGGATGTACATCAGGAACCTGAAAAGTCAAGAATGATGAGTAAAGGTTGACACTTCCACTGAAACAATTGATAAAAGCAAACACAAAACCCAAACCTCCCAATAAACCAAACCAAACTAAAAAAATCCTTTTCATTGAAATTTCCAAGCTAATGGGAGATAAGCCTGCAGTAGCTCTAAATGATCTTATTAGTCAAATTACAGAGAAAATTAAAACAAATACAGAGAAAGGTAGATTCAACTCGAAGGAGACAGAATTCTACCGGGCATTTGAATATCTGAGTCTGGAGTGTTTGAAGCAACCCCATTTCTTGGTGATCCAAACATCTTTTTCTGGCTTTAATGAGGTTGAGTTGAGGTGGTTGGTACCGTTTTGTAATCATCATCCTGGCTGAAATAAGGCTTTTTCTCTTGTCACCAGAATGGAAACACCTTGACTCAGGTAGTGAATGTTTAATGTCTTAAGACATTAAATGTTAACATCACATTTCCTAGTGTGGTTTAAGTGAACACATAGAAAGTGGACCACAGCAATGAGCAGCCAGTCCTGTGATTAACAGCTAACTTACGAGTTGGAATTTTGTCTTTTTAGTACTCTCACATAACTCACAATGTCCAGGAACTATGTCAGCAACTGGAATTATTGATTTCATGTTTCTTCCAAATCCTCATTACCTTATTTCCCTGCCATTTGATTTTGGCCCCCTCTTTATCTTTGAGGTACAAGGGAAACGAATTCCCTTTAATTGAGAGTTCTTGTTATGGGCATTTGCTTTCATTGTTGCTTGGTTTTTAACAAACATGGTATTGCAGCAAGTGGTGATTAATGCGATGTAAGGCGTGAACATGCTACGTGAGTCATCACATTAGTCTCAATATGGTTAATGGTTTGTTATGCTCACAGGGAGCAGCAGGGAGTCTAATGGGCGCTGGGGTCAGGAAAAGAAAGCTCAAATTGTCTAATTTCTAAGCTGATAACTGTCACCATTATTCTAACAGCAAATGAAAGGGTGACTCTGAGGAATTGTTTTCCTTCCCATGACCAGTGACCATGAGTTCTAAGTAGAGTCAGGTACCAGAGCGTTCTGAAGTGATACGACGGTAGTGTCGATGTTCCACTCTCTTCACCAGATAGTTTCATCTTATTAATATCTACTTTTCAGCTTGTAAAATGAAAGTAAGGGAACCAGTATAAGAAATGATGTTGAAAACCCGTTTTTATAATGAACACTGAGCATATATCTGTTTTTAGGGAAAACACAATGTACAAAAGCATCAAAGTGTGGGGTTGGGAGGGGAGAATCTCGACTTAGGCTTAGTTCCTTTTCTTCTGGGGTCTTTGAATGAACTAGTATTGATGGTTAGTAGTCTCTCTTGCTTTCAGGGCCTAATACTTATTGTGTGGTTTTCTTTGCTTGGTTATGTTTGAGATTTTTTTTAAAACATTAATTACATTTTCTCTCATCTTTCCTCCCTCTAAACCTTCTCATATACGCCCCTTCTCACTCTCCTTCAAAGTCATGGCTTCTTTTTTCATCAATCATTATTATGTGTGTGTATATATATATGCATTTGTGTAAATATATGTTTGTACATAAATATATTTCTAAACATAGAATATATTATGCATATAAATATTTATTACATATACATACATTCCTAAATATATAGTTTATTATACATATAAATATATATTACATATACATATATTTCCTAAATATGACTTGTTGAGTCCATATAATGATTTTTGTATATATGTTTTCGGGTTGACCATTTGGCACTGGGAAACTGTGGTGTGTTCTCTTTTCTGGAGTGGACCACCTCTCCCACTCTCAGTTTTAGTCAGCGGCCTGTAGTTCTTTGTATAGGGTTGGGCCTTGTAGGCTTTTCTCTGTGCTGATTGTCATGTTTGTTGATGTATTTTCTCATCTCACCTTTGTGTGCTCGTGTTGGTAATTCTTTATGGGTATAACTTGTAACATTACTTGTACAAGGCAACATAGTTTTAGAGCAAAGTCTCAGGGCCTTGTAAGTTTTTGTTTGTTTGTTTGTTTTGTTTTGTTTTTTAATCACAAACTAATGTTGAGTACAGAGAAAGAATTTGTGTGATATAAACAATAGCATTTTAAGGAAGCTTTTAACAACAACAACAACAACAACAACAAAACGTGGTCATATTATTGATGATACTGTAGGTGAAACGAGATTCCTAGAATTATGAGATTATGAGAATACATTTTCAGTCATTTTCTAGGACTGTCTGATGAAATTTCTCTCCATTCCTGCCATTGGCACCCACAGTCCATTCTCTATATTGGAGCCAGAGTGAGTGATTGTTTAAAATTATACAAATCTGATTATAACACTCCAAAAATACTAGACAAACTCCAGTGGCTTCTTATCACTATTGCAACTGTAATGATTTAACATGAGAACCACCCTCTAACATCTGGTCCATTCTTATTTCTCCTTAGCTTTCCAACTCTGGGTTCTACCTGCACTGTTTCCTTTTGAAATGGAGTGTACTGTGTTCCTCACCACAGGCTTTATAAATGGTACTTATTCAGCCTAGAGGCCACTACCTTCTCTGCTTTCTATCCTTCCCTTCACACGGTTGGCTGAATAATTGTCCCCTTCCCCCAAAGAAGTCCATGCCCTCAGCCCTAGAAGTTATGAGTCAATTAGCTTCCCAAATAGGAAAAGAAACTTTACACGCATGGTTAGGAACAATGACAGAGAAATAAAACTATCTTGGACCACCCAGGTTGGTTACTGTAATCACAGGGTCCTTGTAAGAGTAAACAAGGAGATTTTGAGTTGGTAACAGGAGATTACAGACAGGAACATGGTGTGATGGAGTTTCCATATATGCCAGCTGTACTCACGGAGCACACAGGGATGCCATAAGCCACTGTTGAACATATCACCTGGAAATATCTAACCGAAGTCTCAGATAAAATTCTGATATGTGAGGTAGTTTCAGCAAGACTTGGAGTGATTGAGGTTAACAGAATTGAGGGGCAGGAAATCTTCCTAAATTGTTATATTAGAAAACTGAAAATATAAGCAGTGCTGACAGTCTCTGAGATGGAGATGGGAGAAATGCAGTATAAGAAAATCCATGCCCTCAGTATGTCTGCAGCATCAGGTTCCTTGTTCAGAATCTGTGAATTCAGCTTGAATGGGGACTGATATTCTAGATGCAGCTGGCAGCAGGAATTCTTAGCTGCGGAAGGGCTCTGCAGGAGGAGGTGCAGAGGATGCTTCTTATCTGAGAAGAATAAAATAATTAGTAAAAATTTGAAATCATGCACTTAACATTCTGAGTTTATCTGTATAGTGTAGGGTAAAATGCATACAAAGAGTTTTATGTTTTAAATTGGTAAAATGGTTATTTATTGTACAATTTGTTGATATATATATATATATTCAAATGGCTAAGTCAGGCTAAACGCTTGTAGCTCCCCACCTACTTATCTAATTGTTTTTTTTGTAGTAAAAACATTTAAGCTGTATTTTTTCTACGCTACTTTTAAGAATACTGAGTGTTACTATTTATGCAATTCTTTTATGTTACTTAATTTCTACAATGTTAATGTGATCTTTGGTAATGACATTGGCCATGCAGCCTTTAAAATAAGCAAGGAGATATTTCTGCCCTTCCTGGGCTGCCTGGTTTCATTTCTACAATGCTTATCCAGCTCGGGGTACCATAAATTAGCAACATGAAAAGTTGTACTTTCTTCTATGTTAAGAGAAATCAATCAGGGACTAAGAAGGTGTTTAAATCATTAGAGTTCATGCCTGTCAGCTTAAGAGCTGAATTTGGATTCCCAACACCCGTGTAAAAAGTCAGGCACTGTGGTGTGTTCACTCAGTACTGGGTGAAGAGAAACAGTTGCATCCCTGGAGCTTATCTGGCTAATAAAACAGAAGTTTTGACACTATACACAGGAATGTGCCAAGAATGTTGAAGCAATTTGAAATGATTAATAAAGATGAATTTTTTTTTTTAAAGAAACTGGGTGTTCACCGAGAAGAACAATTTTGCTTATGAGGAAGGACACATTTTATTCTATCAATGCTGTCATGTGTAGGAAGAACTGATAGAATAATTGGAAGTAGTAGAAGAGACTAAGAGCTTTCAAACCTCTGTGCTGAACAGATGTGGGAATGAACAGAGGGCCAAGTCTACTCTGTGTGAAGAAAACCACTGAAATATTGGTTTGTCCAAAGGAGGAATGGTTGCTTCAGTGAAGAGCCATTGAAGGTCCACAGACTCAGGCATTCAGAGGCTCAATGGGCTAAATGGTTTTGTTCTTTCTTTCCTGAAGATGTAGATAAAAGATGTTAATGACTGTCTGAATGTGCTAGACTGCTCAGGGTGGGGCTTTCAGGGCTGGGGTTGAGGGCATGGATACAGGGATGGATCATACTTCTCTGAGACAACTCTTGTCCTAGCTTTATGACATGTTATGGAGAATTGGAGACTGTAGTGCCCGTAGTATCTCTGTTTATCACCTGTATTTTAGTCTTGTGAGATACTGTTTTTGTGTGGGGGAAAAAGGAAGATATGGCTGGATAACCTGAATGGACATATCCCAGTAATGTTTTGACTGATGTCCCTCCCTCCCTCTCTCTCTTTCTCCATATATATATATGGAGAAAAAAAAAAAATATATATATATCCCTTGTGTGTGTGTGTGTGATGTATATATTCACACAGGAGAATGCACATGTGCTGCACTTGCATGTGTGTCTATAGGTCAGAGGTTAGTGTTAGATATATGCCTAGATTGTTTTCCACCTTACGTTTCATTTATTTTTACAATTATTTACTTAATGGAGCGATAATGGGAATGCTTATCCCATGTTGCTTATGTGAAGGTCAGAAGATGACTTATAGAAATTGGTTTTCTTCTACAATGTGGGTCCTGAGAGTTGAGTCTAGGTCACTAGGCTTCTTAACAGCTTCTGTTGAGCCATTTCACTCTCCCTCTGTCTTATTTGTGAGACAGGATCTGTCACCATACTTGATTTTATTTTATTTTGTTAGACTGGCTGCCCAATAAACTTGAGATCCAGCTGTTTCTCTTTGGAAATTGTGCTGGGGTTATAGGCACACACAGTGTTTAGCTTTTTACTTGGGGGCTGAGAATCCAAATCCAGCTCTTAAGCTTGCAGGCATACATTCTACTAAGTTTCAGTGATCTGACAGCTTTGGCTTCAGACTGCTAGGAGGGACAGTGGCTTCTCAGAGCCCAGGGTTCCTAAAGTGACTCAGTGTGGCTGAATAGTTTATACTTGGAAATCATGATTTGAATAAAACTTAAGTATATCATTATTTTATAGGATGAAATTGTCCAGTGAATCTTGGATTATAGAATGCACAGCACATTCCCTGTCTGCCTACTGATTCAAAAGCTTTCATCATTAAATGTGTTTGTCTGATTTGCATAAGCTTTCCTTAGTTTCTTAGAATCTCCCAAATAGTGTTTTACTGAGAGGATCTGGAGAAGGGGCTGCAGGCAATTTTTTCCTTCCCTTTGGGTCTTGGAAGCCAAACACTGTTGCATAAAAGACAGAATTGAGTTCATTGTGCTCTGCGGAAGAGATCAGCTATTTTTCTCTAAGCTGTCATGGTGACATATTTCCCCCCATTTATACTGAAAGTGGGGCATTTGCTTGTAAGACAGGTTGAAAACAATTTATCTGGCATTTTGAAGAAGGTGGAAAAATGAACCAGCCCCTTCCCCCTTCCTCCTCCCGCCCTTCCTGCTTTTCTGACAGCGTGTAGGTAAAGAATCTTGCAGCTGCAGAAAGGCTAATGAAAACCAATTATAGCCTGACTGACCTGTCACCACAATGAAATTACCAAAAGAACAATGTAGCATGTTTGGAAAACAGTTTCCTCTAAAGCACATATTTGAAACCATATTTCATTTTAGGGATCACGTAGCTATAATACTATTTGTCCATTGTCTCCTGTGTTGAATTTTCCAACAGTAAGGGTCTTGATATTGGAAGAGCTGAAAGGAAGTGAAAAGGCTTAAGGAAAAAATGGGAAGGAAAGATAAGGAAGTCAAGGTTGCTTCAGATTATTTGGCACACATAGATGTTTTTGAGATATCTTTAATTGTTATTCATGGTGTCATGTGGTTTGTAGATTCCTCAAACTTGTTAGCCTGGTATTGGAGGCCCTCAGGTCTGATTACAGAAGCCTGCTTTCTTCCTCTAGCCTACAGTCCAGGCACACCAATATTTTATAACAGCTCTGCAGACTGACAGGACCAGCTTCCTCTCATTCTTTGTGGTTGCCACCCTGTGTATATGAGTGAAAATAAATATGATATGTGTGCATCATGACTCATTATTCTTCCATTGCTTTGTGAATGGCTGTTAACATTGCTTTCAGTCTTAGCCCTTTCAAATTAAACCCCAGAAAGCGTCCTCTTTACACATATCACCCATTTGTAGTTCAAAGAGAAGTTCATCTGTAGATGAGTTACCCCTCCAAGAGTGGGATATCTACACACAACACTTCGCAGAGTTTTAAGTTCTAATAACAGCAACTCAATAAAGTTATATTATCGCCTTGCAATCATTGGAAACTGAAATGTTTTGAATGTCTGGTCTCCAGCTTGTGGTTCAAATTTGAGGTCACTAGAATATTTAGGAACCAAGACCTGACTGGCAGAGAGGCAGGCTTCTAGAGGCAGACCTTTAAAACTTGCCAGGTCTTCTGTTCCCTGCCTGCCACCAAGTATCAACTGCTGTTACCTCCTACTTTCGTGTCCATGCCTGAGCTCCTTCCACTCCACTGTGCCTTCCCCATAATCGTAGATCAAAAGCTCTTGAAATTGTTAGCAAAACCAAGCCTTTTTCTCTTAAGTTCTTTGTCAAGTCACAACAACACAGAAGTTGCTAACACATCCTTGAATTAAAGGACTGGATTATTTTGTGTTCCCATGCTTTGTCATCCCTATCTGATTGAAGTGGTTTAAAGTATCTTCTAAGATGTGGTTGAATGAGTCTTCCTCCATTGTTGACTGGACTGCATTTGTAGATTAATTTTACAATATGTTTGTGGTGACGCTTTTCATCTTTTGTGTTAGTGCTTCTCATCTCAGCCTAGGGGGAGCTTTCCTTACTCTACCTTAAGACTGCTTTAAGTACCTCACAGTTTTATCATTCTGTGCCCTTCATGGATATATATTTCTGTGAACTTTAGAATTAATAGAATATTTTATTTATATTTCTTTTGGAACTTCTTGCTCAAATAATGTTATTTTCCATACATTATGTATGTTACTACAGTATATACATGTAATATATAAAAAGTAAAGCTTAAAATTATGTCAGATTTAATATTGGAAATGTCTTAGCTTTGCCCTTTCTCTTCACCTTCTATAGAACCCTAGGGTGAAGTCTTTTCCTTCATAGCTTTAAAGATATGAATTCTCCAGCCTTCTGTGTTGCTGGCAGAACTTGAACCTCAGTTGGATTATTCTTATGTTGCAGGTAAACTTTACTTTCCTTTTTTTTCTCTCAGAACACATTTACAGTCTATCTTTTTTGTCTGTTATGCTCTACAATGTTGCAGCTTTTGAATGGGGATGTCGTTGTGTCATATACTCTGCTGGTAACTCACTGAGATAATTTAATTTGGAAATTTCTAATTTGTTTTTCAGCTCCATAGGTTCTCTTCTCTAAAGCTGCTTCTAGTCATCTACCACATTTTCCTAGTCTCACTCCTTATGATTCTTCTTGGACTAGTACTGAGTCTTCTGAGTTTATCCTCTCTTAATTATTTTAGGTTTATTTTTCTACAAATATGAGTTGAGGCTTAGTTCTCTTTAGTCAAATATTTTTAGTCTATCGTATCTTTCATGTGATATATGCATGACTCGTTTGTTGCAGGCCTTTTGATGCATAGCTGACTATTTGTTGAGAGATACAGTGGACTTAATTGCCTTTCAAATTCTGTTGTATATATTTCTAATTGTTCTTTTCCTATAATTATCTGTAATGCTTTCCTTTAAATTTGCATATTTCTAATTTCTCTAAGGACAGTAATTAATTTTTCAAAGTTCATCTCTTTCTGAAATATGAAACGTAGTCACGGGCTGAGGGTATACCCATTGGTTCAGTGCTTGCCTAACATATATAAGGCCTTATCACCACAGGAAATAAAAGAATTAATTTACCTAAGGTTCTATAAAATTATCAATATGAAACTAGAATAAGTTGAATAAAATAACTGAAAAAAAGATACAAATGGATCCACAAGCATAAGAAAGTGAGTGTGGTCAGGTCAATATTGGTTTCATCACAGAGCATAGCCAGAGGTGAAGGAACAGTGCCTCATGACACAGGTCTGCTAGAAGCTCTGAAGCACTGACAGATTTCTTTATTCTCTGACTGAGATGTATATTGTTTTTTCATGATCTGACTTTCTGTTGAGTATGAGGAGCCCCATCAGAGGTCCTTCATGCTGAGGCCGAGGAGGTGTCCATCTCTGTGACCAGCAGCCTTGATTTTTGTAGTTTTTTTTTGTTTTGTTTTGTTTTTGTTTGTTTTGTTCTATTAACAACTTCCTTGGAGGCAATCCCCAGTCTCTGTTTTTATTTACCATTCTATTTTTTATTTACCATTCTACTTTTTGATAATTTCTTTTATTTTTGAGATTATAATTACAGCATTTCCCCTTTCCTTTCTTCAAACTCTCCCATTTATTCCTTACTTTCTTTCAATTTATGCACTCTTCCTTTTTTATTGATTGACGTTATATGCATGTATGTATAGACATATACACATATATTCTTTTTAAATGTTATTTTGTATTCATTTTAACTTATTCACTTATATCCTGCTCACTGCCTCCTCTCAGTCACCCCCTCCTACAATCTTTACCCCTTCCCCCTTGCCTTCTCCTCTGAGTAGGTGGGGGTCCCCCTTTGTATTCCTACATCATGACAAATCAAGTCTCTGCAAAGCTAGACTTAAACTCTCCCACTGAGGTCAGACAAGGCAGCCCAGCATAAAGAACATATCCCACATACAGACAACAGCTTCTGGGATAGCCCCTGCTCCAGTTGCTCAGGGCTGACATGGAGCTATTGCTACACATGAGTGGGTAAACCTAGGTCCATCCTGTGTATTTTCTTTGGTTGGTATTCTGTCTCTGAGTGTCCCAAGGATTCAGGTTAGTTGACTCTATTGATCTTCCTATGGAATTCCTATCCCCTCTGGTGACTGCAATCCTTCCTCCTGTTCTACTATAAGAGTCCCCAGGCTCTATCCATTGTTTGGCGGTGTGTTTCTGCATTTGTCTGAGATACAATCTACTCAGTCAATATAATCTTACTTGTATATGTTTTCAGGGCTGACCATTTGGTATTTGAAGACCAATTTAATATGGTCTTCCAGGACTATTTCTCCCACTCTCAGCATGCCTTAGTTGCCTGTAGAATAGTGTGTGTGTGTGTGTGTGTGTGTGTGTGTGTGTGTGTGTGTGTAGTGTTGAGACCTCATGGTCCTTCTGCATCTTCATTGATATGTTACTTACAGGTCTTTTACATCATAAGGCTCAATTTGGTCTGTGGAAATTTTTCTTGTTTTTCATGTGTACAGAGGTATCTTCTAAAACAGGCTTGCCCTACTACATAGAGCGTGTACATGATTTTTTTTTTTTTTTGGAGAAAGGCTTTTCAGAATATAGTATAGAATATAGTATAGAATTCTACCCAAAAGAGAAACCCTTTGCTACTTTCCAAAGCTTAGCTAAACTTTTAATTGTTGACATTAAGCAAATCCTTGTGATATTCAGCTTCTTCACATATTAAAGAAAACACACTGGCCTGCTTCAGGATGTGTTAAAAAGCTTAGCAGTGTGTCTGATACACTGTAAGCACCGGTGTATGTGATTCAATAGTTTTCTATGGTATTACCAGTAAAACTTGATTCAATAAGTATGTCATGAATAAAGTAGAAATATGAAATATTTTGCTTTAGGAATTGGCAAATGATTGTTTGCAGGGTAGATATCTGTATTTATAAATAAAAATTTGTTGAAAGATTATCAAGCCTATGCACTGTATTTTGACTGTACTGTCTAGGATTTAAAGAAAAATGTTCCTTGTCTCTTGTAGTACATGAAGGCAAGAAGTTTTAAAGACTAAACTCAGTGCTGTATGTTCTGAAGATGCACACTCCTAGTACTGTCTGTTGTATTCTAAGACACTTAATTTTGAAAGTTAATCTCATAATTAATTTTCTTTAATTCTATAGTTATATTTCAGTCTTTCTGTGTTACCAATCCTCGCTAGTCCAGCTGAATCCTCACTAGAATATTGTGTCTGTCCCTTCTACCAGCCAAACTCCCTTGTTCTAGCCCTTCTGTTCAGTCCTTGCACAGGATCCATCCCCCTCCCCATACCCCAAGCCAAACAATATACATATGTATACCTAGTCACTTTTCCAGTTTTGATGACCTCTTTCTACCTTGGCTCCTGTCATCAACTCTGTTGACTTCCTTTTCATGTTATTTACTGCTACCCCACTTTGCACACGTTTCTTAATATCTGGATCCCCTATCCTGAGTTGTGTTTATCTTCTGTTCCACCCTTAGATAAGAGTTGGGAGATCCACTCTTGTGATTGTAGTTTACATGTCACCCCCCGCCCCCCAGAGTCATTCAGTGTTCTTCAAACACCTTCTTGCTTTTACTTTTCATTCCTTTCATTTCTGTGATGAGATCTGGAGGGTTATCAACTTTTTCATTTTTCCACCCATCAGAATTGTTCAATTCATCCTTCAAGGCTTTGCATCTCATGCACCCTCTCTCTCTCTTTCTAGATTACCCTACCACAGGGAAGGCTGGAGCCCAACATAGAACCTAGATATTTTCAAAGATGTAAAGTCATTTGTAGAATGAAGTAAGGAAGTTGATCCATCCTGTAAGTGAAAAAATTAGTACTGTTCCTTTAAAACCACTTAGCCAATAACTGAATTAGAACCCAGTTCTCTTTTACTTGTGACTTTGTTTTAAATCAGTATCCAGTCTACATGTTTGATAATACATGAATATATGTGCATACATATACACACTTTTTGCAGAATAGAAAATAAAATAAATGCAAGAGGCGTAACACACATGAGCACTGTAGGAATTTTTGATCTTTGTCTATAGTTAAGGATATGATAGTAGTTGCCTACTGGTGTGTAACGTTTATGGCTTTAAACAGCAGCCACTTATTATTTCACTGTTTCTCGGGTATCAGGAAACTGGTAATAACTTATGTGGATGCTTTTTGTTGAAGATTCATTTTGAGGCTGCAGTCTAACTCTTGGCTGGGGTTGTGGTCTCATCTGGAGAAGGCTCTGCTTTCAGCCTACTCCTGTGGTTACTGGCAAGATTCCACCTTTCACCACAGGGTCTTATTCACAGGAGTGCTTTACAACTCATAACCGTTGGTTTCTCATAGTCAAGAAACTCAAGAACAAGCAAGAATGCCCCATGATAGTAACTGCCATGTCTTATAATCTAGTCTTTCGAAGTGACCTGCTATCATATAGGCACCATATTAACTGCCTACCACAGGGGATATTTCTTAGTATTTTTATCATTGGCCTCTTTTGTGATTATTTTCCATTTTCTGATGTTAGCACTAACATGAGTGTTTAGAGGATTGTGGAATCTCTACCGTAGGTGTCAGACAGAAGTCAATGCAATATGGCTTCAAATTTTATCCCAGGCATTCCTCACAGTATTTCTTTCTGATGACAGATCTATGGGTGATGAAGCATTCCACTGGGATCAGTAAATGAGGCTGTTGTTAATTTCTCTTTGGCAAGAGCAGAGGTTCAATACTATCTATTCATTAAACTTAGCAAGGTGTTAAACAAATATACATCCGTGTCTTCCAAAGATATTCTTAGGAGCAAAATTTACAGTAAGAAAATATGTGGTGTGGCTTAGGTTGGGAGTCTCGGGACATGTCCCTGTTCAAGCCTTGAGAACATGTAACATTACTTGTTCGCTTAGTCTCTCAGACTCTCAGGTTATTTTACAATGATAGAATTATACAAGAGCAGAGTTTTATCTTAAGTTAAAAGACTTCAGAAATTATGCGAGTAATACAAACTAGAACACTAAAACTAGTGGTGAAGCATGTCTAAACTACTTCAAGAAGACTTCGGCCCAGCATTGTCATTGTAAAATGGGGACTAAGTGTGGGTAGGAGTTTAAAAGGAGTTAAAAGTCCAGCTTTTAAAAAAATAACATATTCTGGCACCTGGAGCTGATCCTGGTCACAGTGCTCCATACCCAAATACCGCCAGGAGAGAGCTGGTCTCCTAGGAGTGATAGCACACCTGTGAACACAGGTAACACCACCACTTCTGCTCAAATTCCTGGTCCAAAAGGGACCAACCCAGGGTCATCAAGACACAGTAACCAAGGAACAGTTGGGGACAGGATTCTTCCAGTTTTCATCTGTGTCTCAGAGCTGACCCTGTGCCACAGCTCTCCACATGCAAACTCATCCCAGAGAGAACTGGTCTCCCAAGAGTACTGACACACAGTCATGCAGGAGGGAGAAGCTACAGTCAGAGACAGCAAGACCAGCTAACATCAGAGGTATCCAGATGCTGAAAGCCAAGCACAA
Source organism: Rhabdomys pumilio (assembly GCA_030674055.1). NCBI lineage: Eukaryota > Metazoa > Chordata > Mammalia > Rodentia > Muridae > Rhabdomys > Rhabdomys pumilio. Next base: position 40,544,512 of record JANHMN010000007.1, on the reverse strand, counting down.
GATCATACGCAACAGAAACCAAGGCTACTTGGCATCATTAGAACCTATTCTCCCACCACAGCGAGCCCTGGATACCCCAACACACAAGAAAAGCCAGACCCTGATTTAAAGTCACATCTCATGATGATGATAGATGACTTTAAGAAGGACATAAATAACTTCCTTAAAGAAATACAGGAGAAGACAGGTAAACAGGTAGAAGTCCTTAAAAAGGAAACACAAAAGTCCCTTAAAGAATTGCAGGAAAACATATCCAAACAGGTGAAGGAATTGAACAAAACCATCCAGGATCTAAAAATGAAAATGGAATCAATAAAGAAATCACAAGGGAAGAAACCCTGAAGATAGAAAACCTAGGAAAGAAATCAGAAATCATACATGCAAGCATTACCAACAGTTTACAGAAATAGAAGAGAGAATCTCAAGTGCAGAAGATACCATAGAAAATATTGACATAACTGTCAAAGAAAATGCAAAATGCAAAAATCTCCTAACCCAAAACATTCAGAAAATCCAGGACACAATGAGAAGATCAAACCTAAGGATAATAGGTATAGATGAGAGCGAAGATTTCCAACTTAAAGGGCCAGTAAATATCTTTAACAAAATTACAGAGGAAAACTTTCCTAACCTAAAGAAAGAGATGCCCATGAACATACAAGAATCCTAAAGAACTCCAAATAGACTGGACTAGAAAAAGAAATTCTTTCCATCACATCATAGAGAAAACACCAAATACACAAAACAAAGAAAGAATATTAAAAGCAGTAAGGAAAAAAGGTCAAGTAACATATAAAGGCAGACTTATTAGAATTGTACCAGACTTCTCACCAGAGACTATGAAAGCTACAAGATCCTGGGCAGATGTCATACAGACCCTAAGAGAACACAAATGCCAGCCCAGGCAAAACTCTCAATTACCATAGATGGAGAAGCCAAGATATTCCATGACAAAACCAAATTCACACAATGTCTTTCCACAAATCTAGCCATACAAAGGATAATAAAAAGAGAACTCCAATATAAGGAGGGAAACTACACCCTAGAAAAAGTAAGAAAGTAATCTTCCAACAAACACAAAAGAAGATAGCCACACAAACATAATTCCAGCTCTATCAACAAAAATATCAGGAAGCAACAGTCACTATTCCTTAATATCTCTTAACATCAGTAGCCTCAATTCTCCAATAAAAATACATAGACTAACAGACTGGATACATAAACAGGACCGAGCATTTTGCAGCATTTAGGAAACGCACCCCAGTGTCAAAGACAGACACTACCTCAGAGTAAAGGGCTGGAAAACAATTTTACAAGCAAATAATCCCAAGAAACAAGCTGGAGTAGCCATTCTAATATTGAATAAAATCGACTTTTAACCAAAAGTTATCAAGAAAGATAAGGAAAGATACTTCATACTCATCAAAGGAAAAATCTACCAAGATGAAATCTCAATTCTAAACATCTATGCTCCAAATAGATGCAAGGACACTCACATTCATAAAAGAAACTTCACTAAAGCTCAAAGCACACATTGCACCTCATACAATAATAGTGGGAGACTTCAACACCCCACTCTCATCAATGGACAGATCATGGAAACAGAAACTGAACAGAGACACAGTAAAACTAAGTTATGAACCAAATTGATTTAACAGATATCTATATAACATTTCATCCTAAAACAAAAGAATATACCTTTTTCTCAGCACCTCATGATACCTTCTCCAAAACTGATGATATAATTGGTCACAAAACAGGCCTCAATACATACAAGAAGACTGAAGTAATCCCTTGCATCCTATCAGATCACCACGGACTAAGGCTGGTCTTCAATAACAACGAAAACAACAGAAAGCCCACACATGCATGGAAGCCGAATACCAGATCTTAACCTCAGGGGACACTGCAGTGAACCAGATGTTTCATCTTGTGCTTCACAGCTCCTGTTTCCAACACCAAGACAGTAACACACCAGGCATTGCTACCCCTGGTTAAGTTAAAATGTGCCATGTTTGGAATGGTTTCTACTGAATATTGGTTACATTCTCCCATCATAAAATGTTCAAAGGATTCTTGAACCATTACAAATCATGAGCAGACTGTTTTGGCTCATTTTTTTGTAAACACACACACACACACACACACACACACACACACACACACACACACAAATGTATATATTGAAATACTTTATTATTTAAAATAATCTTTTATCCTGAAATATCTTGTAATTTCTTGGAGACATTTTGAAAATCATTGAGTTAGCACTTTCCTTTTCTTTTCTTTCTTTCTTTCTTTTTTTTTTTTTTTAATTTCAAGAGACAATTTTATTTGGACAGAAACCTTCAAACAGAACATAGAGAAATTAGGCATTATTAAAATACACTCTTGCCAGGTGATTTAGCATTAGAATATAATGGAGGAACAGGAAACACATGGCAACTCATCTACTGCGGGGCAAGTGAGACCCTGTAGGGCAGCCATATGTAGGCAAAGGTTACCTTTTCCCTACAAACTTCTACGTCCACCCACCTCTACTTCTCCCCAGTACCCCCAGAGCAACATGAGAAAGAGGCAGCACCCCAGTCCATTTATTATACCTCAAGTGCCAGCAGCACACTGGATCTGTGCTGTCCAGGGGCCCTGGGTTGGAGAGGTCTGTGGCAGTGGGAAAATTACATGGGCAGGCCAGTCCAGGGGGGGAGCCTGAGTCCTTTGGCTAGCAGTATCCAGAGAAATAGACAGGTACACCAACCACTGGGGACTTTTGGAAGCCACAGTAGATATCCCCCTCCCCATATGGACACTCTGAGGGCAGCTCAGCAGGTTCAGGGTAAGGATCATCAGAGTGAGACAGCTCTGGCTCAAAAATTAGAGGCCAACGTCCCAGCAGTGGCTTTTGGGGAGACCGGATCTCTCAGATATAGTTTGTGCACAGCAGAACATGAAGAGGTGATGTGAAATCTGGAATATTCTGAGTTCGCCATGTAGGCTGTGCTGGCAGTGGTACCAGCTCATACCAACCCCTCAACATCCTCCACCCTGCAGCTGTCTCTGATTGGAAAGGGGCTTGTAGGGCAGAACTGGACAGACCACAGGTGGCCATTGAAATGTTCAGGCTGCTGGCATTTGTCCTGGTACCCACAGAAATAACTTGTCCCAACATGCAAGCTCCAGGCAGTTGTTAAAACAATCTTGTGGACACAGAGACAAATAAAACCAGCTTTGAGAGATGACAGCACCCACTGCTTTGATCTTGATGTTCAAAAGTCCAACTGGAAGTCCAGGTGAGTGTTTCTCCATACTAGATAGCTGAAGGCACCTGTGTCTGCTTCTTCTCCAAAGATGGACACTCCCAGATGACCCTCCGAACGCCACAACAGCCCCAGCCTGCTCTCAGTCGGCTAGCTGATAAAACTGTTACTTATACATCCTGTCCATCTTAACCCATTCTAAGTACCTCCCACAAGTCATCTTTGTGGTACTGGATAAAGGTACTTAGCATGGGCTCTGTCCCTGTCAGATGACAGTCCTAGCAGACAAGCAAACTAAACATGTAAGATCCAGTGACCACTGCCTTTTACTGGCCATGGTGATCTTCTCCCAGCCCCCACAGTGCAAGGTAATAGAATGTTGGAGTGTCCAAACTGTGCCTACCTCAGCCCTATCACCGGAGACCTTCCCCCGACTCCATTCACTGGAGAGTTAATATCGTTAATGCACAAATTAAATCCTAAGTCATACCAAAGATCAGGAAAAAGATTCCCCCCCGACCCCCTCAGAGCCTTCCACGGTTAGCTGAGAATAAGCCCTTCAGCACCTATAAGAGCCACTTCGAGTTTATGGTTTCGTTTTCCCAACAATACATCTTTGAGGACCTCAAATCCTTTCCCAAAGTCACAACCACACATACGAACAATGTTCCCACCCTTAAATCATCCCTCCATTCCTCTTGGGCACTTTAAAATAAAAGCAGCCAGTCTGCCTGGCTCCAGATCCTCTTCTAGGACACTGCTTGTCTCCAGGGGCTGATGTGTCCTGACGATCCAGCGCCTGCCTCTGTGGGCTACGTCACATGATTTCACAGCATGAGTTTTGTTTCCGGGCAGTTTTATAGAAGGCTTTCGACTGTGTTCCCAGTACTTCTGATTTGGATACCAAGTCATAAAGCTTCTTGCCCCGCTCTAACAAAGACTCTATAGTGTTGTGCAGAATGATTTTGGTCTTGTCTAGTTCAGCCTGTACTTTACTCAGGGAATCAGCTTCTCGGGGGTTCTGGTACCTACTAAGGTGACCATCCAAGGCTGTGTACTTGACTGTAGCAGGCAATCCTACTGGCCCGTCTATTCTATCAACCTGCTTGGAGAATTCATCTAGTACCTTCTCCAGCAAGGTGAAGGCCACTCTGGAAGGGTATTTGCTGTCAGCAATGACCACACCTGCCAGACTGTCGCTCTGGATGTAGACATGGCAAAGATACTCTTGTTCTTTGACAGAAGCTCTGCTGCCTTTCGCTGAGCGTTCCACAATCAGTTGACTTGTAAAAGTCATGAATTCCTGAACACTGGACCTCTGGAAGAAACTAAAAGAAGACACGTCGTAAGCGGCTTTGAGCAGCACCGATTTTGGTTCGCCTTTGTAAAGGACACTGAGGCTGTACAGCTTCATGGCACTGCCGCACCTCTGAGCCACAGGCTGGACCCCAGACCTGCTCCCAGGAGCACGGCTCCATTCCTTCAGAACAGCCGCTTTTCTATATAATATGCACAATAACAATGTTATAAGATGTTAACATCATGAATCTGCACACTGGTGATATGACATAAAAAACAAGTATGTAGTTTTTTTTTTTCCAAAAAAAAAAAAAGAATGTAAAGTTTGTATCTAGATTCACCTTTTAAAAAAAATATTTATTTATTTTATGTATATGAGTACACTGTGGGTGTCTTCAGACACACCAGAAGCTGGCATTGGGTTGTGTAACAGATGGTTTTGAGCCACCATGTGGTTGCTGGGAATTGAACTCAGGACCTCTGGAAGTGCAGTCAGTGCTCTTAATGGCTGAGCCATCTCTTTTTGCAGGTAATGCCCTATTATTTCCAGAATTATTTTTTTGATGGTTTTTCTTTACTGTTTAGCTTTTGCTCCTTTGTCAAACATGAAATGACTGTATGTCAGTTCAATTCTGGGTTCCTATTCTGTTTAGATTACTAATTTGTCAATTAAAAATAATTTTATTTAAAAAAATTAACATATTCTTCTCCTGAGCCTTTTTTTAGAATAGAGTTTAACCTATGGGTAGCCATTTTTTATTTTTAAACTGAATATATCTTTTAAGATGTCTCTGGGTTAAAAACTGTTTCTTCTTTTCTCTTTAAAAAAAAAAGCTAAGGAATAGGCACTGTAATGTAGAACACATTTATTGTAAACATTGGTGAAATATATCTGTCATCGTGTGATCATTATAGGTAGACATCAACAATTTCTTTATTTTTCCCCAGGAGGTTTTGTTTATCCAAGACTCTGCTTCAGAAAGATCTATAGTTCTGCTCCCAGAAATCAATAGAAAATGGTTAATGTGAAAGATACTTTTTATTTCATTTATATTTGAGCCTTCATGCTGCTGGGAAAACAGAACAGGGATCAAAAAATATATATAAATGAATCTTCATGGGATCTAATGGAAAGCTTCACTACTGTGGGTCATATGCTTCATGAGACCATCCACCAAATACTTGTTAAGATTAACTCATAAATTTTATTCATAAAGATGTTTTATGAATAACCATATTCAGGATCAATGTCCGCAGATGAAACTTAAAAAGAACTTTGAAAAGATGAAGTCTGGACAAATGAGTCCTTGGGATGGCTGTGTGATTGTGAAGACCCAGTTTTTATGTGCTAAACACGCAAATGCCATTGCTAGTACCAACAGAAGGAAGTTTAGAGGAGATACTCTCACTCATAAATGCAATTTTGAATGAATCCAAGTGAAGATTGTGTAGTGACATAGAAGGGACAAGCAGAAAATTCTAGATCATGTGAGTTGTACAAGTGATAATTGGAATGGATATTTCCACAAGTTTATTAATTGTCAAGGGACTGCCATTACTCACAGTTCAGGGAATCTATTGTTTTATTGGTGATTTCAAAACATGGTCATTTAACTCCAGGAAAGCGCACTGCTGACTCCGCCTTCCTATCAGCTGAAGGCTACTGATTTCTGGTTTTACAAGAAGTACGTCACGTGAACTCAGTGAGTTGCGTTTCAGGATCAGATATGGAGACTCATTCTCTTGGACCTTGACTCTTACCACTCTGATTCTGCAGTCTTATAAATATTTAGGCTGCTGACTTGCAAAGAAATTCTTAGTATGGATCTGTCACCAATCAAATATCTTGTATCTTTTTATGTGACTATGCAAGAATTATGGAACATGCTGGGCAGTGGTGGCGCACGCCTTTAATCCCAGCACTTGGGAGGCAGAGGCAGGTGGATTTCTGAGTTCAAGGCCAGCCTGGTCTACAGAGTGAGTGCAAGAGACAGCCAGGGCTACACAGAGAAACCCTGTCTCGAAAAACCAAAAAAAAAAAATTGTGGAACACAAAGGTGCTCTTCTAGTCCTGGCTTACAAGCGCTCACACCCGACTTGTAAACTCCAAGGAGTTGTAAACTCTAAGCCCTAAAACTAGGAGCTCCACAGTTCGGAAACCAGATACACGTGGCTGTAGGCACTTAGTTTAAAGGCTGTCACTTTGGGATTTATGCTCCAGTAGTTCAACACTTGAAAGTAAGTGATATTTCAGCTTCTATTAATAGTGAGAGATAGGGGCCACAGATAGCAGCACCTTCTGGTGTGTTACAGCTCTCCTCTAGCCCTCAGACACTAGAATTTCCATTCTTATAGTGACAAGTGTTACAGATTTTAGGCCTGCAATCTCGGCTTCACACCCAGCCAGCAGCCAGCATTATAGTTCTTAGGCTAGGATGCATAAGAATCTTGACCTTGTAAGGTTTGGCAATTTCCCTAAACTCTTCCCCTGACCATGATTTACACTGTCTTTTTTCTAGCTCTTTATAGCCTCCTGTCTTTATTCAGCCTTGGCTCCCTATCTATCCTTCTTTGTCCCACCCCCTCCTTTCTCTCACCCTTTCTTTCTATTATTCTTTCTTCTTCCTGTCATCATCTTCATCACTATTGGTAACTATACCACAGCTGTAACTCTGCTGATGCAACCAGCTCAGCCAGTGCTACTAATGATAAAGACCAAAAGGAGACAAAAGGCTGGGAATATAGTTTAGTGATATCCAGTGAGTAGAAGGCCCTGAGTCCAATTCCTGGAACTGAAAAACAAGACCTAAGAAAGAACAGCTTGATATTTCCTTAACAGCCTGGGCTATGTGATAAGTTCCAGGCCAGTGCAGACCATATAGCAAGGTGTGTATAAACTTTAAAGGTAGGGAAGAAAAGACTGCTCTAAGAGAATCCTTTATTTGGGCTGATGATGCTGCACCAGAAGATAACACAGGAGCATGTCTTTCTGCTGACTTCCCTATTGAATAGAATCAGTTGATCATACTGTTAGAAAATGGCAGGGGTAGAGGTATTTATACCAATCATGGCAGTCCTTTATGTAAATGACTGCATCAATCATAGGCCTTCTGCTAGGTTACCAGGAAAAATGCTTCCCTACTCTGGCCTGGTTGCACTATCTAGAGATGAAGCTATTGGAAGCTGTAGGTGGTGCAGTGCCCTCTGGAGCCATAGTTATAGTTTGGTAGCAAGCAGCAGTGTTCTTTTCTCAAGGAATTCATGGACTATTTAAAGTTGTGACTGAGGGCAGTTTTGATGGCTGCCTGTCTAACAGTTCTTCACTCAGGGTAGCCCGATCATCTGATGACTATAGTAGTTATCTATTCTGAAGTTGAGTTGTCCCAGTTCCTGAAGTTATATTTTATCTAAAGGAAGAATAATTATTCAATTTAATTATCAATGTTAACTGTTGCCTCAATATCTTGAGAAATGAGTCCCTCTATCAGCTTCATTTGATCTAGGTTTGACTTCTGTCTAGACTATTTGTTAGCTTTGTGGTCATGTGCTAGTTGCCTAGTATGTCTCTGTTGTGGCTTCATTTGTCAGATGTAAATAAATCCTACCATGTGGGAATGAAGTCAATACACGTAACATATATGAAGTGCTCATGGGATACAAAGTACCCAACACAGGTTTAATGAACATCAGCCATTACTGTTATAATGCTTTCTCCTGAGGCATCTAACAACTCACAAGGCATTTTCTCTTGTGCCACATGCGTTGGTATTGTGTTTACTATGGCTTGTGTCTTTCAGAAGATCATGTTTTCTGGTTAGACTTCATCTATTGTTGTTGTTTTAATTGAATTAGCAATGGGCAATTTCTGGTGCAAAATTACTTCCAAGAGGACAAAGCTCTGCTAAGGAAAGGTTCTAGTATAGTTCTTACCTTCAAAATCACAAATGATGTAGATGAATGAGAATTTCTTAAAGATGGCAGGTGCTTGTCATTTTTTAATATAGAGAAGAGATCCTGACTATGTTTCCAGGGTCAGCCTAGTACAGAGTTTTGTACATGAAGTTTAGTAATAAGCTGACATCAATCTAAGTGTTGAAAATTTGACAGCAATGTTCATTCTATGTCTTTCTCTCCAACAACACTCACTTCTAAATTTAGCTCATGTTTTTCTATCTTTACAAGACAGTAAAAACCAATCTTTACAAGATTGGAAAACCATATGGAAACCAAATACTGTAGGAACACCCTAAATATATGCATATAAAAGAAATCTAAATAAAATCACCAAACAATAGGGGAGATAATACCCCAATTAAACATTTTAGGCCACCATGTAAAGCCTTCATTGCCAATAATCCATAATAATGTCTATGAATTGGCCTAAGGGTCCCCATGGAAACCTCCAGATGTCACAGGCTATTGTGAAGGCTATTGCTTACTCTCTACACCTCAGTGGTAAGGCCCTACTTTCTTTAAAATTAATCGTTTATTTGTTTACATTTCAAATGATATCTCCCTTCCTGGTTACCCCTTCACAACTCCCCTATCCCATCCTTTCTCTTCCCCCTCCACTTTTCCTCTATGAGGGTGCTCCTCCACCCACTTACCTACTTTTACCTCACTGCTCTAACATCCCCCTACACCGGGCATCATGCCTCCACAGGATGAAGGACCTCCTCTCCCATTGATGTCAGACAAGGCTATCCTTCGCTCCAGACATGTATCTGGAGTCATGGATCCCTCCATGCATATTCTTTGGTTGATGGTTTAGTCTCTGGGAGCTCTGGGTGGTCAAGTTAGTTGATACTGTTCTTCCCATAGGGTTTCAATCCTCTTCAGCTCCTTCAGTCCTTCCCTACCTCTTCCATTTGGGTTCCCAGGCTCAGTCTGATGGTTGGTTGTGAGTATCTTCAGTCTGTATTGGTCAGGAGCTGGTAGAACCTTTCAGAGAATAGTCATGCCATGCTCCTGTCAGTAAGTGTTTCCTGGCATCAGCAATAATGTCGGGATTTCCTGTCTGTAGATGGGATAGATCCCTAGGTGTGGAGGTCTCAGAATGGCCTTTCCTTCAGTCTCTGTTCCAGTTTTTGTCCCTGTCTTTCCTTTGGACAGGAACATTTCTGGGTTAAAAATTTGAGATGGGTGGGTGGTCCCATCCCTCCACTGGGGACCATGTCTATCTACTGGAGGTGATCTATACAGGTTCTATCTCCCCTTTGTTGGGTATTTCGGCTAAAGTCATCCCTGTTGGGTCTAGGGAGCCTCTTACTTCCATGGAATCTGAGACTTTCTAGTGGCTATCCCCAGTTCTTCATCCCCCACTGCTACATATTTCTATTCAATTTCCTGACCCCCTGGACTTCTCCCCTGTCACTTCCAATACCTGATTCTGTCCCTTTCCCTCCTCCCCTCTTTCCCTCTCAGGTTCCTCCCTCTACCTCCTGTGATTATTTTGTTCTATGTAGGATTGAAGCATCCACACTTTGTTCTTTCTTCTTCTTAAGCTCCATATGATTTATGGGGTTTATCATGGGTATCCTGCTACCTATAACAGTGACCTGCTTGCAAAACTTGGAATGACCAACCACTTTTTGATTGAATTTAAGTCCCATTCCATGAAAGGAAAGTCATACCTGACACTGCTCAAGTAGCTAAGAACCTGAGATTAGATAGGTCATGGTCTTAAAGACAAATTTAATACTATTATTTTGCTAAAGGAATATAGCAAAAATGACTCTGCTGTAGCCATAGATTAGTGACCTACTCAGGCCTCATCAGAGAATCTTTTGCCTTTAGTAGATGAGAAATCACACAGAGACCTGAAACTGGACTGTGTCCTGAAAGTGAAAATCTTTAGAACACTCAGTCTTAAATGAAATACAATATTATACCGTATCAAAGCTCTCCCCTCAGGGCTCAGGGTAGATGAGGCAAAAAGATTGTAAGAGCCAAAGGTGGTTGAAGATTTCAAGTAAACAGTGTCTTCCAGACACAATAAGACTGGTGTGTGTGTGTGTGTGTGTGTGTGTGTGTGTGCATAAATTCACAGAAACTGTGATTGCATGCACAAGGCCAACAAAGGTTCAAACCATATGGGCTCTCTACACTGAGATAGGAAAGTGCACATAGGTTCCCACTCATAATCAAGAAGCTATCTTCAATTGATCCATGGTGGCAAAGGCAAATGAGTTTTTTTTCCAATGGAATCTCACTGGTTATACTAACCTTACTTAGGTCAGGCACTATGCCCAGGAGTAGTTGTCTAACACAAAATGAACCCAATAGTATTTTTGTAGACATTTTAAAAACCTCACTTTGCTTTGTTTGGGCATCTTTTGTCTTATTGGTCTTCTGCTTGATTGTTTTAATGTTTGTTTGTGTTTTTATGTCTTGTTAGTTATTTTTCTTAAAGAGTGAGCAAGAGAGCAGAAGAACATAAAATTGGGTAGACAGTAAAGTGGAGAGGATCTGGGAACAATTGAGGAAGGGGAAATCAAGATCAAAATATATTGTATGAATTTTTTTCAATTAAAAAGTCAAGCAAAGAATACAAGATGTCTTCATTTAATCGAGGAGATACCCAGCCTTCTTGTATATTTTTTGTACCTTCTGAAATAGCTGTGGTTTTGGTTAGTAATAAAGAATTTTTCAATAATTTTTTTTCACTTTATATCCTGATCACAGCCCCCATCTCCTCCCAGTCTTGTCCTTACACATCTCTCTCCACTCCCTCTCCCCTTCTCCTCAGAGAAGGGGTCCCCTTTTGGGCACCATCTCACTCTAGGACATGTAGAAGATGCAGAGAAGAAACTAGAAAGGCTGTGTGATACCTTGGGTCACATGGGTGAGAGTCAGGCAGACCTGACTTGGAACTTCAAACTCTCACTCTTCATAAGCTACAAACCTTAAGTTTCCATCAAAGATGTGGGCTGGTAATAACTGCCCAGTCCTTAGAACTGTTATGAATACTGGATGAGATTTTATAAGTTCTGTAGATATACGATTATTATCTGAAAAAGGAAGTCTACCCTACCATTGAGTCCTTTGTCTGAAATAGACGATCAGGTTGTTCTACTCTGTGATTAAGCTTGACATAGAATTAAGTGTGGGAAAGTGTAGAGACTGCAGTAGGACTGAAGGGCAGTGGAACTCTTGGGAGCACCAAGATAGAAGTGAAATAAACAGCAAACACACCACTGACAGCCTGGAGGTGGCTGTTTGCCTGTATCATTACATTATATACTCACATAGCCTTTGGAGGTGTGTCTTCATGTCACTGGACAAATGAGACAATTGGGTTACACTCAGAGAAAGGAAGAGACTGCATGTTAGTTGCATGATGGGAACATGGCAAAGCCTGAATGAATCTGAAGTAAAGCTCATGAGCCTAGACAGCCCTTCCAGGGAGAGAAGCTGTGGCCCTGTAGTGTGCTAAAGAGATTGGCCAGTACTGGCTGGATTCTCATTTGGCCCTGTAGTGTGCTAAGAGATTGGCCAATACTGGCCACATTCTCATTATTTTCAGAGATTCTAGTTCATTTCTTAAAGAAAAACATCTAGGAGAGATTCCCATAGTTCTTCTACATGTTTTAAGATACGCATGCTTTCTTAGATGGTTTGACAAACAGCTTCACTAGCTTTAGGCTTTCATAGTGTCTTTTCAGAATTGATGCAAAGGAAAACGTAACTTTAAGATGTACTCGGGAACCCAATCCTTTTAAAACACTGCTTGATGGCACCCACATTATTTGCTAGAAGGTTTTCAGAGGTACAGAGTCCCAGCTGTGCGCTGAGCACCAAGGCAGGGCTTAAGATCATGTAGATGAACAGACAGCAAGGTCAGTCTTCGCTCCGGTTGAACTTTCACTTCAGATGGGAATGCAGACCCTAATCATTACACAGATAACACTGTAATTTTAACAACAGGAAGAGCTATGGGAGGAGAGGAAATCTTTTAGAGGCAATTTTAATAGGAAGAGTATGCAGCGGGGAAGGGATTGTCATGAAACATCTTATGACTGTGACATTTATCTCAGAAAGATAGTAGAATTTGTCCAGCCCAAAAGGGGGGGACTCTTCAGGGAGGGAACACTGTAGGCTGTCGCCTGGCATATCAATTCCTGACCTTTAGTTTTTAATACCTTCTTACTCTTTGATTTTGATACCAATTATTATTTTTTAATACCCACTCTTGCTTTGATTCTGATATCAGTCTCATTCTACTCTGTGTCTATTTCATTTCAGATAAGACATTATTGTCTTGGACTTCAACCAGGAGCCCTGCCTCCTTTATCTGTCTTTTGATATGGTTTGTAGCTTTTTCTGTTGCTTTTTATATGCCTTTTGGTTTCATTTTTCTCTTCTAGTCTTGTGCTTGCATGTTAAAACCTAAGATGAAGAGGTTTTAGAAAAACATTTATTTTTTTTCCATTTCAGAAAACCCTACTTGTATTGAGGAAGGGTTCTCTGAGATGCAGAGTAAAATTTAAATTGGATCTTTTATTGGATACAGCTGCTTGTGAGCATAAGAAAATATCAGCCATTTATTAAAGAAACCATGTGAAAATGCAGGGCATGTTTGCAAAGCCTTATTATAGTACAAAGGCAATTGCTGCTTTGTTTACTCGGTCTGTGGCTAAGTCATTATAATGATGCTGTTTCAGAAAATAAAAGTGTGCAGACTCAGATGTCAGAATAATTGCTTCCATTTCATTTAAGGATAATCCAAATCTTGAAACCATCTCTGCCATATACATTGCCTATTTTGTGCTGTCCAGCTCCCATTTTTCCTATTCTTAGACAATACTTCTTGTATTACTGTGTTGGTTAGAGTTAATAAATAAACTGGTACAATAAATAAGTGGTAAATTTCCATTTCTGACCCCCACTGAGATGGCTCAATGGATAAAGGAAGCACTTGCCACCAAGCCCAATGACCTGAGTTTGATGACCCGGGTACCACATGGTGAAAGTTGTCTTCTTGCCTACTCATCTTTTCCCCAAATTAATTAATTAATTAATTAAAATGTAATAAAATTGTAAGAAATTTCCAACATTTGAGACTAATAAAAGTGTGGTTTGTTTAAGGGACAGAGTTTCTTTCTGAATAGATGTACTCATTCAGTAAGAGTTGATGCATTTTCTATCATCATAGTTCTAATGAATTCTAAATGTTTAGTCTGTTTATGTTAAGCTGGCTGATGGGAAAATGCATTTAAGCTATGTAAGATGTTGTTGGGGTAAGCCTTTTATGCCATCAGCCAGGACTTTATGATATGAGCATGCCTAGCCTCAAGAGAAGTTGGGAAGCATATTCTAGTTGCCTGCTAAGAAGAAAACAACTAGTATTCTGTGTTACAGATGTATTTCAATAGATGCTAAGTACATGCCAAAAAGATTAAGAATGTACATCAGCCTTCAAATACACACACACACACACACACACACACACACACACACACACACAGAAACAGCTTATGGCCTAAGCTAGTCCAGGCAAACTGAGACCTCATACCTTTCTTGAGCAAGCGGCTATGTTGCATGTTCTTACCTTTGGGGACAAGCACTGAAATATGTGGTCCTACTTCAGGCTTCTTCAGAGTTAAGGGAGTTTGAGGAAGGACACTTCAGAGTAGTTAACACTGTAAACCAAGCCGAGAATATGCAAATAAATAAAACAGATTGTAATTGTCTTCTTAGCGGTTGGGTCAAGTTTTTGCTGAAGTTGTATCTTGCTTCCCAGTCATAGGAACTGGTTTAATATTTAATTTTAATTAAGCTCTTTGGTTTAAATTCATCTTGAAATAGAATTTCTGTTCTTGAAAGATATCTTCCACTTAGCATCATAAGTACACAATTTTCAAAAGTCTTTGGAAACATGTATAATTTAAGAGACTTTATTTGGTACATGATTTACTTGGGGAAATAGCTTGTGTCTTAATTTAAAGCATTGTAGTTACATCTGCCTGCACACTTGCTAGTTCAGCAGAGCCTTTGTATATGTTTCTATTGTGCTTTTAAGTTCCATCTGGGACAGATCCTATTATACACATAGAGTTCTCCAATGACCACTTCCTCGACTTTATCCTTATTGGAAATATTGATCATTTCACTGTTTAGTCAGATCTTTTACACATTGGGTTTCAAATGTTGTCCAAGGAGGAGCAGCAATCAATCTTCTCCAAGTGACTAAAGCCATGGGAGAGATAACAGACTACATTTTTATTCAACCTTTCCTGATAATGATTCACCCAAATCTGTTTGTCAAAGTTCTGATAGTACACACTGATCCTAAATATGTGCTGTCACAAGTAACCTATTTTCAGGGTTTCCTTGGTACTGAAAAATACATAAACAGCCGGAGGGGGGCTGATTTGTCTTATAACCATGTAATAGAGAATAGATTCAGATTATCTGAATAGGCTTAAATTGAAGTTTATTTTTCATGTATGAAAATATCTGAGGTGGTATTGAGTCTCTATTCTTGGAATTCTTCAAGAATTCAGGCTCTTTCCATTCCACTGTTTCCATATCATGACTCACTCCAGGTCTGAATGTCAGCTAGCATGAAACTGGAAAGGGAACACAAAACATACTAGTTGGAATAGGTTAGAGAGTGAAACAGTAACTATAATTCTTCAGAGTATTGATGGTTTCTTTTTTGCTTTTATTACATGCTTTCCACAAGTGTCTGGGGTTCTTGAAGTTTCTTCTGCTCAGCACCTCTGATGAATCTTCACCATTTTCTGGGGCCTATGGTTGGAAAAGAACAAACTGGAAAATCTTGCTTCAGCAGTCAAATGACTTTCCCTCCATTGTTGGACAGAACTGAACCTCTGGCCACATACAGCTTCAAGGAGTTAGTACAGTTCTCCAATGGAGTGAGTAGCAGGCTATGGCAATTACTGTAAGGAGTACAGTTCTTCAAAGCCTTTGAAAGGTGTGGCCTGGAAGTTGCACACAGCAATTCTATTCACATTACTGCAAATTGGAATTTAGGCACATTATTACCCAAGCCAAAACGGAAGCTGGTGGATGTTGTCGTTATTCTTGTCACAGTGACTAAGACCCGTAGCATTTCCTTTGATTCTTAGAGTTCCCACCTGCTCACACTACTCACTTCTTACATAGGAGCATTTTTTTTTCTCTATGGAGCTTAGCACATTAATGTTATAATTTTGTATATATTATATTTTGATCATTTTCTTTCCACTATCCAAACTCCTCCCTATCTCCTTAGCAACCCAACTTCATTTCCCTTTTCTCTCTCAAAAAGAAAAAAGCAAAACAGAAAAACCCCAAAACTCTAGGAAGACAAAAAAAAAATCTAAACCAAAATGAAAACAAAGCAAAAAGTATACAAAACCGTGAATTTCGTTTTGTGCTGGTCAACCACTCCTGGACCTGCAATGTCCTGTGTCGTGCCATTGGAGTAAACTAATTTTTTTTTCAGCAGATATCAATTGCAGATAACTTTCTGGTGAGGGGGTGGGACTTTGTGCCCACTTCCTCTTCTCAGTGCTGGGGTTTAGTGGGTTTGAATCTGTGTAGGTCTTGTGTGCTGTCACAGACTTTGTGACTTCATGAGAGTGTGAACATTTTTGTGTCTAGATAACACTGTCTCCTTCAAGTTAGCTACCACCTCTGGCTCTTAGAATCTTTCTGCCTCCTCTTCCTCGTAGATCTCAGAGCCTTGAGGGGAGGGATTTGATAAAGACATCTCAGTTAGGATTGAGTGCTCCAGACTCTCTCACTCTCTGCACATTGTCCAATTGTGGGTCTCTGAAATACAGTTATTTTAACTGGTCTGATAACCACAATTCATACCAAGTCTAGCATTTTTTTTCCTTCTTTGGATCATCCGAGTATATTTCTTCCTTGCTTTACTCTATTCTCGTATTTGTGTTGATGTTGTTGAAAGTTAGATATGCTATATTGGCTAATAGAGACTGGGGTAAAAAGATTTTAAGGATATTTTTAATGTGTTCAGAGATTTTACTCTGCTTATTTATACTAGCTGCTACTGCTTAAGGGTTCCATTTCCCTCTGATGTTCTTAGTTGTTTTTTGTTTTTTTTTTTCTGTATCTTCTTCTTAAAGAGCATCGTTGTTATAGTGCTTAGTTGTAGTCCCCTCTTGTTATACAGGATGGTAAGGGGCAGACAAGAGAAATATTTATGGTCTGGTGGTTCCCTCTCACTGTTCCATTTAACATGTGCCCTGAGCTATGGTCTTTGCAGATGCTTCTTAGCTTTCTGCATTTCTTATGGAGGCAGGGACAAGGCTGGGAATTGATAGCTCCCATTTCCTCTATTAATTAGGATTTGATTAGTTTACCTTAAGCATTCATTGGTGGAGAAGATAAAGGCCTGGATATATTTAAAAGTGATCATTCATTCCCTCTTCCTATTGTAAGGAAAAAGGAAGTTTGCTGTGATTTTTTTCCATGAGAACTTGGACTCTTCCAAGTATAATTCATGAACTATAAACCCTCTCTACAAGTGGTATCTCTGGATCTCACTCAAGCTGCTCTGTGATCAGCTTATAGTAGTTTATCAATTGCAGTTTTAAACGTGCCCACCTACTTCTGCATTCAGCAGCTCCTGGGCATTGTTAAGCCTTGATCCTCTGTGCTTGCCGTCTTTTAGGTTTTGAGGCTTCTGTTTTATCTATAACCTCAACTGTGTAATGGACCAATGAAGACTTGTGAATGTAAGTTATTTATATGTCACACTGGAGTGTACTGTGGAGAGTGTGTCTGCCATTTCAGTGAAATCAGTTGATTAATCCAGTTTTACCCAAAGGCCTTGTGTCCACTAATGCTTAGTGTTTGGCTACCATATTCTAGGAAGACAGGAATGGGTGATGGAGAGGAAAGGTTGTCTGAATATCACCACCACAGTGCAGCCTCAGATTCCACAGTTCAGGTTTCTGTTAAAAAGTCTAGAAATCTCACTAAAAAATCAAATCTGCATTTGAAAGTTTTAAGCATGGAGAATCTGAATGTTAGTTTATATTTGTGTTAGTAAAGTTTGATATTTGTCTCTCCCCCTCCCACCTCAACACACACTACAACTCTGAGAGCTATGGGAAGTCCAATGAATGGGCGTCAGAGAGGGGTAGATAACATGAAAGCTAACCTTCCCTAGTCTCTAGCACACGTTGGGGAGGTACTAATTAGATGACATTTGAAAATTTAATCTTGTAATGGGCAAAGCTTTTGTTACTAATCTGAAGGCAGAGAACAACTGAGGGATTGGGCAAGCCATGGGAGCTGTAGGATAGCACGTCTTTCTTTTTAACAGACTCGAATATTCACCCCAGCACACTAGTTGCTAGTTAAACCAAAAGCAAAAGCAAATGGATGGACAAAAATGTATTTTATACTGACTTTTTTGAAGCCTGGCATAGCTATCTTATGTAAGTTCATAAGAAAAGCACGGTGCGCTGAAGTTTGAAAAGTTGTGTTCTTGACAAACGCCTTCAAGCATTTCCTCCCCACTTTGTCCCTTTATTCTGTTCCTCAGTGGCTGGGTCTCCAATAATCATCTGGAGCATCAGGACAGAAACTGGTTATACTTTAGGCTGAAGGGGAAACGAAGCTAAAACACTAATCTTCTATATTTTATTAAAGGCTTGTTTTTATGGTTTATACTTGTATAAATAAGTTTCTGTTTTATTTAATCCACTCATTTTAAGAGCTTCTCCTTTTTTTCTAGTAAAACTTAATTATAAATTGTATAAAATTTATCTGTGATTATATACAAGGAGTGGGATTCAGTGGGGGTAGGTTTGAAGGTCTGAAGTGGTAGGAAAGAGAAAACATGATACATTCTGGGTTTAGCTTTTTCAATAAACCAATATAAAGAAAGAAGCTTGCACCCAAGTGAGTTCTTCTACTTAAACTAGACAGAAAGGCACTGTTTGGACTCAGATCATTCAAGGAGTAGAATACAATGTGGGATTGAATATTCAAGGCATTTTATTAGGAAAATTAGCTCTGTAGGAGAAGATATTGTGGGATTCCAGTAAGGCTGGATGACTCTCATGCAAATGAATCTAGAAAAAGAGATACAAATGAGGAAGTTGGATAGAAGGAACTTGGAATGTCAGACAGCTGAAGGAATTTAGGAAAAGGCATCAGGATTTCTAGGAGACGCAGCTGACTCTGAGGAAGCCTTTATTTCTTAAGATAAGTCTACATTAATGTCCCATTACACTGGTACTGGCTGGGGGAAAGCACACACATGGCATGGCCTTGGCACAAACCTTGCTGAGAATTTTAGATCCCTTGCTGAGAATTTCAGAGTTCTGCTGGTAGAGCCCTTGAAATTATAACCTGAACTAGTTGGCTTCTGATGCACATTCTCACAGCCACAACCAAAGTAAAAAGTAAGTAGCTTCAAATATTAGGCACCCAGATGGATGTTCACCATGGGCCACTGTGTAAAGGGGTTGGAATCACGGTGAAATGGTTAGATCAGGAACATCCAGTGGAAGAATTTCTTACAAAAGGATGGAGAAGTTTGTGAATAACGTTATATCAGGAACCACCTGGAAGGAGATGCTTCATTATCTCTATGTGTACACTGGGAAGGTGGCTCAGTCAGTAAAGTGTTAGTAGTAGAAGCAAAAGGACCTAGTTCAATCCTCAGAATGCACTTTAGAAAAGCTATGTTTGGTGGTTATTTGTTATTCCAGAACTGGGAGAAGGAGACAGGCAGGGCCCTGGGGACCATCAAGCTAGATCAGAGATTTCTAGGACAAGTGAGAGACACCTCCCCCCACCACACACACACACACACACACACACACACTGCTACCACCAGCAGCAGCAACACTACCTAAACAAGATGAGGAAACCTGAAGAATCATAGTTGAAGTGGACCGCTGACATTTTTGCACGTGTGCACTCACACATACATGCAGAAAGATCCTGATACGGATGGAAATACAGAGGATGAGGTCCAAAGAGCAAATTGAACCCAACATCCGCTGGAGTAAACAGGCTCCGTGCAGTGTCTGCTCCACAGAAGTGATCCAACATTACTGATTTTAGCCATGTTTTAAATGTGAAACAGGAGAGTTCTACGTGATAACAGCAAGTTGATCATAAAAGTCATCCTAGAAGTGTGTGTTTAACAGTGTTAACGTATTATGTGATATGTGATGATTCTCAGTCAGAATGAGTTTAATATTTCTATGTTTCTCTTAGGGTTCATAGCAATTGATATAGTTCCAATCACACACTCATTGGAAACATTTTAAATTAAAAATGACATTACTTTTGGGGTAGTGTTAGGTCAATGGAAGCACTCGTAAGAATTACGGCAGACAAGTAAGGGTTTGATCAGACCTCCCTGTCCACTTCCCCTGTCTTTCTGCTTAGCTTCCAGTGCCATTAGGTAAGGTGCACTGACCCGACCTCTGCCCTTACCCGTACTATAGCTCAGGGTTTTACAAGAAAACTATCCCCAGGTCATTAGTCCAAGGCTGTAAGCCTCACAGACTGTTAGCCAGCCAACTCCAAATGCAAACAGCTCAGCACAAAACAGAAACAAAAATCCAAGACAACACAGCACCTCTAAAACTGACTGATACCTTTAGATATGGTGGACCACAAGGAGAATGACCTCAAAGAACATCCAGACAAAGAATTTAAATGAATGCTTATAGCGATGTTCAGAAGAGAGAACACAGATAAATGTCATAAAGAAGTTAGCAGAAAAATAGATTTCCTATATGCACCTTAGCCCCACCCAGGCACATTGGCTCTTTTAAACCCTCTTCTAGACCCACATAGATGGGCAGTAACAGGGCCAGGGGTCTTCTTCCTATGACCTTTTGTTGTCTCCCCAAGAATGACTGCTTCCGGAAATCAAAACATGGTGTTGGAGACCTAGGTGACAAGCGAAGGAAGCATTGACAGTGTGGAATAATATAAAGAGCTAAGCAGTATAATTTACAACTCTGAATTTATATTCCAGTGAGCCAAATGTTGGGCAAAAAATGAGATTCCAATAATATCCAAAGGAAGGCGGAGACTGGAATTTCTGCAGGCTGTATAAAGCATAGGCAATACTTTGTAGGAAGTAGGCTAGATCTAGAGGTGTCAGGATGCAGCTAGTGGGCCTTGAGTTGTCAGAGGGAGAGAATGATGGCTGGAATTTTGTTAGGACTATTTTTCATAGGTCATTGACCTCATGAACGTTTACTGGGAGGGCAACTATTCTAGGGATAGGGCCACTTCACTTTTATGGAAACATTTAAAGGCTCCTTTGAGCCTCTTACTCTAAACTTTGTGACATCAGAAAATGTTATCTAGAGACCAGCATGATCTTTATTCGTGGGTAAGAAGTAACATCTTGAATGTACAATGTTGGGAGTGACATGGTAGATTTGTGGAGTGAAATAATTTTGTTTTGATATCATTCTTCATCTACAAGTGGAAAGAAACACCATGACAACCTGTCTTTGCTTTATAAATATTCTTATTCCCTCTTTTAACATTTATTTTTATTTTTAATTAGGTGTAAATGTGTGTGTTTGTATGGGTTTGTGTATGCTTGCACGGATATCCGTGGAGGCCAGAGCCAACACATCTATTACAGAACGCATGTATCATGATGATTCTCAGTGTTGTAAGGAATCTAGAGAGAGAGTTGGCTATGGGTTGTATTATGCTTTCAATCTGACTCTGCTAGACAGTAGACTTCCTTTTCAGCCTTTTCTGTTGACAAACACTACACGTCTTCTTCAAGAATCCAGTACCCTACTGCATCCATTCCATAATTAAAACCGTAAAGTCCCACCATGCAAGGCTCACTGATCTCGTTGATCCCTGGTAAGACCTATTGGGACCAGATGTTTTATAAATATCAGTCAATTAAATGAGATAGTAAATTTTTATTAGTTTTAGTGATGAGAAGATTTTATATATATATATATATATATATATATATATATATATATATATATATTTGATCAATTGTGATAATTATTCAATATCCACCGATAGTTTATACAGTCAGTTTTCTGAGGTGAAGTGTTATGTACAACTGGAGTAATAAATTCAAAAAAGAAATATGCTCTAAGAGTTGAGGAAGAGGCCCTAGATGATATGTCAAGGGTTATTGTAATTAACATTTGCTGCATGCTTATGTTATGTTAGATACTTCATATGAACTATCTTGTCCACTTAGTTGTCACTGTGAGACTATATGGAATGTATTTTTGGGCTGCCTTTTTCTCCACAGTGATGTAGTTCTGCTCTTTCTCCCTTGACATGCTCGAAGACCTCGTTTTTTCCCCTTGCCACTGAAGGATGTGGGGATATAATTAGTTCTCACCCTTGGATAGGAACACAAGTGTTATGAGTTGCTTCTGAGCCCCTCATAGATAGCAGCTCATTCCTTTGCCCTGTCTACTTCCTGAAAGCAGAGACAAAGCCCTAGAAAATAATAAAGCTGTGTGATAAAATTCTAAATAATGTAACCATTTTACAGGAAGGAAACATTGAGGCAGCAACATCAAGTACCTATCACAGAATTAGGCTATGGGGAAACCAGAATTCTGTTATATGATTCAGCTCTCACGTATTCATAAGTGCACAGCTCATCATATAAACTCAAGTCATTAGTCTCTGTTTCTTCTGAGATGTTAAGTGTTGAGACAGAGTAAAACTGTCTTTTAGCCAAGTACTGGGGAAATAAGTTAACACATTTAGAATAGCCTACAAAGAACATAGCATAAAGTAAATCAAAATTATGGTAGTGTGTGTGTGTGTGTGTGTGCGCATCTGCTGCTTGTCTAAGATTGCAGGGTGTATGGGGAGCAAGCACAGAATACTTCTGGGACACCTGAGCTTCGGAACAGTACAGCCAAGATCTACTAAAAGACAAGATTGATCAGGATTCTGTACATAATAAAACTATTCTTATGAGATGCAGACAATCAGAAATAGTAGGGTTCAAGCTATCAATTTAGCTACTCTTTGGATTACGGTGTATATAGTAGTTTGTGAGTCTGTTTTCTTATCTGGAAAAATGGACATAACACTGTGTACTGTTTGGTTTTGTGGATCAACTCGACACAAGCTGGATTTATCACAGAGAAAGGAGCCTCCCTTGAGAAAAATGCCTTCATGAGAACCAGCTATATAATATTTTCTCAATTAGTGATCAAGGGGGGAGGGCTCAGGCCATTGTAGGCGGTGCCCTCTCTGGGCTGGTAGTCTTGAGTTCTACAAGAAAGCAAGTTGAGCAAGGCAGAAGAAGCAATCCAGTAAGCAGCATCCCTACTTTGCCTCTACATCAGCTCCCACCTTCAAGTTCCTGCCCTGTGTGGGTTTCAGTCCTGACTTCCTTTGGTGATGAACAGCAATGTGGAAGTGTAAGCTGAATAAACCCTTTCCTCCCCAACTTGCTTCTTGGTCATGATGTTTTGTGTAGGAATAGAAACCCCGACTAAGACACACTGACTCCAACCACTTTGCTGAAATTATGTTGAGGATAGAAAGCAATCGCATCTACGGATGCAGTCTAGGTACTGCACAGTCAAACACAAGTGTTTTTTCTGTGACATCCTTATGGTTCAGTTGCATCTGTAGCTCTGTAGCTGAAAGAAGCTCTCAGTGCCAAGAAGCAAGAAAAAACAAACAAACAAACAAACAAAAAAACCCCACAGCATCTTATTTCCAGTAGGATGAAGGAATGACGTGTGTGATCAGTGCCAAGTGCTTGTTACTTACAACTCTTTTCAATGTTGATGGTTCTTTGCCCAGAACTGGCCCACGAATTAATTAATTAATTGGATTGTTTGTTAATTCAAACCTAGCAATGTGGTAGATCCTGAGACTACGTCAATGAAATAAGATACAGACTTAACCTCTCTCACACACTTAATACTCAAGTGGCTATCACATAGTAAGGTGGTAGATGTGGTAACAGAAGTAAGTTCATGGCAATCTGGCATTGCGAAGGATTGGGATTTATCATATCCTAAGGGACATGTAGGGCTCAGATATAGATTGCTACTAAGATGACCCTATGAGTCTTGAACAGTGAGTGGGAGACAGTAAAATACAAGTAAAATAGTTGAGGGAGGAGGGGAAAGAAAGGGTTATCAGAATGAGAGCTGAGGAGATTAGAAGTGCATCATGACATCATAAACAGCTAGATATTCCAGGAGTGTAACGTGTGTGTGTGTGTGTGTGTGTGTGTGTGTGTGTGCATGCACACCCACGCACCAGTAAAAGGATAAGGGGAGCAAATTACTAAAATTTTATTCTGCATGAAAATATTGGCAGTAAGTGACAATAAATGCTGTTGATATAATTTATCTGAAGTAATGAGAATTAGAATTGTGGCTATGGCAGGTAGGATTTAGTTTAATAGGGACAGAAAGCAGTATGTATTCTGGATGGAGACAGTGTGGTTGAGGAAGTATTATAGGTAAATTCTAAGTTTCCAGTTTGAATAATAATGAAGTTGATTTTTTTCCCTCCAGTTGTAACTGGGAATGCTGAAGCCATTTGCACGTAGCGGAAGGAAATAGGTTCAATGCTGTCTTTATTGAGTGTGAAAGCAAACTGTGAAATGGCAGCAGGCCTATGAGAACCAGATGGTTCCCAGTTCTTAGAAGCTTGTGGCTTCAGTTCCATTCACTGCCAGAACTTCCTGGACCTGCCTAGATGGTTCGAACAGTCAGGAACGGGCCAGTTGTAATCCAGTGCGGACTTTTCCTTCTCTAAAGCAGGCACTTTCCTTGTTCTCTGTGACAGTTGTAATCAAGACTGATTCTTCTCTCAATCTCTCTATCCTTAGTTCTGGGGAGCATCTCTCTGGCCCTCCTGGGTGACAAGTGAAAATCCGGATGTGGAATTTTGCATCCTCTGGAAGGGAAAAGCCCAGTGTAGGGAGAAAAGGAGGGAGAAATGTAAGGAGTTTGGGGGCCTGGGTTTAGTTTCTTCCTGCCTCTGATTGAGTAAGTATGCTTATTCTTTAGGCCTCCCTGTTCTTGTGGATTCAATGGTAAATTGAGATTCATTGCCATGAAGATTTCATTAAAGTCGTAGGGTTCTAGGAACCATCTAGAATGTATTTCTGTTTCATGATGCTAACTTTGAGCCCTGAAAATTAGTATAGTATGAAGCATTAGCCTCTATTTTAAAAAAAAGAAAGCAAAGGTGCAGATCTTCTAAATGGCTGAGTTCCTGGAAACTGGTCATAAATCTCTATGCACACTCATTTGCAACCTGGATTCCCATTAACCCAGGTCTCTGTTAACCAACCCTGCGCACACACTGTAATCTCTGAGTGGGGCTGTAAGTTTATGTCCTTAGTGTGTTGATGATTGATATTCAGCATGGTTGCCTTGAAGCAATGTGGGACTCCAAAGTCATTAAAGGCAGAGGAAATTGTGTCCAGCCCAGTTTCAAAGGTGAACTGTGTTGCTTTCATATGATTTGGAAGTCATTAATCTATGTGGGGCATATATCAGGACTCTCTGACCTTTATGTGAAGAGAATTTTTTAATTTCCGTGAGACAGATAACTCTGATTAGCCAGAACTTCCTTTAAACCTGAATATAGTAGATAAGAGGTTTTCATATTTACCTTCGAGATCCAGGGCTGTATTCAGCTTAGTTTCATTCTCACTGGATATTAAACAAAGGGAAGATGGTGCAGATATTTGAGGAACAGCAAAAAACACATTTGTATTAAAAATCAGGAGACCCAGTTAGGGTCATGGATCATAGAAATGAACTGTGTGAGCTTGGATAGACTACCACGTTCAGAATGAGAGGTTGCAGTAGATAATTGCTCGGGTCCATGTTGTTGTGAACCGGAATACATATATTCTAAATGCTTCAGTTCAGTCCAGAGCTATGTTCTATTCTGTTTGTCACTTAAGCTCTTATCTAGTCAGCATAATGTTAGGCTCATTTCAAGAAAGCTAAGACTTGGAGAGAGACTGTTGTGAATGGCAGAGTTAGATGTGCCATTTAGGCCCAGTGGGCTTTCCTTTTCCAAAGCTATTTTCCTGTGTCTCTTATGAGCATGGCACAGGCTAGAGATGTAGAGAATGAGGGTCCGTGCCTGCCATCATCTCTCGAGAGGATGATATACATGTCGGTGTCATCTCCATGGCTTTTGATTGTTGCTTTCCATCTTCTCCTACATCTGATCATGTATCCTGGCAGTTGTGAGTCTGTAATGTGAGGATCAGATCTGCCTGCCTGTCTCAATAGCTGACAGTTTATCTCTGGATGTTTTTTAGGTGCCTTGGATAAAGGTAATATAGATATAATGAAAGAATGGATTCCTTTCTGACACTTGTAGAAAAGAATGAGACTCTCCTTTAAAAATGTGATATTTAAAGCAGCCTGTCTCCACATATATGCTTTGTAGAAGTAACTTGATGTTTTAAGATGAAAGAAGATTTCAGTGGCCAAATGAATTTAGAAGGTATTCTATTCATTAATATAGAGAAAACTCTCAGAACCTTTAATACAAGAAGGTTCATTATGAACATAATGCAGAAAGCATTCGCTCTTTCCCCTAGTTACACTCTGGTCCCAACCAGTGTTGCTAGGCTAGTTTCAAATTAAGTGGTTTTCTAAACAATGGTCTAAAGCAGAGTGACTGTATCTTATACTCTTATGTGCTCATTACTTTTACAAAAGAAATTGTGCTCAGTTCTCTTCGATGACCTATTGATCTGTATTTATACAATGAGGAAGTTGAGACACAGATAAGCTAAGAAATAGACTGTAGAAACTCAGCCTGTATCCATTGCCACATTAAGTATCAATTTTCAGCTGTTCACTGCCTTTAACTAAGGGCACAATGGTCTCTTCTGAAGACCCCTGACTTCACAGAGACCTGCACAGAGCCAGATGGAGGAGACATCATGGTTCACAGCCAGTGGTTCTCTCCACCCATGTTGCTCCTTTTATTTTGCCTTTTGGGACTTCTGAGGACTTCCTCAGTCTTTCGGAAAAAGGGCTAGTCTCTGGGTCTGTGAATAAGGAAGCTATTGTAAGCCTTCTGGTCTTCAAGAGACCTGAATTATACATCTTCTGATATTAGGAATGATAAGCATCTCAGCAGCAAGGAAAAAGTCTGTGTGGCATGTGGAAGAGGAGCTTGGTCTAAAGGTCTACATCTTGGATGCGTTTCCATGGTATTGGGGTTCTGTAGGGTGTTTTATTTATGCTGTTTGATTTGTGAGAGTTAGCAATGCCATCTGGAGTGAATGGGGCATTAAAATCTGTGGAAGTCTTTCCTGTGGTCCAGCTCCAGCACCCATTTACTATAAGTGTCTGAACAAACCATTTTAGGATCCAACACTCATTTTTTTCTTATCTACTTTGTAGCGTTGCTGGAAGATTACATTTGATAATACATGCATGATGGCTGGAAATATGGTTGATGGCCAATGGATTGTTACTGCTATTGGTATAACTTGCTTACCTCTGTGTGTGCCTCTCTCTCTCTCTCTCTCTCTCTCTCTCTCTCTCTCTCTCTGGAAGACAATATTTTGTGCTGCTTTGGTAAAATGAGGACCAAAGGAATCTTACAGATTCTTAAATTATTTTTTCATAGAACAGGCTTCTGGTGATCTGTATGTAGCCTTCTTTGATTCCTCTTTTTGAAGATGGGCAAATTCGTAGCCATGTGAAAGCAGAAAAACATCCTTAATTCTGTTTTTTTCATGGGGTGAGCTGGCACTCTTTGGGTGCCAGCTTATCTTCAGGTTTGGTGAGTGAAACTGAATCCAATGAATAATTAGGAGAATAATATAGCAGGTCATCAGTGTCTTCCTCAGGCTTCTGCATGAACATGTACATGTGGGCATATCACACACACACACACACACACACACACACACACACACACACAACTGGCAGGGAGATGTTAATAGATGTTAATATTGCTCAAATACACCTCCACCTTTTCTTACTTCATTGTCTTCCCCTGTTACACGTTTACACATTCATCCAACAGTGATTATCTTGATGTCCTTATAGAGATGAGTTTGTAGGACCAGGAGAGGCCAGGTTGGGCCTAAACGTTAGGCTGCCATGGAAGAAACAGAGTAGGAAGGAGGTCCTACACACAAAAGAGGAGTCATATTTGGGATCCACTTGAGGAAAATAGAATGGCAGCACTTACAGGGTACTGGGGTGTGAACCTTGAGGGAGTTGTTTCACTACAGTGTGACTTCTGGGATTCCCACTTAGATGATTAGTAAATACTTTCCAGGCCTCGCTGGAGAGAATTGATTTAACTACTGAAGTCTATTCTAGGGTCCTTTAACTAGGTTGAAATGAAGCATTAATAGTATTTGGTTGAAAACATCAACGTTAGCTTTTAGTTCATCAAAATGTAAATTATGTTTTAAAATCAACTTCCATGAATATATCTTAAAAGCACATGTTACCAGCTATGGGTATACATGGGTATGGGATGTATGTATATCAGGTGAGCAATATACAGGTGAGGAGATGAGCAATATGATTGACTATAATAACTAGACTCCGGGACCTAGTTGCTTGTGCCTTTATTCCAATCACAGCATGTCACTCACCAGCTCTTCTTAACCTCTCCTTATCTCAGCTCTCCTACTGGCCTTGTGTGGCTAAAAGCTGCACAGGGCTTCGGGGTTTAATAGCTAGGGTAAGTTTACCATTTTGTGGCACAAAGTGTATTTGTATGCATATGCATCTGCCAGCACCACCCCTCTCCAGAGATTTTCATCATCTTCAACTATAAAAAGAAGATTTTACTGCCACCTTCACCAGACTCCTCTGAAGAGTTTGTGTATCCATTTTTTTTTTTTTTTTTTTTTTTTTTTTGAAAAAAATATTAAAAACATTAAGAGGATAACATGCTCTGAGTTTGGGCAGCTACTCAAGTGTGTTTGATGACTTTCTTATTTCATAATCCAAAGTTATGGTTTTCCACTTCTCAGTTCCTTTGACAGTAATGGAGTCATGGAACAGCTTGGCTATGAGATATGTTTATAGTTGGGAAGATATTTCTTATACTTCATTCCTAGTGCGTTAAGCCCTTGCTTTGTCCACAAACATATTCCTTCAAAGCAGATACCATTAGGAATACTTATGTTCAACTTTCTGCTTACCAGAAAAGAGGACAGATCCAGACCCTGCACTGTTTTTCTTAAGCTATTTCTTTTAAAGAAAATAATATTATAAAAAATATACTACTGTATCATTTGCTTTGCATTCTCTAGCTCAAATTATTTTGGTTTAATTATTCCCAACAAAATAGTGTCCATTCAAAACATGGTCCTTATTCTTTCGACAAGTCTGTCTTCCTCCCAAGATGCACATACGTGAGAAATTATTCCTCTATCCTGTTGTTGATGGCAGCTCTGTGAACTTAATGAAGGACACTTCCGTCTCTTGTGGCAGTTATTGGCCTAAGAATTAACTTATGACCAATTTGGGTGACAGAAAGTCTACTAGGACTTTTAGAAATCTTTGTTCTTATTTTGGGAATTCCTTTTGGAAACAATTGCCCCTTTCTTATGAATGCTATTGTAGATGGATGCCCAGAATTTCTGTAAGCATCCCATACCCAGCCTGAGCAGGAGGCTGATACATAGATATGCATTCAGTTTACTGCAGAATACTGAGTTTAACGTGATTTATGTTGCATTTGAGGTAATTAATTTTATTGTCACTTGACTGTGCCATCTTATGTGGTCAGACTTTCTGGATACTTTCATAAGAGTATTTTTGATGAGATTTGAAATCATAGTGCTTGGGTCTTAGAGAGAATTCTGCAGCAGACATCCTCCAGATTTGAACTGGAGCATATGGTAGCATATGGTCTCTGGTCCACTGGTTTATACTGCAGATTGTGTACATGGAATCCTCCACAATTACCATGTTAGTTTTATATCACTGACAAAATGTATGATATAGAACAATTTAAAGAGAATGATAGGTTTATTTGGATAAAAATTTAGAGGGGCTTATTCCATAGTTTGCTGACCTCATTGTTTTTGGGTTGTGAGACAGTACTTTATGGAAGAAGGTATGAGGGAAACAAGATTTCTTACTTTGTGGTACCCAGGGATTAGAGAGAGATGGAAAACATAAGGCATAATGTACAGCTTCCAAGAACATGTGTCTAGCAACTGGTTTCCCCTACTACCTAACATTTTCCCCTAAAACAAAACCAATTTTAATATTTGAGCCTGTAAGATTTCACATATGAACCACAGTTATTTCATGACCCACCTCCATCTCTTTCCCTGTCTCTGTCTCTGTCTCTGTCTCTCTCTCTCTCTCTCCATATATATATATATATATATATATATATATATATATATATACACATATACATACATATACATATGTGGAAAACTTTAGAATAGCATTTGTGAGCAGACTTCATTTGTGAACAGAACCATGTTGTGACAGTTGTTTTTTTTTTTTTTTAAATAGCTTTTATCTTCATTTACCCCTTCAATTTTTATTTTTATGTAGGCGTGTTTTTCTGAATGTATGTTTGCCTACTCCTTGCAAGCTTGGTGTGGTGAAAGTCAGGAGAAGGTATCAGAAATCCCCTATAACTGGAGTTGTAGGTGGGTGTGAACCACGTGAGTGTTGGGAATCAAACCCAGGTTTTCTGCAGTAGCAACAAGAGTTTCTAACAGCTGAGCTGTCTCTGAAGCCTCTGACAGTTTGACTGTGAATTCAATTAGGTTTAGAATCACGTATGAGATTGTTCATGGTTTTTGAGAGCATTTCTAGA
Source organism: Rhabdomys pumilio (assembly GCA_030674055.1). Lineage (NCBI taxonomy): Eukaryota > Metazoa > Chordata > Mammalia > Rodentia > Muridae > Rhabdomys > Rhabdomys pumilio. The sequence continues at coordinate 40,514,168 of JANHMN010000007.1, read as the reverse complement.
GAGGATTAACTAAGGGAGGGAAGACTCACCCCTTATATTGTAGCACCGTTCTTTTGGCTGGAGGCCCAGATGGCAGAAAAGGAGAGAAATGAAAAAGCTAGCCTAGCATCAGCAGTCCAGTTCCTGTTTTCTCCTGGCTGCCATCAATATGACTTGCTCGCAGGTGCTATGTCTGTCATGGTGGAGTAATGCCTCAGAATCCATGGTCCAAAATAAATCCTTCTTCTTTTACGTTGTTTCTCTCAGGTATTTGGGTCATGTGATGAAAGAATCCTGACACAAAGCATTTGCTTTTTAGTTTTTTGGCTCTGAGATTCCATAATCCTTCATCTTGGTTTTTAATTTTCTCCTAAATGCTTTCTCTACTGTACCATTCCCTGTACTGACTCTTTTGTTATTGAATCTCTTTGAAGGGCAATCCTATTTATCGTGAGATCCTTCACTGGCAACCCAAGCCAGTAGGATTGCTCTAATTTGCACCTTTCCAAAAGTATATGCCCCCAAAATGTCTTTTTCTTATAATGTTACCCAGCTTCAAGTACTTCTTTTTGAAATTTTTATTATATTTTAATTAATATAATTTTAAGTGCATTCATGCATGGCATGGCACATGCTTGTGGAGTTCAGCAGAAATTTTATGGGGCAGTTTTCTCCTTCTACTATCTGAGTTCTGAGGACTGACCTCAGGCCAACAGGCTTGGTGGCAATTGCCTCACCCACTGAGCCTTGTCACCGGTCCAATTATTTTATGACAGTAATGCAGAGCAGACACAATATCCAGTACCCTACAAAATAATTTTGCCTGTGTATCTCCCAACCTTCCCAAAATGAAGCTGGCCAAACAAAATTCATTTCCCCTCCCATATCAATTGTGTGGTATTTCACTAGCAATACTGGGGAAAGTTATAAAATCTTTGCTGGTTTTAGAATCTGGCTCATAAAATGAGTATAGAATAATACAAAGACTAACAAGACAATACATATTAATTACAACAAAATTCTTGGCATACATTGCATAGCATAGGTTATTACTCTTCTTGATTTCTTCTTCAATATCCTAAGCATAGTCAATCAGCTACAAAATCAAAGACCTTTTCTGCAGGTCACAGAACAGTATAATCCTTACAGTAGGTACTCATGGAATATTTGATGAAGTGAGAATATATACCCTTTTCCTGAAACCTAAGATTTATCTTTGATTTTTTTTTGTTTCATTCATTTACTAACCAGCTGAAGTAATCAAGCAGTTAAAACTATTAATTTGACTTCCTAAATCCATTCCACAAAGCTCTCCTAGTCCAGAAAATTATCAACATTTTATTAGCTAGTATAATAGTCTAGGTTTGTTGTAATTTGTTGCTTACTGTATTTTATACATGTTTCAGTTGGGAGAGATTTGGGGAAATGCAGGAAGGAGGTGAAAAATGGAACTAGCGTTATTGAGTCGGTTATAATGTACTTTCCACTTTAGAAGGAACTACATTCCTGCTGGGGGTGGGGGATGTAATTGGGGGTGGGTCATAGTCCCTCCATGACAGGGTTGGAAGTAAAGATTACTTATGGTGGCTCTTGGAAAGGTGTGTCTAGAGGGTGAGTCAGTGGCTTCTGGTGTTGCCCTGTGGTTTATCTTCATTCTGTCCTGAAAGACCTGGCTCTAACACTGCCTAAGGAAGCTTTGTGTTTCAGTGTGATAAAATCAGCACCAAGATCACACAAGTTCCTCTAATGACCAGGACTGTAGGGACAACTAAAAAAAAAAAATCACTCTTTCTCTCTGTCTCTTATCTTCGTCTTCCTTTCTTTCTTTCTTTCTTTCTTTCTTTCTTTCTTTCTTTCTTTCTT
>JANHMN010000007.1:40394525-40512316 GCA_030674055.1 Rhabdomys pumilio | reverse complement strand
TCTTTCTTTCTTTCTTTCTTTCTTTCTTTCTTTCTTTCTTTCTTTCTGTTTGTCTGTACGTCTCTCCCTCCTCTGTGTGAACGTGTGTATGTGCTTATTTTTGTGTGTGAGTGCAGGTGTGCCCATGCTATCATATGTATCTGGAGGTTGGAAGACAACCATGGATGTCAGTCCCAGCCTTCCACCTTCCCTGGGTCCGTATCTTTTGTTGCTTGCTGTTGTGTGTCAGGCAAGCTGAGCCAGGAGTTTCCAAGGCTTCTCCTGTCTGCCCCTCACATCTCACTTTAGGTGTGTAGGAATTTCAGATATGGTCTACCAAATCCAGCGTTACATACATTTTGGGATATTAAGATTCAGTTTCTTAGACTTGCATGGAAAGCACTTTAGCCAACAACTACCCCCCCCCATTCCTTCTGCCATTGCATTTGTGATGTTTAATCATTATCACCATACACACTCTGTATATTTCTATTAAATGCACAATAAATGGTACCAATGTAAGTCTCTATTCAAAATGTGGCAGAATTATATTAAAATCCTTTTTGAGAACAGCCCCACAATTGGTTTACATTTTAGTGGAAGAAGGTCCTAGAATTTGTCCTCATCCTCTGATGCCTACAATCCCTAGAAGAAATACATCCACTATTACACAATGAATAAATAATGATCGCACCATCTTGGTCCACCTTAATGTTATCTTTCTAAATAGCTGATATATGTTTTTTAAACAATGCATCTCTGTAGAAAAATACAGAATACCATATTTTATGTCTTAAAATGTCTTGCATGTGGTTTAAAATCTTCATGGCTAACTGAATGAAATTGTAGATAAAAATTCCACAATGTAAAATAATTTGAATGTTTTTATAGAATTCTTAATAATCTCTTTCCACTCCCTCTTTTCTTTCTTTCTTTCTCTTTCTTTCTTTCCTTCTTCCTTTCTTTCCTTCTTCCTTTCTTTCCTTCTTCCTTTCTTCCCTCTATCATTCATCTATTTACCATCTATCATCTATCTATCTATCATCTATCTATTTATTGAATAATTATTTTGTCTTTATATAGGACTTTCAATATCCCTTTGCTATTCACGTATATGTTGTAAAGGCATCTCTTTCTGGTCTGTGTTAGTTTGTAGCTTAGTTTTTTCTCTGTGAAGATAGGCCACAGATACTGAATTTCATTTGAATGTGAAGATGTAAACATTTCTTTGTTTATTATTGACCTCGTTCTTCCCATCTGGTGAGCATCAGAGTTTCTTTGTTCCCACAAGGACAGAGGGCAAACATCATATTCTGTCTGCTGCTAGGACCATCAGCTGGTGATAGTTGTGAGTAAGGGTCATTCTAAAATCTTCCAGACAACAGTCATTCTGCCTATATACTAAGGCACAAGAATATGCTATCCAAGTTCCCATGTTTATTATATTTCTAAAATATTTGAAATCATGTCATACAATACAACCACATTATTTTGTATAACATGTATTGATTTGCCCATTAATTCTATTTCCCCATTTAGGTGGTAAGCTCCTTGAGGGGAAAAGTGTTATTTGTGTTCTCTGTAATACACTCCAGAACACTCAACATATAATGTGTTGAGTTATTGATTTCTGTAAATAAGAGATGGATTGGCTACAAGACTTGGCTCATACTCCTGAAAGATTCAATTTTGTTTTTATTGCTCTGAACATCTCACTTCATTAGTGTGTCCCAGGCATCATCAGCTGGATCACTCTCTGTCAACACTTTCTGCTCTTTAGACTCCTTGACATGCTCTGCCAGCATCCAACCAAACATCAGCCTTCTCTGCTCTGACACTCCAGTCGTGGAGTCCTTTGGAAAAAAGCTCCATCATTCTACAGATCAAGATCCCAGTCAACATGAGCTACATCTATAATGTAGCTGAGCTACAGTGATGCTTGCCAGACAGTACTTTTAATAAGTCTCTTTGATGCTTTGTACCTGCAATATCTGTTCTTTTTCTAAGATGATAACATTTTGAGGGACGAAAGAAGATAGGTGTGGAATACAAAAGTGAGTTCTACTCCAGTTTAAAAAAAATGGCTAAGGGACTTTTGACTCAAGTTAAAGAAAGTGCCCCCAGAAGGAAAGGGAAATCCTGGGTGTTTGTTTCAGTTTTAAATCAAGTTACAGATGTACGTCACTTGATGACCTGGTGTTGGTGGAGCATATTTCACAGAACAGAAAGAATGCAAAGTGTCTAATTTACATATTTATAATGATTACACATTTAAATGATAAAGTTTAGATTTATTGGGCTAAATAAAATATATCATTAAAAACAAATTTTACAATTGTATAAAAGCAAAAAGGAAAAGTGGGCATGGGATAGGGGTTTTCTAGGGAGGGGAAATGGGGAAAGGGGATGAATCTGAAATGTAAATAAAATATCCAATAAAACAAAAACAAAAACAAAAACAAAAAAACAAATTTTACCTTTTTTTTTTTTTTACTGTTTTAATATGCATAGTATAAAATTTTGTATCAGCTGTGTAGTTCACATTTGGGGCATGACTTTTTCTCTTGACCATTATTAATCTGGAGAATAAAAAAAGCAGGCTTAAAGGAGAAGACATGCTGCGCTGGTATGTATTTGTTTGCTTGCACTGTTTAGGCTTATGTGGTAGTTTGAATAGGCTTAACCCCGTAGATCATGTGTTTGAAGGCTTGACCCAAAGAAAGTGGTATTATTAGGAGGTGTGGCTTTGTTGGAGGAAGTGTGTCACTGTGAGGGTGGACTTTGTGGTCTCCTATTCTCCAATTCCTCCCAGTGTGGGATCTAGTCCCCTTCTGCTGCCTGAGGATCATGATATAGATCTCTCAGCACCTCCAGCATGAAGTCTGCCTGCACACTGCCATGCTTCTCACTATGATGATAATGGACTAAACCTCGGAAACTGTAAGCCAGCCCCAGTTAAATGTTTTCATGTGTAACAGTTGCCTTGGTCATGGGTGTCTTTTCACAGCAATAAAACCCTAAGTAAGACAGCTTATATGGATAAGAGAATTTCAGACATAAGCCATAGAACATGGAGAACAAGCTTAGATCTTCTCTGACTGCTTTATAAGAAGAACATACAGATTGTCAATGAACAAACCCTCTGAGGCAGAGGCAATGTGGCTTCTGTGAAGCCAGGGGTGGCAGCAGCACCTGAACAATTCAATGCTTATCTGTTTTGTGGAATTGCTGGGGTGAAGGCTATTAGGAATCTCACAAGCTCTGAGTGTTTAAGGACAAATAACCAAAGTACCACTCAGTGGAGAACTTCCTGACATCCTGAATAGTATTCAGTGAGTAGAAGGGGAGGTAAATAGAGTTTACCTTTATCATTTAAATCATTTTGATCTCTATCATTCAAAGACCTGTGCATGTAAGACAGTAGATCTAGTGTCAGAGCAATGGCTGTGTAAGATCTAACACGTTTAGCTTTGCTTACCCTAAACCCAGTGAACAGGTTGGTTTACATAGTTAACAAACCTCATCTGAAACACAATGACTTTGATGTTAGTTATTCATTCATTTTGCTCCATATTCTGGGTCCACCAAGAGGTTCTTCTGATTCTGTCTGTGTCAGATTGCTACTGCACCTGCTCACATGTGTGATTAATATGTATGATCAAAATGTCTGCATGGAGTTACAATCAGACAGGCCATTGGCCAGGGTTGGGGTGTCTGGGTCCTATGTTTTATTATTTACAGACTGGCCTGGACTTCTCTATTGATAGTTTCAGGTTTCTTGAGGCATCCATGGTTTAATAGCTGTGATACACAAGACCCTTTCAAGCCTTTGATGCCTTTATGTCTGTCAAATGCCCACTGGTGAGTCACATGACAGGATTTGATGAGAGGCCACTCTAAGTGGCATATCCGAGAGCACAGTGAGGAATTCACGTTCATTACCTAACTGAGTACACCCCTTTCTGCCCTTGAGTAAAGTTTCCTAATATTGCATTTCTTTCAAGACCTAGCTTTGCCTTCTAAATAGCTACAAAAGATTGACTTACTTTTTTTCTTCTTTCTTTTTTCTTGGATATTTACAATTCAAATGTTATTCCCTTCCCCAGCCACTCCCCCAAACTCCCTATCCCATCTCCCCTGCTTCTATGAGGGTGCTTACTCTCTTACTCATCCACTCTCGACTCCCCGCCCTGGCATTTCCCTATACTGGGGCATCAAGCCTTCACAAAACCAAGGGCCATTTCTCCCATTGATGCCCAACAAGGTTATCCTTTGCTACATATGCAGCTGAAGCCATGGGTCCCTTCATGTGTACTCTTTGGTTGGTGGTTTAGTCCCTGGGAGCTCTGGGGGGATCTGGTTGGTTGATATTTTTGTTCTTCCTGTGGGGTTGCAAACCCCTTCAGCTCCTTCAGTTCTTTCCCTAACTCCTCCATTGGGGACCCTGTACTCAGTTTGACTTGCTTTTTAGTTTTTATAAATCCTTAATGAGTTGTTTCCATATGATTAGATATGGAAGACTCTTGGCACTTTACTGTTGTTTGCATAATTATTTAGTGATTGTTTATTCAACTCCTGTCCCAAAATTAGAACAGTAGTTCTCAAACATTTTTACCCTGGGTAATTTTCAGAATGTAAAGTAGGGTAGAGGTTTGCAAAGGTCTTTAGTGCCGGAGTTAACAGAAATCAGCTGAACACTAAGACCTGCCTCCATATTCAATCTGTTTTGATACATTATTCTTGGTTGAAGTGAGGAAAATCCAACTTTACAATGAAAAGTAGTTGAGAGAGAAAGGGCATATTTTATATTTGGCTTTGATAGCACATCAAAGCCCCACTGTGTACCCATGGAAGAAGTCAGAGGGAAAAAGAACATGTGTTGTCAGTGTCGTCATGAAAGCAATTTTTGGCTGTAGGGTCTGCATTCTCACAGCCATTGGGGTGAAGGTACTTGTAGGCCTTACTAGTTTGCTTGTCCAGTGGGGTGAGGATGGAGAGAGGCCCTCAGTGTGACTGCTCACATTTGCTAGGACTCTAGCTTTTAAGACAGTATTATTGTGTCAACAGAATATGACCAACATATTTTGTTGCTCACAAAATAAAGAAAACAAAAAACAAAACAAGAGAAGAAAAAACAAGACAAGACAAAACGAAACAAAACAAAACAAAGCAAGGGCAAAGGAGAGTGGCTTCTCTTCCTGTAACCTGAGAGGGATTATTCTGGAAGCAAAGATCTTAATGCATGCCATTCTAGTCCTTTCTTTCACTGCCTTCCTCTCCCATCTCTCACACACTTAATTAATTCACTTCATTATTTTTTAATTTACTAAGATTAATTGTTGTTGTTGTTGTTGTTGTTGTTGTTTTGTGTGTGTGTGTGTGTGTGTGTGTGTGTGTGTGTGTGTGTGTGTGTGTGTCTTTAGGTGCATGTGTACCCCAGCACCCATATGTGAAAGGTCAGTAAATCTTTCAGGATTTTTCTTTAAATTCTTTTCTTTGTCCCTTTCACTATTCTAGCATTTGAATTTTGGTCATCAGATTGTGTGTCAAGAGCGTTTACTCACCAAATCATCATACCCACTGCCTTTATTTATGCATTGTTTCTGCTATTTTCTTTTACTATTGAATCTTAAATTCTGCTGGGCCCTGGAACTATACATGTACTATTCATCTTCTAGTGCAAAGGGGAAAATGGACTGTGAACAAATAATTCACATGTCAAATACCCTGATATGAAAGTTGTACATAGAAAGACCTTGGTAGAAAATGGTCAAGCCACATCTGAGATTTGCTTGATGGTCACTGAATTCATGCCTGACCTTGTAGAGGTCCCAAGTTGAACTAAGACATAACCCCCACTCTTGATTTTTTTCCTCGAAGGTCTTTGAGATTTAATAGATTAGTCTAGGACTCCATCATATTGGTCCTTAGCTCAACCTTCTGCATAGCTATTCCCTTCAATAGAAACCATACCTCTTACTATTTTTTCAGCCACTGCTTCTGGGGACTTCACTAAGGAAAGAAATTTACCTACCAGAGAGTAGATTAAATGCCACTGGTAGCTGCATTCCTGCACTTGATTTGTTTCTTAATGTAAAGTTTATTCAGCTTGTGTTTTTAAGGTTTGGTTCACCTACTAAGCAGCCAGTCCAGTCTAGATCTATTTGGATTATTGCCTTATCTCTAGAAACCAGCTTTGTATATAACATGTTGAAGAGTCTCCCAGTAAATGTTAAACAAATTGAACAGGATTGGCATAGTCCAAGTTTTGTTATGTGTGAGAAATCACAGGCATGGGTTGGGGATGGGCACAAGAGCTCCGGAAAGTAATAGAGAACCAATGAGCATGGTATACTCTGAACAAAATGTTCAAATGGCTACCCAAGCTGATTTTTAAATATAGAGAAACAAAACAATGACAACAACAAAACAGTAACAGCAGCAAAAATTGCCCCAGGCAAACCAAGTCACAGGAGAGGCTACTGCTGTCACCTCCCTAAATCAGTGTAATTCTTAATTGCATCCTAAACACTTATCTTTATACCCACAGATAAGTGTGGCTCTCACACTGCATTACAGGATCCTTTTGCTGTGGACAGAAACGCATTACTGAAATTCACAACTTGTCAAAATGCAGAGAACTATTTGGTACATTAACAAATCAATGCTGACACCTAAGGCTGAAGGAACACTGCAGAAGCAGGAGACAACAAAAGATTCTAAGAGTCAGAGGATCAGAAAATTTGATGCTCCAGTGTAGCGGAATGCCAAGGGGGGGAAGGGGGAAGGGGGGGGGGTGGGAGGGGGAGAAGCTGGGAGGGGGGATGATTTAGGGGGTTCTAGAGGGAATATCTGGAAAGGGGATAACATTTGAAATGTAAATAAAGAAAATACCTAATAAAAGAGAAAAAAAAAGAGGTTATGTCTTCTACATATGATAGGGAATCTATGTCTATGAAATCTCAACAATATGGCTGCCTAAACAAAACCTGAACAATGACCTCTCCAGTTGACAAGTCAAATGGATAAAAGAATTCTCATGGGGCTCCACCCCTTGATGAAGAGCTATAGGCAATTATTGACTTCTGAGAGAGGGAGAATTAGTTTTCCTCAGGGATGAATTCCTAAATAACTATAAAATACTAAGTGGTCGCCCCCAAAACAGCTATTTATGAGCAACACTAAATGGACTTGGATTGCACTCATATGTCTATTTTATTTTTTACATATATTTTAACAATAATAATTAAAGATTAAAGAAAAGGAAGTCGTGAATTTAAGAGGGCGCATAGGGGGCTGGCAAGGAGTAGGAAGGAAGGGACAAATTTTACAATTTTGTTTTTAAATTAAAAATGGGAAAGAGAGAGAGACAGAGAGGAAGAAGGAGAGAGAGTTTCAATTAATAATCCATTTTTGGTTTCTAAGTTGAGCAGTACCTTGCACCCATGAGACTCTACATCAGCCAGAAAATCCCACTCCTGAGCTGTTGGTCCTACCTAGGGCTCATGATGCAGGCAGTGTTTGATGATAACCTTTTTGGAATTGAGTTATTGTCTGCAGAATGCAGGACTCAGGGACGTGCTTTATTCAAAGGAATACAAAGCCCCTGGCAGGGTGGTGCTGCTTTTGAAATGTGGACTACAGAGGAAGGCCCTGCCTGTTCTAGACTGTAACCCTTATTTCCAGAGAAGCACTGCTTCTGTATTCTGTTCCCATCATGGGAAAATGATGCAAGTTTCTAGAGCTGGGCAAGTCAGGATCAGTTGTTCTCTGCATTTTGACAAGTTGTGAATGTCTGTAACGAGATCAAGTAATAAAATATTAAAACTTTTACCTCCTAGTAGCCAAATTTCTTTATCAAACTCTATTAAGGTTTTTTTTTTTAATTGGGACATATTTACATATCTTTATCGCATTCATGATAGCAATTTGATGCATGTACATGATGCATAATAATCAGATTAGGGAAGTTAACATTTCTGTCTCTTCAAACACTAATTACTTTTATGTGCTGATAATTTCATAGTGTTTCATTTGTTTTTAAGTATAGTCCATAGACAGTTTTAAACAATAGTTATCCTACTGTGCTATATAAAAGCAAAGCTAGTCTCTCTGCTCTGGGAGATCTTTTGGACCACGTGTTCACCTTCCCTTTGTCCCCTGTCTCTCCTACTGTTCCATTTGTCCATTCCCAGTTTCCAGTGTCTCACATGCCACTTGGTTCTTCCACTAGGATGACCTGTTGGTTTTTGCCAATGAGCGAGAATTCACATATTTGTAAAATATTGCTCAGTGTGTAAAGCAATATTTTATACATCAAATATCTACATCCTTGAGTTGTGTCTAGACACTGTGGCCACGTGAACTTATGTATGAATAAGGCATAGCTGGAATATGTTAATAACCTTCTTTATGCTTCCCAATTAAAGTAGCTTCACCTACAGAACTGAATAAACCAGTGCTAGTTTTTATCTACAGCCTTCCGAGCAAAAAAGAGGTTTTTCATCTTAAAATGGTTAAAAAGAGTAGTATTTATTGGTGAACAAGGAATAGGTGAAAGTCACACCTTACATTATATTAATAAAGCCTTATTGAGCCTCACTATGCCTTTTTTGCTGCAACTGTACACGTGACCACCTTTTTATTGTAAGTAAGAGCTGATGAGTTGGGACAGATATCTTATAGTATGGGAAAGGCCAAAATATGCTCTGCCATTCCCTTAACAGTAAACATCTGTCAACCTCTGAACTTGAAGAATGTAGAATTTTACTCAGCCTGGCCTGCATCAACTAGAGATTTTTTCCAAGATTTACCTGGTGTCCTTGGCAGACATAAATGGCCTGTGCTCTCTAAAGAAGAAGGCACGGCTGCAGATTTCCCTGCTATTCAACTATCCTTTCTAAACTTCTTTTACATTATGGAGAATGAGCAATAATCACAATGCAAAGAAAACAACGGACTGGAAAGAAACACAACTGTGGACTCTCACGTAGAAGGTCTTTGGAGAACCTTCTAAAGGAGTTAGACTTTTCAGGAAATTATGCTTTCTGTGATTTTTGGGTGCAAAAGAATAAAACTTCAACTTAATTAAATCTTGACTGCCAGATAAAGGAATTTAGTCTCACCCAATTTGAAATTCTTCTTCTTTCTTTCTTTCTTTCTTTCTTTCTTTCTTTCTTTCTTTCTTTATTTATTTACACTCCATATTTTATTTCACACCCTGTCCGTCCATCCCCTAGCCACCCTCTGACTGATCCACATCCCATACCTCCTCCCAACGCCCCTGTCTCCAGGAGGATGTTTCCATCCCCTACCCTCCACCAAGCCAGACCTCTAAACTCCTTGGGGCTTCCAATCTCTTGAGGGTTAGGTGCATCATCTTTCATTGAACACAGACCCGGAAGTCCTCTGCTGTATATGTATTGGGGGCCTTGTATCAGTTGGTGTATGTTGCCTTTTTGGTCGTTCAGTGTTTTCGAGATCTACGGGTTCCAGATTAATTGAGACAGCTGGTCCTCTTCCAGGGTCATCCTCCTCCTCAGCTTCTTCCAGCCTTTCCCTAATTCAACCTCAGGGGTCAGCAGCTTCTGTTCATTGGTTGGGTGCAAATATCTGCATCTGAATCTTTCAGTTGCTTGTTGGGTCTTCTGGAGAACAGTCATGATAGGTTCCTTTTTATGAGTGCTCCATAGCCTCAGTAATAGTGTCAGGCCTTGGGACCTCCCCTTAAGTTGGATTCCATTTTGGACTTGTCACTGGGCCTACTTTTCCTCAGGCTCCTCTCTGTGGTTCCATTCATGTAGTTCTTTCAGACAGGAACAATTTTGGGTCAGAGTTTGACTGTGGGATGGCAACCCCCTCCCTCATTTGCTGCCCTGTCTTCCTGCTGGAGGTGGGCTCTATAAATTCCCTCTCCCTACTGTTGGGCATTTCATCTAAGGTCTCTCCCTTTGATTCCTGGGAGTCTCTCACTTCCCAGGTCTCTGGTGCATTCTGGAGGATCCCCCCAATCGCCTACCTCCGGAGGTTGAAATTCTTTAGGAAAGTAACAAGGGCCTTAGCAATGTGATGCTTGCTTTCAAGATAGGTAGTATCCTCCCTGGGCTTCAGTCATAGAGGCTTGATCCTCTTCTTGGGATAGGTGGGACCTTGGAGGCAGGACCTTATCTAAGGGTCATTGAAATCATTAAAGTCAAGTTTCTAAAGCTGATTTATTATTATTATTATTATTATTATTATTATTATTATTAATTATTATTATTATTTATTTATTTATTTATTTTTAAAGAAACTAGCTCTTCCCTGTATTTCTCATGATTGTTTCCCGAATCACATAATATGTGGTTTGCTTGGTCACATGTTTTTGCCATGAACTGCCACTTTTGCCCGACACTTAAAGCCATGGGACAACTGGATCTTACAACAGAGCTTAAGAATTGTTAAGTCAAAATAAAAGTTATCTCTTTATAAATTACCTGAGATATTTCATGATGAAGATTTTTCTAATCCATGCGGCAAAGGGTGAAGGGTGAAGTCACATTTAGCAGGGCATATGATCTGAGATGTAATCCTTGGTGGCATTGTCCTTGCTTCATGTGCTCTTCAGTGGTCTCTGCCCAGCAGGTCATCCTCTATGCTTCATCCTTCAGTTAGTCATCTCGCTCCTTTCTACCTCTCTCCACATGCACTAGAACTCTAAAATACTGACTTCTCAAGTTTAGCCATTGCCTGCTTCTCTTTCAGCCTTGGAGGCATACATTAAATCATACAACATATACAACAACATTTTTGCATAGAATTCCATGCAGCCCTTTTATCTTAAATTACTAAGCTCTTCCCCTGAAGAAGGAGGATCTACCATTTTTAACGTAAATAGAAGTAAGAAAGAGTTGGCAAAGTTTTTGTTTGAGTTGCCAATGAAGGGGAAGGGAAACAAGAATGAGTGAGTACCAGGGTATAGAGCATCACCCACAGCAAGTGGCAGCTGACAGCCAGTCATAGCCACATGCCCATTGTACTGTGTAATTCTGTGGCTTTTTTGGCTGTGTTCACTGAGTGCTGTTGATGTATTTGGAAAAGGAGATCAAAAACAAATGTTATAGTTGGAATCATGTGGGTTTTTCCCCCCCAGGGAAAATAAACGGATTAGCCAATTTGGGCAGGCAAGGTCAGGGCAAAGTTGGGGGTTGGGGTTGGGGGTGGGGAGTGCCTGGGAACTGCCTACCTTGAAATGTGATCTCCTGAGATAAACTGTGGGAGTTAGGCAGGACAATAGTCTGTCCTGTACACAGACTGAATGTCACATTTGATTGTCTCAGCTTTGTACTTAAAGACTCAAGACTGTCTATTCCTTACAGGGACCCTGCTGGACAGTGACAGCTTCGTTAACCTGTATCTCCTGTCATCCCTTTCCCTGTCAGAACCAACTGTTCCTTTGCCTTTCTGGGTATTGCCAAAGGGAGGCTTTCTATCATTGGAAAAAATGTTCAATGTTTTAGTTGCTGAATCCAGTGGCCCTGAGCCTCATGTGGGTTTTGAGCACTTGAAATATAGCTCGAAAAACTGGGCAGCTGGATTTTTAATTTTATTAAGTTTAGCTGATCTAAATTTAAACAGCCATGGGTGGCTACTTACGTTATGATTTTGGACAGAGTGGGTTTAGGCTCTTGCAATATCATGGTGTGAACCACAGCAACTGCACCATGTGCTAATGTTAGAAATATAGTGTCTTAGACCTCTCCCTTGACTAGAGGAACCAAACTCTACATTTTAACCACTTCCACAAGTATAACATGGAGTTAAAGTTTGTGAAGCTGTGCTTGAAATGACCCAGGAAAACATGTAGTGTTAGCCAAAGATATCTAGATTATACTGTTGTAATAGCAAGCCCTGTATTCAATTGACTTAAGTGTTTTACTTTTCACTAGTGTGTCTTGCCTATCCTGGGTCAGAGTGATCTCCACTCAACATCATTCTGCCTCGGGAGCCCAGGTTAGTAGACCAGGCCTCAGGGGCCCAGGTTAGCAGACCAGCGCAGTGGAAGGGGAAACAGACAGTGTAGGGAAGCTTGTCATTTCTATTTATGTTTCAGTGGGCAAATGAGATCTGATGACCATAGCAAAATCTGAGAGGGTGAAGAAATACACTTTTATCATGCACCAGGAGATGGAGAAGCGGAATATTTGATGGATTTATTTGATGAAGAGACCTAGTGACTGACATAGAAGACAATCATAATTAGACCTGCTTTCTTCAATAGCCAGTTCTCCGAGCATCATTTCCAGTTTGGACTTGTAATAGTGTTCTAAACCGTCACTCTGCCATCACATTGCTCTTCATATGACCACATGAATTCATTAATCTTCTTAAGACACATCACAGAGGAGACCATTTTCTCTGCTTAAAACCCTTCAATGACACCTCATTGCCCACCAATTAAGTAAACTGTATTTAGCATGATGTACTGGAAAGAATGCTGTCAAGATATCTGTGTGACCTCAGACAGCATTAGTTAAATGATCTGAATCTCAGTTTTCTCATCATTGAGCTTAGATATAAAGCCATCTGAAACAAAAGTATTCTCTACGTCTTAAATAAAACAATGCCTTTATTTAAAAGAATTATCATGCTCACAAAATCCTTGAGCTGATAATGTATGTCTAGATGGTATATTTGCCAAACGCATATTTAAATGACCTATCATGTATTGATCTGAGGTGCTCCAAAGATCCATCTTTGACTTTTCCTTACCATAGCCAATAAAAGGCTCTACACACAGGGCATTATTAAAATGTTCTTTCAGTTGCTCACTACTGGTTAAACATTTAGAAATGTTCATGACAAGGTTGTCCTAAGTGTGTATCCTGTGTTTACAATCAAGCTGCTTTTCTAATACATAACAGCTTCTTTGCTTCCCTGTCTTTGCTCATGGTGTTTCTGTTTCTGATGTATGCATTTGCTTGCCACTGGCTAAGCTTTTAAATATTACTCATCACTTAAGCCCATCCAATATAGTATTTCTGACATCTACATCTAATTTTCCAATCTAAAAGCAACATTGCCAGTCTATGAACATCTATAGTATGCATGGAAAGTGGCACAATCAAGGTGATGGAGAAATGACAGTCATGGTTTCTTCCAGGCAGACACGGCTGAAGACAGGACATGCAGAGGACATTACAGAATGGTCAAAGGGATATTCCAGAAGATGGATGAAGTACAGTGCATGTGGGGAAGAAGGCAGAGACAAGATTCAGAGCTAGGCAGAAGGCTGGCCTTGACAGCTGTGCTAAGGAATTTCAGTTTTATCTTGAGGCAGTGGAAATAGCTGTAAATGGAGAAGTGATGTTATCACGTTTGTGGCAGAGGAGACTAGTTGATAGAGAGTGAGAGTCTCATATGAAAAGATATTGCTAGCCGGGCGGTGGCGCACGCCTTTAATCCCAGCACTTGGGAGGCAAAGGCAGGTGGATTTCTGAGTTCGAGGCCAGCCTGGTCTACAGAGTGAGTTCCAGGACAGCCAGGGCTACACAGAGAAACCCTGTCTCGAAAAACCAAATAAATAAATAAATAATAAATAATAAATAAAAAAGGAAAGATATTGCTAAGCATGAAGATGTATGCTTGAAAACTCAGCACTAGGTTTGTGAGTTCAAGGCCAATCTGGGCTGTATACCAAGACCCTGTCTAAAAAGAAAGTAATCAAAATCTGAGATGCTGGATGCCGGAGCTTAACTATTGCTCTCCAATTGTCTATGTCAAGCCAGTTAGCGTTTTTCTGTTTTATGATCCTACTTTGACTGTCCCACTGCTGTTCCTATATTTATATTATTTACTTATTTAAATTTTCTACCTATCTCCTGAAGATGAGTGGATTTAAAAGGTCACTGATTGGATCTGAATTTCAAACAAGTATGATCTTCTGACATTCTCTACGACCTATCAGTTAGAAATTATATTTGGACATTGACAATGTGGACTTTTACTCCAATAGTGGGTTCACATAATAAAAGCTTATTTATCATGCCTATATGGATTCAGTTTTACATTTTTATGCCACAGACTGTGTCTTCTATTATCATCTTCTGTCATTATGGGCCTTGGGTTCTATTCTCAGTATCACCTGATACATACTCTGTGTCTGGGTATATGATTTCAAACCTTGTCAATTTCATCCTTTCTCAACTTTTATCTCAGTAAGGGAGCAAAAAACCAAGAACTTCAGTGCAAACTGAATACAGAACCTATAAATACATTGGTAGAGACAACTCTTAGTTCCCAGAGTGGGAATAAATTATTTTCTTTGAGCAAATTTACTTAGAGATCTGGCCAGATCTGTTCATTTGAAAAACCCCTAGAAATATGAATATATTGGGAAGAAGAGGACAGTGTATTCAATATTGAAAATAGTTTATTAAAAGACCATGGAGAATACATTTACTCATGGTTAGATTTCCTTGTATGACTCAGAATCTCACTGCTACTGCTTTTAATGGACACACTGGAAGCTATTGTTCTTTGATCCTGCCTATTTCCTTGTTTCTGAAAACAGTTTTCTCTTTTACCGCCATAGGGCCTATCACAATTCCACATGTAAGTTCAGGGATTTGACTTACCTAGGGATAAATCAGATTCTGGCCTGTGGAGGACATAGATTGTCATTCTTTTAAAGAATGGTTGCATTGCTTATTGGATCTGACATTGCTTGGAGATACCAAGATGTTAGAACTGAGCTGTAAGAGAGAGAATGAGGGCCAAAACCAGAGGTGAACAGAGGAGAGATCCAGAGACCCGGCAGGACTGAATACTCCACTCATGTACTATTGATAGTGTAATATTAATAGTATAATGATATGATTATAATTCTCATATGCTATTAATATACTGAGCTATTATAAATTCCTTGAACAGTCAGAGCCAGTGAATTCTCATTCTGTTTTTGTTTGCTTATGCTAATTTGAGTGCTTTGTTTCAATCACACTCATTCAGAAGGACTACAATGATAAGCGGAGAGAGTCATAGACATAGAAATAAACTTTGATCATACAGTCCGAACTTCAGAAATAAGGCAACAATAAAACTATGGTTATAAAAATGTGTAACCCAGGCTGGCCTCAAACTCAGGAGCCTCCTGCCTCTACCTCCTTTAGAAAATCCTACCAGCATGTTCTATCACAACTGATTTGATGTACCAGGATGGATTGGTACACATGAAGGGCTTCCCCTTCTCTGAGGAGAAGGCAGCATGTAATGGAGGGAGGAGGCATATGAAGGTGGGAAGAGAGGATGGAGAGGCTGTGATTGGGATGTAGAGTGAATAAATTTAAAAAAAACACAACTTTTTGGTTTTAATAAAGCTATCCTTTAACTTCAGTTCACCATGAAGGGTTAAACCTAAGAACTGTGCTAAGGAGGTTAGCATCTGTAATCGTATGAGGGTAAACACAAAATGAGACTTTTTACGCTAACATTAGTCAGCGTTTCATTTTGTTTTCCTTTGACTCAGCATCTCTTCACAGTTTTCTTAAAGTTTTTCCATTGTGTGAACAATTCAATGGATACTTATTTTCCTAGAACATAGGAAACCAAGAGCACAGGTCTGAAGGGAAAGATTCAGTAGGTGTGTTTCCATTATCTGTCTCTGATAAGTACCAATTTGATGGGGAAATGAAAAGCAATGTCTCAGGCAGAGCACTTTGTAAGATGCTGTGTATGAAGTGTGTGACTAAATAGGTATATTTGTCTTGGCTAAATATAGCTTGATAACACTGCAAACCAAACTAGGGAGGGAAAATGCAAAGACATAGAATACATACAGGTTTTATAAATAAAGTGATACACAGGGAAACATTTAAGTGTTGAAATGCTTCCCATTTTGGTATAAGAGAGGATTATGTAGACCTGGGAGGTTAAAGAGAGAATTCTGGTGGAAAGAAAAATTATAGTGACTTTAGGACATCAGAGAGAGAAGTTATTTCTTACTATGCCTAATTATTTTACTTTAAACTATTATCATAGTAATTAGAAATATAAGATATAATAGAGGAAAACATATTTCTAGACATAGCCAAACTAAGTTATGTCCCTTGAGATGGTGAAGATTTGTGTTGGATTTATTGTACATCTTTTGAGATGCCTCCAGCTCCTTCTTATTTCATAACCATGACTTTTTTTTTATTACTAAGCTTTTTGGAAAGGAAATCTTGAATGTCACAAGAGAACTGCAACTGTGAATTCTGTGGGTGCTCAAGTTAAAAAACCCCAACAACCTTTCAAGACTCAGCTCCCTAATTGGGATTGGTTCTGTGAAGTGAGTTACTGTGATTCCTGTCTCAGTTAATTATGTAAAAACATTTACATGCCTGGAGGGAAACTTATAGTTCCTGCTCAGAATTTTCCTGAAAATATGTTATGATGCTCTGAAAACCATGTCAAGATATTAATTATCACAATTATAATTGTGGAGGTATAGAATCTGCCCTAAATTGATTATACATTAACATAAAAGGGTTGATTCCTGACATTATGTCATCCCATGATGCAACACATAATTCTTTGCTGGAATTTCAAATTCTATCTGGCTATGTCACATCTGCAAAAGCTACTTCACTCTGGCTCGCAGTACTAAGATCTAAGTTTTCAGTCTGACACCAGATGCCCTAGTTGTATGACTTAAGACATTACCCTATGCCTGCCTGAGTGTAGCATCAATGCTGGGATATACAAAGTGCTTGTAGGAGACACCAT
The DNA here is from genome assembly GCA_030674055.1 of Rhabdomys pumilio. Lineage (NCBI taxonomy): Eukaryota > Metazoa > Chordata > Mammalia > Rodentia > Muridae > Rhabdomys > Rhabdomys pumilio. Next base: position 40,495,591 of record JANHMN010000007.1, on the reverse strand, counting down.
ATTTTACCCATGGAAGTCAAGTGTGATACTCATTTCTCCAAGCTACAATGTAGTCAGGTATTGAGATAAGAATATTTCTCCACCTCCAAGACTTGCGTGGATACTTGTGATACTCACTGATGCTGTAATAGAGCAGGTAAGACAGCAAGGTATATTCCCTGATTTCCATGACTCAAGAACGACTGTGCCTACATTTTCCTAAAAGGTTGACGAGTATGCTACTTATTGCCTTCTATAAGGTAAATTCTGTAAGTTTTATGATATACTTTCATTTCTTACAGCCTTGGAATTTGCTTTTTGCTTATTATCCCATTCTGCTCACAATTCTTCTTGCGTGGCAAGTGCTTTTTAAAAGTTTACAATGAGTTTATACCACAGGTTGACAAAGACAAAATATGCAAAGACTGGTCACCAGGGGTTACAGTTTCATAGCAACTGTGTGGTATGATTTTAAAAATACTCACTGGTAGACAAAGATCAGTAATCTAGTAGAAGAGATAGAGGATTAAAGCAATTCTGGACCTGGGAAAAAAGTTTATCAGATAGACAAAAAAATACTATTAGAGGAAGTGGCTTTGCAGCCAAGACATAAATAATTATTCTATGACTTGTACTTGCAAGGAGAATGAAAGAAATCTCAGGCAAAGGGATGATTTGGGAATAAAGAAAGCAGGCATGACTTCAGCAGTGGATACAACCAGATGTGCAACTGGTTGGAGGTATAATGACAGGAGTACCAAAAGACGCTATGTACTATTTTACATTAACTGAGGATTCACTTGTTACATTGAACCAAGGAAATAGTGTGGTCAAACTGTACCAGTGGGTGACTATGGGAACTGTATGGCATATATATTTATGAGGAAAGAGAGTGGACCATTCTGAAGGCTGTCCCTTGATTCACATAGAAGGTCATTAGTGTTCAAACTGGTTAAGTACTGAAGTATCTCTATGAAAGTAATTGGTGTCAAAGTTGTGATATTTCTAATTGTGAAAGGCAAAGTAAAGTAAGAGGTGGATATTTTAGCATTATTATTTATCCAAATGGCTGGGAAGGTACTGATACTAATGAAGATTGGGTCTGGAGGCACTCGGAATACATATGCATAGGAAATTGGCTACAGTGGTTGGAGAGATGGCTCTGTGGTTAAGCACACCAGCTGCTCTACCAAGGAACAGAGGTTCAATGTCCAGCACCCACATGGCAGTTCACAACTATTTGTATTTTCAGTTCTAGGGGTTCTAAAGCTCTCTTTGGTCTTTGAAAGCAACACCCATGCCCTCACTTAACATGCAGGTATAACACTCATATATATAATACTAATACAATAATTTTAAAAAGGAGGTCGACATGATTTCCAGGTGGAGTTGTCCAAAAATGCATGGGGTGAATTTGAATAAGAGTCTAGAAAGAGCCATCAGCAATTGCAAAGATTTTGGATCACCCACACAGGAAAAATAGTCGATGCCATAAAAGGACAAGAGGAGCAGATATAGAGAGGAAGAAGAGAGGGAGCGAGACCAATTTGCCGGGAAAAATGCATATGTTAAGGGTATGTGTTAGATAAGAACTAGCTTCAGAGGAAGAAAGACAGTCAAAGTGATGCAGGTCACAGGAAGCAGGTGTTGCCAGGGCTTCAGTGTTAAATGCCTTAGGAACACTGGCAAAGATAACAAGTTGAGAGAAATCCAGGGTCTCTTTCTTTTTAATTGGATATTTCAATTATTTACATTTTAAATGTTATCCCCTTTCCCAGTTTCCCCTTTGCAATCCCCCTACCCTATCCTCCCTTAACCTGCTTCTATGAGAGTGCCCCCCCCACACACAACTACCCATTCCTGCCTCACCACTCTAGCATTACTCTACACTGGGGCATCAAACCTTCACAGGAGCAAGAGCCTCCTTTTCCATTCATGTCAGGTAAGGCCCCTCCAGCTCCTTCAGTCCTTCCCTTAACTCCTCCATTGGGGGTCCCTGTGCTCAGTCTGATGGTTGGCTGTGAGCATCTGCATATGTATTGGTCAGGATCTGGTGGAGCCTCTCAGGAGATTGCTGTATCAGGCTCCTGTCAGCAAGCAGTTCTTGGCAACCACAAATAGTGTCTGGGTTTGGTGTCTGCATGTGAGATGGATCCCCAGGTGGGGTGGTCTCTGGATGGCCTTTCCTTCAGTCTCTGCTCCAGAGTCTCTTTAATAATGTAGATAGATGGACATTCCAAAGAAACCATTTTGGAGAACTAAGCCTAATTAGTCTCATAAGATTTTAAATCTGGGCTAAGAATGGGAAATTTTGATAAAGATGAGGTGAGCTGTACTTGGTGATCATTGAATGAAGAGATATGGGGAAGGGAAACATTTTGACTTTCAGAAACCAGAACAGTCATAGTTCAAGAGAGTGATCAGGTTGTACAAAGAAGATATGATATTTTAAAAATAAAGATATATATGAGAATGTGTTAGTAATGCTTTATATTCTTTACATTTTCACTTAGATTCCATCTTATGTCGATTTGGTTCAGCTGCCATTTTTTTTCAGATAAACTCTTCTACCATCTCCACTGTCCTTGTTCTTTTCACCTGTGTTCTTATAAGAACCTGAGTATTAAACTTCACGTGAAGATAATGATATTTTAAACTCACTTTAATATTTTTAGCACCAAGTGTAATACCTGTATGTAGGAATACACACACACACACACACACACACACACACACACACACACACACAAACACACACACACACACATGATACCATGCAAAGAAGTAACCCCATCAGAAAAAAATTAAAATAATTAATTTATATAAGCTCAATACACACACACACACACACACACACACACACACACACACACACACACACACACATTGCATCTGCCAAAGCCTATATAGGCTTTGGCAGATAGAGACTCCTTCTTTACTCTCCTTCCCAGTAATAATCATGAAAGTACCATTGTATATACATGAGTATGAAATCATTATTTGTATTTAGGAACAGGAATAGAAATAGAGCCCTCTTCTCAACTATTTTGTTCACAAAGTACACTGCAGAATAAATTAAGGTATAGTTAGACTCCATCTAATTTGTGTTCTACTTGTAAGGACCCAAGATGGCTATTCTCTGAAAATGGCTTATTCTCTGTAAAGCTATTATTCCCTTACAGGGCTCCTATTTCACGTTGTTGGAATGAGGCTGTGCCTTACTCTTGGTGACTCCATTCTACAAATAGCATTTGACTCCATCTTGACTTCAAATACAGAGGCTTGACGCCTCTGTACCTTGCTGTTAATGTGGATATCACAAACTGTCCAGCAACCCCAAGTGACACAAACTAGTAAATAAATTTTGCCTAAAATAAGATTAGGTCACTGTATACATAGGCACATTAAATTGGAATTGTATGGCCATGTGGGTATATTAAAATAAATAAAAAAGCCAGGCCCAAGAACGTAGCAAACCATGTAGGTTCCCCCTCTTCCCCCCTCCAATTATTGCTCGGACAGCTTGAAGTCAGGGATAGTGATATCTCCAAAAGGTCTTTTATCACTCAGGATTGTTTTAGCTATCCTGTGTTTTTTGTTTTTTCATATGAAGGTGAGAATTTATCTTTCAAGATTTGTGAAGAATTGTGTTGAAATTTTGATGGGAATTACATTGAAAATAAATTGCCTTTGGTAAGATGGCCATTTTCACTATGTTAATCCTACCAATCCATGAGCAGGGGAGATTTTTCCACTTTCTGATATCTTCCTCAATTTCTTCCTTCAGACTTGATGTTCTTGTCATACAGGTCTTTCACCTGCTTTGTTAATACACCAAGGTATTTTATACTATGTGTGACTACTGTAAAGGGTACTGTTTCCCTAAATCCTTTCTGGAAGAGTTGGGAGAAAGATTGGGGACCCAAAGAGGACAAGGACTCCACAGGAAGACCAAAAGAGTCAACTAACCTGGACCCTTGGAGCCTCTCAGAGACTGAATCACTAAACAAAGAGTGAGCATGAGCCGAAACTAGGCCCCCAGCATAAATGACCAGTTCAAGTCCCTCAAACAACTGGAGCAGGGCCTATTGCTTAGCCTATTGCCTGCCTGACTGCCTGCCAGCATGTGGATCCCAAGACCCTAAAATGGATAGCCTTGTCTTGCCTCAGTGGGAGAAGATGTACCTAGTTCCTGAGTGACTTGATGTGCAGGGATGGGGAGGTGAGGGAGTGGTGTGGGGTGTTGACACCCAGAGGGAGCTTAAGAAAGGGAAGGGGGAAGGGAGTAGGTGAGGGGATACCGGGTGGAGAGGAAGGGCTGATACTGGGTTGTAAAGAGAATAAATCAATAAATTTAATAATAATAAAAAAGAACTTAGCAAACACAGCAGACTGAGAAAAGTATGTAGCCCCCTCTCCTGGACCCCATAAGGAGGACATCTAAACATTGCAATTGTAATGGTGTGTGTGTGTCAAAGGTTTGGTAAGCAGATAAATCCCTAATGTCCCATATGCCTCAGCTTGGCACAGTCCCTACTGCTGACATGGTTTTCGTCAATTGCTGCCTGTCTATTACTCATTTAACCCTCTGGACCTAGTTTTGCAGTTCACCTCTACGGCCTCTGAAATGCTGTCCCTCCCTCCTCTGTCAGCTCAAACAAAACAAATTCCTCAAATGCTGACATTGATCCCCAGAAATGGTCAGAGATTATTCTTTGCTGAGATTATACAGGAATAAGGGCAGAGTTGGGTGGAGACTGGATTTGATCTGACTTCCTACATCTAACAGTGACCATGTCTTCTTGCTTCCTTATTCAGATTACACAGCAAAGGTTGGTAGGTGTGCCGCTGTAAGCGCCTGGAGTTTGATTGCTGGCAGTTGCTATAATGACTAAACAGTGCTGGACAGAAAACCAGTGCTGGACTTAGGGCATGTCAAATTCTGAACTTTAACTTCTGTGAAACAATCTGATCCCTTGGATATCATAGTCCTCTCGACAGAATAGCTTCCTCAGGCTCCTTTCTATTCCCTTAAGGAAGGACACTGAATTCTTTTGAAATAAAATAGGACTGCCATTTAAATGACCTAGTGACCGGGAATAGCTGTGTTTATTTCTGCAATTTGTCTTTCACTTGCGTTCACTACCGTCATCTGGGTTTAATATCCCAGGCAGTGGGAAATGAAAGGAAGTTTGTATTTTTCCTTGAGATTTTCAAATTTGAATCTCCAGCTGTGTATGTTCTTGCTGCTCATCTGAAATTAGAGCAGGATGAACTTGCAGTGTCACCAGCCTAGCCAAAGGCTGACTTCAAGACCTGCAGAGAAAGTTCCCTGAGGGGGCGGCATGAAATGTCTCTGCAGGAGAGATTAAATGGTTTAATAATGTCCTATTAAACCACAGCTTCCAAACAAAACCGAGCCTTTCAGTAACACTTTCCGCCACGAAGCCCTTATTTAAGTGATTTTAATCTCAGATAAAGATTTTGCTATTAGAAGACAAGGTGTTGACTACAGTATCGTTTCTCTGCTTTTTGGGGTGACGGATGGTAAGTTTTGACTAGATTCTCATAAACAATGGCTGCTTATGGGAGTGGAAGAAAAAGAATACATGTTGTGGGCATGTAGAAATAAGTAATAAAGTAAATAATCATAAAATATAAGGAAGACATGTGTCTCAGATAGTCAATCTGCTGTGAATTGAGATGTATGACTGCTTCAGTTCTCTGAACATAAGTGAAAGAAATGAGAAAACTGAGCAGGGAGATCAGGTCCCATCCTTATGTGATTAAGTTCTCTGTCTAAGTGAAGAAACTTTAACAACCAGTTGACAGTTCCTGTAGGGTATCTACAGAGAGACTCCGAGTAGATTTAGTTCAGTTTCAATCCAGACTGTTTTATTTCTGAGCTACTTGAATAATTCTTAGATCCCTCTCCATTCTTAGAGGGATTAAATATGATAGATTTTTGACATGGTCTCTTGGATCTATCAGGTGATTTTAAAAGCATAAACATGCCACATTCTAAACTCTCTAAAGCATTTGGTTCTCATGAGTCCATCAGTCTTGTAGAATCTTTAACACAGATACGACCTTTTCTTTGGAAACTTCAGTTCCCACGTTTCTTTTGACTTTGAGGCTACTTCAGATTTTCCTTGTTTTTCATATCTTGAGAGTTTTGGGGAGTCTTATAGACATTTTATTAAATATTCCCTCAATCGAAGTTTGATATTTATCTTATGTTTAGGGTAAGGTTGTTTTCTTGGGGGAGGTAGGCCACATAGGCAAAAGGGCAGTTAACCACATTATAATAAATGTATATTCTATCAGTAGGACATCATGTTTGATATTAACTTTAATCACCTAGTTGATGTAATCATTGAAGACCCCAAAATAATTACACTTTATTGCGTGTCCCAGTTTCTTTTTCCTGCCATAAGAAAACACTGAGGTCTGGGAAATTTGTAATAGACAAAAGTTTATTGTCTAGCAGTTCTGGAAGTTGGTAGTTCAATACCAACATGTCAGCGCCTGGCCAGGGCCTTCTTGCTGTGCTCTTACATGGTGGGCGGTGGGGAAAGGAGAACTGTAAGTATGATTATTTTTATAATGGCATCAACTAATTCAGGAGGTAGCAGGACTCATGTCTTATCACATCGTAAAGACCCTGCCTGTAATTGCTATTACAATGACAAACTTCAGCCCAACTTTTAAAGGAAAGACAACTCAAACAGTAACAGGCTGTTTTCACTGTTACTATGTTACTGATCAAATTGGTGATCAGTTTGCTTATTGGAAGCTCTTTCAGCTGGCTCTTGTGTCCCTTTGACATAGCCTCATTATTAATTAAAGTTAATTAATTTCAGCAGTTTCTCTCTTTCTGACACTGTAGCATATTCAAAGCTCATTATCGTATCTTTCTTTTGTTAGTCATAAAGTTAAGCAGGCATTTGTAAGAGGAAATGTGCTGAAGAATGATATTGGAACATTTGATCTGGTCTGAACCCTAACTTTTCTTATGTTACAGAGATATTATTGTAAGCCTATTGTCTGACAATGCAAGGGCATTTGTGTGTGTGTGTGTGTGTGTGTGTACATACATTTTATATACATATCTCTATAAGTATTTGTATGTGGATCAATCCACATTGAATTAGACATGTGTTTTGATTGATGTCTCCCACTCTATTATGGAATCTGCATTCCTCTAGACTCTTTGCTCTGGTTGTTAGCTTCATACACAGTATAAATGTTAAGAATGCTAGCTTAGGCTGAAGAGGTAGCTCAGCAGTTAAGAGTCTGTACTGCTCTTGTAGAGGGCTTGAGTTTAGTTCCCAATACTGACATCTGGTAACTTACAACCACCTGTAATTCCCATTCCAGGATCTGACACCTCTGGACTAAACAGACACTGCACTCACTACACATTAGACCTGCATACATACATGTAATACAAATAAAATAAAATAAAATAAAATAAAATAAAATAAAATAAAATAAAAATCTTAAAACAGGAATGGTCTCTTCTTCCATCTTCCCAAGTACATGGTTGCTTGATTCCAGTATCCATGGATTAGAAGGACAAGCTAATACTACTTCAGGATGCAGCTTTGTGAGTTTGACCACCTTACTTTGGTGAAAAAATTCTCTTGTCATTAGTTTTTGAGATTTCACTTATTTGCAAAGTTATTTTGATTTCATTCTTTTCTTTCATCTTCTTCATAGTGGTTGTTTTACACACTTGTAGTACGATTAGAGCTTTTCATAACATTCTGAATTTTGTCCTTGGATCCTACAACTTTTATCTTTTCATTTTAAAATACATGTATTCGTTTATGTGCTAAAGCTTTATGAATTTTGGACGAGAGTCCACCACAATCCTCCATCACAGTGTTGTACAGAGTGATTCCTCTGCCCTAAGAGGCTCTGTGCTTAACCCTCCCCTCTCCCATCTACTTCCTGAAAACCCAAGAGCTTTTAACAAAACACACTGCTTTGCTTTTATCTAGAACATAATATACTTTGACAGAAATAGCATATGTCCTTTTTCCACTGGCTTCCTTCATTTAATATACATTTAAAGCTTGTACATGTCTTTTTATGAGTTGAAAGCTAATTTTCCAGCACTGATTAATTAATATTTGATTAAATAGTTATGCCAGCTTGTTTATTCATTCACCAACTGAAGACACTTTGGTGCAGACTTTTGAGGGCAAAATATCTTCAACTCATTTGAGTGATATGTGCGCTTAACACAACAGGGTGTGGCAAGAAGCTTAAGTAGTGAAAAACCTGTCAAACTTTCTTCCAAAGTGTTTGTATTTTGGAAACTCTCGCGCAACATATCAAATGTCTAAAAATGCATTACCAAACTAAATGCACCAAATGTGCCTTTATATTATCTTGCAAAGATTTTACAGTTTCCTCTGCATTTAAGTTTATTATCAATTTCATGCAAATTTTTGTGCAGCATGAGATTTATATCTAGAATTTTAAAACTATATGTGCATGTCCGACTTAGCCTGCATGGTTTGAAGAAGAGTTTCCTATACTTTCTCCACAGAGTTGCCGACGTTCCTCTGTCACTCAACTGCATTTGTTAGGTCTGTGTCTGATGCTTTTCCTTTCCACTGACCTGTGGATCCATTCCACCACCAGTGCCACAACTTCTTAATCATTGTGGTTCTGTGTTAAGATGGATAGCTGTGAGCCCTCCACCATGCTGCACTGCATTATTGTGTTGGCTAGTCTAGATTTCCTCCCTTCTTTGTTAGCTTTGTAAATGACTTGTTAATATTTATGACGTTGTATTAGGAGTTTTATGGATTAATAGATCAAGATGGGAAGAACTGGCCTCTTTTTTTTGCCATTAACCTTTTATCATTACATTCACATAGTTTATATATATATACCTATTTCAGTTGTTCATAAAGTAACAAATGATATTAAATATATATTATATATACATATATATGTGTATACATATGTATGTATAGTAAGGGTTTAAAGTATTAAATATTTTGCTTACATACAACAAAATGGCTTTCCTTGTGACATTTTCACACACATGTTATATTTTGTTTTTATTCATCTACCCCTTCTATTGCTCACATTTCTGTACCCCTCTTATTAGTCTCATTTCCCCAAAATAGTCCCCTCTTCTCTTCTGACATAAATAGTCGACTTCACTCACCTGTTGCTTCTGTTTGCTTCAGATATTATCATATATTAAGTCAAAATTCTTTTAAAAATCTGTTTACTTTTATTTTATGTGCATGGATATTTTGCCTGTGGGCATTTATTTTTTCCTTGGGAAAGATTCACATGAATGATTGTGTCATTTGGACAGGCAATTTCTCTTGTTCCTTTATATTACTTTTTATTGTTTGTGGTCATAGGGGTGGGGTGAGGGATAGATTGTGAGGGAGGGAGGAGTGGATAGATTGTTCCAGTGCAATAGCAAAGATTTTCAATGTGATGTTGAATAGTCACAGTAATTAAGAACACATTCTTGTCTTCATCTTGATTTTAGTGGGTGAGAAATCTAATTTCTTACTATTTAAATATAATCTACCCAGTGGAATTTTTAAGATGTTCCTTGCTGAACCTTTAGCTTCTGTGAGAGACAGTTCTTCAATTATTAATTGAGAGTTGGATTTTCTCAGATGCTTTTTGAAAGTCAGCTGACATGATCAGAGAGCTTTCTTCTATATCCTCTCGGTATGGCTACATTAGGTTGTAAAGCTAGATTTACATGCATAGAATACATCCATTTGTCTTTTGGGAAATAACAGTTTTCAATATTGTTGGATTCTGTTTGGTAATAGTGTACCGGAGCGCTTTTGATTCATGTTCAGTGTGCTCAGGGAGAGATATTAGTCTGCATGTGAGCTTCCTTTTCTGTAGTCTTTCATCTAGTTTTAGTGTTACAACATCGATAGTTTAATGAAACAAATAAAATGTTCTTTCTGCTTTGATTTCTTTTAAAAAATGTGTTATAAAATTTATTCTATATATCTACACACACACACACACACACACACACACACACACACACACACACACACACATGTGCTTGGGAAGTGGTACTATTAGGGATTGTGACCTCCTTACTGGAAGAGGTTTAGCTCTGTTAGAGGATGTGTGTCACTTTGGAGGCAGGACTTTGAAGTCTCATATATATGCTCAAGTCTGGCCAGTATGATTCAGAGCCTCTTTCTGGCTGCCTTTGGATCAAAATGTAGAACTTTCAGTTCCTTCTCTAGCACCATGTCTGCCTGCCTGGATGCTGCCATGCTTCCTGCCATGATAATTGACTGAACCTTTGAAAATGTTAGCCAGTTCTAATTAAATGTTTTTCTTTATAAGAGTTGGTCATATTTTTTCTTCACAATGAAACCCAAACTATGATACATATCTATACATCTATATCTATGTAATATTTACACACCCCTTCTCCTAACTTTTTCTAGAGAACCTCTCACTTCTCACTGTATGCACCCAACTTCATATCTTCTTTATGTTCATGTCTTCTTCATTTATATTAATCATAGCCCACTAAGTTCAACTAGTGCTTCCCATATATGCACAGGCACATTGCCACCCGTTGGAGTATGCACAACCTACCTGGTACCACATCCCTTAATGAAACTGACTCTCCTCCCCCACCAGCAGTCATCAATTGCCAGTATCTTCTCAGTGACAGATTAGGCTTCCTGAAACCCACTCATCCATGCTTGAATTCAACTGGTTATTTATATTTATTTAGGAGACTGTGGAGAATTGATTGTTTCTTCCAAATATTAGATTGGTTTCCCAAGAAAAAACTTTTGGGCCATGTGTTTTCATATGGAGATGTATTACCAATTTGGATAACTTATCTTACTTTGTGTAGTTCTGGTAGTATTGTCTTTAAGAGTTGGGAAATTTTCATCTAAAATGTAGGTTTTGTAGGCACAACGTTTTTTATAGACTTCCTTTATTGTCCTTTAGATTCCTATTGGCTTCAGAGTTACAGTATTTTATTTCTGATATCAGTCATATTTTTTCTCTTTTGCTTATCCACTTTCCTTAACGATTTTGTTTGAACATTTTAAAAACAGCTTTTGCTCTTATTGACTTTGTTGTTTCCTGTTTTTGATTCCACTGATTTGTATTCTAATGTTTTGCTCTTTCTTTTCTGCTCTTTCTCTTAGGCTTAAACCATTCTCTCTTTTTCTGACTTTTAAGATAAAGGCTTTGGGGCAGACTTTTGGATCTGTGCTCTTTCCTAATGTGTGTACCCAGTGCTGTAATTTCTTCTAATGGATTTGGATATGATATGTTCTTAATTGTATTCATTTGAAAATATTTTCTTATCTCACTGTAATTTACTCTACCACCTTTCATTCTTTTATAACCGTCCCCCTAAATTTCTAAATATGGGGGAGGAATTTTCAGCTATCCTTCTGTTACATATTCCTAATTTAATTTTGGTCTGGGAATATACTTTACATGATTTATATACTTCTTAATTTGAAAAATTTTTATATAGTGATGCAATATATTTTGTAACTTTAGGATGAAGTATTCTCTGTACAGAAACAGAAATTAGGTCAAACTAATTGATAGTGTTATTCAGTCTAACAAATTCCTTACTGGCTTTGTGACTATTGATTCATCAATTACTATGAGATTTTTTTTTTTAAAAAAATCTCTACCAGAATAGATTTGTATATTTCTCTTTTCAATTCAGTCTATTTTTGTGTGTTTTGACTCCTTGCTGCTAAGGTTATAGCAGCTTCAGGGAGAAATAATGCTTTTATCATTGTGCAATGTCTCTTTTTATCACTGATGCTCTTGCTTGTTATTGTACCTGGCTTTTCCGAGGTCAACGGAACAGCTCCAGCTCTCTTTTGCTTTGTGTTAGTATCATATGACTTTCTCCATCTCTTCTTTTTACCCTAATTAAAATTAAAATAATGGTTTCTTGTTTTCCCTCCCTGCACCCCCCCCCCCTCTCTCTCTGTGTGTGTGTGTGTGTGTGTAGGTGGATATTGGGTTTTGGTCCACTATAGAATACCTTGTGTTTTTGGTATGTTTATATTCTTCACATTTAAGATGGTTAGTCTTATTCATAGAATTTTTAATAATCTACATTTGTGTGTTTTATTGGTTGTTCTTTGTTTATTCTTCTATTTCTACTTCCTCAGGTTTATTTGAGCATTTTAGAGTATTCTCATCTATCTCTGGCCTTCCAATATTTTATGCTTCTTTTAAATCAGCTAAATGCCCATAGAAGTGTCACTGGCCTGCTTCAGTTGTCACTGAGGTTCCTCACAGTGGCTTTGCCAGCTTCTCTCCCTTGAACACAGTGACTTTGCTGCTGTTCACTTCACTCCTGTTTATGCTGGATACACCTAATTGATGGCATTACCTTACCACACCTACATGTTGACTCAACTAAGGGTTAGCAAAGTAAAAGATACTGGTTTTTACTGATTATGTAATAAGTGAGTGATTTAATGGTTTCTGACAAAAAAAAAAAAAAACCTTTTTTTTTTCATTCTAGTGGGTCAGGTTTTATGTTATTTTACCTCCTCTGTCTTCTAAGACTCCTTTTTCCCCCCTTTATATTCTTGATGTCTGAGTATTAGATGAGTCAATGTAAACTTTCAAATCAATCCTGCTTGGTGTTCTATGGGCTTTCAGAATCTGCTGTTTGTTGCCTGCTATTAATTTTAGAAGACTTTGACTATAATTACAGGTTTTGTGGTCCACACACTCTTTTCCTTCCGGTAGACTGTCTCTCCGTGATCTGTCTGTTTCATCTTTGCTTGTTTATTTTGTCCCCCTCTGCGCTATACTATGCTGTCTTTGCATTTCTGCTTTGGAAGTTTCTATTGGCCCATGTTCAATATTGCTGATTTTCTTCTATGCGAGTTTCTGGTCCTGTGTGAAATGCAAGGCATTCTTTATTTTTATTACAGGGTTTTAAAAGTTTGCATTTATGTTTTATTTTTAGAGTCATCTTTCTTTATAATTTGCATTAGATATCTATGGTTACACATCATCTACTTTTTTCACTAGCATTCTTACAGTACCAACCAGAGTTATTTGAAATATGTAAAAGATACTTTAAAAGCATTTTATTTAGCCTGTTCACACAGTATATAACCAAGTATTGATGACTGCATTACCTACTACTATTTCTTATGTTTCTAATACTTATGAGGTCTAGAATCAAGCTGCTCGGCCTTCAAATCTCCTCGGAGTGAAAACCAGATGCTCCATCCCCATTTTGGGGGGATTATTGAAATTCCTTGATCATTTGTTGGACTCCTGAAAGGAAAAGGAAATATAATGGGAGCTGTGACTATAATTGATTTTCTTGTTTCCCTGTGGAGTGGAGCCTTACATTAAGCAGATTAACTACAATTTAGAAAGAAGGAACGAGTCGTACGTTGCTTCTTAGTGACTGGAGCAAACTATGCTGCTATAATAACTTAAATCTTTACCATTATTTCTCGGTATTGTTTGGTAGCTAGTTTCTTTTCAAATAACTGTAATTTGAAAATTTAAGAAATCTAGTGGAAATTTCTGTTTTCCGTGTTGAGGAAGATATACTGTTTAATGTCTCCCAGTGAAGAGCAAAGATCGGGTAAGCCTCCAGTTCTTCACTCCCCTGTTCAAATGCTTTTCCTCCGTCTGCCAAGTAACCCTGGTGCTTTCCTCTGCCCTGTGATCTGCTAGGACAGGCTAAGTCCTTTCTTTCTGTGTTATTCTGAATATTTCAAGCCATGGCACCTGTTTGCATTCCACAGCCTGTCTGATCACTACCCAGAGTTCAAGAGGATGGGGCAGACCCTGCCCATTATTTAAATTTTGTATAAATTAGATTTTTCACTTGTACAAACTGCTGTAGGCTAAACTGTGTTGTGCAAAGTTCATATATTAAAGCCTTAATCCCTAGGGTGATGCTGCTTGAGAAAAAGAGACTTTAAACAGGTAGGACAGTTTTTTGGGATTATAAGTGTGAGGTCCTGATTTAACATGGGTGCTGTTTTTAAAAGAAGAGGAAGAGACACATGGGAAGCATGTACACTGGGATGCATGTTCATAAGTCAGAGGACAGGTAAGAACACAGGGTGATGGAATCTTATTTGTAAGATAAGTTTCATGAGAAACTTGATTTGGGGCTTCCAATCCCCAGAAGAATGGGTGAGACAAGTGTCTGCTTTACGAGTACTTCTGTGATTTCTTGTTACTTAACATACTAAAAGAAACCATGTCCTATACCGCAATTTTAAGAGTAAGAACTTTAGTTAGTGAATAAAATCATTTTTATGCCATCATAACTATAATTTCCTCTTTGTTCTAGACGTTGTGATACTTTGCATGAATACACATTTTACATGCATCCTTACTTCTAAAGCTATTTATTTGTGCTGACACCAGCATGGCTGTAACGTGTCAGTTTCTGCTCTAGCTTCATCTTCTGTTAAGTTTCATCTCTGGATCTTGGAGGCATGTCATTATTGCTCCTTGCCTGTTCTGTGGGAGTGAGGACAGCTCTTGAGAAACATATGGTTATAGTCCCATATTCTGCCAAACTGCTAATTCTAGGGCCACTACTGATATATCAGCACACAAATTTTCTGTGGCTCAGTTCTTCGAGGGCAAGATCAACCTCTGTGGCAGACAGAACCATTGTACAAGAATCAGAAAGTCATATTGGTCTCTATGGTAAACTTATGTGGGTATGCCTAGCTATTCTGCCTATGGATTCTTGGGTTTCCTTGGTACTTTTTCAAGAGATTATCTCTTACATTTCAAGGGTCAATTTATAGATGACATGTGATCTCTCATTTGGCTCAGAGTTAGCAATTCTCTTAGGGCTCAACTTTCCCTCTAAGACTCCATAAAGCTGAGATGTGCCCTCAGCTCTTGGAGTTGTTCTGCTTAGAAAAGAGAGGCACAGTACTTGGATTTTTGAAGCAGTAACACAAGCTTTCTTGAAGTGGGTATGCAGATGTTTGAACATGATGGGAAGGAAATTTCATTCAGGAGTAAATACATGAGCAAGTTGGAGAGATAAAGGATATGTCTTGGGAATAAAGAATTAATATATCTGGCCTGAATCACAAGACATCTGTCAAAATACATAAAATACATTTTAGGAAACAGTTATGTTAATGGGTCTTATATATTTCTTAATTATAAGTAAACAAATATGCATGTTATATAATACATGAAATATATTATATATAAGGGTGTTCATTAAGTTCTTGTCCTGTTTGAATTTTAATAAATTTAATTTTTCATATGATATAAGGTATCTGTAGATATGTGCAAGTGTAAAGGCTAGAGGTCAACGTCAGGTGACCTCCATCACTATTCACCTTATTTTTTGAAATAGATTTTCTTAAGAAACATGGAGCTTACTAATGACCTAGACTGGCTTGCCAGTGAGTCCCTGAGATCCTCTGTGTCCATCTCCCAGTGTTAGGATTGCAGATGTGCCTCACCAGGCCTGGTTTTTATATGGAATCTAGGGATCTGAACTCAGGTCGACTTGCCTAGTCTGAAAGTACCACTGAGATATCTATCACTGATATATCACTGAGATATCAACCACTGAGATATCTATCAGGACCCTTGTTCTGTGAAATTTCAAAGAATAGGTGTTAAAACTAAACAAATCTCCAAAATCTTTTCTAAATTCCCTTTTTAAAACATCAGGAGTTCTATCCGAAGAGTCAGTTAACAAAGCTAGAAATTGGATTACCGTAGAAAATTCTACAAATTCTTGCAAAATTTATCAGCATAACCTTGATCTGTTTTCTTGATGTCTGTACCACTTAGGGTAGGTTTGGCCTGGTCCTATGGAGTCTCTTCCAGTGCTAATATTCCAGGATAGCGACAACATGTGGACAAACAGTAAGTTTAATTATATGCTTGCAAAGTCATCTAGAGGGCCAGTTCCATCTGTTCCTTAAGTTTCAAACCTTATTAATTACTGGTTTTCTAAGGTCATTTCTGTTGGTGGGAGGAAAAGTCCTTGGACTATAGACTTTTCATGTCTGGCTTCTCATGGCACAGTATTTCCCAAGACTTGGGGGCCAGATGTCAATACTTTTGAAGATGCACTAAGGATTTGAATTCTGTTTCACAGTAAATATCACATGTAAATTATTAATCTTTAGCAGATGAAATGTATATTATTGCATTGCATTAAACTTTAATGTTGCAAAGACTATCCTCAGCATCACATACAGATGCTAATGGTAGGAAACCAATTCTGGTCCTCTAACTAACACCCAGATTTAGTCTCTAGGTAGCTTAAGCAAAAGTCTTTGGAAGAAACTTTTATAACTAGAATTATAGAGAAAGACTATGAGCACTTTCTCAAACTAAATGTTAAAAACTAGCATTTACTATAGTTGTATTATATACCAGGTGCTCTTCTAAGTGTCCTTAAATGTACTGGTAATCTTCCAGACAATATTATAAGGAAAGCTGTTTCTAGTTACACTGTTGGGGATTGATCTTTGTTAAGTACCAGTTACAGGTTTGGAATTGTTTCATGTGGTAGGGACATAGTTATTTGAAGAGAATTTACTTTCTGGTGAGATGAGACAGATAATGTCCTCAAAGCAACAGATGAACACATAATTTCTAAGAGACATGAGAACTATAAAGTAAATACAACAAGATCATGTGCTCATTCAAGGTCATTTTATACTTTGCCTGCCTGCAAAGGACATAGTTGGGATAAAGATTCAACTAATTTAATAGCAATTTACCAAAAAATACATGGATAAATTTAATTCTTTGAATGACTAGTGTGTGGGTATATCCACCTATCAGAAGTTTATTTTAATAAGTTACTCATGAGCTTCTCTTTTGTGTTTCTCTGTGCACATTTCATATACAGCATTTTATTCTAGTAAGTTTCCTGAATGAACTAAAGTCATAGCTGTTATGAATAACTGATGTCAAAAATACTATAAAAAGGTGAGTAGATTTCTGTTTTCCCAAATATTTTCTATCCTATCTGCTGTCTTTGACATTTCTCAGCTATGTCTCTGTGCTATTTCATTTTCTTAATTTGCCTTAGCTTGTCTGTGAATGGCTTGGAATAATTTGTAAAAAGACCCAGCTGATCAACTATAGAATGATCATGAATGTAATTAAACCAAGTAGGTACACTGTCTAGAAATAGCTCCTGCCACACATTCTATTCTTTCCTCAGACCTCAGATTGGTCTCATAGTGGTGTGCTCCAATTATATCTATCTATCTATCTATCTATCTATCTATCTATCTATCTATCTATCTATCTAATTTTTATTATAATTATAATTATAATTATGTATAATATAATTATATTATAAAAATTATTTTAAAATTATTATATAAATTATTTGATATATAAAATATTTATATATTAAATTATTGTATAACTTATAATTATATAAATTATTATATATAATTTTTATATAATATATATTATATATAATTTTTTAGCAGATGAGAAAACATAAAGATTGTACATATCTGTGAGATACCACATGGTACTTAATATGTATATTCATTATATAATGTTTCAATCACAGTGAACATACCTCAACTCAATCTTAAACAGCAGCACCTTAGAATCTTTTTCTGCACATTTTGGGATCCCTTGTCACTCATCCACATCCTCCTGCCTTAGGAGCCAGAAAATCCCCCAGAAATAGGTCTCTTTAGTATTTACCTCCATTTCCTTAATAACTACTAAAACCCGAAAGTCCAGTTGTTACACTTGTGCATATACCAACCCACTTGGCAATTGCTTTCCTTCGTTATAAACATTGTTCTCACCTACTCTGTAGTTAAGGTGCAGGCACATGGCTTAGAATCTGCCAAAGAAGGACCTACTTACTTGGCAATTAAACCAAGTAGAACTAGGCGGCAGTACTCATAGAGACCGATATTCTAACTTGTGTGGTGGGGGAGGTGAGCATCTAGAGCAGCTCTTTCTAGCACCAACTCCATAGTGTATACATGCAATAGTCACCATGATGGTGTTCTAGAGGATCTTATGCTGAACATTACTTGAATTACTTCTATGTGTTTTACCCAGGTCCATCTGTCCTGCCCTGGACACTATAAGTTTCACAATTTGGATTCCTAGACATTCTATGAGCCACACAGTATCTTTTATTAATTTTATGTGTAAGCTAAGGAGTGTATTCGAGGAGTCTGTCTCAGAACTCTGATCAACAAACCTGATATATTGACATTTTATTGTGACACTCAAGGATGGAAAGCATCCAGGGAAGAGGGCTATGATGATGGAATAATTAAGATGGAACTTCTTCAGAATTACTGACTTAAACCAGGGAGGAGGTCTCCCATATCGCTCTTCACTTATCTAGTTGCTCACTCTTCTCTTCCTTCCTCCTTCCTTCCTTCCTTCCTTCCTTCCTTCCTTCCTTCCTTCCTTCCTTCCTTCCTCCTTTCCTTCCTTCCTTTCTTCTTTTCTTTCTTCCTTTCTTCCTTTTTTCCTTCCTTCCTTCCTTCCTTCCTTCCTTCCTTCCTTCCTTCCTTCCTTCCTTCTTTTCTTCCTTCCCTTCTTCCTTTCTTCTTTCCTTCCTTCCTCTCTCAGTTCCTCCCTTCCTCCCCTTCTCTCTTTCCTCATACTGTCCTCAAATCAACAAATAAACACATACTTTCTTTCCCTCCCACTATTCATTACAGTTTTCTTTTTTCTATAACCTGAAACTCATACATATATCTACTTTGTAGTTTTATTTAAAGTTAAATGAAATTCTCGGGATAGCGCATGCCCCGTGGAAGAGTTTTTGTTAGTATTAGATGGGAACAATAAACACCCAGGAATGACTTAAAGAAGTTGACATGTTCATCTTAGGACTAGCAGGAATGGAAGCATATGACCAGGATCCTCTAGATGACTCTAGAGAGTCAGGTCAACAGAACATGGCATGACCACAGCTTCTGCATGGCTGAATACGGCTTAGCTTAAGGTGGAAACTATTGGACGTCTACATAGCTAGGGTGTGGTGTGGGAAGGTAAAGCAGGGACTGCACCACAGAAGTGTTACAGAGATCTTTCATGATGAGCTGTTACTGATCTCAGGCTTGTCATTCCTGACAGGTGGAAGGATTTCCTTCTCCTCTGTTACTAACATTGGCTCACTTAGTCACCTGGAGTTTTCTGATATGTGCACAAGCCTATATCAACTAACCTGAGACCTAATTCTAATTTAATGTTTTAATTTGACTAAGTCATGTTGAAGGTATCGATTACAAACATGTCAAGGCTGGGTCAGAGATGAGAAGAATTGTTTTAAAACCATAAAAAATTATACTTAAAAATTCTAGCTAACTGAGAGATGAGGCTGCTTAATGTTGGGGAAATTTCCTCATGACTTCTTTTCTTAGGAAAAAAAAGGCCAATATCATTTGATAAAAGCCATGAAACCAATACCAGATTCTGCTTTTCCACTGAGTGCATAGGCAGATGGAATAAACTCTTTCACTCAATAATGCACAGACTGAGGGAATAACGCTAGAATCCTTTCTTTTGTTGCTTTTTGTCTTTGTCTCCTCTGCCCTCATATTTTATACTAAAGTCAGATGGAAAAATAATTTTAAAAGAAGTTTGGAGTTACCACCTTGTTCTTTAATCCACATTTATTTCTTCAGTTCCTGGAAATGGTCTTTAATTTTGCTGATTTACCTGGAAATGTTGATGTAATGGATTTGGGAAAGATGACTGCCTTAACAGACCTGCCATCTTCTTCATCTATCCAAGTACTAATACAAAAAAATCATATCCTATGAAAAATTTAAAAATATTCAGTAGTCCTATGTCAGTGGTAAGAAAAATGACAAACTATATAGGTTGGGATGAAGCAATCATAGTTTTTTATTTATATTTTTAGTATTAAAATTAAAAACATATTTTGCAACTACCTCACTTTGACTTTTTGAAAGTCCATATGTTCTTTAGAGAAATTTAACATTCAGCTTTATTGGAGTGTTTACAAAAATTTAAAGGATATATTTGGTGTGCAAGACTTATATGTCTTCAGAAATCAGACCTGAGCCCAATGTCTTGGATAACATTCAAACTACATTTCCCTATGTTTTGAAAACAATTTAGATTGAATTCATGAGTTCAGTCCTGTTCTGACTAATGCTTGTAGGAAAGAGATTCATGTACTACTATTGCATGTTGACGTATCTTTTTGTTTCCAGCAAATATTAGGAACCAGTACATTTTGTTAATTTAAAGTATTCAATAACCATATTTTATGTGAATCTATCTAATACTGAGACTTTTATAATTCTCTTTCTTCATACATGGAGTTGGTTCATTTTCCTTATAGTCATCCTTATATCCTTACATCCATCAGAAACTTGAGAAAAAAAATCATCAATGAGAGTCGTAAAAGGACACAGAGTTCTGAAATCTCAAAACTGCTCTGAGTCGGATGAATACTGATTATCTCAGTGTTGAATCTGCTTCAACAAAGATGCAAGTTGGCTAGTAGTTAGGGAGACTTAGCTTCTCATCCTTTGCCTTGTTAATACTTGACTATATGACTTCAGAAAAAGGATTTGTCTCCATCTTAGACTTGAATGTCCTCATCTGGAATGAAAAATAGTTCCATTGAAGTATTTTCAAACTAAATTCTTCAGAGTCTTGTTATTCCAAAGCAGGTTTCTCCACAGTGTCTTGGCTTTAATAAGTTTCATGCAGGAAGCATTTGCAGAAGACTTCTTTAAAGTAAAAGATTATTGTTCTGTAATACAAATTAGGAGGAACGCTCAATCTCATGTCTATGAGTTGATTTTTTTAGTCTTTTCTCATATATTCTATTCTGACTGTAGTTTTCTCCCCCTTCCCTCCCCCAGTCTCTCTTCTTCCTACCTCCCTGTTCCCCAGGATCCACCCCACTTCAACTCCCTCCCCACAGAAAAGAGCAGGCTTTGTAGTCTTCTAGGGACATCAACTAAATACAGCATAACAAGCTACAATAATACCAGGAACATATTCCCACATCAAGGCTGGCTGAGGCAACCAATAGGAGGAAAGGGGTCCTGAAGGCAGAGTTAGCGTTAGAAATCCACAACACTGAGCTACACAACTATAGCATATGTGCAGAGAACCTAGGTTAAACTCATATCGGATTCCCTGATCTCCGTGAGTGCACTCGAGTCCCAGTGAGTTGATTCCGAATGTGGGTCCTGTTTTTGTCCTGTCCTTGATCTCTCTGGCTCCTTCACTCCTTCCTCTGCCTTTTTCTCTGGGACTCCCTGAGCTCCACCTAATGTTTGGCTGTAGAACTCTTCATCTGTTCCTATCAGTTGCTAGATGAAATCTCTCTGTTCTCTCTGATAACAATTATGCTAGTTTCCTGTCCCAGCACATCTTGCAGGCATGACATACTGTAGGTCTGAGGGTTTGTGGCTGGGTTGGTATCCTAATCTATCCATTTGAGGCCTTGCCTGGTTAGAGAAGATGGTTGGTTCAGGCTTGATGTCCCCCATTTCTAGGAGTCTTTGTTAATATCACCTTCATAGTTTTCAGAGTTTCCATTGCAGCAGGTTTCTACCTCACCCCAGAAATGCCCCCTCAATTCCGTCATTTCTACAGAATTCTCTCCCTCAACCTCCTCCAACCTGATCTGTCCTGATCCCACCCTCATCTATCATCCTATTAATTTTTTAACATATTGAACAATTATTCTGTCTTACTTGTTTTAAATGCCTTAGATGAAATAACTGGATACCAGATGTACAAATAGAAGTTGATTTTACTTGTTGACAATGAACTGTTCCATATGAGAGATATAGGTCTACAGTTGCTTCTTTGCTATCTAGACCACAGGATTTTATCTATGACTTTCATAACAAGAACCTTGGAAAACTGCTTGGCAATGTCTCTCACAGCTGGGTTTGTGCATAGTCCAAGAACAATAGTTGGGTAAGTGTCCAACAGAAATAAGCACACACACATACTTACCAAAAGACAGACACAAGAATATTCACAGCAGTACTACTCACAATAATCTTTTTTTGGGGACTGACTACCCCCTTGTCCATCAATAATGGAAGGGGAACATGAACTGAAGTTTTATTTTCACAATGGAAAATTACTCAGCAATCAGCCCGAAGTATGGATCTGTGAGAATGATCAGATGCCTCCCACAAACATAAGACAATATATAACAATACATTCATTTGTAAAATAAAAAGTTGGCAAAGAATCCATGTTTCTAGAAATCAAGATTGTAGATACCATTGTGAGAAGAGATGGGAAAGTTCAAAGGGAGATTGGATGGAGGATTGTGTGTATATTTCTTCCTAACTGTGAATTATTTTCTAACCTGGATACTAGAAACGTGTCCAGCTCATGAAAGGTTTGTTAAACTGTACTTGTGATCTTGGTACTTTTCTGTAATGCGAATTAGATTCATCAAGATAAAAAATTTCTGAATTGTCTTCTCAAAACTGCTTTCCAAGATTAGTCAATGTTAAAGACAATAACATTTCATCTTTGGTAGTGCATTATTTCTACGTAATAGGCCAAACACAGGGATTACATTTCAGGATATTAAAATGAAGTGATATCAGGCCAAGGGGATTTACCTAATGACACAGAAGATTATTTTTCCCCTTTGTGACTGGCTGTATTGCTCGTGTCCATGTGCATTTGGAAAGTACTGTTCAAACTTTCTTACGTCATTTGACAAGCTTTTGTTATTTCTTTTTCTGATTGTCTAGCTTAAACTCAGTTCTAGTAGATATGTCTAATACATGGGAAGTGTGTTTCATCCAAGGATAGCAATGGTTTTACTTAACACATCTACTGATTACAGCATCATCTTAAAATGTTAGAAGGTTGAACTCTAGTGTTTTCTGTTTCTGCTTCACCTGATGTAGGAATGCCTACTATAGGAATTTTCCTTCTAACATAGATAATTGTAACTGGGAAATATATATTCACTATATGTATATTCCAGGTATCACCTTCAGAGATACAAGCCCATGAACAATTAAGGAAGAGTAAATGGCATGGGAAGCTCTATGGTTGTCTTGGCTTGAAACTTAGCGCCTGTACTCCCTAAATCTTATGACTATCTGTGTTATACAATACAGCCATCAAGCCCTGAAAAATCTGAGCAACTAAGAAAAAAAATAGCTTCCATCTGTTATCATTCAGCTTTCTTTGTAACATTAATCTTAGCCCAGATGTAAGGTTGGCACAGTGCTTTGCAGTTTTACAGGTGTGTATCAGGTTACGAAAGCAGAAGATATACCCCAATGAAGACGAGATCCAGGAAGCTTTTCCAAATAAAAATCACAAGAACTACACATGACAGGGAGGAGTTAATTCAGAGAAAAGGTTCAAAATGGACATTACATATCAAGCTTGGGTTTGTCTACACTTGAAAGACAATGGTGACTTTTTATTTGTTCTCCTTTGTTGTATTTTAAATATGGCTTCTTATATGTTAATTGTATCTTGGAAATGACTGGTTTTGCTTGCATAAGGCAAAACTGTCTCTCTCTCTCTCTCTCTCTCTCTCTCTCTGTGTGTGTGTGTGTGTGTGTGTATGTGTGTGTGTATAGTTATGCTTGGTGTTGCTCTGAAGATGAAAGGCAAATTAATGAACTATGAAAATCATATTAGTAGTTTAATTAAGGAGTAAAAGACTCCCAAAAGTTGAGGGGTGTTTGGTTTTAGTTTTATGTGTTTTTTGTGTTTGTTTTGGTTTTATTTTGTGTGGAAATGCAGCTCTTCTAATAATCTACTTTTCTCTCCCAGACCCTACCCAAGGATCTTTAGATGGTCATGCTTGCAGGTTTTCCAGCATCTAGCCAGCTAGATTGTCTATCCCTAGTCTTCACTCTCTATTGGCCTAGATTAAATGAATGCAAATTACATGCAAATGTAGCATATTCATACATTTAATTATTTTCTATGCACAAATAGAGCTATTTAATTTTAACTAAGCTATTGCACTGATATACATTTTCAGAATTGATGGTAAAATTTGACCATGCTCCAGTGAGTGAGCCAACCTCCTAAGAATAAATGTACAGCAAAAACTGAAATCCATGGGTTATTAAAATAAAAAGACATAAAGTTGTAAGGTGGGCTGAATCTGGGAAGAGCTAGAGGGTAGTTTGGGGAATACAAACACATTATATAAAATTCTCAACCAATTAGAATATGAGGCATCAGGGCTTTTGAATCAGGTAGACCTGAATTCTATTTCTTCATAGAGGATATCAGTAATGGTATAAAACTTGTTCATATTTTCTTCAGTATAGTTTTTTAGGTGTGAAATGGAGGACTTACAATGTTTCATTTTTTTTTTATTTCTTACTGAGAATTAGAGACAATAATTATAAAGTACCTAGTATAATAACCAAATGTACACTCAGTGAACAATTGTTGATTATTGGATTGTAAACATAAGCTGACTTCATGACTTTTCTGAGGTCCACTATTAATGACAAAATCAGAATGGGGGATTTTGGTTCCTGTTCCATCTGGTTCCATTTGGTTCTGCCCCTGTCTTCATTCTTATATTCACACCTAATACAATTGCCTGAGTTCTTTGTCATTTGATAAGTGAGACATTAATTTTAGCTTTCCTGGAATTAGTTCTTTTGGGAGAATTCTTCCCCATCCCCCTCCTCCTCCCAGGTTACATTTTCCTTTGTTTCCAAGCCAAGACAAAAATGTTGGCTTTGGGAAATATTTACTGGGTGCCATTTAGACAAATACAAGAATCTGATTGAATACTCTCCATGACTGCCGGTTGAAACTAAACATGAAGTTGCCATGGATACTGGTTGCTTGGCCTCTGCTCTAATACATTAGAGCCTTTTTAGTTCAACAGTGTGCAAACCACAGATGTTGCCATGCATTGTATTAATAATCAGCTTGCATCTCTTAGCAAAAGTATAGCTCAGGTTTGTTTTAGTGGAGAGGGGTGGAAATCCTCAGATGCAAAACAAAATGCCCTATACTTGAGGTGTTGCTTCTATGTACCGAGTTACCTTTACAGATACAAGTTTTAGTTTTCAGTCTGCTCCATTTAATTTGGATTCTCTACTCTTTGATATTTATTTAGAATAAAAATCTCTACTGTATTGTTATTCTTATTTGAAAAAAATCACACAGGGGTATCTGTTAGAAAAATTGTACACATTTGGTTACAGAATTTAAAATCATAGATTAAACACAGTAATGGAGGATGATACAAGAAACCCCAGGTTCCATCAGAGACTAGACACGAAGTCACAGCAGAAGGATCTCAGGTTTATATAAAATATCTTGCTTTCCACACATAACCTGCATGTTTTGGGGCAAATCAAGCAATACAAACCATAGTTTCTTCGTTTCTATGGTTCTTTCATTTGTTTAAAAACCACCCCCCCCCAAATTAAACAAACAAACAAACAAACAAAAAACCTTGTTTTTACACTGAGTCCCCCTCAACCATCTTGTGTATTATTATTATTATTATTATTATTATTATTATTATTATTATTATTTTACTTTAAACCAGTCAACTAGAACTTTAATTCCCTTTACAGCTGAAACCCTTGCTTGCTTGCCAGTTACTGCTTTCACTTGTTTGGGACATCAGAAGATGCATGTGATATCTTTGGGTGGGAAGTACTTTCTATCGTTCAGTAAAATGGATTGGCTTTCTTTCTCATCACAGAAGTATGTATCTTGTTTGAGAATTCACCCTCCACTGCTAGCAGAAAGAACTCTAACTCTGCCTTAGATTTTCTCAACCTCTTTTGCATATGCTCCTACTGAGAGACTGAGTTCCCATCCTCTGTAGACAGATTCCTTTGTCTCTCTCAAGCTGATTTATGAACATGTAAAAACATAGGTGACTTCATTATATCATAGGCTCAGAGCCTCCCTGTATTCTGTAGAGAGGCAGCTAGAGGAGCCTGCTCTCTCACATTCTTTATCTACAGTGCCCATCCCAATTATCATTACTCTCCAAAGGCTGCATACACATATTAAAGCTGGGAAGTGCTCCTCTCTCTTCTAATGCATATGGTGTGTTAAAACAGCTTTAGATTATTGAGCAACTTGTAAATGATTGCTTCCAAAAATAAAGGCTCTTATCAGCAAGACTTTGAACCTTAAAATGTTTTGTGCTAGGAATAGATTACCTTTTCATTGTTGCTATGAGCGTGATGCCTAGAGGTCACTGCCTGTGATCTTACTGGCCTAAGCCTTTTCTAAATGATAGGCTAGTTCATGGGTAAAACAACAGTATGAGTTTAGCATTGTTCCTACAATTGACAAGCAAGTAGAATTCCACACTGAGTAACGTTTACAGGAAAAAGTGCTTATTCTTCTAAAAACATTTGTGGTTACCATAAAGAGAAGGGAGGTCTAATTTCCTCATTGAAGTCAGGTGCTTACAAACTTACTGGAAACAACTCAATCCAAATATCTCTTTCCATAAATTTCTGGTTGTCAGGAACAAATGACAAGTAATGGTGTTGTCTCAGTAGTACAGTGAACTGCTCTCGTTTGCTTATTTTTCCATGCTGAGTTGCCTCATTTTGACCAGGGTACCAGTTATTGTTAGCCATAGGAGAAGAGAGGAGGGGAGGGGAGGTGAGGTGAGGGGAGGGCAGGGGAGGATAGGGGAGGGGAGGGGAGGGGAGGGGAGAGGAGAGGAGGAGGAGAAGGAGAGAGGAGAGAGGAGAGAGGAGAGAGGAGAGAGGAGAGAGGAGCGAGGAGAGAGGAGAAGAGAAGATGGGTGTAGGACCGTGATAGGATGGCTGGTTTTGGTCAAAGCGCTGGCTGGAAAGCCCGGAGACCCAACAGGTGTTCATTGCCTGTAAGGGACGGGCATCTATTCCTCCGCCCTCCCAGAATCCAGGCTCCTAACATGTGTCTTGGAACTCCATTGACCTACACTGTTCAGGGCAATGCAGCCCCACCCAAAGAGCACAGGTATAGGGTGAGACTACAGGCCGCAGGCCCTAGAGAGATTTACATACTAATGAGATGCCTGAAGGCCAGAGGGCGGAGCCAACTAAGCATTCTTCCCCAGACCCTTCCCCCTCTCTCCCTCCCTATTTAACTCAGGTCTGCTCTGAGTTTCAAGGTGGTGCATACCCAGATTCTACCATCATCCATCATGCCAATAAAGCCATTTTGGAAACTGAAGGATGTTCTCATGTCATTGGGGCAGCACCGTGAGGAACCGTCATAGCCACCATGCCTAACTTCCCACCTGGAGAAACTTTCAGTGTTTCCAGCCACTCTACCTACAGATGGGCTGAATTAATATGTTAGTCCAGAGTGAGATATATGGTGACCATTTTTTTTTTGTCAGGCTAGTGACTTACATTACCATGCCTTAGCCCCACCATCCCTAACAATGAGACAATGACTGGATTTAAAAGAGAAAATTTAATTGTTGATTTCAACATGACAGTCATATGGCAATAACGGCAGAGGTACGGGATGGAATTCTACACTGCTGAACTCTAACAATGGCACATGCTACAGTTCTTCATAGATAAGCCTCCATAGCCTCCCTACAAGTCTGCGAGTGTAGTACTACTAGGAGACATGTGGGCATAGTAAACGACTTTCTCTTCCTCAGATTTCCACTAAGTCTGTTGCAAGTTCTAATGGTGTCTCTACATTTCTAATTTTATCACTTTCACCTTAACCCCTGTTAACAGTTATTTAAATACTGTGACAACATTTCTTATAGGACTCTTTTTTTTTTTTTTTTTGTAAATACAAGTCAAAATAAGAATGAGATATCGCATCACAACTTCCAAGAAAACTACAATAAAAAAGGATTATTAAAATTCATTCTGTGGAATTCATTCATGTGTGTCTATAGAAACTTGTGATAGTACAGTCAATTTGAAAAGAATTTGGACAAGGCCCCAGAAGGTGAAAACACAGAGTTGGCATCCTACCCAGCAGTTCCACCCCTGGGTATGTATACAAGAGAAACAGAAATGCTAACATGAAAATTTATATATAAAGCTGACAACAGCACCATGTATGATATTAAAAAGTTAGAAACAAGGTAGAGGCATATCAGCTCATGAGTGGATAAGAAAATTATGACATATCGGCCAATCAGGAAGCTATATGGAATGCTGATCTCTGCTGTGCTGTAGGGGAATATTGAAAACATCGTGCTGCATTGAAGAAGCTGAATATACAAGGCCATCAGCTGTATAATTTCATTGTGAAAAAGTTTCCTGAAGAAGCAGATCCATATGGACAGAAATGAATTAGTGGCTGTTAGAACTGAGGTCTAGAGTCGAATTGTTATGTAGATTCAGGGTTCCTTTTGAGTGTGATGATATATCCTGTAGTTAGTGTAATTTGTAAAGACTCTAAAATCAAATTCTAAAAATTGCATAATTAAAAGGGTAGATTTTAAAAAATTGTTTTATTTATTTACGTTTCTAATGTTGTTCCCTTTCTTGGTCCCCACAAGAGTTCTATATCCTATCCTCCTGCCCTTTGCCTCAGAGAGGGTGCTCCCACAACCACCCACCGACACCCGTCTCACCCCTCCTGCATCTCCCTTTCCTGGGGCATCAAGTCTCTACAGGATTAGGCACATCCTTTTCCTCTGAGGCCAGACAATGTAGTCCTCTACTACATATGAGTTGGGGGACACAGACTAGCCCATGTGTGCTTTTTAGTTGGTGGCTTAGTCTCTGAGAGCTCCCAGGGGGTCTGGATTAGTTGATACTCTTGGTCTTTCTATGATTTTTAAAGGTTAAAGAACAATCTTCCATTATATGGTTAGGAATTAAAAATTAAAATTTAAAGTCATTCTATTCTTTTGTATCCCTTTACCCAAAAGATTTGACAAATTAATGATTCATCAGACTATAACTACAGTACTCAGTGAACATGGAGACATTGAGCTGGTGCTTACTTAAAGTCTTTACTCCTATTGACTAGTGTCTTCATGGTATGGAAAGATAATTTGCATATGAGTGGAGGAGAGAGGTAAATAACAACCCAGCTACAATCCCTGTGATCTATATTGGTGACTAGCCTGCAAGGTATGCTGGCATAAGAGTGGCACAAAAGTGTGGGAGTAACCAACCATTATCTGAGTAAATTTAAAGCCCACTCTGTAAGACAGAACTCATGCTCAACACTGCTGATGTGTCCAAGAACCTGAGACTAGATAGGTTCATGGACCTAGGGGCAAACCAAATAGTACTGTTTTGCAAAAGGAATATAGTAGTAAAATGACTCTTAGTAACATTCTACTATCCCTATCGATATGTGTCTTGCTCAGCCATCATCAGAGATTTATCTTGTAATAGATGGGAACAAATCCAGAAACTCACAACTGGACAACGTGCAGAGAACGAGAGACCTTAGAACACTTAGTCCCAAATGGGATGTTGTCATCAAATCCTTCCCATCAAGGTTCAGGGAACTCTACAGAGGAGGAGGCTGAACCAGAGTGGATGGTGTCTGCGGCCACAGGTCAACTGGGTTCACCTGAAAGGGAGGCTGGGAATGAAAGAAGGGAATGGAAAGGCGAGAAAAGATGTAGCCAAGACAAGTATTCTGATCAAGGCTCAAAGTTTAATGTTCAGCTCTCAATAAAAAGGAGAAGCCCCACCTCCACCACCCACCTCCTTCTTGCTTTAGCCTGCATGGGTGAGGGGAACCCATCCTTAATCACAGCTAGAGGTGTCTCAAGGCAAGCTCATCAGGCAGTCTATTCTTCTCAGTTCCTGTAGCAGGCTGTAAGTGCAGCCAAGGTAGGTAACACCACCTGGGTCCTATTGTTTGGTCTACTGTGGTAAAGAAGATCTTTCAGGCCTGCTTAAGCCTGGGAGAAGGACACAGATGGAAGACACTAAGAAAATTAGATTTTGTAGACACAACAGGACTGATGCATCCATATGTTCAAAGAAACTGTGGCAGCATGCACAGGGCCTGAACATGTATAAGCCAGCTTCAGTTGCAGGGTTCAGATGGAAGTAGACACATGCTTCTTCCATAACCAAGAAGGTATCTCCAACTGTTAACTGCTTGCAAAGGAAAAATTAGTTTTCTCTAAACAGATTCTCACTGGGTGTGCAAGCCACACATAATGGCAAGCCTATGCTTAATAGTAGATTGTCAAGACAAAATGAACTTCATAGTATCTTTGGAAGTCTTTTGTTTCAGAATACTTTGGGCTATTAAAAAAAAACAGAAACCAAAAACAAAACCTTACCATCTTCTGCTTATATATTATGGATTCTGGTTTTGTAAATAAAACACTGGGTTTTCAGTATGTGTAAATATATGTGTCTTAGCATCTGTGTTTCTTATGCTTTTTCTTTGGCTCTTTTTTTTCTGTTTGTATTTTTTGGCCTACTTTTACTTGTCTTAATTTAATATTATTGTCATTATTATTTTAGATGACTGTATTCTAATGAGAAAGAGAAAGAAGGAGTGTGGATTTTCGCAGATTTGGAGGATCTAGGAGGAGTTGGAGGGAGGGAAACCATAATCAGAATATATTGTATGGGAAAAGTTGATTCTAAATTAAAAAAAATAAAGTCATTACAGTTACTGACCCATTATCATTTGTAGTATGTAAGGTAGTAATAATGGCCATAATGTGTAGTTTTCTTAACCCCCACATATGTGATAGACCAAAATAGATTAATTTAGCATGTTGAAAATTAAATTATTCTCCCATCAAATATGAGAAAAGTAATAAGTATGCTGTATCGATCTTCATGATAGTCTTTTCCCTTATGAGGTTGTTGATCAATAGTTTTTATTATCAAATTGTTGGCAATGTTTGTGTTCATGTGCCAGATGTTTTCTGTTCATGACTTTTACATTTCCAAGTTGTCGTGGTGTTTCAGTTTTCAACTTCAGCACAGCTTCCTACATTGTGATCTAGTTGCTGTGTCTTTCCTTTTGTTCTTGTGACCTAACAGGTCCCCTGGGCAAGGCTTTCCAGAAAGTCTTGCTTCTAGTCTCTCATGACAGGTCACTTCTTGTTTGGAGACCTTATTCTCCAGTGTCATATCTTCTATGAGCCCGTTGTCCTGTGTGCATCTTTGCCTCTTATCTCCTGGTATCCACTCCCATTCTTGTATTGTTAATAACACTTACTTTCCCTAGGATGATCCTGCTCATTAGTTCCTGCTTTTATTTTCCTTCAGCTCTTCCAAGGGGATGCTGCAGATGTGTCTTTCATGGTTGTTTCTGTATCTCTGGAAACTTCAGCTCACCACAGCACCTCAAAGATCTCAGCAAATATCTGTGAATGGAGTCACTGATTATGTAGAGTTAAGAGAATACTTTTTAAAAACCCTTGACTGATGTGGAATTTTATCCTACCACTTAAGATGACAACCTCACCTTCATTCTCCGTGACTCAGTTTCTCATATTTAAAATAGGCATGAAAATATTGGTATCATTTAATTAATTAATTAATTAATTAATTTTAAGTATGTTTTAATTGAAATAAAACCATATCATTTTTCCTTCTCCAATTCATTTATACATGAGTGTACACACACACACACACACACACACACACACACACACACACACACACAGTTTCTTGGAGGGAATTGAAAGATTGGCAATATTTTGTAGAAAAATATAAAGCCACACCAGTACTTGTGTTAAACATTTGCATATAAATAAATAAGAGGAAATAATATATTCACAAAAACACATTATTGTGGATGAATAAAAGAAAGGGCAAAAGAATGTGTAACCTAAGTACAGATGGCAGAGAGGTTCATCTAGTTAGACCAGTATATTCAAGTGTAATGTCACACAGACCTGTAAGATAATAAATCTGAGACACCAAGATAACTGAAATCTAGTTACCAATAGGCAGTGACCTAAGGAAGGCTCTTCTTAATTCTTCTGCCTCTTTGTTGTTCCTGTATATTAAGTAGATTTATTTTTATCTACCTTATCTATTATACTAGAGTGTCATGATAAGAATGTGCAGTTAAAGAGCTTGGAAAAACCTAATGTACTTTGTAGGTACAAATACAGAAATACATCTATTTCAGCTTGTAATCTTTGGAAAAATCTGACATTGATTTAGGCTTGGCTTATGCTAAATGATCTCTCCTTCCTAAGATGGGCACCCTACCACCCTCTTACAGATGGTAAAGGTAAGACCCAGAAAGCCAAGGCAACTGCTAATAGCTACTCAATGGCTGAGCTGAGTTCAAAGTCTGTTTGACCAACTTCAAAGCCCTAGCTCTTCTCATGAATTCACTCAATATTTTGGTCATCCTGATAAGCCCTTAGAAACAGTGGTCATGGGAGTGATCATAGGACTTTGTTTATTTCTGTGCCTGTTCTTTGACTGTTTGTGTTTATTGTCTTGCTTGTACCTTGACTATTTGCATCTATTGTGTTGCTAGTTCCTCAGCCTAGAACTGACCTTAATACTTGCATATAATTAAATGGTATAAAAGCAGATTGGGAAAAAATTAAAAAAAATTCAGAAGGGAAGATAGAAGTAGGTACATTCAATATTTACTTTTAAATTTCATTTATTTTTGTGTGTCAGTGGGATAGCTCAGCAGGTAAAGGTACCTGTGGTCAACCCCCAAAACCTGAATCCAATCTGGAACTCACACAGCAGAAGGAAAGACTCACTCCTTGCAAACTGTCCTCTGACTTCCATATTTACACCTTGCCACATACATATCCATCAATACCAAAATAAGTAAATGCAATAAAAATGTCAATTGTACATCTCATGTGTGTATGTGTGTTTGTGGATTGTGTATATGCCACAGCATGCATGTGGAGATTAGAAGAGAACTTCCAAATACTCAGAAAAGAACCATTGGCTCTTTCTTTCTACCTTGTGTAAGAAGCATTGTCTCTTTTGTGCTTCTAGGATGCTTTTAGTCTGTTCTCTTGTCTCCACCAAACTCAGATCATCTGGTTTGCACAGCAAGGGCTTGTACCAGCAGAACCATCTCCTAGGCCCTCACTTGTGATATTTAATTGTACCTCTAATTGTTGTACAAAATGTTCTAGGTGCAAACATCTGAAACTTTGGACCATATAACTTACCATGGGCAGCCTTCCAAACATCCAGATATATGTTTGTGACAGTCATGAATAACCTAACAACAAATATTGATTCTTAAAAAACGGGGGGTGGTGGCATTAGCCAATTTTATTCTGTATAAATGAGATAGTGAACTTATAAAAACCAAAGTACCTATGAGGTCATTAAATGATATAATTGTGTGGGTTCACCACTTTGGTTATGTCACATGTGACTATATGCTGGACTTGTGAGTTTAGGGGAGATAAAGCTGTCCTTAGGACAATTGAATTGTGGAATTTTGTACTCTGAGCTTAAAGTTTTTACCATCTTAGTCAGAGCTTCTATGAGTACCCATGACAGACCCTCAGTGTTGGGCCTGTCATTGAATGTTGACATTCCCTCATAGAAGAAAGCTTTTAGGAGAAACATTAGATTCTTGCTTGGGATGCTAGCCCCTTACTCCCTCCATATGCTGTCTTCCCAGATTTATGTAATCCTTCTCTAATTCACAGGGTCTCAGGAAGTGCTAGAGTATTTGGAAGATGCAAGGTTAAGTTAAAGGAAAAATTCACCTATGCCATCATAGGAAAATCATTATCCACATTACAGTGAGATGTTGCATTGATGCCTCTGTTTGGGATCACCCATGCTTTTGTTAGGAAGCCTAAGAAACTCATTGGTTCACCAAACTTAAAAAAAAAAAAAGGAAAAATAAAAGAAAGAAACTTGGCTAGGTGGCCTTGCTACCATATCAGAATCTTGTTTTAAATAAAATATTCACTCATCTCAGAATAAATTTATTTTCCATATTTATATTAAAATTAGAATCAATGTTCTAATGTTTTTTGACAGTTCAATAAAAGTTTTCTCTTACTTTTTCTTTTTTCTTTTTTCTTTTTTTTTTGGCTTAAAACAAGCATGGATGATTCAGGTGTGATAGAAAAGAGGAGATGAATACTTTGGTCCATTCTTGGCGTGAATGAGTGGGTTTCTGGTTTTGTGCTTTCTCTTTTTTCTTCCATTTGTTTTATTCAATTCCAGTGTGTTAATTTATGATTTTTTTTCTTATTACATTTTATTTTATTTAATGAGAGACTGAAAGAGAGTAGATGTGGATGTGAAGGGAGGCAGGGAGGAACAGGGAGGAGTAGAGGGAGGGGAAATTATAATCAAGACATACTATGTGGGAAAATTATCTATTTTCAGTAAAAGAAAAAAACCCCACCAAACACTGCTCATTCATATCTCTCAACATCCATGGCCTCAGAAAGCATGCTTGCTTAGCTCTATGTAAGAAAGACACATTTTTGTATGATATTTATATGAATATAAAACAGCAAGATTTAATTAAAAACAATAATAAATATGAATGACTAAGAAAGAGTGTGTGTAAAGGACAGCAAGAAGTTGGGTAGGAATTAAAAGTGTGGAAATAATAAGAAAAATGGCCTGCAGTTGGAGTCAAAAGGCAACAACGACTTTGTTGCTCCTTCTTTGATCTTGGTAGGTATGATTGTTATTATTAAATGTCAATTTTACCAAATCTAGATAACTTGGGGAATGGGCTTCTGGGCATGTATGTAGGAGATTATCTGGATATGTTAATTGAAGAGGGAAGACATTTTTTTTGTTACTTATTATACATATTAGTTATTTAAGAATTTAATGTAATGTATTTTGTTCATATTTACCCACTAATCCCAGCCTTTCTAGGTACAACTGCTTTCCATAGCTTAAAGCTTTTGTGTCCTTTTATTTCTACCCAGTAAGTCCAATTTTTGCTACCCATATATTCTTGGTTGTGGTCTTTCATTGTAATGTGGTCAACTTATCAGAGGCTGCACTTTCAAAGAAAACAGATGGTGTCTATCCTGGAAGCTGTCAATTGCCAATAGCTCCTTAGCTGGGGCTAGGACTTCATGCCCATCTTGCTTCTTCATGTTGCAATTTGGGCTAGCTTAACTTGCAGAGGTTGGGTAAATACCATTACAACTGCAGTGGGTTTATATGCCCAACTTCCTGATGTGTTTGGAAGACACACTATCTTTGTAGTCATCAATCCAGCTGGCTCTTTCACTCCTTTCAGCCCATTTTTGCAATGATCTCTGAGCCTTTTGAGGATGATATGAGATATAGGTGTCCCATATAAGTTCGAATGTTCTTCAGTTTTTTTATAATCAGTACATTGACCATTTGTGAGTTTCTGTATTAATCACCATCTTTTACTAATAGAAGCTTTTTCCAGTAAGAGTTGAATGATGAATTCATCTATGCATTCATCTATGACAAACCATTAGAAGTTGGTTTAATACTATGGCCATTTAGCAGGATAATACTATTAGGTTTCTTCTAGGTCTTATCACCTGTCTGGTCACATTAGTCCTTGGTCTGATGGTTGTGTCAGGTCTGGTTTTCACATTGTGAAGTAGGACTGAAATCCAATCAGAAAGTGGTTGGTTGCTCCCATAATGTTCATGCATGATTGAGCCAGTGAACCTATTTTGCTAGGCCACTCATCATTATAGCTTGTAGTGTTCATATATGGGTAAAATGATGATTCACTACTTTTCTCTTCTAGTAACTTACATATCACCGTTCTTTGCTGTCGGGCCTGACATGAGGTCTAATCTCCATTCCACCTTCACCCTTCAGTCATGTACACAGGTGGGCATGAAAAACAGGCCCCAGGCCCTAGAGAGATTTACATACTAATAAGGTACCTGAAGGCCAGAGGGTGGAGCCAATTAAGCATTCCTCCCCAGTCCCTCCCCCCTCTTCCCCTCCCTATTTAACTCAGGTCCGCCCTGGGTTTTGGGGGCGTACATCCAGATCCATCCACCATCCATGGAGCTGTGGAGCCACAGTAGAGGCCTTTAATGAGCAGCTGGGCCTAACTTACAGCTGGAGGAACCCAGGGCATTCTCAGCCAACTACACACAGCGTGCCATGAGAGACCCTGCGGTTTCCCAGCCATATTTTTTTTTCCTACACTTTGCTATGAAAACTGACTAGTAGAGATGGATCTTCCAGGTCAGTAGCAGTGTGATAGCTCCATTTTCTAAGATTCCAGTATGTTCTACTGTGTCTTCAGTAATAGGGTCTTATAAAGTTCTGGAGTGTAACTGACATGTAATGTTTATAGGTCTGCACACAGCCACTGGTATGCATAGATAACCTTGTTGGAGCCAATCTGTTGCTTGCAGCCAAGACTCTGACTTAGAAGTGAATACTACAAAGGCCAGTAAAGTTCCACAGGTGTCAAAAGGGAATTTTAGTACCCATACCTGGTAAATGATAACTTTTGACAAAAAATAGACTGCTGACATTTGTGTTCTTGGCCCCAGGGAGCCTGTTTCTTTTTTTTTTCCTGCCACTATTCATGTCTGTTTTATTTAAGCATCTTTTGATCATATATTCCCTTGATAAAACCCAGATACAGTTAGTTCTTTTGAAGATTTATAGTTATCTTCTGTAATTTGCAGCAAAGAATACTAATAGTTATACTCAGCTCTCTGAGATACTGATGTTGTAGTCTATTAAATTACTCTGTAGTCTGCTTTATTCTGGAAAAAATATTGTCAAAAGTACTCCATTCCATGTTTTTGTTTAATTATTAGCATTCTTGTTCAATGAGCTTCTATTAGGGTAGTTTGATGGATCCACCTGCACAGATTTCCCTTTCTTACCTGGTGTTTCCAGTGCATTTTAAGATATACTGTTTAGGCTGGCAGTTATCTTAATTTGGTGAATAATTTCCCAATTACCTGTGTTGGAAATGAGGATTGTATGTTCTGGTGACTGGCCTAGGCTTCTGCAGTTTGTACTGGAGCTTGAATTAAATTCCAGCTTTCCTGATGGTAACATACAACTTATCTCTTGTTATTTGTTATGATAAATACAGGACTCTGCAGAATCAATCATGTAAGACTTATTTAATGAATTTGAGAGCATCTGCTCTCAGCAAGTTTGTTCACAGAGGACCTTGTTTCATTAATACCATTAAACTGTAGTGTTGTCTAAAAGGTATCACACAGATTGCTCCCAGACTACCGGAACGACCACCTGAGACGAGGGTTTGAAGGTTATTCTATACTGAACGACTCTGTCACATTAGACAAACTGAATCACTAGGGAAATGCTTGCTGAAACTAATAAGTGACTGATAACTCCCCCTCCTCCACCCATTAACCCTACCTATGGGGTTTTGTTCTCTGAGCTACAAATGATTGAGTGACAGTCAAGAGAATAAAATGGAGACATTTGTAAAGGTAGGCATTGCTGGGTAATTTTTCTCATCATGACATGACTTTGTGACAGGTGCAGTGTAGACGTGTTTTTATCTCAATAATTTCCTCGTGACATTCTACTCTGCAGAGAGAAAATGCCAATGGTACACACTCTTGTGGCATGTATGCTGGGTTGCAAAACCAGGTTAACTGCTTCTTAATATTTCTGTGTCAGGGTAACTCTTGTTTGAATTTATCTGGGAAGAAATCCCCAGTGATATTCTTGTTAATTCCGGCTAATCATTCTCCAGTAGGAGAAATGAAGGCAGGCACGTTCCCTTGGCGGGACTTAGATCCTTAAATGCTTTTGACTTCAAGTACTAATGAGCTAACAGAAATCTTCCCTTTACAGTTTAACCTACCGATTCTTAAATGACAATCCTGGGGGTCTTTCTTTCACAGACAATCTCTGATAAGCTATTTTATAATTTCCTGATGACAGTTAAATTGAGTCTCATTGTTAGCACAGTTATCCAATTTGCTTCCAACAATTCTGCCTTAAGAAACTTTAATGTTGTGGTTGTACCTTCATCATTCCCCTTGGGGGAATCAGGAAAATGAGAAGGCTGATTTTTGAAGCAAAAACCAGAAAGAAGTAGGAGAAATCACTATTGTTTTAAATGTGTATCTCCAAATCTAGGGACTCTTTTACAGGCTTTTATATGGTTAATGGAAAGTCAGACAGCAGGTGACATTTACCCTGCTAAATGGTGATGATTAAGAAGGAAAAGGTTATCCCCTGCCCCTCCCCCCCAACCGAGGCTTTTGTATGAGGGGTCAACACAAATGTCTGCACAAAAAGAATTGCCTGTTTGTGAACAAGCAAGCCCAACTCTGGTATTGTTGCGATTGCTCTTGATGACGGTAATTACTTTGTGTTCCCCTGAGTATTCAGCCTTCTAGCCTGCAGACCCAGCTCCCTCCTGGACACTCGCCAGCAGCCCATAATTAAAGTGTTTTCTGGAGGGAGCATCTCCATGTACTCCCCATTGTAGATGATGTCCTTGGAGTCTGGCGGTAGTAATTGAAAAGAAATGAGACCTTTCCAATTTGTCTTTCTTTTTGCAGCTCCCACCCTACCCTTTACCCAGGATGAAACCATTGTGAAATGACACAGAAAAATAAAAGGATGTATTTCGGCAAATTAGACAGCTCAAGCACCGAGCACAATACACGCCCTCCCATCCCCAGGAGTGGCTACTTCAAGTGCAACCTTCCTATTGCAATTATTCTTGCGTGATTAAATAGAAACTGTCCGCAGTTACAGTCTTTGTTGATATATTAAGCATTCCAATGAGACATTCGATTCTATTGAAACATTACTGGAGAGTCAAATTTTGAATTAGGTATGTTTTTGAGGATTACCTTCATCGAGATTTGACTGTAGACTATTGATTTTAAATAAACATTAGCAACATTTTCTTATATGTATTATCTCATTTGGTATTGATGCTAATTTTGTCACAGCCATTTACGAATCTATTATTTTTAATTATAAAAATTCTCAACTCAGAAAAGTTAAAAGTTTCCCCCAAAGCTCTTCAGTTTCATGTAGAATTGACCTACAAACTCAGATTTGTCACATTCAAAATGGGATTCTTCCGGTCATTTCATAAGACTCGGTGTAAAGTAAATGTACTGCATGAGAGTCTTGATCTTCTTCCAGCTGCCATGAGAGAGGAATCGAAAAATCATGGTGCCATTTTTCAGAAGACATAGTTTTGATTGAATTGTACTTTCCTCTTCCAAGTAGCTCAAATACACAGAAGGGGAATAATTATGTTTTTGAAGCCGATTCTCGACAATGTAACTCAAACACAAAGCTTGGCCGAGAATTAAAGAGGTTTGTTGGCTTGAGTTCCATAGTAAACGTGGGAAAAGGGACCAGTGTTTACTTAATGGAAACCTTAATTCAAACTTCTAATTGGGGATAACGAACAGAGTAGAATGCCCCAAATGCTTGAAAACTGTAAACAGTGCTGTGTTCTCTTAATGATCAAGCACTGATTACGTTAGTGCTAAATGACAGGCGTCCAAACATTGCTGTGAGCAGCCCAGAGCCTTTTTGCTGTTTCTTAGCCTGCTGGGTAGAGGGCTGGGGCAGGATGGAATAGGGTGGGTTGGGGTGAGTTGGGGTAGAAAGTGGGGAGAGGAAAGACTGGGGGCAGGGATCTTGCTAGATGAGTTTCAGCCATTTGGAAAGCCACTTTTCAAAGAATTACAATAAAGGAAATTTGAATTGTGAGCTATTTTAACTTAAAGCATTGGCTTAAAAATGTAGTTCTAGGGGGAAAGTGTGATTCATGCTTAAAATACTAGCTTCCAGGGACTTGGCCGCTAGGCCTTCAGAAAAGAATGGGTATTTTCAGAACCTGCCTGGGGTTGACCTTAGAGTTGTTCACTTATGCATTTGAAAAATCTTTGTCCGTAGGGTACAACTTGGTTTGGGGAAAATAATATTATTTAGAATCAGCTCGTGTTTGTTGAATCATATTAGGAGTTTAGGGGTGCCAATGTAATTTTGAGTCAGTAAGAATGACTCAGGTGAAATAAATGTGTGTGTGTGTGTGTGTGTGTGTGTGTGTGTGTGTGTGTGTACTCTATTTGTTGTCTCTCAGAGCAGTTCTGGGGAGTACCATGAAGTATTTGGGGTGTATGTGTAGAGGTATTATAGAATGATATTGAACATATTTAAATTATTTTCTCAGTTTGCACATATTTATAAAAGTTTATATATGTGCATATTCGTATATACATACATCTTTTTTTAAAACCAAATTTAAAATATACAGATAAAAGAAAATTATCAAGTACCCTTTTCCCACCTCTTAGTACATGCTTTGATTACTGTCCTGGACACATGGGTATACTTGAGCAAAAGTAGAGCAGCAGTTAAAAGTTTACATGGGAGACGACTCAGTGTACTCAGAACTAATCAGCAGCTTTCTACCTTCTTAGTAGCTCGCTAATTTTTGCCAGGTTACCCAAACTCTATAAGCTTCTGTTTACTACTCAGTAAAGTCGAATTAAGATTCACATAAACCTTATCATGTTGCTTATTTACTTTTATGCATATGTCTGCTGAACACTTATTCTCTGCCAGGCTTTTAAGTCCAGGTGAGCATGAGAGGCCTGGAACAGGAGGCATGTACTGGGAAGGGAATGCAGACAAAGCCCCCATCAATACATGAGGTATGTGATAGCTGAGAGTTTCGCAACAGTCTCTACATTGTATTTACCATGAGGCAATGCCAGGAGAGATGGATAATGGATGCATGTGTTAGGGCTTATATTACAGGAGGCGAGCCGTGAACTCTGGGGATTCTAATCCTTTATAAAGGTTAGTAAACCTGCTTGACCTTTGTTCTGGATAAAGATATTACTTGTGCTATATAGGGCAATAAATAAACCTGACTTTTCCTTTCTCCTGATGTTATTTGCTATACAGTCATCCTTGAATTGTAATTTTCAGTCCAGGGAAGACAGTACCCTGCTTATTAGGTATGGAGAAATGCAAGAGACCCATGGGCAGTTGTCTCTCAACAGCTGCATGAAATACAAATGATTAGGTTCAGATCAGCTTTGCTGAGTCTGAAACTTGTAGGTCGAGCTGAGGAGTACATTTAGCTGGGGTGTATCGGATACTGCTATAGGTAAATACTGCCTGGAGAATAAGCTGAATGAGGGAATCTGGGGAGCAGAGGATGGAAGAATAGACTGATGAGGGAATCTGGGGAGCCGAGGAGGATGGAAGTCAGTAGTGCTAGGGAAGTGCTTGCAGCGACCAGAGGGGACTGTGCCTGAGGAACAGGTGGAGAGTGACCAAGAGGGGTGACTTCAACAAAAGAGAACTTATCTAGAGATCAGAACTCTGGTTTTAGTCCTTGCCTCTATGTTGTGCACTTAAACAAATATCCCCATTTTAGAGATTTGACCAAAAATATGGAAAAGTTCTTGTAGTACCTTATCCTCAGATTCAAAATAGAGATTTTCTTTTGTGACAACTCTAACCCCTGGATTCACAAAGCTTTATAGGGATTTGGAGGTGTAGGCCTTGAGCGATGAAAGGGGTGCACCGGTGCCCTGAGGCTGACATCCCTAATCTTTCCAAAAGCGGTTGTGGATTGTTTGGCATTTGTTAGGGTTCTGTTCTCTGTGTTCTTTGCAGGGACCACCCCAGCACTAACTTCCTTTTACCACATTAATTTGTTACAATTTTGCATGGTCTGGGTGATTTGTTATTGGGGAGATACAGGGTGTTTGGTTCTGTAGGCTGTTTTGGTTCTAGGCTAAAAAAGCCCAGATCAGCAACTTCTGGGGCACAATGAGTTGTTTGCTTACTTTCTTTGAAGTTTTGTTTGTTCTGAAACCAAATGGTTATTAAGTCCACCTGTAATCAGTAGCAACTAGGGAAAAGATTAACGAATCTTAAAGATGTTTCTTGGAAATCAGTTCAAAGCTTCTATCAAGTTGGACTTGTTAACCACTGCACGAGCTCCTAACAGTTTTGGAGCTCTTAGACTATTCACGATTTTCTATATTTTTTAATTAAACATTTTTAAATCAATTAAGTATGTCACCAAAAGGAAAAAAAATAATAACATGTTTTGAATTGCAGTGATTTCTTTAAGGTGAATCTTTAATTCTAAGTGGGGCTAATACTTCAAAATAGAATTAAATGATATTAGCAGATAATGATTTTGATCTGTTTCCAAGAAAAACTAATTTATAGCAACAGATTTATTACAGTACTAATTAGTTATTGCACCAGCGAGTGCAGGACTAAGGAAGACAGAGAGAAAAGAAGCAAGCAGCATTACCAGAGATGAGAGGAGAAGGAAAGAGAAGTCAGAGGGTCAAGGGAAGATGTAAGATTAAAGTAATATAAAGGGAGGGAAGCAAAGCAAAAGTTTAGTTCATTGCTTGAACCTTCCTGAGTGTGACCTTTCCAGACACATGGATCAAGCTCCTATTCATGCCTGAGCAGGAAGTGCTCCAATATAGACAGTGGGAGCCCAGGACAGTGCTATGATTGATGCAGCATTTATTCGTTTCTGGTTTCCTGGGGTGGGGACCCTGGCTGTGAAGGGGCTCTAGCAGGCCTGAGAGTGGCAATCATGGCTCTGACAGGGTTTTAACCTTTTATTGATTCTTTGTGAATTTCACATCATGCACCCCGATCCCATCATCTCCCAGTCCCTCCATATCCGCCCTCCACCCTTGTGACCTCCCCTCCAAACAAAAGAGAATAAAAAGTAAATAACAACAATAGCAATGCCCATCTCACCAGGACAGCTGTGGTGTGTCATGGACTGTCACACAGTGTACCCTTTGCCTAAATAGATTTACTTGCAAATGGTCATTACAATGAGTCATTGGTCTGGTTCGAAGCCTCTCTGAGACTCCTCTTGGAGTTTGTTGTCCTGTCGCTCTGTGTCATGGAGATCCTGCAGCTTTGGTTCTGCAGGACCAGCCCCTGCGTACTCTCCAGCAGCTCACAGATGAAGTAGATGTTGAGGTGGACCAATTCAGCCCTGGATCTGGGCCTGGGTGGTAGCTGAATTTGTCAGTTTTTGTTTTATCCTTCACCTGCATTCCATCTACCTCGC
Source organism: Rhabdomys pumilio (assembly GCA_030674055.1). NCBI lineage: Eukaryota > Metazoa > Chordata > Mammalia > Rodentia > Muridae > Rhabdomys > Rhabdomys pumilio. The sequence goes on along the minus strand of JANHMN010000007.1, from coordinate 40,452,619 downwards.
TAAACCATTAGATTAGTATCGAAAGCTAGCTACCCAGGTCTCTTCTCTTATTTGGCCACTTCCTCCTCCTGAAGGTGACTATCAAGGTCCAGCTATCAAAGTATTGAAGTCCAGCAATCAAAAGCCCTGCTTTGACTCACCTAATTAAAGTGTACAATCAAAACAAAGAAACTTATCCTAACACAAGGTCCCGTTTCCCTTTATAAACTGCCATTTGCATAGGCGCCCTGTCTTCTGTCTATCCAGAGGCAGTCCATTGTCCTTCCAGGGAAAATATCCTTACTTCCTCTCAGTTGGACTTTTTCTGTTCTCCCTTGCCCTCTATCTCCTGCCTTTTGTTTCATATTTTCTGCCCTTTGTCTTTCTGGGGCAAATTAATCTTTGTGCTGAGAACTTGGTCTTGGGTGTTTTGTGCTCCTCGGGTCCTCTCAGATTGGAGGACGAGACATTTTACAGATTCTCCTCCTCTGGTAAAATTGTTAGTGGAGCTGGGCATGGTGGGTGGTACATGCTTTTAATCCTAGCACTTGGGACTAGTGAGTTGATGGTCAGCCTGTTCTTTACAGAAAGTTCCAGGCCAGCTAAGAGTGCACAGGGAGACGCAATCATCAATCAATCAATCAAGGAAGCAAGTAAGCAATCAAGCAATTAATTAACTAATCGAAATATATGAATCTAGACTCTGCTTAGAAATCGAGTGCCTACTCTCAAGCTCATCTATCACCTCTGACTTCTGAGAGATTGTTGATCCAAAGGAAGAGGAAGAGGAGGAGGAGGGGGAGGAAGAGGAGGAGGAGGAGAACACCTGATTCTATCCAGGCTTGAAAAGGTTGTGCCACCACATTGTGAGGTGAAATGATAAAGCTTTGATGATATGCTGACCTTGAGAGCCTGGGTTTGAGTCATTTCTCTCCTTTAATGACAATAGTCTTGGGAAAGGGAATCAGAGTTTCCACTTCTTAGTGTCTTTATCTGTTGAGAATGATAAAATAGGATGGTGGTCTGTGGAGAAATAATATAATGTAAATGAAGTGCTTAAGAGAACGTCTGCAAAACACTGCAGTGAGTTTAATGCCTTTATTTGAAAAAGAAATTTGGTACCCGGTGATGGTCACCAGGGGCCAAGTCTTGGGAATAAAGATAGGCAGAAGCCAGATTTCTCTGACACTGAGTTATCATCCTTTTCCCAATGCTTATATTCATCCTTCAAAAACAAAGGTATAGTCCTCCCCTTTAGCCCACGAGGGAGTAAACTCTTAGAACATTTATATCACAATTAAGAACCCAAGTTCTTACTCTGCAGTCTTTCCATTCTGCCCACACTGCAAGTCTCTGAGCTATTGTAAATATTGCTTGATTCTATCTTCTTTCCTAGTCTTATTTTTATAAGTTATTTATAAAATTAGGTTTTCTGTCCCAGAGAAAAATCTAGAAGTCTGTTCATTGTCTTTCCCCACTCTGTTCCTTTTAAATTTCTAGTCGTGGTTTTAATGTTTATTATTGATATGTCTTATTGAATTTATGGGCAGTGTACTAGTTAGCTACTGTGTGCAGCTAGTGAATCCCTAAACATAACCATTTATTATTTATTTAGTTTGTATTTATTATTATTTTGGGTCAGCTGATGGTTGATTGATCTATGCTGGGTTTGAGTGGAGTGCCTTTGGTAACTGTGCCTCTCATCTTTCTGCTATAATTATCAGGCACACACAAACATGCTGATGGTAAGGTCATTGTACAGTTACAAAAAGTGAGGGGAAGCAACCACAGTTTCATTTATACTCAGTTTTATAGATTGAAGAAAATCAAACAGGTTCACCATCAAGTAGTGGAGATGCTGTCATTTCTTCCACTGGAATGGCACTACTACTGTATGGCAAAAAATATCATGAGATGAGGTGGAGCCATTGAGCAGTTTATCTTAAAGATGTGTCAAATGTATAATCGTTTTGAGACTTACAATTGGCTAGTTGTTCTTCTTCCTCTCTCTGACTTTGACTTGAGGGTTTGTTAGCTTTCTTTTGATTTCCAAAAATGGGAACCAGATATCTCTCTTGGGGCTGTTGACACTGAACACTGAGTTGTCATGTGTCTCATTCTGGTCTCTCCCATGTGAGTTTGTCTCAGGGAAAGAACAGCCAACTAAAGCATGTGTTCAAGTGGCATGTAATTATGAAGTATATGAGAACTTTTGTTATTGTTTTTTTCAACGAACATCTCCACGTCTTCCTTATAGAGTTCCGTTTAGTTTAGTAAATTCAGATACAACCTTAGTGATTGTATTCAGGGCAGAACCTAGTATTCTTGTGTTGTAACTGGTATTATACCTCTGGAAACTTAACTGGTATTACTGTATTTTTGTAGAAACTTCAAGAGATAATATTTTTGTCTATTAACAGGAAACACTACTGCAAGAAATATCTGACTGGGTAATTGAAGGGCTTTGGAACTGAGCTTATCTCCTTTTCCTGGTCATGGAACTTGATTATTACACAGAATAAGTACACATGCATGGAACTGGTTGAATTCATGAATGGAATTTTATATTTTCTCTGCAACATTTCACCCTTCCAAGGAGAGAATATGATGCTCTGTCATCTCCCTAGTTCTAGGGAGTGGCCAATGCCACGGATTCAGTATCATATGTTCTTCAAAGCCATGTGTAACCTAAAATTTTCACTCCTTATATTATTTTGAACTTTCTTTCATCTCTAAAACAGTGTTATCTTAGACGTCTCTTTTCTTCCATTCTTAAATAGAGTACTAATTCATGCTTTGGATCTTTGGATATTATGTCCTTCAACTCCAGTGAATAATGACTACTGACAGGGGCAAAGGTGATGTTAGGTGGCAGTAAGAAATCCTTCCCTTAGGGAATGCAGAGGAAGAATTGATAAATATTTTGCATTGGTTACTTTTCTTATTTCTGTGAAAGGATGTCTAACATAAATAACTTACAAAGGGGATTTATTTTGCCTCTTCGTTTCAAAGGGCTCATCGCATACTTTGATTCTTGCACTTGAACAAGACTTTGTAGCTGTGGTATTCATTTGTCTCACAGTAGACAGAAAGGAGAGAGAGAGAGAGAGAGAGAGAGAGAGAGAGAGAGAGAGAGAGGATTGAACATTTTTAAGACAAAAAAAATCACAGATCAAAGTGTTCTTTCTTCTTTAGCTTGATCTTACTTTTATAAGATTCCAGAACCTGACAAATGAGCACCAGTATCTAGGTATCAAATACTCTGTGAGCTTGTATAGGACGTATACTCAAACCATAATGGTCTAAATCAGATTAGTCTGAAGTGGAAACTTAAAGGTTCTTTGGAACGTCAGTTGTGTTGGTTGGTGTTTTACTGGGGCAAACACAAAAGAAAGTTTTCATGATGACAGACTTGTGAAGAAACATTTTGCTAAAGAAAAAATATTTTGCTAAAACAGACAAGTAAAAGGACACATAATGAAGGATTCTTTGCTAACAACACATATGTATTGGTCCACCTTACATTGAGTAGTTGAGGTGCATTTGTCAGGACTCCATAGAGAAAAATACACGAAAAAACTTCTGATGGTATGTTGACAATTTCTTGCCACTTTTACGGATGTGGGCTAATTGATAAAATGGTGTCAGCTAAGACAAACACACTTACTAAGGCAAGACACATGCTAAAGTGAAACTTGTGAAGGACACATGATGTTTAGAGAATGATAAATAGAACTTGACAGACAATGACAGAGGCTGAACTTGGCTTGCTTATCAGCTAGCTATACAGCATTTGTTAGTCTCACAACTTTGCTGATCTTCCCTTTACTGAGAGAGACACAGCCAAGAACTTCTGGTATTGCTACTGGTTCCTTCTGCTGACTAATACAAAGGCTGAGGCCTGGCTGTCTTTGCTAGGTAGTGCCATTGCTGCTGATTCATGTTTGCAATCTATACTCTATAGAACTAGACTGCGGATATATCCATAAAATGTTTACTAGTGGATCAAACTGTCACTATTAACCTGTGTCTACTTCAGAAAAACACTCCTTCATGTACTTTCCCCAGTAAAACACCATCCAACACAACTGACTTTCCAAAGAACCCTTAAGTTTTCACTTCATTAGCCTGTCTTGATACCAACTTAAATAGCCAACAATATAGCCCATTGGAGTTAGGTAATATATACTGCAATTGTGTGGTTTCTTAATTCGTAGTCTTGTTATTTTTAGTTCTTTTTCAGTTTATTTCAGAAATCTTACCTTGTATTTTGTCTTTAATATTAAGTTTTAAATCTTAGTAAACTTTCTTTTTTTTCATCTAATCTAAGCACTGCATATGGTTTTCTGGGGTTAGCTGAGTAATCTGTTAAATAATTAGTGCATAGCTAGTATGTAAAAGATTGACCTTTGAGCTGCACCTGGTCAAAGGATCTTTCTAACAGTCAAGTATTATGTTGTTTACTTGAATTGAGCATCTAAGATCAAATCTCCAAAGCCAACAGATTAAGTTTGGAAAACAAACTTTTACAGAGTGCTTCCTTTGAGTGTGTGACAAGGTGCTTAGTTTCTGGTAATACTTTCTCACTAATTTTGTATTAATAAAAATGAACATCGTCATTCTAACTTAAAAAAATAATTATAAGCACTGTGGTGTTAATGTCCCTCTACATGTAGGTAGTAGTGGCAGAACAAGATTTAAACTCAAGTCCTTTGCATTTCAGAGTTTGCTTTTCTTTCTAGGATAAGTTGTCTCTGAAACTGGAGCAGTGATATTGGCTAGGATTGGTTAATGAGTAAAGTCCTTCTGTCGGCTACTGCTATCGTTTTTATAATCTTTCTTATAAATTACTCCATGAGAAACTTGCTTCCCACAGTCAATGAATAACTGGGTGGTTATTTGCATAATTTGTTAATTATTATGGCAATGTTAAAATGCAAATAAAGCTTCATGATAAGATGAAGAGGCCCACTGATTGTGGGTTGATCATTAAAGATGCAGACACTAATTTCAGACCAGGCATAGTGGGAAATAAATTCTTATCACAGTCTGAGTTAACAATTGACTAGCTTGCACCTGTACTGGTGCATTTCTCTCAAGAACATTCTGGAAGAATGCAGTCAGATTATCTTCATTTTAGAGTCAGCCATTCTCTTTTCCTTTGCAAAAATTTACTCCATGTCTGCAGAAGGTTCTTTGCTTCAGTGAGCTCCTATTCCCCTGTAGGACATGGCAACTTCCTGTTTCTAGTGGGTGTTCACTTATGAGACACAAGAAGAGGCCCAGTGTGACAATGGGAAATTACTGAGCCAGACAGACTTGGTGTTGAATCCTAGCTTACTGTCTTAATTATAAAGAGATAAATTGGTTATTTTACCTCTTTCAAGTGAAGATTTTCCAGATTTGTATATCCGCCAACAACAAAAGGTAATAAAATCTACCTTATAGATTTGGGGGTGGGTGTGTCAAGTGAGCTAAAGTGTGCTGAAGGAATTCAGTGCAGTTACATAGTCAATACATGTGTATATAGTTGCCATGAATGATAACCAAGGCTGGATTATAAAGGACTCTAGAGGATTCTTCTCACATCATGATCAGTGTTGTGCAATAACCTTTCTCATGACAGTCACTCTACTAAAGGCCTTAACATAACTATCTAGCACAAAAAAAAGTAATTTTAAAAAGAGCCATTAGTACGGAATTCAATTTTGGGTGCTTGTCTTGACCTCAGACTCTTAAAGGAGTTGAACTTATTTGGTGATCTGCTTAACTTCAGTTTGTTTTTGCTTGGTTGGATGATGCTTCTCCAATTTTTCTTTGATCCCTCTCCATTTTTGACACAGTAAATTCTGACGTTCATTCTTGGGATGCTTTTCTAGATTACATTTGCTTGTGAGAGGGAGGTGGAGAGCTCTGGATGAAAGCATGGACCCTGTATAGGAGACAGGACCTGACGTTGGATATGAGCTGGTTTCAGAAAGCTGGCACCAGATCAGGAAAAATGGGAATTTTCAGGGACATGAGCTTCACAGTAAGAGGAGGAAAAAAAAAAGCCTTGAACATGATGACAAAACTGAGTCAGTAAAAACTTAGTGCCCAGGGGCTTTGCTGTTTACTCAGAAGATGTCTAGAAGAGGCATAATTAGATTGGCAACCATTAATCCAAATTAATGCCGATGTTCAGGTGCAACCAAGTTCCATTGTTACTTATAGTGGGTTGGGTTGTAGGCCTTAAGCCATACGCCAATTTTTTTAAGTACTTGAAATTGTAGGGCTGGTGAGGGAATGAAGGAAGGCCAGACACAGAAATATATATACAGAAAAACTGGGGTCAGATGGGCTGAATACATATGATGGGGTAGAATTTTCTATAGAGCAACTGAGGACCCTAGCATGTGGGGGCAGGGTAGTTAGGTAGGCTTGGTAGGAGATCTCTGTAGCTGAACCATCTCAGGCTTTAAGCATTCAGGAGAAAGCTGCAGTTGCTAGTCCCTATATACATGGCTCAGTTGTTTGTAAACACTTGCATTTACACTCACTGTCAACATTCTCACTGAGAGCTGAGGGAGGTTTTGCCACCCTGAACTTGATGTGTGGAGGAGGCTTTTGTAATTTCCCATGGATCTGAGACATTGGACCTTGACATGGCTGTGTCCATGTCACTCAGGACCTGACCCATTACACATCTCCTCAAGTCTCTCCTAGTGTCCCTACTTTTAGCTGCACATTTTTTTGTATTGATCTGCACTTGCATTAAAAGACAATGTCTTACCAAATCCTGATACTATTGCTGATACTATGTTGTCCTTGAAGACAGGAGCCTGGTATGGCTGTCCTCTAAGAAGCTCTGCTGGCACCTGACTAAGACAAAATGCAGATACTCATAGCCAATCATTGGACTGGGCCCAGGGACCCCATTGGAAGAGTTAGGGGAAGGACTTAAGGAACTGAAGGGGATGGCAACTCCATAGGAAGAACAATAATATCAACTAACTGGACCCCTCACAGCTCCCAGGGACTAAACCACCAACCAAAGAGTATCCATGGGTGAGTCCGTGGCTCCTGATACATATGTAGCAGAGGACTGACTTAGCTGGCATCAATGAGATGGGGGTGCTTGGTCCTGTAGAGGCTTGTTGCCCCAGAGAAGGAGGATGCTAGAGGGGTGAAGGAATGGGTGGGTGAACATCCTCTTAGAAGCAAAGGGGAGGGGAATGTGCTGGGGGTTGCAGAGGGGATACCAGGAAGGGGGACAACATTTGAAATGTAAATAAATAAAAGAATAAATAAAATAATGATAAAGGCAATGTCTCTCCCAAGCTGGTAGATGTTCTATTCATTCTTTCTTTCAGAAGTGCATGAGAAAACAGGAAAGAGCAAGAAAATGAAGAGGAAGAGTTATATTCACAGAGGAACTGCATAATGGCTGAGTGTTTCCTTTGTCGGTGGTAATTATTTTTGAAGTACTTTTCTGGTAGGTTGGAATTATGTAGCTCAAGAGAAGGCAAATGGGTAGAAATGAAAGATGGAATTATGAGTGTCTATGAGGCTTACTCGACACTGAGTTCTGTGCAAATTTGTTTAATCTTCATGACACTCTGCAAAGCTGAGGTTATTGTTCTTTATACATTAAGGAGCCAAGTTGGGATTGCAGAAGATAATCAGTTGTTCAATATTATCTTTAATACTTGCAGAATTTAGATTCTACAGACCTCAAAACTTTATTTTTTGAAAGCTCCATAGTACATATATTTTGTAGGCTTTGTAGGGAATACAGTATCTATTATAACTGTACAATATGCCAACATAGAACAAAAACAGCCACTAAACCTTTGTGGACAATTATGTTTCAATAGGATTTTATTGTCTAATTTTCAACTTCTGCTTTAATTCCTAGTTTTGCAATGAGCATTCCCCTCTCCTATGTCTCACAAAAATAGAAGAGCCAGATTAGGGCTGAGTTTGGAGTGGGAAAGTCAGCTTTGAAATGGATGTTATAAATACACGGCAGTTGTCTTCATATATTAAGGGGAAAGGCTATTAGACATGCAGTTGTTTCACTATGTGATTCAAGTGACTGTATCAGTCCCTAATAGTATATTTTAAATCATATCCTCATTAAATATTCCGAGGATTACAGATGAGCTAACCACAGAAGGCTGTCAGAGCGTTCCTGACACACACACTGTTACAGTTTTCAGTCGAGAGCCTGCCTCCCTCCCTCCTCTTCTCACTTTTAGCCACACTGGAATTCTCAGACATAACCCACACCATCATGCTATTGATACAATTAGAATACTGTAGTGCTGGGTAGGTAACACCTACTTTTAACATTATGCTACTTTTACTACCAAAGGCATTATTAAGGATACATTTGTTGATTGATTGGTGTGTGTATGAGCAAACATAAGGCTCCACATAAAGGGTATGTTTAGAAAATGATGATATTAGCATGACCCATGGATGATATTTTTGGTTCTTCATATCAAACTGAAAGCGTAGGGGACATTAACATTAGCTGAGTTTACAAATATGAGAAAAGTTTCATTTGAGAAACGGTTGCAGACATGTGAGGAGCAAACCCTGTCATCAGAAGTGTCTGATTGACTCATGGACTGATAGAACATTTTTAAGTTTGGCTCTAAACTGGTTTCTAAAGGTATTTAGAGAATAATAAGTGTTTTACTCCTAACAGATTATTTTAAATATTTAGTATAATAAATGAAGGTATCACACTTGTCACATGTGGGTGCATTCACAGTTTGCAGAACACGGGGGCCCTCTCCTTTTCAATATCAAGAGTTAAAAATTAACTTGGCAATTTTCTTTGATCCTTTTCCTCTCCCTAACAAAAGCACAAGTTTTATTCGGATCTCAGAAGACAATTAAAATTATTGAAAAAAATCATAGTTTTACATATCTAGTTATTAACATAAACTATTATTATTATTATTGTTATTATTATTATACTTAAGGTATTCTTGAACTATTCTCAGGGACCACCTGGCAGTCATCAGTTGGAGAGCTAGGTGGTCTGCGGGCTGTGGTATTTATGCTTATTTATTGTGTGATACCATCTCTGAGTTGGTTTCTGGCATTATTAAATTATTTGTTTATAATGGTTAATAAACGTAGGCATTGTCTAGCCTGCAGTCAGCCAGAGGCAGTCCAAACCTTTCAATTTTCCAGGGTGTGGTTTTCATTTGGGTCTGTCCCACGTGGCAATGAAGGCAGTTGGTGGTTCCTGGGTACTGTCTGTTTCACAAAGTGGTCTGCTGTCTGCAGGAGTCTGAGCGTGCTTTTCCCCATGAGGACCTAGGCTGTTGAGCTGAGAGCCTTTGTACAGTTACTATTGCCTCATAATGGGCTGATGTTTCTCTCCATCAGAGAAACACAAATAGTGCTTGTGGTGAGAGAGGACAGCAGGAGGTAACTTCTGCAAGAGGAAACTAGCTGCAAGTGTGAATGCCAAATACACTCTTGTTGAAGAAATAAACCGTAGCAATAAAAAGAAGGAGGCTGACTTACTGTTGTAAACAAAATATGAAATTCCCAAGTTAAATCTGAACATATTCATGTTCTCCTGTATATTTTGTTCCACATAAATCTGTGAACATCCGCTTTTACAGCTAAATTCATTGACTATTTTTGTGACTACTCTCACTAGTATAGCGATATGCTTAAACATAGAGTTGAATGTGTTAGAAACCCAGCCCTTAAGAAAACTAGCTAGGTGCTGAAAAGCTATGTCAGTAGTTAATCCAAGTTAAGTTCCCATCCCCCACACTGGGCAGCTCAAAACAGTGTGTATGTAACTCTGGCTCCAGGGGATGTGATATACTCTCCTGTACTCCGAAGGTATTTGCCTTCCCACAAGCACATACACACAGTCACACTTACCTAGCCATAATTCAAAGTAAATGAACTTTAAAAAGAAAGGAATTTCAGTTCATAATCACACAGTCAAATAACTGGTGATGCTCTGAGAACAAATGACTGTTGAATGCTCGGCCCTCAATGGGACCTCATTCCTCTAAGGCTCAGTGAAAATATTTGAAGAGGAAGTAGAACAGTGTAAGAGCTGGAGTATAGAAATGAATGCTATAAAATGCTGTCTTCTGGATGTCTAGTCATGGATTCAGTGTCAGTGGCCACCTATGCAAGACCTGCACATGGCCCATCAATATTAATATTCCGTCAGGATGGGGAGAAGTAGAGATCATAAGGTCCTGCCTTACCAGAGGCACTAGGGTCAGTTAAAAGTTACAGGGAGAAAGGAGTCATTTCTGAATGGTGTGGTGACTCTAAATTACCCAAGGTCAAGCAAATAAGTGACATCCATAAGCAGTTCTAGTTAAACTCAATGGATCACTAAGACACTAAGGGAGGATAGGAGTCAGGGAAAAGAAGGGATTTGATGAAGAAAGGAAATAAGCAGGCACTCTGGTCAGAAAACTCTCTCTCTCTCTCTCTCTCTCTCTCTCTCTCTCTCTCTCTGTGTGTGTGTGTGTGTGTGTGTGTGTGTGTGTGTGCGGTGTGTGTGTGGTGTGTGTGTATGTATGTAAAACTGTAAAGGAATAGAATATTTTCTATAAGACACATTCCAAAAAATAAAAACTTAGACTTGAGGTATGTCTCTAGCATTTTTCTCATCTATAAAGAGAAAATCTTGTATATCCTAGAGCTTATTTGGTTACAATTAGTTTATTTAAAGCATTTAATTGCTTTTATTTTTAGGGAGATTATATGGAAGGCTTAAGGAACATGTAGATCTACAGGAGAAGCAGACATAGACAGCCACAAATCAGTGATTTGTAATGATTTTGAAAACATCCACCAACAGTATATTCAGGGCATACGGGATATGGGGTAGTAGAGCAGGGAAGAGTAGAATATATAAAGTATTCAGAGGACTGATCTTAGACGGTTTTCCTTTTAAAGAGAAAAATGCTTAAGACTCTGTAGGGACATACACAAGTGTGTGAAGCTATGTGCACAGCTCATATGTTGGGTTGGCGGAAGTGGAATGTTTCTGGGAAAGAGGATGGGATGATAAAGAGTCTTTGGGAGGAGTGAAGATTGAAGTGTGGGGCATATATGGTCAGTGAGGCAGGAGAAGAATAGAGAGGCTCAAGAGATGCAGTGGGTATGCAAGTCACAATTAAAATTTGGATTTTGTTCTGAGTCTATTTTGAAATGTTGCAGCATCTTACTGGTTTATTATGGCTGGAAGTCAACATGCCATAATAACCCAGAAAGATGTGGAGCTGTGGAGTCGTTAAGAAGAAGAAAGAGAGAGAAATGTAAAAGCTGAGATAAGTTGTGATCCTTCAGGAGAGAGGTGGTATTGGACCTCTACGTATTGTGAATAGAGATGAGAAACAAGACAGGCTAGAAACAACCGTAGGTGGTCACTAACATAAAGGTCATTAGTCATCTCCATACTGTCAAAGTCATTGGTTCTTCTGTATCTCATCTAGCTCTGTGTTTTGTCCAGGCTGACCATTGTAATCTCGTGCTTCTTCAACCATTTTATTTCTTTTGTGTCTGGGGATATGCCATTTCTTAGATTCCCCCTAATGCAGTGCACTGGCCACACCTTAGCTTTTCTTATTGCTTCAAGGTTTATTGATTATTCCCTCTCCCTTTAAGTCACTACTTCCCAAATGGTCATTTCCAGCCTGGCTTCATTTGATTGTATATGCAGTTGATACATGCACTTAAATATCTAACGGTCTTGCAAGATATCAAGTGCAAAAAGAAACTACTAATTCTACTTTGTGTCTTCTGTGTGGTACAACTTCATTCTGGTTCCTTAGGGCAAGTGCTTGAAACCACCTTGATCCCTTCTTACTGTAATTCATGTTTGACCTCTTAGCACATCCTGGAAGCTTACTGTAGGTGGGTTGCCTTAATGAACTCAACAAAGAATGTTCTGATATCCACATCCTTTCCATCTGGCTTTTCAGTTTTGTTGCCCATTAAAACATGGGGCTTATTTCTCCATTTGAATAGAAGTTTATTTTGTGAATCAATTCATGACAATAGAATGAAAAACTGACTATTTAAGTGGACAGTATCCAGGCAATTATATAAAAATAGAACTCTATCCTACAGCCCATAGCAGCTAGCCAGGGAGCCAAATAATAGCAGCTGTCATAATTAGCCCTTAAGAGTTCAAAGTTTGATTAATAACTAAGTTTCCCCAATACTTTCAACTCTCCCTACTTCCACATTAGAGCCAATTAAAGAAAACTCACTACATGACCCTAAGCAATCATGATGGTTCACTGCTTCTCGGTGGACCTCTTAGTTTCTCTAGGAGAGCAGCCTCCAATGGTGGAGGGCACCTGAATGGTTAACATTTTCCTACCATAAATGTTCCCATTTCTGTGTCTTCCTTTGACTCATTGCCAACCACACCTAGCTGTGACTGACTTCTGTACTATATCACAGAGTGAGTGAGTATCTGCTTTTTCTTGTTTCGATGGTCCTCATTCATTTCCCTTAGTGTGTGGTAGAAGCAAAGCACTCATTCTGTGCTTGTTTCAATAGTTCTTTAACAACTGGCTTGGCAGTTTCACTGTTCTGTTCTGTTTTTCTGCAGAATAAATCTGCATTAGGCTCCTGGAGGTTCTAAGCCATGGCTGAGTTCTAAAGACCGTGTGGATCAGAACTTGAAGGTTAGTTTTGAAATACAGCATCTGCTGCCATGGAGGTCCCTCAAAATAAGAAACTAAAATAAGGAGGCAGAGAAACTTAGAAGGGGATAAGGGATGTTGTTGAGTGAAAGGGAGCAAGGTCTTCTAGCAAGTCTATTTACTTACATGTAAGTTATGTAAGTAGACTGAAGATAACATTTTGTCCATTTTTTATTGCTATAATAAAGCACCTGGTAAATAACCAAAGAAAAGAGGTTTGTTTAGATCACAGTTTTGAATACCGAGAGTCTAATACTCTGTGGTCCCATCTGTTTGTATGGTGGGAAAGATCTTCTGACTCTCTCATGTTATGGCTAAAGTCAGAAGAAAATACAAAGAAGCAAAAAGAGAAGATAAGAGAAACAAAGGATCCAGACTTACTCCTTTATCAGATCTTGGTGATGAGGGTTATTCTACTTCTATTAGAATAACATTAAACTGTTTACGGGAGTAGTCATGTCACCACCAGTCTATTTTGACTCTTAAAGGTCTCTTGGTATTTGGAACCATAGGCACATAAACCTCTTGGAGGACTGGAAAACCTTTCCTAATGGATAGCAAATGCTAACCTACATTGGTCTATTTAGTGACTAGTGACTATGAGAGGTTATTCAAATGAGACACACTGTAGCTCCTGGTAACCAGCTGGGTAGAAGCTACTGTATAAGTTCCAAGCCAACAAACTTCTGGTTAGCATATCCAAAATTTTGAGGGCAGAGGCCATCAGAGAAGCGTATGATCAAAGTCACACTATTTACTGAGGCATTTTAAAATGTCGCTGAAATTTAAAATACTGGTGTATTTTCTACAGAGTATGAGTGAAGATTTGCTTGTTAATGCTTAACAAGTTTTTAAAAGAAAGGTTGGTGTACATGTAGTTGAGGAATCTGCTGGCTATAATGAGCATAGCAAGGTTGCAAGGTTGAGCTTTCTGTTTTAGAGAGGTTATGTGAATGAACCATTATGAGCACTCAAAAAAGGTTTGTAGCTTCTGGTGGCAAAAAATCATCATTATCTATCAAGTAGACTGCCATGCCATGCCTTGCGTCTGAAAACACCAAACTAAGGAGATCTATGTAAAACTGAATATAAACTCTATGGCTTAAGTTTCCATCTATCATCATTTTTCCCCTAACCAATTGTTCAAAGGGTGCTCTAATTTTTTCTTATGACATTTACACCTCTTTGCAAGTCGCATCAGACACTGGTCTCCCCTGTTTGTATATGTACTGACTTTGGGATCTGGTTATATCTTAAGGAGTCTGTCCCTGAGACATAGAGCACAGTGTGCTGCATGTATCATCTTAGCAAGGGAGCTATCTATTCCCTAGAATTCACTATTTAGTACCCATAGAGCTGCCTACAATTAATGGTTGCAACACAGAGTGATGAACTGTCACCTCTGGCTCTGACCCCACCTTGTTGAACATTGTTTTTGTTACACGAGCTCCCAACAACTTGGAGGTCTTCTAAATGACACACAAGGATCCGTAGAACTTAGTTCTTCATTTTTTCTTTCTAGCTGGTGAGTAAGCAAACAATAATTGCCATGTGATGCGTTTGTGTTTTATTTTTAAAATAACTATGCCAAAGATTCTGTGAGCTTCCATACATATTAAGTATGGCCAAAACCATTTGAGGAATTCCAGACTCAAATCCTAGCTAGGTAAATGGACCCGGTTCTTACCTGTGCCTGGGCTTTTCTTCTCTTTAAATCACAAATAGATGTGGTTCCCAACGTCTCCTCACTTCCCACATCAGACACTTTCCACTGACCTAGAATTTTGTATAGATTATAAATCTTATGTATGGGATTATTATGGTTTGGTCAGACAATTTCAAGATACTTATTTAACAAACATTAATTACCTCTTCCTCTTGTCAGCTACCTTTGGAGGTTCTGGTAGAGCAGTGAGCAGCCTGCAATGGGTCCTGAAATACCATGCAAATGAAAAATTGGTCTCAAATTCTATTATGATTAAGTAGTGAGTTATATTTGAAGGCAAGCCTAAGTGACTCTTACATAGGTGTTCTTACTCCCTGAGTCTTACTGTCTACTGACGACAGAAAGAGCACATTATATACACTCCTGACTTTGTCTTGGAAGGATGCACAAGTCAAAGTGATAATCCGGACTTTCATTGTTCTGAAAATTTAGCCTCACGAGGATTTCAATATATCCATTAAAAGAACATTTATTTACTGATACAATAATTCCTGGAAAACTACAAATCACAGCATGACATTTTAGTCTTTATTCCCACCATCATAAAAACACAGAGGTGATACTGAACCCTGCTCTCCTCCCCAGAGTTGAAGTTGCTTTCTCTGTACTTTGGCTTCTGGAAAGAATTTGTTGTCTTATAAATAACTAAGAACATTTACAGTTATGAAAGAATAGGGTACATAAAATTATTTTTTCTGCTTAATGTCAGATCAGCCTGCCTTTCATCAAAGACTTTAATCTTATAATAAAAACCAACAAAAATGAATAAAGAGAACACAGGACTATAATTTACTTGTCATTTGGCTTTGGGTCACTTAAATTTGTCTCACTCCCCAAAGGAGAGTTGTACTTAAACTAATCTGATGAGACACTGTCTGCTAAATGCCTAGTATACTTTTTGAAGATATTGCAGGTATTCAGTGAACATTACTTTCTTCCATCTGATACTGAGAGACTTGTCTATTACTATTACTAGCTAACTGGCCACACCTCTATGCTTAGCACTAGTGGCAATGAACCAGTGTGAAGCCTGAGGGATTCGTTGCAGTCGAAGAGGCTCCATTTCTGGATGCTCATCATCTGTGCACTCAGTACCCTAGTCCCACGTTTTAGAGGTAAAAAGCTATGATGCTGGGACGACCTTAGTCTTCCTAGCATCATCTTGCTTGAGCACAGATTCATTAGTCCCACAGCAATGAATAGGCTGAGAGTGTGTGGGGTGATCACTGCTAGGTTCTTGGTCTCACGGACAAGTACAAGGAGAAAGGTGGAAAAGGCCACGGCAAAGGTATGTGTCAGTGGAAACCAGAGGAGTCTTGGTGCTTACAGCCTCATCATTAAAGGTTACCTAAACGGGAAAGAAGACATTTGTTGAAAAGTGGATCCGTGTATTTGAATTTTATACCACAGAAGAACCTGATTGAGAAGCTTGTCTGTCCATTAATGACCTAAGATTTGCTTGATACCAAAATAAGAAGAGAACTTTCTTAAAGTCACTGCCTTTTGTCAACTTGTTTGTAATTGTCAACTTGGTGATGAAGCCCCTTTCTTACTGGTATAGTTTCATTTAGAGAGCTAATCAACGGGTTTGTGTGATTAAACATGAAGCCTGGTTTCATATGGCAGATTCAATGGTTTTGCTACAATGTAGAGGATAAACCCTGCAGGCTTCCTCAGCTTGTGGCCACAGGTAGGAGTCTGATTAGATGAGAGATTTGAGTCTTTGCTCCTCTCACTTGTTCTCTGTCCCCTTTCCCATTTGGTCCAGAGAAGGCTTCTTCTGCAGTTTGTGCATGCTGATGTCTGAGTCCAGTTGCTTCTCTGATGTTGTCATGACAACTGTAGCTACAAGCTCACTTCTCCATCCACAAACTCCCCTTAACTCTCTGACCTCCCTCTGGATTTAAGCAGGGATCACCTGCTGTCCAGACAGTTTGTTTATAGAAGGAAGATATCCTCACATTGTTTATGCCTTGAACTGCTGGACATGGTCCATCATCTCTCACTTCTCATCAGTCATCCCGACTTGTGTCAGAGGCAGGGTCAATTAACTTCCTACAGAGATGTTAACTTGGCAGACACAAATTGATTGATTTGTTTTAATCTGATTGCTTTTTTTTTTTTTTAAAAAAATGAAGATTCTAGGTAAGAGGGATATCCAAGCCTGGAGACTTGAGTGTACAGCAAGATTGATTGCTTTTTATTTCAGAAGGAACACAAAGTAAATAGCAGATGTGGGAAGATGGCAGGTTTATTTCATAGATTGGTGTCATCCAAGGTGTGAATGGATTGCCTCATCTTTATAGTATTTCTGCTTTACACTGTCAACCTCTTCTTCTCTACAACCTTGCCATTGTCTTTAAGGCAGTGCCTATCCTGTCCTGGTTGGTTACTGTTCCCCTTGATGCTCATCTAACGGTTCTACCTTGAAACCAATTGTCTTTCTTACCAGCCATTTTTTCATCACCTTTTTATCTAGCTTAAGTGCTTAGTATATTAGATTGGCTCTGTTGACACATTCTCCATCTTCTGCTGCCTTCTTCTCCAGTTAATCCTTTTTCAGGCTGCTACTTTTTCCTCCAGTGGTCACTGCCATCACTTCCTCACTGGTTCTCCAACCCATCCTCTAAATAGTCTTTGTTGGAGTTAACTTAATCATGCTACTTCCCTACTTAAAATCCTCAGTGATTCAGCCTTCTACAGATGAAGTTCTAAAACTTAAAAAAAAAAAATTCTCCATTGTACAAGCCCTCTGTTACTCATTAATCCTTTGTTTAGCTATTCCTTCTTTGGAGCAATCTTAACAGGCTGTAATATTTAGCAGAATATTAAATAGAGTAGTTTGTATATTATTGTCTTTGCAAATGATACCTTTGTCTGAAAAAAATATATGACCTTTGGAAAATTATTATCTATCCTTCAATCTCCAGTTTAGAAACCATACATAAGACTAATTGTATTTACTTTTTTACTTTTCTGTTGCTATGATAATGGGCAAGGCAACTTGTAGAAGTAAGAATTTATTTTGGGCTTTGGTTCCAGGGGGATATCTCCATCACAGCAGGCAGGCAGACAGGGTCCTGAAACAACAGCTGAGAGCTCATGTCTGGATCCAGCTACAGGCAGCAAAGATTACACACTCAAAATGGAACAAGTCTTTTGAAATTTCTAAGTCTGCCCTGAGTGGCACACTTCATCTAGCAAGGCAACACATAAATATTAACCAATAAACACAAACTGTGGACTAAGCATTCAAAAGCCCAAGACTTACAAGGGGCATCTTATTCAAACCATTATAATCTGCCTTTATTTCTAGCTTGAACTGACTAGTACTATTGACCTGATACTCTACTTCTAATATTGATTTATCCAAGTGGTTGCTTTGCAATTAGATTTAAATTATTTAGAAAGTGCATTTTATGTATCATTATATCTCTATCAGTGTGCAAACTCATAAATGTTAGATTTATTTGCAATATTTGGCTCTCCAAACCTAGCCATCAGCAAAGACTTCCTAGTATTATTTCTTTTAAGTCTTTGATACTTTACTTGTGACTTTTCTGCTTCTGACTATTCCATATTGTACCTAAAAAGCCATGTATACTTCTTAAACATCACTGCCTTCCCTCTCCAGACAAAATTAGTCATCTGTTTCTTGAAAAATTTCACAACTAGACATAAATATTTACATACTTACTCTTATATTAGAGTTAACAGAATATTTTTCTAAATTAGTATTTGAAAATTTATTAGTGATCAAGTAAATCCCCCTCCATTAATTATGGCTTAATTTGTACCTTCATAGTGTTTGTTATTTATATTAGAATTCAACAGTTATTTATATAGTAGCAAAATTTTAAACTTCCTGCTGGAAGGCTTAAGCTTTATTAATTTTTCTTTTCTTGTTGATTAGCAAAAACTTGGCATATATATTTGTGCTAAAAATTACATGTTAAATTGAATTGAAATGAAATAAAATATATTGTTTATCATCTTTCTTGATTTTATCAAAGTAGCCACTGGGGAGAAATGTAACAGAACAAAGCTTTTTGGTTAAGATTATAGAAGAATACAATCAAAATTTTGGAATTCAAAGAGCCTATTTCATTGCTTGTTTGTCATTATAAAGTTCCTCAGGTTTCACTAAGAAGTGATTTTCCCACTTATATAGCTCCAGTATTTAGCTTGCGTAATCCCTGTGGTAGGTACTCAGAAATAGGTGGAGCTTATAAGTCCTTATAAAACGAGTAGATGGCTTTGCAAGTATAGTGTTTGCTTAACTATCCCAAGGTGTTTTTCTAGATTACAGAATATGTCAAGGATAATATTAGATATAAAATTAATCCCCTACATACATTTTTTATCATCAATACATCTTGTTTGTCCTTCCAGGGAAAGCCAAGAGTATGTAGTGTGGTCTTTCTTTTCCAAATTAGAAAACAATAAATTTACTGTAGTGAAAACATACATGTTAGAATCACATATAAATCATGCTACAGTTCGTGGGACAGTTTGAGCCAAACATCCTATATTTTAAACTGCAGCAGTGTAAAAAATACTTACTAATCTTTTAAAAATAAATACAATTTAAAGTTAAAGTTCATTGCAATGGACCAGGATAGCATGTTTGGATAAGAATGTAGGTCTTGGAAGTAGAGACTCTATATTTAAATCTCTGTGCAGTTTCTCTCTATCAGAATAAACTCCCCAAGTCATCTGGCCACTTTCCCTTATCTACAAAACTAGGTCTGGCATAGTCAGCTGTGCATGAATACTCAATGTTATATCAGCCTGCCCTAAAGGCTTCATATCTGAAGTATCCTTCCTCCTCCTTCCTTATTTAAGCTTTCCATCGTGGTTCCTTTCTCCTCCGATCTTGAGGTCTTTGGTGATCAGTCTTGCTCTGTCACATCCTTTACATTTGTATTTATCATGTTTACACATAGCAAATCTCTTGAGACTCTTCATTCCCTAATTGATCACTGAGTGCCAAACAATGGCTAGAGGGCACAGCCTATGGGGTGCATAGTCATGCATCAATCAAATACATGGAATTTTTAAATGAAGAATT
The DNA here is from genome assembly GCA_030674055.1 of Rhabdomys pumilio. NCBI lineage: Eukaryota > Metazoa > Chordata > Mammalia > Rodentia > Muridae > Rhabdomys > Rhabdomys pumilio. Next base: position 40,433,142 of record JANHMN010000007.1, on the reverse strand, counting down.
TTATGAGCAGACATATTCTGGAGGCAAATTTTGAAAACTTAAGTCAGAATTTAAAAACTGCTACAAGAGAAATTTTAATATCATATATATAAAGATGTGTCTCATCCATCCACATTCTTAAATGTCAGGGCAAGTGGTGGGAGCTCAACAATATTGTAGGTAAGTCTATTACAGTTACTTTGGGGGTATAAAGAAATTTATTAAGCTACCCCATATCGACTCTATCTAGAGATAAAGTTCAATGAAGAGCTAAGGTACTGCTTCTGAGGGCTGTGTTGGAGTCTGTGGTCCTTCTATGGCCAGGGGCCATGTTTATTTCTGTGGCACAAGTTATCACTGAAGGTCATGTGGGTGGCTGTAGTCTATGCTGCTGCTTGAATTCATGTCAATATTCATGGCCCATGTTGCTGCCAGAGATCATGTTGATGTTTATGTCCTGTGCTGCCACTAAGGGCCATGATGGTATTCGTAGTTCATTCGGGGGCTGAAGGTTGTGTTGATATCTGTCTTTGTTAGGGTTTCCATCCCTGTAAAGAAACATCATATCTAAGACAACTCTTCTAAAAGAAAACAAATTGGGGATGGCTTACAGTTTCAGAGGTTTAGTCCATTATACTCATGGCAGGAAGCATGGCAGCATGCAGAGAGACATGGTTTGGGAGGATCTGATAGTTCTAGATCTTCATCCAAAGGCAGCCATGAGGAGGAGACTGTCTTCCCCAGACTGCCAGGAGGAGGGTCTGGATCACACTGGCCAGACTTGAGCAAATATATATATATATATATATATATATATATATATATATATATATATATATAGTCCTGCTTCCACAGATACACACATCCACTAAGAAGGCTACACCTCCTCCAATAAGGCCATACCCCCCAATAGTGCCACTTTCCATGGCCCAAGTATATTCAAACCACCACATTCCACTCCATGGCACTCATAGGCTTGTTCAAACACATGATTCTATAGGGACCATACCTAACCATAGCATAATGCAAAATATATCTAGTCCAACTTCAAAAGTCCCCATAGTCTATCACAGTCTCAACAATGTTTAAAAGTCCAAAGTTCAAAGTCTCTTCTGAGGTTCATGCAATTTCTTAACTGTAATCCCCTATAAAGCAATAATAATAAAAAAGCAGAAAATATACTTCCAGTATCACAGGATATATATTACCATTCCAAAACTTTATAGTGAGGAAATACTGGACCAAAACAAGACCAAAACCCAGCTAGGAAGACTTCAAACTCTGCATTTCCATGTCTGAAGTCCAACTCCTTTTAGTTTTGATGACTAAAGCAATTTTTTTCTCTTGAACTGGTTCCGCTCTCTGTTAGCAGCTTTCCTTGGCAGGTATTCCACAACTCTGGCATCTCTCACATTTTGGGGTCTCCAAGGCAACTTCTACTCCACAATGTCCATGGATACTGCCACTGGAGACCATAGTAAGGTTCGTGAACTATATTGTCGATAGAAACCATGTGGAAGTCCATGATCCATGCTGCCACTGATTGTGAAGGGCAAGAAAGCTTCTTTTACAGTGTCATCAGTGAATGCAGAATGACAGTTGAGAATGCGAGACATAGAAGACCTCCTCTGTGAAAACCTTTCTCCCTCTACACCCCCACTCAAAAAATAAACAGTTTAAACAAGAAACCATGAAAAAGATCTCTTATATATTCTGAAAGGAATGCCGAAGTGTGTCTCTTCACAGGTAATGGTTTCTGGAGGGATGGGGAAGGACTCAGTTTTCTTTAAGGGGATGGTCACTGAGAGTTTGTCCATACTCCGGTGAGCATATGGACAATACAAAATAGACTTGCTATTTTTCTTTCTTTCTCTTTTCTTTGGGAGAAAGTCACAAGGGGAGTGGGGCTTGACCTGGGAGGACTGGGAAGTGAGTGTGACTGGAGTGCATTATGTGAAATTCACAATAATCAATATAAATATTATGTTGTGAAAAAAGAAAAGTTAAAGTAACTACATCCCAGATGGATTGTGAAAAGGCCCCAGTGACCTAGTGTGAAAATAAAATTTGAAAACAGCTTAAAACAGACATGCCCCCTCCAGGGGCAAGGTGACCAAAAGAAGAATAAAAAGGCATGCCCCAGACAAGTCCAAACTAGCTCAAGTGAGTAATGGGCCATCCGGTGTTTACTTCTCTCTCCCTCCCTTTCTGGGAGGTACGGGATTACTAGCCATCCTGCCGCCTCTGCAAGTTGCTGATATTTGAAATAACCAATCGTGTATAACCGCACCAAACTTTTCCGCCTTTCCCTACCCCTACCCATAAATAGACCAAGCCTCTGGGGTTCGGGGTCAAAATCCCATGTCTCCTGTGTGGGACGGGTTTCAACCCAAGGACCCTTGCTATTAAACTACCTTATGCAATTGCATCAAGGAGGTCTCTCGTGTGTCCATGGGTGAGCGCCTGTCTGGACTTGAGGTAGGGTCCACTCGGGGGTCTTTCACTAGCACAGGGAGGAGAGATGCTGTTTGAACATAGGAAAGGGTCTTGCCGCTATCTGTTCAGTATAAATAGTGTTCTTCAGGGCTTGGTCTTTGAGATGGCAGTACAGAGAGGGGCTATGGACCTTTAGGAGGTCTGGGCTAGTATGAAATCAGTGGAGATGTTTACCAGTCTCTCAGTTTCCTTCTCCTTCTTGGCTCATGAGAGTATTCCTCTGACAAGTTCTATTACTGTGCTTTGACCCTTCTGCCCCAAGTCTAGAAATCTTATACTTTTTTTTTTTTATGCTTCGACTTTGTGGGCTCAACTTAAATAGCCCATGTTAGAGATTTTAGTATAGTATAGTGACATAAAACTAATTAACACATTTCACTAGATGGAGAATATATTTTTTCCTACATAGACTGTTAAAGTCAACTGATATAGAATAAAAGCAATTTCCTTTGAGATTCATATTCTCAATGTAGATTACTTCAGTCTTCACCATCCAATACACAGGCACTGGTTATATGTCATTACTGAACACATAAAAAGATTCATAAGATTTTAAAGATTAAATGTGAGAGAAAGAAGTAAGATATCTCATTAACTTTTAAAAAATATTGGTTATGTGCCAAAATAATAAGTGTATTATTATAATCCCTGTGTCACTGTAATTATAGTACACATTGGCTGTATTTGTTTACTTTTATCATGTTTAAAGTGCTATTAAATATTTTAAATGGAAATGTGGCTTGTGATATAATTCTTTTTAAATATCTCACCCTTAGGGTATGGTTGTGAAAGACTTTATAATCATGTACTGAGTGTTGATGGTACAGGAGGCTGCTTTACAGCCTCCTGTAAATTTGCTGGTAATGGACAAGAGGAATTCCATAGGAGAGAGAGAGAGAGAGAGAGAGAGAGAGAGAGAGAGAGAGAGGTAGATGAACATCTGTCTATGATTAAATTGTATGAAACTGAACATGATCTCTTAGTTTGCAATTGAATTATTGGTTAAGGGCAGTAGTCTTTTGTTTTTGTTTTCCGAATCTCAAGCATCTTTTACATGTGATGGTTCTCATTCTATTATCCTTATTTATATCAATGGTTACATTTTGTAAAACTTATAAAGGTTCAGTGGATTGACTCTGTAATCAAAGGTCTTTGGTTCACGGCAGGAGGACCATCCATAGGACTTGGTGATAGGACGTCATTCTGCTGTACAGGGCATTGTGACAGTTGATTTATTCACTACTTTTAGTTATCCATAATTCTTTCAGCTGGAATATTTTCCTTCCTGGGATAGATCAAGTTTATCTTTTTTTTTCTCTTTCAAATTGTCTTTGCACAGTTATTTATATCCTGGAGACTATAATACATGATAATTACTATGCCTTTAGGTTATGGCTTCATGCAAAATACAATGTGATTATTGTTCATGTGTGTTTTTTTCCTTAATGCTTTCTGTTATATTTTTACTGGAAACTAATACTCACTTAATTGCTTTGTAGTTATTGAAATAAGATATAATGTTCTGTTAAATATTACCTTAATTATGAGTCAAGGTAATTAACATGGAACGCTTAATACCATCCTATGTGTAATTGTTATCAATGCCCTCTCATTTGGTGCTCAATGCCCTCTTATTTGATAGTGAGGGCAACCTCTATATACAAATGAGCCAACTCTGGGCACACTTGCTGCTTTGATGTGACCAGGCAGCATCTGAAATTGTGACAATGCCCCAAGGCATTCTGGTAAAATTACTCTTCCCCAAAATGAGGTCTTCTGATATGACATGAGACACTTGGCTTTTTGTTTCTAGTTATATTTTGAATGAAATTACTTTCCCTCCTCTATTTATTATTTCTATATTCATTCTCAAATGTGTACTGCTTGGGTTTCCTTTGTAAAAGAAAAATAATTCCATTAAATTGAATTTTTGCTATTGTTTCTGCCACTGGAAGTGATACCAACAATTTAACCTTCTGTTTATTAAGTGGGAATTGGAATGTAAATGCACCCATGGAAAATGGTGTTGTCCAGAAGAGTGAATATGAAAATAGGCAAAGAATTATAAAGCAGTCTCTGTGCACAGAATAGGTTATATTCAGAACTCACGTTAAATTATACAGTTTACCAATGCTGGCTCACTCACAAGGTCATTGTCATGCACTGTGAAGTTTCAGAACATACACAGCTAGAAATAGGGAATCTACCCAGTCAGAATAAGCATGCCCAAAATCTTGACAAGCAGAAATGATAGATTCCAATTTCAATGCTGATTTTAAAATACTATTACTTCATTCCAAGGGGACCTATTACACATGTGTACATTTTGAGATGAGAGTCTGGTGAAGGGTATGAATGCAAACCAGAGAGTTCCAGTAGAGATGGTCAATTCAGCCTGGTGTTTAAGAGAAAAACAATAGCCATATGTTAACACTTCTGGACAACAAACCTGGTTGGCTAAACTGGGATTCTGTTATTTGTTGTGAGATACATGTGAAATTAAGTCAATGCCTGTTTATTGACATATGCTTTTTTGTTACTGTTTGGATGTTATTTTATTTTAGTTTGCTGTTCTGGATATTACTCATTCACTCTATGTCTAGCATTTTTTGTTGCATGTATGACCATCAGACAGTTATCTATGTCTAACCACCAATGTCTTTGTAGTGCAATATCCTCAGGCTATCTGGATTCTAGTCATGTATCTATAATTGTTCACTAACCATTTTTACCTGGATATCACCCAAAACCTCAAACTCCACTTGTCCTAAATCCAATTAATTGTTTCTCTTGAACTGCTTGGACTCCCTTACAAGTTTAAAAGTTATAGCTTAGAGTTACTAAGTCTACCAATCTTTTTAGCATTACCTTCCTTGAAATTCAAGGAATTTTCTCTAGACTACAAAGCTAATTATGTTTTTTTGACTATGTTAGCATGCAATACAAGACTTACACAATCTATTTCTAGCCTATCCATTTGTATCTTTTACCATTTTGCTGGTCACAGAGGGATACAATGGATTTCCCTAGAAGCTATCATAATGACACCTTATCTCAATGAAGAGAGCCAGGAGAATATCCTCTGCTAAGGATATGGATCCATGGATAGGATGGATCACTTACTTACATCAGCCAATAGCTTCATTTTTCTAATATTCCCCAAATCTCACAATGTTTTAATTCATTGCCCTTATTCTCTGACTGTTGAACTCATCTTCCATGGTCTGTTCTAGTGGCTCTTTCTAGCCTAGTATAAACTTCCCTGATTTGCGCAGAAATGAGGCAATGCTATTTATTCACTTACTATGTATTTAATCTGGGCATGATTGTGCATTATTATAACTCCACTTCTTCAGAGATGGAAACAGGAGCTTCAGAAGGTTAAGGTCTACATATGAGTTAATGACCAGCTTGAAATATATTAGACCCTAGCTCAAAAAAAAAAAAAAACTAAACTAAACAAAATAAACAAACAAACCACAGCAGACGAGGATCTTACAGTGCCAAGCATTGTGCTATTTGCTCAGGTTATATAGAGAATAACATTGACACCATCTCTGACCTAATAGAATTTGTATTCTATTTATAAGCCTATCATTCAATAAGCAAACAACAAATAAGACTATTTTAAATTTTGAAGAAGTGTTTAGAAATAACCAAAGAGATCAAGATAAAGATGTGTAGGAGGTGACCTTTAACACTGGAAATTTATCTGAAGAGGTGACAATGAACTTGAGATATAAAGAGAAGGAAATGCAAGCTATCTAAAGGCAATTAAATTAGTAAATCCAGAGTTGGGAAAGAAGGTGGTATATTTGAAGAGGAAGTGATTGGAGGATAGTGAGTATAAAGAGAAATAGAGAAGCAGATTTTAAAGATCACTAGATCACTAGGCCATGCATGGAAATGAGTGTGGATCCAGTTCTTGGAGAACTGGAAAACCAATGGCAGACTTTTTAAGCCAACCTGCAGTGAGGGTGTGATGGGAGAGGAAGAGGAAGTGAGAAAATGTTCATCACATGGTCTACATTTTTCAAGTCTTCTTGAATGAATAAATGAATGAATGAATGAATGAATGGGGGACAAATGTGAGCTTAAGGAGGCCCCTCAGAGATGGTTGTAAGTGTATCTGTCAGAGTTGAAAGCAGACTGAGCTTTCAGTCACTGAGAAAAAAGTGCATACTGTGTTCAGATTTTCTCTTAGGAAGTGAATTGTGATAAAGTACCATCTCTACACATAAAAAGAGATCCATCAGTAGAAAAAAGTAACAGATCTCTCAGGTAGGATTGACACATATATCAGCAGCATGAAACATGAGCCATAGTAGCTCCAAAAAGGGAGCCATCATCCCTGGTATAGTGCCAGTCAAAAGGCTTCTCAGTGTAGACAGCAATTAGCAAGGTCCAAAGGTTGAGAGAAGTTGACAGGTGGCCAAGGGTACAAAGAACTTTGCCTGCTGCTGTCCTCTGTGGTATATGGCTAGGACCGAGAGTTAGTTCTCAGATCTTGAATCTGGCTGAAATGTGGGGAGCAGGGAGAGAAAGCCTGCATCTCTCTGAGTCTAGTTAGTATCAGCTTTAAGAGTAACAGTTTTGCCTGTCTTCTGATCTTTTCCACTTTCCCTACTCGACACAGGCATTGGCAAAGAGACTATTGATAATGAAGTTGAGCTGACTTCATAACCCCTGATGATCTGGCATGCTGTTCTATGGCTGAAGTTTCCACTTTGATTGGATGAGGCCCAAAACAGAGAGTTGACTACTTCTGGTGATTAAAAGCTCCCTTGCTAATTTTTTAAAGGGACTGTTCAAAGCTTTTAGTGCTGCTGAGTAGGGAATTACACTTTAATTCCCTAAAACTCCTCTAGCAAATGCACACAGACACATTAGATTTTCGTTCCTGCTGCACAACACAGGAGAGAATTTCTTTTCAGAGTAGCAGCCTTTTAGTAGGAGGTTAAGTGATGCCTGTGTATATAATTTATAAGGCCCTCAGAACTTTTTGTACCAAAGCATATTGGAAAAATAAAATTATTCTTACTCTCATTATTATTAGCTTTCACTATTCTCATAAGAGATATTTGTTTCTGAGCTAAAGATGAAAAATAAGATTGTATATCACAAATGAAAGAAGGAATAAATATACATTAAGTATAAATAGTCAAACCAGATAAGGTTGAGTAGTATGTGATATTTATTTTTCCTTGAAATAGTAAATATTGTACAAAGTATTTTAGATACATTCCTGAAGGCATTGTTGAGAATGACAGGCAGGTTTGTGTGTGTGTGTGTGTGTGTGTGTGTGTGCACCATACCCAAAACTATAAATTATTTGGAAACATCTGTTTTATTTCTGCAGAGATGTATACTATAGACGAATGGTCAGATCTCATAATTATCATCAGGATGCTTGCAAATTGAGATGCAGAAAAAGAGGTAATATACTTTTGTCTATCTGCTTCTTATTAAAGTTTTGCTCTGCACACTGCTACCTTATCAAGACTTAGACATTATTATACCCAGGGGGTAGGAATGGAAATGGAAGCATAATGTGAAGTTTGATTAATGTTTCAGTCCCTTTAGGATAAAAAAAAAAGCACAGGTTAAATCAATCTTTTTCTATTATTATCAAATTAATGAAAATGTTATAGAATGTTTCAGATTATATATCTCAAGTACGTTTATGTTAGGATCATCTACAACTATGTATAATAATAAAACATCAAAACCATCAGGCAAAATTAGGCAAAAAGGAATTGATTGCTTTCTTGGTTGAATAGGACTGGAGGTAGGGAGAGCCAGGATGGGTACCCCTGTTATTAGGGACCCTAGCTGCTTTTATCTTATCATTTTGCCATTCTCTATACAGAATAACTAGTTTGATTTCAGCCCACTTATTAATATTTCTTGTAGCTGGACAAAGGAAACAGATATCCTTTCTTTCTTTTCTTCTTCCTTTCTTTGACTAGCAAAACATAAAATCAAATTTTATTATGAGACAAAGTCATAAAGTTATATAGATCACATAACCAGAAAAAAATATAACATAGAAAGGACATTTTTCTCAGTGAAAGTACATTTGATAATAATGTTGGGGAAGACAGTCTTATTTGTCCATAGACTACTTAGGTATTTTACGGACCCTACTTACTTATATATGAATAGGCAGAAATTAGATAACCTGCACCCAGCTGAAAGAGAGGCTGAAATACATTTTGTATTGGGCCGAACTAAATGCCTGGATTTTAAAAACAATAGTGAATAAATAGCAAAGTCAATTAGTCACCTCTGTTATATTGAGATCGACATCAAGTACTTTTTTTGAGACAAGATTTTTGAGACAAGACCTTAGTCTTGTTTAAATTTGGTTGCTTTTACTGCATGCAATTAGATTTTATGGGGCATGATGTAGCGGAGCAACTGGAGTATCGTGGTCTAATTCTGACTTAACGAGTCTAGCTTCAGTAGCCTCGTCTTTAAATAAGGAGATCGCATCATAAGCCCTCTAGGAATTATCTCAATTGTTCGTACCTCCTTTAGTTTGTGAGGGTCTGTAATTAAGCTAGGTATTATGTATACATATTCTCACATATGATGATAGATGTAACTTACAACCCTTTCTAGAGAAATAGAAGATATATATGTATAACCAACCACATCGACAAAGAGCGTCAACTTGCACTTTTCAATTTTCACACTTTCTGTTCTTTATGAAAACGATTGCACCTCGTGTGCAAGTTGAAATGCTGAGAAACTCGGCTGGGCCTCATTTTCTTCTTTCAAATTTGAAGCAGACGGTCCAACTCAAAGAACATCGCTTCAGGGTTTATCGCTTTGAGCACTGCTGTCGCTTACGTAATGCCCTCCGTGGGAATCCTTCATCTAGAATTGTTGGGGCTATGTTCTCAAATGTGTGGCATGGGACAGTCTGTGGCACTTTGAGATGTCTGGGCATAGTGATTCTAATATTGCTGGGAGACGACCATGTGGACAGTTGTATGTTTGATTGGCACTATTTTCATCAGTAGCACAAAGTAGACCCCTTCCTGGGACTTGTGTACTGCATGGTTGCTGTTCCAAAGGTCATGCCAGCTACTTCCCTTTAAGGCAATGGGGCTCTGTGCCCTTCTCCCCCATCTTAGTATGTCTTAGTAGAGTAATTCTGAAATGGGACCACCTTTCCCAGAGCCTATGAACTAAGCTGGAAGTGTAAACACAATCAATGACTAGATATTGCCTTTCTATGGTTTTCAAGTTAAAAAAATGTTATTCACTAGTTAAATGTTTTAGGCCAAATAAAAAATTTCTACACAGATAGGTCAAAAAAGGACAAGTATAGGCAAGTTTCAATGGTTGAGTTTTATAGCAGCAGTTTCTACTCAGGGTTAAAAAAAAAAAGACATTTTGGTTATAAAGCTAACATCAATTGCAATTTCCACTCAACCACATGTTTCCAGTTTTAAAAGTATTTTATGGCTGAGAAGATTGCTCTATGGCTGAACACAGGCTGTACAAGTGTGAAGTACTCAGGTTGACATCTCAGAACCTATGTCAAGAGAGACGTGGGAGTGTGCGTGTGTGGTGCCAGCAGTACCACAGTGAGAGGGAATGTGGAGACAGGACCACCTATGGAAGTCCATGGGCCAGTTAGCCTTGAGTTCACAACATTGAACAAAAAGACCCATCTCAAACAAGCTGACAAGTAAGGACCATTTCCAAGACTGTCCTTTGACCTCCATTCATGCTGTCATGATAAACACTCTCTCTCTCTCTCTCTCTCTCTCTCTCTCTCTCTCTCTCTCTCTCTCTCTCTCACACACACACACACACACACACACACACACACACACACAGACACACACAGGCAATGCATACAGAAACAGAGTGATGTTTTTAAATTCTTAGATTTTTATGATATCTTTAAATTCAAGGAAATACATAAATCATTGTCATTTCAAAAATCCACCATTTGTGAGGTTACAAAGAGCAAAGCATTTTTAAGTCATAATTTCAACATGAAACCTAAATAAAATATTGTATTTTGTGTTTGTGGAACTTTACTAAAAGTAAACATGGTGCTTAGTCTTCTCTTCCCAAAGTATCCATCTAACTGTATGCAAAACAAACAGTTTAAAGAAAGCTTTCTCAGTCCTTGAATTCAAAACCTGTAAATGAACACAATCCAAGGAAATGGATACAAAGCTGCCTCAAAAGTAAATGGGAAGAACTTTGTTGTGAAAATGATACACTCTGGTAGCTTCCACTGCTTTCCAAAGTGAAGATACATGTTTATAAATTATCTTAATGAGCTGAGGGACATCCATTTCCACCAGGAGTGATTCAGCATCCACACAGACAATTTGAGAGGAAATAGAATCCTTTCACTACTCCATGCATGTGTAATTCTCACTCAGTGCCCTTATCTGCCATCAGAAGCCCCCAAACACTTGAGGCTGGGTAAGATCTCTTAAGGATCATGGAAAACAAGAAGCACAATGGAAGAAATGATCTGTAGAACAGGGCTAGGGTAGAATTAATTCCAGTTCTCACTGTGACTTGGTTTTGGACACTACAGAGAGAACTGTGTCTTCTTTTGGATAGTCCTGGTTTCTTTGTCTCTAAGACCAGCTTGCAAGCAAAAAGCTAAGGGGATAGAACATTATAAGATATATACCGTGTATCCTAGGTAGCCTATGCCTGGCCTTCCTGGTTACTAAGGAACCATTCGCCCAGCTGGTTACTAAGACAAAGAGGAAAGAGAGGAAGAAAACCAGCAGAAGATTCAGATTCATTCCTTTTTCATTTTGGCTTCATTATGCTTTCAAAATTTAGACTCCAACCTGAGAGAAGAATATTTTCCAAACCCCAAATCCACTGCATGTCAATAAAAGGTCCTGAATGGCATTTTAGTTTTCTTCCCACTTCAGCTGATATGCAAATTTCTAATTTACTTAAAGCACACTGTCATGCATTATAATAAAGTCTAATACATGCTTCCATGTAATTATGCATAATAACCAGTGATCGGTGGAAGGAGGAAGGAGAGAAGGGAATTGTGTTTCCAGCTGGCCCCGCACACCTGCACATCACAGACAACTCCTTTTAGTGTGGAGGAAACAAGATAATGACAGTATGATATTAAATACAAACATTAATTCTTGGGAACAAAACACAAGGAAGAGGTCTATCAATTAAGACATATGATAGTGAGCAACTTACATCACATTGTGCACCAGCTTAAAGAAAAATAAGGACCAAGTAGAATGAAAACTTTAATTTTCTATTTACTGCAACAATCCCAACAAAAAAAATGAAAGTCTCACTTTTATAGCAGTATATAGTTGCTTCCCAACACTTTGTATACACAAAAGTAAGCATAGGGTATAAACTTTTATAATGGTCTTTTTATGTTTAATGTAGTATACAGTAGTCAAGAATGTTTATCAATGGATAATGGGAGAAGCAATAAAAATTTCAATGTGTCTGACTAATTTTAAATTGTGACCTCTAAGCTGATGAATTTCTCCAGTTTACTCCAAGGAGATGGACGTCCCTCTAGAGTATGTTCCTGATATAGGAGACAAATATGATCCACAAAATACTTTTTACTTCAGTTACATAGTAGGGATACGAATGTACAGCTACCTTCTAGACCCATCTTGCTAAGACATCTCCCCAGATTCCAGTTTCTATAGCTTAACTGGAAGCAGAAATATTTTCCTATGGTATTCCCTGTGATATTGTAAGGTCTCTTAAAGGTGGCTCATGGGTTAAGAGAATTTGTTGCTCTAACAGAGGACCAGGATTTGGTTCCTAGCACCCACATGGTGGCTCACAACCAACTCTAACTCCAGTTCCAGATAATCACATACTACCAGGAAAGCATATTGTATACATACATACATACATACATACACACATACATGCAGGTCAGCACTCATAGACATAAAATATATCCTTAAAAAGAGAGTGCACAGAGTCATGATAATACAGCAAAATGTAAGAATGGAAGTGAAGTGTAGAGATATATACATGTAAAATTCAGATAGCCAAGTCTTTTAAAATGTCAGCCCCAGTAGAGCAAGCATAAGTCCATTAAATAGATGATGTAGGGAATCCTAGGTCTAGATTTCTGGATGTATCCCAGTACAGTAGTTCAGAAAAAAAAGTCATGAAATGTTACTCCCTTCAAGAGTCAAATCCTTGATTTCTTTATTTTAGAACTTTGCTATTAATGCTTTGACATCTGTGAAATTTGGTTTATTCTGTACTTGTGTTCTAAGTCCTATTGTTGTTGAAGCTTTGGGTGATAGAATGAGGAAATATCTCATCTTCAGAAACAGTGGGTAAATCTTGGGTGTTTGAGTATTGGAAAGTTTAAATGAAACATGATGGTACATTCATTGAAGGGTGTGGACACCTGGTTATATTAATAAAGAGATTCATTCTTGCTATTGGTTTGAACACATTTCTCCCAGCTTGTTTTCAATAGTATTTTTTCACCAAAAGACACACATCAATACTAGGTGATTCAGATATTCTTAGCTCTGTCTCAGGACCTGTGAATATTGATGTAAACATAACATTACACTTAGATACAGTGATCTCAGTATTCAAGAAAGAGGCTGTGATATTGTCAGATATTTTTAACACAGTGTTGCAAATTTTGTGGTGAAAGTAGTTCCAGAAAGGAGTCTTGGACGCATCTTTGTGTAGCAGAGAAGGCTGATAAAGGCATGTGAAATGGAGTAAGAACAGGAGCGTAAACTAAAGTTATGGCCATTGAACATTGAAATAATTGCAGGAGAAGGCTGTGGAAGTGATTAAGAAATTAAAAATCTGTACCAAGGAGGGACATAGTTTCCAGGTAGCAGATATTTTTCATATTGGAAGATAATGAGTTCTTATAGTCTCAACTCTACTGTGACAGTGTGAAAATTTCCATAGATATTATGAACCAAATGGGCCCAAATAGATTTTGGCTGGCTGTATTATTTCACAATTGTAATAATATCGATAAGCTTATACTTAGAGAAACAGAATCCAAGTAATAGTCACTTACGTTATCTTCCAGTTTTGGTTTTCTCTCCCCCCACAACCTCCCAGTTTTCTGATCATGGTGTAAAATAGAAAAGCAAAATAGACAATTTGTGTTGTTTTTTGTCTCAATGTCATGAAATCATCCATAAAGCCTCAGATGGGATTTTCCATTTTACTTGACATAAAACAGGTAGTTATCCTTGTCACTAAGTCTGCAGTGACCATTGACCAGCACTGAAGAAACACTTACTGAATGGAGACTTTATGTGATATAGTCTGCCTAATCCAAGACTGTTTTATCCAAGCATGGTGATATTGGGGAAGCTGTAGACCTTTATGATGTTCGGCTTTTAGGGAATTCCTTATGTTCTTATGTCCTTATATCCTTTTTTTTGGTTCCTGGCTATGAGATGAGTGATTTATTCTGTCATTCATACCACACTGCTTCCACTGAATATCCCACCAGTAACTGGAAGTTATAAGTTCAATGAACCATTAACTGAAGCATGTGAAAAAAACTTTTTCTTTATAAGTTAATTAATTCAAGTGTTTTGTTACAGTATTGGAAACCTAGGTAACACACGGTACTAGATATATTTATACTATTATAAATACATATTATATATGCTATTTTATTTCATAAGTTCCTTCATCAGAGCTGTGTTTTACTCTTACATTCTATTAATTAAAAAATTAAGTTTATTCATTTTTTTCTTTTTCTTTTTTTTGGTTTTTCGAAACAGGGTTTCTCTGTATAGCCCAGGCTGTCCTGGAACTCACTCTGTAGACCAGGCTGGCCTCAAACTCAGAAATCCGCCTGCCTCTGCCTCTGCCTCCCAAGTGCTAGGATTAAAGGCATGCACCACCACAGCCCGGCTAGGTATATTCATTAATCCTTATTTAAAACCTATTTGTTACTGTCTTTGTTACTTTTATATGCCTGTGAAAAAACATCATGACTATGGCAAATTCCACAAGCAATCATTTAATTTGTCTTATGGTTTCAGAGGGTTAGAATTCATGATGATAGAGCAAAGGCATGGTGGGAGAAACAGCTGAGAGCTCACATCTTGATCTACAAGTAGAAAGCACAGAGGCACGTTGGAAATAGGTGAATCTTTTGAAACCTCAAAGTCTGCCCACAACAACATACCTCCAACCTATCTCAGTTGGTTCTACCAAAAGAGGACCAAGTATTCAAATATATGACTCTATAAACTATTCTCACTTAAATCATCTCAGTTACTTCCTGCTTTCAGACAGGATGGGGTGAGGAGTCAAACCATGTCATTCCAACTTAAACCAATTAAAATTGTAGAAACATTTGCATGTTAATGACTTTCAGACATTGATGAGCAGGCAATTCAGGAAGAGAAAGAGAAGGAACAATGTGAGTCCCAAAGTGGCCTGAGCTTACTTTTACTGGAGAGAGTGTCATGACTAGAGCACAGGAAGAGAAAATCATGGAGTATGGGGATCACAGAAAAAAAGATGTCTAGTCAAAGGAGAATTATGGGTAAGAGTGGGCTATATATAGAGAAAACAATAGAAGCCTACAGGTGGTAACCCATCTAAGTGTTCAGATGAATACTAACCTGTGCATGCATGTCATAACACTTCTCAAAAAAGAGAATTACTTGAAAGGAAAAAAGATAATATTGAAAGTAATACAAGGCCATGAATAGTTTTTCCACAAGTGAGACTTGAAAGGGCTTTGTATTATGTTCAATTGTTTTAAACAGTTTCAAATTTATATTGAGGACAAAATTTGTCCTATATTAAAAATTGTTCTGGAGTGTTGTAATAAAACTTGAAACAAAGCTTGAATGAACTGAAGAATTTCATTGTAACTTAACTGTCCCCTTGGGGTAACCTCAAGAATTTGAAGAAAAGAATGTCCATTGCATAATGATGCAAAAATCACAAAATGTGGTAAAAATTATATAACACACAGGAGACTAGGATTAGTGGCATAAATTAATGGCATACTATAAGTAACAGAATAAAAGTTTAATGAACTTTATGGTATATTGTAGAAACTACCTGGTGTGAAACACAAGAGAAAACAGTTGACTAAAGTTAACAGTGTATCTGTGAGCTAATGAAACATGAAGCAGTTCAGCGTTTAAAAATTTTGATTACCTCAAAAAGAGAGGAGAAAGGGGGAGAAGAATGTAAATGTGGTGAAATGTATAAACTTGAAACTTTTAATGAATCTCAAGCAAAACATCACCACCACACATTATAGCCAACTCACAAAAAAGTTAGGAGAAAGATGTTAAATCAGCCACAGGGGAGAAAAGACACAGCTGTGTAGAACATTTATGAATGACAGTGACGTGACAATGGAAACAGCGAAGCCACGGGGACCATGGAGCATCATTAAGCACTGAAGAAAAGCAACTATTCACAGAATACTCACAGTGAACGTGCTTATCAAGAATGATGCACTGGATAATCCAAAGGACTTAGACAGAGGGCCCGCAATGCCTTTACCCTAAAGAAAGGATTCAACAGAACAAAAGAAGAAGGCTGCTATGTTTACTTTGAAATTACACACACAAGTGCACATGGACTGAAATATCACACAATAATATGAATGATCTTTATTGTTCATGTATTAGTTAAAAATATTGATTAGAAAGTAAGTAAAAATAGAGGAAAATAAAGATGTTGGAAGCATACAAAAATAAAGGACTGATGAGCAAGGGTTTTACATTACAATAAATATATTTTTTAAAAAATATTTCTGAAGCAAGAGGATGATAACGATGGAAACCTGCCTTCATATGTCATTATACGGGGGCTTAGGAATGTTCAGTCTCTGAGTAAATATAAAGGATTTGTGGAATACAAAATGACTTTATGATTGACTGTTTGAAAATGACTTCATTGCAAAACTTCATGGGGTTTATAGCAAATATAAAGGTAACATTTGTTATAAATTTACAAAATCAATAAAGCTGGATCGAAAGAGAAGTATGCTATTGTAAAGTTCTCATCCATGTGTGGTGCATCATCACACAATCTCAAAGCATTAGAAGGAGTTAAATTTGTTTGACAAAAATCTCTAAAATGTATAATGTTTATAAAAAAAATCAAAGAAGTCATAAAGTTACAAAACCAACAGAATTGCCTGGCAGTGGTGGCGCACGCCTTTGATCCCAGCACTTGGGAGGCAGAGGCAGGCGGATTTCTGAGTTCGAGGCCAGCCTGGTCTACAGAGTGAGTTCCAGGATTGCCAGGACTACACAGAGAAACCCTGTCTCGAAAAACAAAAAAACAAAAGAACAAAACAAACAAACAAACCAAACCAAAACAAAACAAAACAAAAAAAACCCAACAACAACAACAACAAATCAAAACCAACAGAATAAGAAAAACAAGGAAAAGGAGAAACAAAAATGTTAATAGATTAAATAAGTCAAAACAAATGCCATGTATATTAGGTACATTTTTGTTACTGTGGTAAAATATCATGATCAAAAGCAACTTACATATTTCAGCTTACAGTTCCAGAGTTGGAGGTCCATAATGACAAGGGAGACATGGGAGCAAGCATCCAGAGCAGGGAGCTGAGAGATCATTTCTCACTAACAAACAGAAGTGGGGCCTGGCTAGTAACCCTCGAAGCTCACTCTCAGTGACATACCAAATAAAAGACATTCCAAATAAAAGGCAAGTATTTCAGATTCCATACTCCCTACTATCCAATGTTCAACTACACATTGGTTACAAGACATGCACTATCATACAAATGTACAGACTCAGACCTAAACAGCACATGTTCATCCAACCTCTCCCATGGCTCACAGGGTAAGTGGTAGAGGAGGTAGCAAGTTTGTGAGGACCAGTGGGGATGGCAAACACCAAGGAAACAGTGCCTTAAACACATAATAGGACTGACAGAAGCACAACCTCATAGAGACTGCAGTAGCATGCATAGGGCCTACACATGTCCTAGTCAGATGGGGGTCCCAGGGTCCCAGCACTGAGAGGGAAACTGGACAGGAGCTACCATACGTAACCCAGAATCTATCTCCAGTTGACAACTATTTGCCAGGGAATATTTTTTATTTTTTGCAATACAGTCTCCATGCCCAATAGTAGATGGCCAACACAGAAGAAACTCAATGATAATTTTGGAGATGGTTGGTTTTATAATTCTTTGGGTATTTTTTAACCTTACAGGACTTATTATGGTTTCCCTTTATGTGTTTTTTTAAATGAGTTTTGTAATGTATGCCTGTGTAATGTAATGTATGCATATGTATATTTTTTGTTCTTTTTTTCTGTTTGTTTGTTTTGTTTTATTCTAGTTTGCTTTTTTTATTTGCCTGAGAGAGAGAGAGAGAAAAAGAGAGAGAGAGAGAGAGAGAGAGAGAGAGAGAGAGAGAGAGAGAGAAGAGAGAGAAGACTTGGGGGTTGGACATGTGGGGTCTTATGGAGGATCTGAGAGGAGATGGTGGGAGGGGAAACTATGACCAAATATATTGTATGGAAAATTTATTTTCAATGAAAAGTACTACAGAAATAAATATATCATAATAAACTTTTCAAAATAAAATTGAATACTTATATGAATGTTAGACTAGGTAGATTAAAAAGCAAACAAAATGATCATGGGTTAAGAGTGTAGTTCTATAAACATATAAATCCATTCATTAAATTGCATATTTTTAATGTAATATCGCACTACTAGGTACATAATTATCAAGGTACACAACTGGACATGGTAGTATAGGCATACACTTATAGCCACTGTGTGAACTATATCAGGTAGATCACAGGTTCAAGCCTACCTGGTGTACAGAATGGGTTCAAGGCTAGCCTCACCTAACTAAACATGACAGTATCTCAAACTAAGAAATACAAAAGAGTTGGAGAGATGACTCAGTGGTAAAACAATTGCTTGGAAAGCACTTGGCCCAAAAATCAGTTTCCCAAAACAAAAGATACATTAATCCAAAGTATATGGGGATATAAAGGAAGTAACCAACTTCACAAACATAAGGCTCCATATCGTCAATTCTGTGGACTTCTGACGTTTTGAAAGCCAACTCTCCATGTAAAGTAATCTGGACTGTTGTCTGTTAACGCCTCTCAGCTATAGAAAACACCCTAACAATGAACTCATAAATTTGCTATAGTGCCTTAACTCACAGGCTAACCATCTCAAATCAGTTAAAGAAGTTAAAGAAGGACTGGGTCTAAGCCTTGTATTCCTAAATGTGTTATACAGGCACAATGCCTATGAGAGTATCAATATTCATCTCACTTTTATATTAATAAGAAGCTCGTACCAATGAAAATCTTAAATTTGAAATCAAAGTAAATTTTGTACCATTTAAGAAATTATAACTTCATCTTGATAATAATTATACATATTTCTACCAATAGGTTATGACTATGAAATAAATCCTAGCTAATCCTGTTCAAACATTTCTGTATTAATGTTCATTTTGACTAGAGACCTATCTGCTCCTGACAGCTTCCTGTCTTGGATTCTAAAAAGAAACTGAGCATCTTTGGAGTTACTCCAGTTGTGGTGAGACAGCCACTAGGCAAGAATTGCCTCTTTCCATCTATAGACAAATTACTGTCCAGAAAAGGACACACTTGCAGAATAGTTGACTGATTATATCTGCCTAGACAGAGTAATCAGCCCTTAATAATTCTGCATCACTAAGGTCTGTCAGATGATCCTGGGCCAGAAGGCTGAAGATCAGATGCTCCAACACTTTGTAGTATAGGGACTGTCCAGGTGTTCAGCGGTATCTATAAATTGGTTAAGTTTTAGAAGCTATGCTTTGTGCTTCTCATAATTTCAGTTAACTCAGTCTTTCTGGATTTCTGACAGGGTTGAAAACTTATAGTCTCATAGCCAATCCTGGCTATTTACTTTGAGAGAAAAGATTTGAGTGGATGGTTTTCAGATGACATTCATTCTAAAGCCAAGAAAAAAGCCAGGTTCAGAACTAAGTGTTTTAGTTAGGAGAGATGACAGAGGATCTGGTTAGTCAACAAATTGATGGACTGGATATAAGGACTATCTTGTACCTCACTGGTATAAATTGGTATAGTTATGCTCTAATTATATTTTGAGAGAAAAGTGTTATTTTAACAGGAAGAGTGATATGTAGGAGGAGCTAAGGTGGGAGGAGTACTAGGAAGAAGAGAAGGAGTAAGGAGAGGAGGAGAAAAAGGAGAGGAGAAGCTAGGCAATGAGAGAAAGAGAGAAAAATGTGGGGGAGAAACATGGAGGCAGTTGTTCACATGTCTCCACCAGTCAAAGATAGTTGATATATCTAGGTTGCGTATTGGGTTACACTTCTGATTGAGCATTACCAAACTCATAAAACCTTTGATTAACATTTTAAAAAATTGTATAAAAGCAAAAAAAGGAAAAGGGGGCATGGGATAGGGATTTTCTAGGGACTAAAATGGGGAAAGGGGATGGAATCTGAAATGTAAATAAAATATCCACTAAAAAAAATAAAGATAGCTTAAGACACAAACAAACAAACAAACAAACAAAAACAAACAAACAAAAAAAAGAGCCATGTCAAATTTTGTCCACAAACCTGTCATAGGTCTGAATATAACTAGGTATATGGCCCACTCCATCAGTAACAAGAACTACTTTATCATCTTTATGTTTATAAGGTGTCAGAGCCAATGTATATAGCCAATGTATACATTCCTTTCCACTATATGTAACACTAACCAACAGTCTATCACAGGATTTTGTCTAATTCTCAATTAGTTTCTTCAAGTTATATGCAGTATTATCTGACCAATGGGATTCAGAGATCAATAACAGAAAATATTAAGAATATTTTCATTGTTTTCTGTTAGAAATTGAACTCAGGGTCTTGAACATATTAAACACATGTTTACAATGAAATATACTCTCTCATGCTTCCTAAATATTTTAAAAATAATCTACTTCCTAAATAACTCACAAGGAGAAACATAGTAACATTTCAAAATCCGTGGAACACAGATGAAGCAATGCCCACATCTATATTAGAAGGGAATTTTTTATAGTGTTAAGCACATATCTTACAAACAATTTCAAGTCAATGACCCCAGGTTCTACATTAAGATAAGAATATATTAAAGCCAAATCAAGTACACAAAACCCCACAGAGCAGAAATCAATAAAATGGAAACAAAATCAGGGGAAATCAATGAGGCCAAATGTCAGAAGCCAGAACCCTCGCCCCTCACCCTCACCCCCTATCTCTCCCCACATACAACCTCTCCCCACCTGCACAACGTCCCCTGCAGCTTGGCAACCACAAGATCCTGCCTGGCAGCTGCAGGTAGATTCAAAGCAGTGTACCGTGTCTTTTGAGAAAAGGAGTTAGATCACCAATTGTTTCAGGGCACAGGCTGAGAAGATTCTGTACTTTCCCACCACCTGGCTTCTCTTACCCCCTCCCCTTGTAAAGCATATTATAAAAAGGCGCCTAGTGCCCAAATACACGGCTCTTGACAAGCAACTGCTTCCTTGAGTCCTTTCCCTCTCTCGCCCGTTCTTCTTTTTCAGGTTGTGGTCCTCCTCGCCCCCCCAACCCCCACGAATTACAGGACCCGAGTCAGCCAAAAGTACAGATGAATAAGATTAAACTTTAGATAACATAACCAGAAGAAAATTATAGAAAACACAAACCAACACCAGGGATGTTACAGAGATGTTACTGCAGGTATCATGGGTAGTAAAAGATAATTTAAGATTTTTCTTTATATCATCTCAGTAAATCCAACAATGTATACAAGTGTTCAAACTCCTTGGAAGACACTATGTCAGCTTCCTATGATGGTGGCAAAAATACCTGAGACATACAGTTTAAAAGGAGGAAAGGGTAAAGTTTCTCTGGTCTCTTTGATGCTAGAGCCCAGTCCCAGAAGACTATAGGCAGGACAAACTCTAGGTCAAAGGTTTTGTGGCTAGTTGAAGTCCCAGAGCTTCCACTTGGGGCCTTGCCTGGTTACAGAGCATGGTTGGTTCAGGCTCTGTGTCTCCACTTTACTAATAGTCTCTGTTAGGGTTACTCTTGTATAATCCACGAAGTTTCCATTGCACTGGGCATGCTCCCAAAGCCCCTCAATTCTAGTCATGCTTCCCAGTATTTTCTCTTTCCCTCCTTCCCATGAGATTCTCTCCTGTTCCCAATCCCACCTTTTCTCATTTGATCTGTAAAATCTATTCTATTTCCCCTTCCCAGGGAGATCCTTGGTGTCCTCCTTTAAGTCCTCCTGTTACTTAGCCTCTCTGGGTCTGTGGTCTGAAGCATGATTGGCTTTTACTTGGCAGCTAACATCCACTTATGACTGAGTACATACCATATTTGTCTTTCTGGTTCTGAGTTACCTCACTCAGAATGATTTTTCTCTTAGTTCCCTTCATTTGCTTACAAAGTTCTTGATGTCATCATTTTTAACAGCTGAGTGATATTCCATTGTGTAAGTGGATCATATTTTCTCTTTTTAAAATTAAATTTATTTCTTTTTACTTTTCACTTTACATCCTGCTCACTGTCCCCCTCCTAGTCAGCTCCTCTCATAAACTTTCCCTCATTCTCTCTTCCCTTCTCCTCTATGCTGCTGGGAACTCCTCTGGGTATTTCCCTCACTCACTGGCACTTTAATTCTCTGTGAGGCTAGGCACTCCCTCTCCCACTGAGGCCAGACAGGCAGCCCAGCTAGAATAACATATCCCACATACAGACAACAGCTTTTGGGATAGCCCCTGCTCCAGTAGTACCCACAAGAAGGGCAAGCTACATATTTGCTACATATGTGTGGGGAAGCTTAGGTCCAGCTGTGTATGTTCTTGGTGATTCAGTCTCTGAGAGCCCCACTCTATTGGTCTTCCTATGGAGTTTTTATCCCCTTGCAATTCTTCCTACTCTTCCATAGGAATCTCCAAGCTCCATCCACTGTTTGGCTGTGGGTCTCTGCATCTGAGTCAGCTGCTGTGTGGAGCCTCTCAGAGGACAGCAACATCCTGTCTGCAAGCATAACACAGTCTCATTAATAGTGATAGGGATTAGTGCATGCCCATTGAATGGGTCTCAGTTTGGGACGGTTATTGCTTGGCTATTCCCTCAGTCTTTGCTCCCTCCCCTGTGCCTATATTACTTGCAGACAGAATAAGTTTTGGGATGAAAGTCTTGTGGGAGGATTGGTGTCTCTATCGCTGGGGTTCCTGCTTGATTTTAGGAGGTGTATTCTTCAGGTTCCATATCCCTAATGTAGTGAGTCACCCCAAGCTAAGGTCACCCCCATTATTGATTCTTGGGCACCTCTATTTTCCCAGGTCTCTTTCTCATCAAGGAGATGTCCCTCGCATCCTCATCCCAGTAAGTAGCAGATTTCCATTAATTTTCATGGCCATCTAGCTATCTCTCCTGCCCTTCCCCATACCTGATCCTGAATTTCCCATTCCCCTCCCCATTCCACCTCCCTCTCAGTTCCCTTCCTCCATCTGTTTTTAAGACTGCTTTATTTCCCCTTCTAGGTGAATTTCAAGCTTCCTTGCTTTGTCCTTCCTTCTTATATTGCTTCTTTGGGTCTGTGGAGTGTAACATGTTTATCTTGTATTTTATGGCTAATATCCATTTATAAGTGAGTACATACCATTCATTTACTTTGGGAATAGGTTACCTTACTTGGGGTGATATTCTCAAGTTCCACGCATTTGCCTACAAAATTTATAATGTCTTTGTTTTTCATAGCTGAAATAGTATTTCATCGTATAGATGTATCGCATTTTCGTTATTCATTCTTCAGTTGAGGAATATCTAGGTTGTTTCCAGTTTCTGGCTATTATGAATAAAGCTGCTATGAACATAGTTAAGTGTCCTTGTGATAGGATGGAACATTGTTTGAGTATATGTGCAGGAGTGGTATAGCTGGCTCTTGAGGTAGATCAATTTCCAATTTTCTACGAAACTGCCATATTGATTTCCAAATGGCTGTGAAAGTTTACAGATGTAGAGTCTCACAGCCAAACATCAGGCTGAGCTTTGGAGTCCTGTAAAGGAGGGTGAGGAAGGATAGGAGGAACCAGAGGAGTCAGACACACCACAAGAGCATGGTCCACAGAATCAACTGACTGGTACTCATGGGGACTTTTGGGATCTTGGGGGGCCTATAGGGGTCTGATGTAAGTCCTCAGCATATATGTTATGGGTGCATAGCTTGGTCTTCTTGTGGAAAATCCTACCAGTGGTGAGACGATGCTGTTTCTGACTCTTGTGAGACCCTTTCCCCCTACTGGGTTGCCTTGTCTAGCCTTTGTTATGATGGTATTTTCCTGGTCTTGTTGTAGCTTGTCATGCTATGTTTGGTTGTGTCCCTGGGATGTTGTTCTTTTCTGAGGAGAGGCAGAATGGGGATGGATCTAGGGGAGAAGGAGAGAGGATGGAGGAGAGGAAGGAGGGGAAGGAGGAGAAGGAGGGGAAATTGAGATCTGGATGTAATATATGAGAGAAGAATAAAAAAATAAAAATAAATACTGCTTATCTAAATTGGAGAGATAAAGAATCAGCAGTAAGAGAAAAAAGAACTTCAATGTCTATATTAGACCTAAGTTTTGAATCACTGATAAAATATTATATTGTATGAAGCTACAAAAAGAACACATTAGCTATACGGCCAGGAGAGAGACAATTGTAAAGAGTAGAAATCCAAATGTACAACAAGGCCACAAAGCAACCTTGACCACTGCAGATTGATAAAATCTGTATCCTCCTCAATTATCACAACCAAATAAAACATGAAAAAGAAAAAGAAAAAAGTTTCTTTTGGTTTATGATTACAGCTTCCAGTCTATGTTTATTTGGTCCTATTGCTTTAGACTGTGGCAAGCCAGACCATCTAGGCAGGGAGCATGCATTATCAAAACTGTCCACTTCGTGATAATCAGGAAGCAAAGGAAGAGACGAGGAGAGACTTCAGCTGTGACACCCCTCACAAGGGCATGACCCATGGTGAGACTGCTCTAAACAATACTTCTAAAAGTTCTACCATTTCCCCAAAGCTCCATTAGCTGAAATCAAACCTTCAACACTTGGCCATTGGAGGGGACTTTTAAGTTCTACACTGTGAAAACTACAGACTAGCAACATGTTTTCAAGATAAATTAGATAATTTACACATCCATCTAGAAAACAATTTGTAAGGATAACAAAAATAATCCAATGGTATCCATCCCAAGAATATAAAATTAGTTTCATATTCCAATTAATGAATGTAACTCATATAAATAAAGAGATAAAATCATATTACCTCAAGAAATACAGATAAATCATTTAGCACACTTTGACATCCATTCCTGAAAGAATCCTCCACAAAACAGAAGTTGAAAGGGTGTTTTTCAACTTAATTGAGAATACCAAATACAAAGTCCAGGGGGTAACAATGCATTTAAGGTTGCTTTTTATCCCAAGACAAAGAAAACAATGATATCTACTTTCAAGCCCCTTGTTATACTATGTACTGATGGGTTTAGTATAGTAAAACACAGGAAGAAACATAATATATCAAAATTAGACAAAAAACCATTAGGCATTGTATAGACTGAATGTTCATATACCTTCTACATGTTAAGTCTGATAGAAGATGCCCAGCATGATGGTGTTTGGAAGCTAAGCCTTTGAGAGGTGTTTGGGTTATGAGGCTGGAACACTCATGAATAAAATTAATGGCCTTTTAGTATACTTCAAAGACTCTTTTCTTCCTCCTCCTCCTCCTCCTCCTCCTCCTCCTCCTCCTCCTCCTCCTCCTCCTCCTCCTCTTCTTCTTCTTCTTCTTCTTCTTCTTCTTCTTCTTCTTCTTCTTCTTCTTCTTCTTCTTCTTCTCCTTCTTCTCCTTCTTCTTTGTGGTAAGATCTGTTCTCAGAGTCTCACACAAAAATAGGAAAGTATTCTAGCCAATTGACATCTTTAATTTTTTTGCCCTTTCTATGTGAAGTCATAGTGATACCCTTGTCAGACAAAATATCTACTGGCTACTCAGATGCAAACTGCTCAGTGTTTGAGAATGTGAGAGATAAATATCTGTTGTTTACACGCCACCCTGTCTATGATATTCTGTTTTAACATCCTGAAAAACCTAAGATAAGCACAGCACATGTATGATTATAAAATAATTTTTAAAAAACCTTATTGATACACAAGCTAAAATGGTAATAATGGGCCGGGGCGATGGTTCAGTGGCAGGTAACATGCTGGGCTTACCAACATGAGGACCTGGATTATAATTTCTATGACTTATATAAAACCGTGTGTCCTAACATACAACTATAGTCCCAGTGTTTTCATAGCAAAATGGAAAGAAGCTTATGGGACAAATACCTTGGAGTACACACAGAGGCAAACACCAAAGAGACCCTGACTTAAGCAAGGTGGAAGGTGAAGAGCTACATCCAGTGTTGTCTTCAGACATACACATGCATGCTCTGCATTCAAACACACAAACACACAGACATGATATATGCACACACATTTCACACATATATACATATAGATACAAAGTGCTTGATGCAATATTTCTGTACACAGAATAGATAAAGCTTTTAAACAAAAACTAAACATAGCTTTGTATTGGTGAGAACCATTTTGGATTGGATGACAAAAACACTAAAGCTTTCTCAAAAACTACTTAACAATTTGGCTTTCAGTTTTCATATGGCCCAGTGGTCTCTCCTAAAGTATTAAAACCTATGTCCATATAGGAAGCTCTTGTAATTACCCCAAACAGGAAATAATAGAGAAATAATGAATTATGGCACTTTCACCCAACAGAATATCATACAACAATAACACCAGAGATAGCGCATGCAGCAGCATGAATGAAAATCAAGTATGCTGTGCTCAGTTGAATATAGTCAGAGTCAAAGGCTACCTATGAGATAGTCTATGCACATGATATGTCAAAGAGGAAAGCAGAGGAGCAGAATAAGACCTCAGTGTAGGTCAAGGATAGCAGGGCTGGGATAAAGGTGAGTTGCAAGACAAGGAGAAATAATTTGGCAGTATAGCACCACTCTATAGCTTCCTTATGGTGGTTCTGTGGCTGTAACTGTGAAAATTTAGGAACAATGTTAAATTATATTTTAGTATATCAAATTCACACTCTAACTTAATTTAAACAATGAAAGCATTACTGCATCTGGAAATGAGTACTCAATAGTTCAGTCTTTATTAAAAGGTAGTAATCAAAGGACATGACTAAATAGTTATTTTAAACAAATGGCATATGACAGGGACAAAGAGAGTGGGAGATTAAAAGAGTGTCCTGAAAGGCTTTCTGGAGGAATAAAAGATAATGGCATGGCCTGCACTTATTAGAGATTCTTCCATAATCTTTCAGTTCTTTCTAATGCCATGGATTATGCCTTCTTACTAGCCAGAATGGAAATACACCCACAATACTACTTACAGACAAAGAAAACTGACTTCTTTGTCCTACTCTGAAAGGCTCTGTTTCCATTCTATCCAGTCTGTTTCCCTATTTTCATAAAGGAAGCTGCCAGAGGCAGCTGAAGAATCGTGAAACAGTATGTTGAAATTGGTAAAGACTGATTTTGACATTTTCCTCTGACAACCTTTTGATTAATTTTCTGCTTCATTAAAACCCTTAATTAAATTAACACTGGGTGTAGTAATAGCCTTGACATATTTTGTGTATCAGCAAACAAGGCTTCAGCCTTCAAAGGCAGTGGCAGTGGATAGAAGGAAAGGGTTTCTCCAGCCATGTCAGTCAGATCATTTGTGGGTATGGTGACAATGACCAGAGCTGGACTGGGAACTTGTTCAAAGGCCTAGCTGGATTAACACAGTGGTGTGTGATCCATACAAGGAAGGGGAACTGGTAGGGATGACTTCGTCATGGTCAGATTTAAGCCTCCCCACCTAGTACTACTGCCTGCTAGTTCAGTGCCCCTCATTTCCCCTAATCTGCACTACCCTGATCAAGGCATTATAGTTTGACAGCTCTGAACTAGAGCCCCTATCCAACACAGTCCATTTTTCTTTGACCCCCCTTAGCACTTACACATAGAACTTTGCAGTCTTGCTTTTTATATGTGTTGAAAACAAGGTGCCAGGACTCATCTTGAAATTTTCTAAAAATGATAAATTGATCATTTAAAAAAGTTCCTCTTTCACCTCTCCCCATATGTTGGATTTAGCAGCACATATGCTCTTGTTGGCATGCTATCTATCCCTGTATTGTATAGAACTTCAAATGTGGAGATGGGGGAAGGTAATATGAACCAGAGGTCTTCAGTGTATAAAAACCATTAAAACATACATACATAAATGTATTGATTAAAGTCAATTTAAAAATTAAATTATTGATATCCAAATTTCACACAAATGACATAATTTTTATATTTATATTTTATATTTATATTATATATTTTATATTTATATTTTCTGTTAACTTGATAGAGACAGAATGTAAGTTGCTTGTACTCACTTAAAGTATTAGCTGTGAGTGTAACTAATACTTTTTTTTCTCCATTACAGTCACGGACATGTGCTAATCATAGGCATGAGCCTATGTAATAAACAATAAATAATGGAAGTTCATCACCTTTTTCTCTTTTGTCAGCATCTGATGCAGAGCTGTTCTTTCTAACTTCTAGAGGAAGACCATATGGATTAATTTTTATATCTCTGTGTAAGCTTATCTGTATGAAACAAGTTCAGTTGCTCTCCATTCCCTGGTCCACTCAACACAAGCTAATCATGCCTTGGAAATAGAGATGAAAAAGTTTCTGTCTTCAAAGATATCATTACCAGAAATAGTGATCAAGCCTAACAAATGGGAATGTAGAAATACATAGGAAACTAAATTCAACCAAGTTGGCCAGATGGTCGAAGTGTTGTCACCAGTACTGATGCCAATTTATTTAATTTAATTTTTATTTTTGACTCATGGTTTGCCTAAATAGTCCAGGCTGCCCCAAAACTTGCTATGGGGCAACAAGTCCTGTTTCTGAGCACTAGGACTGTAGATTGTGGCAAAACATTGGGGATTTGATGTTTTATCTTGATATTGGGAAGATATTTACATTTAAGGACCATGATGATGTCCGGGGGAGCTTCAAGGAAAAGGATGCATTACTTGAAGACAGAGATGTAGATTCAAGCACAGAAAGGAAGAGTAACATGGGAGGTAAGGGAGAGGCTACATGCTGCAGTGAAGACTAAGAGAACATTCTGGGTGGTGCTGGGGAGGAATGCGGGAAAGCACTGATGGAGGTGTAAGCCTTCAGAAACTTAAGAAATGTGGAACGATCCTAGGATGTGTGAGAACTGTTAGTAAAATTTACACACAGGTCTTCTTAGCAGCAATGTAAATTGAGATGAAATTCAGAATATGGCAGTCAAACACGAAGGAGGCTAAAAAAGAAAAATAAAAGCCAATCTGGAAACAATGAGAGTTTGGCCTAGAAGGGAAGGTGCTGGGGGTGATGTGTAATAGAAGCAGCTGCATTTCATTAGACAGACAAAAGGGGAGCTACTGTCGGCACTAGTCAAGGATACAGACCTCACGGGAAGGCTTTTACAAACTATATCTCTTAAAGACAAAATATAAAACAATCTCCATGGTTACAGCACATAGCCTTGTATTGGGTGCTTCGGATCACAGCACACATTATTTTATCTGGAACACTTTATTTATTTATTTATTTTTTACATACACTAGAATAGTTTGATAGGAGAGACAGCAGCAGCAAGAGACCTAAAGATGTCTGGCCCCGTGTGTGGGCTATGGGGGCTGTGCTATGTTTGCAAGCAGTAAACTTGGCTATAACTCTTTATATCCCTTGGAATCGTATTCTGATGGGATTATGTGGTATTTTGGAAAATGCAGAAAAGCACAGAAAGATTAAGTTACTGTGGAGGTCATGTGGTTAGTAAGGGAAGCTGGGAAGCTCCTGTAAGAATTCCTGGCACAAATTAGGTGTTGGTTCAATGTTAATGATTACTATTATGTCATGCTTTATTCAGTCATTGTTTATTACAGCTGCTTTGTGGGTTTGTACCAAGTATGATAACTGTCCTAAGAAAGATGTCCTTGGAGGGCAGTGAAGCCAGTATTATGCAATAAAGAGGCTGAGCTCTCAGAGTGACCATCATATGGCTAAATCGATCAGAACAGAATTTCTTTGGGGAAGAAACTATGTAATTCTAAGCTTAGATTTTCTTATCTTTAACATGTACATTAGAGGGCCTAGTATGTGGCTCAGTGGTAGAATGATCACCTAGCATGAAAAATACTCTGGGTTTAACGTCCAGCATTTTATAGAACTGGCAAGGTAATACGTGCATGCCTGTAATCCCAGAGCTTTGGAGCTGGACACATGAAGCAATTTCAGGTCACCATGGGTTATATAGTGAACCCAAAGCCAGGCAGGTGTGGTGATTTTCTTCAAATAGATATTCAAACTTCTCTTTCATAGAAATAATGAATATTAAGAAAGAACAAATGATATTTTCTACAGATACTCCAGTGCCAAAACAGATTTTCTTTTTAAAAAAATAAAGAGAAAGATGATACAGCTTGTGAAATGATTTCAGAAGTTCTTCAAAGATTATCCACTTTATATACCAAAGGAAATTTGTCTTCTCCCTCATTCTTCCCTCTGCTTCTTGTGACTTCAGTCATCACTATGAAGTATGTATGGTAAGAGCGTGCTGCACATGTCAGAGATGTAGGGGTCTAGAGAGGCTGAAAGTGCTCTTTCATCTTGTATGCAGATGAGAAAAGAGACATGGAGATTGAGAGTGTCCACACAGGGCAGCGAAGCAGATTGCTGTGCAGCTGGGTTTGTTTCTGTGAAACAAATCTTTGACATATTCTTTCACTGAATTGTGATCTTTTGATAACTTTAAACCTTCCAAGTTCATTGTAAGTAATGATATATAATGATTTGACTGAGACAACTAAAAAAGAAAGTATTAGAGCCCGATTCAAACTCAAAAAAAAAAAATAGCCAAAATAATAATAGTGAGATCGAGCTAGATTTCAGGTGAGGATCACACCTCTCATCCAGTGTGTAAAGTTTGCTAACTCTACTACCAAAGCCAAATGCACACACACAGACACAGCATTTACACATATGAAGGCCTGCACACAAAGACACATCAATTTCTCTTAGAAATTATACCCCATGAACTTTTATGGTGTATGGCATGGTAAATAAAGTACTCATTGGTGACACAGGGAAATCCAGAAGAGATGCTTCTGATAACGAGGGAACCATGCAAATATCCACCAGGCAAGCCACTGATGATTCAGTTTACAATTGTTAAGATGCTGCTGCCAGCCAACGCACACCATGGTGCGAAGGACTCTACACAATGGTGCAGTCTAGAGAGATGGAACAGAGCGTACTTGTTTGAATCCCATAGTTCCGATCATCTGTACCTGATTAGAGAGATAGGCATTGTGGCAGATTTCTGTAGCACTGGAAATGGGGAAAAAAGAAATGTAGGGGCCATGGATTTCTCTGACACTGTACAGACTGTCAGTCACAGAAGGAAGACACTCCTGGCTGGTTACAGTCCCACCTCCCTGCCCTTCCTGGCCTGACATTCAGCAGCAGGCTCTTTCTCCAAGGTGACTAAAAAAAATTCAACTCTCTGTAAATACCTTGACCACAAGGTTTCACATTTTCCTCTTAGGCTATTTGTCTTTTATTTTTCTATCTCTTTATGTGAGTTCTTTGTAATTAACAAGGTCAGTCTTTTATCATTCTGTATAATAGTGTGTTTAAAGTTTGATGAATAGCATTTGCTATACAATTTCTCTTCTGGAATAAAAAATGTATAAATACATGGTTTAAGTTGTCAGTATTGCTTGCAGTTTCCTTGTGTTATTCTTTGCAAGGGATTCATTGTTCTTAGAGAAATAAATTATCATGAATTTCCAAAAAAAAAACCCTTAGAAAATCTAATATATTAACAGAGTACACTGTTACATGTTTTCCATAGATATTCTTACAAAATCACTATTAAATCATAATGTAAAATTAGAGGATTGAACAAATTTGTCATTTTCAATGTTGATTTTCAGTGCCCCTTTCTGAAGTATGTATCCATACTTAAAATGCTCTTTTAAAATTATTGAAATGTCCCTGGTATATTACTTTAGTTGGGTCCATGTCTGCAGGCCAGCTCATTTGTCTGTCAGTGAGCAAAATTCTTCTTTTTATATTTTTCTGATTGTATGTTTCCTCTTTGCAAGTTGAAACCCATGTGCTCAAAAATACAAACTTCAATCTCAAAATGTACACATCCAATTACTTAGAAATCTGACACAGACTAGCAAATCTACAGCCCTTTAAAGCCTACCTGCTTTCCATGCCCAGTAGCATTGTTCTAATAGCTGCTGATATCAGTAGACCTTGTGGTCCTTAGCCTCCAGGTTGCATCTGCCCATCCAAGCTGATGCTTTCTGACATGGACTTGCTGTTGAACCTGCCCCCTCAGTCCCCTACGCTCCCGGAAATTCCCTCACCCTCCTACTTACTGTGGCCTCTGACTATGACTGTCACATACTGTGAGCATCTATTTTCTCCGAGTTACATCACACTACTCCCTCCAAAGGAAAGAAGGTCTGTCTACCCAGAATTCAGAACAGAGCCCGAAAGTGGTCTATGAACTAACCACTTCTATTTTACTTGGTTCAGTGTCATTCTTAAAACAATGCATACCAAAAAATATTCAGTGCCTACATTCTTACCATACTTTGCCACAAGTTATCAGATTTCTTAGCCACATTTCTGCACAACTCAGGAAGGGCTAGAACTCACATGGTTCTTTATCTGGGAGAAAACGTGATTACGAAGATGATGCAACAACAAAGAGACACATTACAAAACTATTAAATAAAATCCTATTTTTGCTTGCAATCCTAACTTCACAAAGTAGATTAGAGTATCTCTCAGTGCTGACTTTTCTTTAAGTCTTTTCTCATCTGTTTTTCTCCAGTGCCTTGCCCTTCTGTATCTCCCACACTTCCTTGTGGAATTGCTTTATAGCCTTGAGTTTTTTCCACTCATAGCCCCGCCCACACAATCTCAGTCCTACCTACTCCACATTGTGAACTATCCCAGGGGTGCCTCCTAGCAACCATGATGGTTCTCACAAGTCAGAAAAAGGAAGAGTTGGCAGATGGAAATGATGGACTTGGAAGGCAAACTCAAACAACCCTCACACATTGATACTGATTATTCAATGGATGCTGCCTTCTGTCTCCTTAGGGTCACACTAGAAGCTTGACCAAGGGCAAGACTGATTTTCATGTTAATCTTTGTGTTCCTCTCAAGAGCTAATGACATATTCGGCTTCTAGGGATCTCTCAGGAGCTGTGCTTACCATGCAAACAAAACGGGCTCTTGAAAGAACCTATATGAGAGAGAAAAAGAGAGAGAAAGAGAGAGGGCACATGGAGGCAGAAGTTCACATGTCTCCACCAGTCAAAGATAGTTTACATAGCTAGGTTGGGTATTAGGTTACACTTCTGATTGAGCATTACCATACTTATAAAGCCTTTGATTAACATTTTAAAAAAATTGTATAAAAGCAAAATGGAAAAGGGGGCACGGGATAGGGGTTTTCTAGGGAGGGGAAATGGGGAAAGGGGTTGGCATCTGAAATGTAAATAAAATATCCAATAAAAAAAAGTCAAGTCAAAAAAGAAAGAAAGAAAGAAAGAAAGAAAGAAAGAAAGAAAGAGCCTATAAGAGCCATACCTGTTTTTCTTTGATTTTGATACTGAAGATTTCCAAGTTGACTTTGGAATTGTTTCTGCATATCCAGAAGAGAAACTTAGCCAATTTCAAAATGTATATACTAGAATAGTACACTCTTGACTTTGAAAGCAGCGTGGCCTTTATTTAAGTACGTTCTTCAGCCTTCATAGGCACATGCATTTTTTGTAAAGCTGTAATACAAAAGAACTCCTTGTGACTGAAAGGCGGTTTCCTTGACTAAGAATAATGTCATTGACCATCAGGTTGCATCTCTCAGGGTCAGACTTGCAGAAAGCAGAAGGCAGAAGCTTTAAGGTCAAGGAGACTTCACTTCAAGGTTTGCTTCTAAGAAAATCAACTTGTTATTGAGAAACTAAGCATATGCCCACATTTTCAACTTTGCTAAACATTTAAATACAGTTTTCGTTACGAGTTATGGTCTGACTTTTCTGACCTATCTCTGTAGAGTAAGGAAATGTTTTGTGCGCAGTTCAAAATTTTACAAGGCAAGCTCGTTATCAAGTGAATTACATTCTTTAAAATGAAGCCATACTGGTTGTAACAAAATTAATGGTGTGTGTAGGGTGCATGTGTGGGATTTGCTTACAAATTTAAGGAAATTTTGTGACTAAGTCATGGATAGTTGGACAGCATCTTCTCAATTATAAATATTTACCTTTTGCTGAAGAGTGCAGAATGCTGTGGTAGAAGAACTTTGATCCAAACAATCATACTCTTGGGATAGTCATGACAGCTTTATCCCATAACATCCTCAGAGGTGGAGCTATAATAAACCACACTGTAGCATCCCTTCAAAGTCTGATCAGAAACAGGAATGGGGAACGTTGTGCAATGAGAATGTTACTGGGAGAGGGAGGATAACAGAGAGTGTAAAGCATCAGGGCAGATTGACTTTAAAGTCCACTTCATGTACAGGTTACATGGACTCAAACTTGGTTAATTCTTTTAGCCTCTCAATTTCATTTTTCCACCTCTGTAAAATAGAACTCATGATACTTTACCTCTTTGGATCACTGTGAGCTAGAAATGAGATAAGTGGGAAATGCCTGGCATATGGCCAGACACAGCTTCCCCTTCCTCTGCTCCTAATGAAACTTGACTTAGGTGAGGCTTGCCTCCTTTTCTATTTTGCAAGATACCGTTCTACTCCCTTCCTATCTGCCTTTCTTTCTTGTGTCTTCTTAGCTGGAGCATGTCCCCTTCCCCCATGGGATCCAGATAGCTGAGGTTCAGGTTGCCTCCCACCTCCCCACTAAATGAAAAGCTTCAGTGTTAGTCATGACCCATTGGTCCCTCTTCTGTTAAAGCAACTGTGTAACAAATGAATATGAGTCACGTTCTTTGAGTGTCTACTGTGTTGGAAATGTTCCATATATGTTATCTCCGAAAAATGGTATCAAATATCTGTTACCTAAGACATAGGTTGAGATTTGAAGTTCAAAGATATCACATGTGGTACACAGAGAATTTAACCTCAGGTCTGCTGACTGCAAAGTGTAGATCTCTCTTGACAGTATTATTTGAGCAAAATAAATGTAATTTATGTTTATCAATGTTTTCCCATTGGATGAAAAAGCCTCCTACCTACCTGGGGTCATCATGCTAGGTTAACAAGAGGCCCTGAGTCATCCACTTGAAGCTCAGGGTCACCATGACCTGCACAGAATGTCAATGACTAAAGTCACACCTGTGGAAACCAATTTACCTTTTTCATGTTTGGAGGTTTTGAGGTTTGGGAAAGATTGTTTTTAGTTGTGCTTTAAGTAGGTGCTAGGCTTTTGAGAACAGATAAAAAAGACAAGCTACCAAACAACCAGGGCAGATTCTGCTATTTTTAGCATGAATTCTCATTTCCTCTCTGGTAAGCTCATTTGGTCCTATTATACCTACTTAGGATTCTGAAAATTTAAATTACAGTTTTGTCAAGCAGAAAATACAATATCCTAGCTCCTCGGCATCAAGCAGAGACGTGCAATGCCGATTGGGTATTTCACTTTTTCTATGAGAACATTTAAGTTGAGAGACCGTAAGACACCCACTCTAATGTACTTACGCATTTATTTTTATGCATGTGTGTTTTGACTTGTGGCATGGTCCTTTTATCCAATATTGCACTCCTAACATCAGTTGAAAGATGACTTGGGGACAGAGATTGCACCAGTGGCTTTGTTTGATTTCCTGTTTTGGAGTCACAGTGGGTACTTAATATGAAGGCATGGGCTGGAATTCTGCACAAGTGGTAGTAGTGTTTCAGACGCTTTCTTATGATGACTGGCAGGAGAAGGAAAACTAAATGCTGCTAAGCAGGGAAGCATGCTACCTGCCAGAGCATCCCAGATGTGTGTATGTTTAGGATTAAAAACCAAATTATTTGCTGGGAGGCTCTGCTCTAATAAACCAACACAGTCCCATGATTAAGTGGAACTACTTTGACCAGGTTGTATTTACAATCTACTAAGTGTTTTACTTCTGTCCTGCCTGGTTTCAGACTTTAGAAATATTCCACGCTGATGATGTATGTTTTTACTATCTACTAATCAGAATTTTGTTCTCCTTCATTGGATATCCAAAAATCTTTCGCATTTTCCTTCTCTCTCTCAGGTTTTCTAGCTACTCCTATTTTACTTTCCTCTAGCTTCTTTGTTTCTGACTTGAGTGGCAGTTGAGGGGCATTGCTTCACAGATTAGCCACAGAATGGCCATGGGCCTTCGCTGAGAAGTTGATAAGGTTGCATTTGGAAAGGAATTAACTCTTCTATTAAAATAATGATAATATCTTAAGATTTTTTTTTTTTTTTGCAAGGAACAGACTAAAGCATAGTCTTATCATAATGTTAGGGACATTTTGGCAGGATTATTTTCATTAATGTATTAAAATCTACTTACAAAAGTATAGTTATTTTTGGCAGTATGTTGGGAGACTGGTAAGGTTGTTGCAGTCCACATGAACTGAAAGTCAAGTGAATAAAAATTCTTCAGAGACTGTGGAGTTGCTAAGCAATTTCACCTGTCCCCAAATCTCCTGGGAAACCACAATTCTTATCCTTTTCATTGCTGGGGGAGAAACATGTGGCTATTTGCTGCCAATGGAATATCAGCAGAAGGAATTTTCTAGACTTGGCCTTAAAACTCTTTACAGTTCATATGGCTGGCCATGTTATGACGCAGTTACATGATAGGAAGTACCTGGATCTTTGAATCACACTGTTCTGGAGGTGAACTTCATGCTTACGGTGTGATGTATTTTCTTCAAGAATGTTTAAGAACTGGGCACAGTCTTAAGCATCATGGTCATTAGATGAGTTTCTAAGAGCTGCAGTTGGATGGTAGAACATAGGTCTGGCTAGGATTACTCACTTTTAATTGTATATGTGTACTTAAAACTTACCAATTAAGACATTCCGATAAAATATAAAGTGTGTATTTACTGTATAACATAATGTTTTAATGTTTAATATATCATTAAATGTGGCTCATTAATGAAGATGTTATCTCAGATATTCATATTTTGGGGTGTGCTACAATTTCTATTTTTAGCACTCTTCAAGAATTGTATACAATATTATCTCTCAATACCACATTACATAGTAGATCTCTTGAACATATTCTTTATAACTTTAAATATGTATTTTTTGATTAATATTCTCCCATAGGCCTCACCTTCAAACAAGCCCAACCACTGGAATTTATCTTTCTACTTTCTTCTATGCAATCAATAGTTTTATACTGTCCACCTGAATATGCTTAATATTTTTTTCTGTGACTAATTTACTTTATTGAAGATAATGACCCCAGCTTCATCTGTGTTACTGCAGTTAAAAGGTTTACTTCTGAATGATATTCTACTAGGTATATGGGGTACATATACCACACTTTCTTTATCCATTCATCTGATGGATAAAATCTGAGGGATAGAATCTAGATGGAAAGAGAGCTGTTTCTCAAACTTAATGGTTTTGAACATTATATCAATAGATCCACTAAGTCTTGAACAGGGAAGGAAGGATGATTTTATAGAGGCTATTGTCACACATTAACTAGTTCAAAGTCATTGATTTGCTGTAAATTGGGCTATATTACTATATATGCCATTAAACTATCAATATACAAACATGTTCTATGCATTCATCCTCTAGTAACTTGTGTAGCAAATTGTTCTATTCAACATGGCTTTCTTTCCTCATCAGAGAGTCATCAGCTCATTCATTTTTTCTCTAGAAAGCGGTGGGATAATGAGTATACTGTTGCCAAGAAGCCTAGAGGAGAGAAACAACTCAGTTGTAAATTAGGGAGTATGCAGATCAAAGAGGAGCGTACACAGAAGGAAAAACTGAGGGACCTACTAAAAACTGAGAACCAGACAGCAGGCAATCCTGATTGCAGGATTATTTTGCATAAGCTTGCAGTTATAATTTGCATGTGACTCTGTTCATAGTGGAATCTGGGACTAAAGGTTACAATTGTTCTGGGTCATCCCATAAAACACAACAATCATAGGAAAATGAGTTAATATCCAAGCCCTTCAAATAATAAACCTTGGGGCATTGTGACCTAGTCCAGATTCATTCCCAGGGCAATGCAATGCTCTAATTAGCTTTGGCATGAATTTTATTGGGAATTAGTATAGGTCATTGGTCTTCAGCCAATTTAGGCACAGTATGTTTACCTCATGGTATAAGTAGTTTGGTGTATAGATGCAAAATAAATAGAAGATATTGTTCTGTGGATATTTTAGATGTTTCTAAATTCAAGTGTTTTGCTTGACTTGGCCAAAAGAGAAGACATAGTGACAGGTCACACTTCTCTCTACCAGATCGCTCTCTTCCTTTGTAACATGCCTCTTGTCCCTTTAGCCTTGACAACACCCACAGAGTCAAACATGTTTACAGTGAATGCCTTTCAGCATGACAAGGTCCTGAATAATAAGTCATTCAGGAAAAAAGCTGAACTTTAAGAAAAGAAATTTGAATGCTTTTTTTTTGTTTGTTTTGTTTTTTTGAGGTCATTACTTAGACCGTTTCACTGATCTGTGGTTTTAACCATCTGGATATTTGCCATAAAATTGAGGAGTTTCATGGGCTTGTTAGGTTTTTCTTTTCTTTCTTTCTTTTTTTTTGGTTTTTCGAGACAGGGTTTCTCTGTGTAGTCCTGGCTGTCCTGGAACTCATTCGGTAGACCAGGCTGGCCTCGAACTCAGAAATCCGTCTGCCTCTGCCTCCCAAGTGCTGGGATTAAAGGCGTGCACCACCACCGCCCGGCATAGGTTTTTCAAAAAAAAAAAAAAAAAAAAAAAAA
>JANHMN010000007.1:40367231-40394425 GCA_030674055.1 Rhabdomys pumilio | reverse complement strand
TTTTGGTTTTTTGAGACAGGGTTTCTCTGTGTAGTCCTGGCTGTCCTAGAACTCATTCGGTAGACCAGGCTGGCCTCGAACTCAGAAATCCGCCTGCCTCTGCCTCCTAAGTGCTGGGATTAAAGGCATGCGACACCACCGCCCGGCATAGGTTTTTCAAAAAAAAAAAAAAAAAAAAGTCTGTCTGCCTTTCTTTTGAATTACTTTTCTATTGTGACTTATTAGTTGGCACCTTTGTAGATTAGAAGGCTAACATGGGGCTCACATGGCTGAACCTGAGGCACTGCTGGAACTACATTTCTCTCTAAGTGTTTGAGGGGAGAATCTGACTCCAAAGGTCCTAGTAAATGTGGTCTTCTTTCATTATGGCTATGCACTGAACAGGAATAGGCTGGCTTTCAAAGGCTAATACATGCCCTGACTTTGGCTTCCTGCTTTCATGTTTAGAGCCAGATACTGTCAGGTTTCCTGAAGTTCCATGCTTATGTACCTTAATAGAAGTTCCCTCCTCAAAGTGAATCAAAATGAAACAAAACAAAACCCAGAGTAATCTTGATTTCTTAGTGGTCAGCTAATTAACAACAGTAATTGTATCCATGTAACAACATTTTGATTGGTTTGTTATTAGGATATGCACAATTAGGTGAACCACTATTACTCTTCACATATGTACAAACATACATGCACACACACACACACACACACACTCAGAGAGAGAGAGAGAGAGAGAGAGAGAGAGAGAGAGAGAGAGAGAGAGCTGTATCACCTATTTTAGCTCCATTTCAGAACTATTAAATTTTTAAATGAAAAATGGCTGCCTTTTCTGTTTAATCTCACATAGAAAATTTCTGAGATTGATAGCAGATTTTTTTTCTATACCAGGTAGTCTCCATTTGTCTGTGGGCGTGGATTAGAAGTTCTACAGTTCAGTTCAGTTCTATACTGTCAACCTGACCTTAGCACATGGTCCCACAAATGAAATCCAGCAATATGGATTGTTCTTTAGATGTTAACATCCCTCAGACTCCTCTGATGTCAGCCATACCAGGGTTCCTCTGATGTCTCCCTTATGTTTTATAGTTTTCTAGAAAGGTTCACAAAACTCACCAAAGTATTTCATTATGTTTACAAGTTTATTAGAAACGATTAATCCCAGAAACCACCAGATGGGAGAGATTCACTGGACAAGGCAGGGTGGAGAGGCATAGAGCCTCCTTGTCTTTTCCTGGTACAATTATTCCCTACCACTTGATTTGCTTTTGTATTTTTTAGAGAGACTCTTGCATTGACCCAACTGATCACTGGAGAATCAATGATTTAGGATATATTGGCCTTTAAAATGTATTGACTTCACTGGGAACCAGTTTTTCCCCAGACCTCAAAATGTTCAAGTCTTTCCAAGGCACATCACTAACATGAACTCAGAGGTTTCGAAAAGGGCTTGTTACAAACAACAAAAGATGAAAGTTGCTGTACTCACCTTTGTAGTTGGGGAGCTAAGAAAAGACCAAAATGTCACAAGATATTTTTCTTTGGTTTTTCTCACACAGGGAATGACAAGAGCTTTAGAAGCTCTGCCTAAGAGATGGAGACAAAGACTAAAGCATGTATTTCTTATATTTCAATATCCCAGTGAGTAACTTTTATAAATTAATACTTAATTTAAGATACAGATGACGATCTCATCCAAGTGAACTTTGGTTTTGGTATAGCCCCATTTTCTTTTGATTATGATTTAGTGTTGATACTGGTGTGGATTACATGAATTAAACTGCCACTTGCTTTTAGGACTACATTCTTCTGTATCCTAGCATGGAGCGAATCTTCCATATGCAAGGTCACAGTTTTAATGTTAAAGAGTAAATTTGAGGTTATATATTATCCCAAACTGTACTTGAAAAAATTAAACAGTGTAAAGATGGTTTCTGGCTCATGTTATCAACTGGTTTTCCAAGATTTCAGTGGCTGAGGTTTTTCTTTTGCTTTAGAAACTATTTTATGCTTATTTGTGCACATTCACTTCAACCACATCGCTTTTCCGCTCAGCGCTCTAAATCGACTTTGAATTGCACAAGATCTGAGTTAAATGCTTTATTCAGTTGCTTAAAGGAATGAAAATGTTTTTTTCTGAGCTGCCTGCACCCTCAATAATCATTGGCTAGTAGCCACAGTATTATACAAATCTATACATCTCTTTGGATATTTTGCTTGATAGACATAATAATAACTGGTATTTGGGGAATGGTAACAATGTGTCATGTATTTCACATAAGCTTTCTGCTTGAATTCCCACAACACTGCTGTAGCAGGGGATCTATTCAATTCTGTTTTATAGGAAAATACAAA
Organism: Rhabdomys pumilio; assembly: GCA_030674055.1. Lineage (NCBI taxonomy): Eukaryota > Metazoa > Chordata > Mammalia > Rodentia > Muridae > Rhabdomys > Rhabdomys pumilio. Next base: position 40,392,079 of record JANHMN010000007.1, on the reverse strand, counting down.
AGTATGGGGGCTAAAGTCACTTGCCCAAGGCCATATGACTAGGAAGTTTCAGTACTAAAACTTTACTTTGCTGTTTCTGTGCCCTTACCATTAGGCTCTAAACTCCCCATGAAATGTGCTCCCGTTTAAAGTGGCTATTTTACCATAGCTATGGAGGTATATGTGGATCAAACATTATCCGTGCTTTGCTGACAGGAAATTGGGTTCTGTAGTTGTTCTACATGATGTCTAATATTCATAATAATATAACTATCTTTCCATTTCCTCATTCTCTGAAAGCTGTATGATGGCAGGTAACCAATTTTAATAGATTACTGTAGGGCATGCACTTTGCTTCAGTTAATAGGATCCCCTACCTTCACCCATTAGACAAACACACCATGCATTCCGATGCTTACTAGTGTATCTTGTTCTGTTTCTCCTCAAAATTAGGAATGGTGCTGGTAACCATTTAGGAAACTCTATAAATGGATTCCATATTTAAGATAGACGTTTTAGTAATCAAACTAATTATCTTTAACATATTCTATTGTCTTATGCTAACATTTGTCTATGCTAAGATTTACTTGGAATTAATATTGAAACTAAAGTCATTGAAGAAAGAAAGAACAAAACTAACCAACCAAACAAACAAACAAAAATGGAGTTCATCCAATTCCACAAGACTCTTTGGATAGAAAGCACCTTTTCTATCTTCGTGTTATCACCTTTTCCATTTTTAGTTATCTTTCATGTTATTTTAGCTATAAAAGTTGTATTAAGCAACATGATGCATGTAATCAATCCCATATTCTTATGTAACATATGCCCAAACTTCATAAGCAGTGTAGGAATAGTCAGGAGATTGAAGGGTAATGACTCTGATAGTCTCTACTTGAGATTTAGTTTTGATTTTTTTGGTTTGGTTTTTTTTTTTGTTTTCTTATTTTTTTTATTGGATATTTTATTTACATTTATCACCCTTCATCTCTCCATCTCCAAAGTCATGTTTCAGAATAGAGGAATAAGAAAATAAAAGGTACCACAGTAAAATCACAAGATATATCAGGAGACTAGAAAATGCACATAAATAACATAAATAAAAGATGACATGACTTTAATAGAATTCAGAGAGGAAGTCTCAGGTAAACATGCTCTATGTTAATATAAAAATAAACAACAATATTAGAAATATTAGTGATTGGCCTTAAAATGTTTTACTTGCAACCTTTCCCACCAATAATCTTTATTCAATTTCTTATACAGCTGTGTAAAATAAACATGCAAATATTTGCTGATAATGTATCAGAGAGAAATATTTTTTCAAACAACTTATGATATATATATATATCATAATATATATATATATACATATATATATATTACCAATGACTATAGACAAAAGCAAATTTGCATATTAAGAAATAGATGTGCTTGGTTATTTTTACATAAAGAAGACTGCTGTACACTGTATACTTTACAGTGTAGTTCAGAGTATTTTGAGGAGTTGATATATATTTTAATTTTATAATCATCAGTGCTGAAAATGATACTTCACACAACATATAGAACAAAGTAGAAATGTATTTAGAGCTTTTTCAAAAATTGTTGGAAATTCTGTATTTAACCCAAGTTAAAATTCACTTAATGAATTTTATGAAATGTAGTTCATCAGTTACCCATGCATATGGTAAACTAAAAAAACCTTTCTTATGGTTGACTAGTATCAGTCTGTTTCAAACAATAAATTATTGAACCAGTAGCAGCAATGAGAAAGGCTTTCCTTTTACACATATTAATGACATGAAGTATGTGCATAAGAAAATTATGAATAAAGAAAAGGAAGAGAATTTAAATACCTAATAATTAAATTATAGCAGATAAATAATGAACAAAAAATAGAAGAAACTATACAATATTTAGAACAAAAACAGAAACAAACAAACCAACAAAATAGTCCAATGAAAGATATGTGTCAACACCTGTAGAGAAGTGTGGTTAGTGGATATAAAATGTTTATCTCAGGGTGTAAATTACTGAAAACAGAGAAATGTTCACATGAAAAAGTAAAGGGCAACTTAGGAAATCCCAAGAAATAAGAAGGAAAGAAAAAGAATGTCAATGGCAGATGAATAAAATAAAGTTAGTTAGAGTAGTGTCCTACCTTACTCTCCAAACAATTGCATGACAGGACATTTAAAAAAAAAAAAGACATTTAAAAATAAAATCCAAAGTAAATAGTTGTAAACAAAGACACATAGAATATAAATTTGAAAATTATAAAATTACTAAGTACTAACTATATTAATCTGAAAAAAAAAAAAGCCAACTGGTGTGTAAGACAGTTTCCTCTCAAATGGCCACAAGGAAAACCCAGGTTAGACTGGGCTGGGTAAATAGCCACTAAGTTTAAATGTGTTTGAAAGATGTCCTTACCTCAAAGCGGAGGTAATTTTACAAATGAATTCAATACAATTTTTCAGGGTCAGGTAATTTTATACTTAAACACAATATTACAGAAATAAACAGAAAAGGGGAAACTACGAAGAATTAAATTTACGGGGCTGTTTCATTTGTGAATATTGAAGGGTTTAAATATTTAAAGAAAATGCTTCAATCCATTGTTATTGCAGCATGAAATTATAGCACTGGCCTAAAAATGCCCAAATGATTTGACATTAAATAAATTCTGGAGTTGTAATAAGTGCAGACAAAAATATAAAAACAAAACTGAACCAAACAACAAAACCACAATAATCCTGCCTTAGCACTGACAAAATAATCGGAAACACTTAATAGAAACGAACTTCCTTACTAAAACCGGTCAGAGAACAGCAGCTTTAATGGAAAGGCATTAAGCGCGTTACATTTGTTGCTGGGACCAGGAAAACGGCTTGCTTTCCCTGTTACCACCCAACTGATTTCTATGCACAGAATGATCGGCTTGCTTGGGGATTTCTTGGGTTTAGTTTTGAAAGTTCCATATCTTAAAAAAAAAAAAACTCTTTAAAAGCAGGCTTACTGGGGTGTTTTGGGTAGTAAACTAGGGTGGTTGATCTACTCTAGATCCTGGGCAGAGCAATAAGAAAGAAAAAACCATGTGAAACGTAGAAAACTTTGGGAGGAAGAAGTAAATGATTTTTGTTTTTTTGATTGTTCAATAAGAGAGTATGGAACATACTATACTACTACTACTACTACTACTACTACTACTATTACTACTACTATTACTATTATTACTACTACTATTACTATTATTACTACTACTATTATTATTACTACCACTACTATTACTACTACTATCACTACTACTATCATTACTACTACTACTATTACTACTACTATTGCTACTACAATTACTACTACTACCTATTATTATTACTACTATAATTACTACTATTACTACTACTATTACTATTACTACTACTATCACTACTACTGTTACTACTACTACTGTTACTACTACTACTGTTACTACTACTACTATTACTACTACTACTACTATTACAACAGAACCCACCAGCAACAGAAACCAATAGGAGCATCAGGTCAGTAGTCCTCCACTCTCTGTGATTCCAGTTTTCCTGGCTTTAGCTACTTAGAGTCAAAAATAGTATGAAAATACTCATTGTGAATTGCTGAATAAGAATCAAGAGATAAATTAGTCTGTAAGTTTCTTTCATTTTCATGTCAGAGCTAAATGAAGAAACTGAATAATTTAGCCTCAAAAATCCTGAAAAATGAGAGGAAGTATAACTGACAAATCACGTCCCGTGACACTTGATTGCTTAATTCTTTTCTCAGGAGAATACTGAATTCATTTAAACACAGTTTTTATCACAGCAAAAACAAAGTGGGTTGTAAAGTGTATAATGTTCTGAACTATGTGATAAAATTTCTTACTGGAGACAGAAATCACCCTTGTATCCGTGTTGTGTAGGTTACCCTCTCTCTGGTTTTTGACTTGGTGGCTATCCCCGTTATCATATCGACTGCAACGATATCACAGTGTGTGTGTGTGTGTGTGTGTGTGTGTGTGTGTGTGTGTGTGTATGTGTGTGTATGTTGTTTCTCAGGAATTTCTCATAACCACAAGAAGTCTGACAACTCATAAAATTGGTACTGAGAGTAGGGAGTGAGGTTACTGTTGAGATCAGTTGACCATTGGGTTCAAAAGCCAGATGCAGGTATCCACTGTGAGTACAAACTAAAACAGGAGGCATTATCTTGCCTTCAAAGATTTACTAAAAATCAGAAAAATCAGATAACCCAAAGTCTACCATAATGTAGTGGAAATATGCTCTCTCATCATGATTAGAATCATTGCAAAGACCCCAGTGAAGTCCAGTGGGGCTGAATGGATGAAGCTTGCAAATGATGCTCAACTGATAAAAACAGAAACCACACTGTGGATGTCTCTGCAATACCTGAGCTTTGAGAAGTTACTGACTTGTTACCACAGTGTCAATCTGAGGTCTACCCAGAGGGTACTTCAGTAGACGATTGGACTTTCCAAGGCATATCTCATTTAGAATAAGTCTCAGGGCATCAACACAATGCAGACAAATTCTTTGCCACAAATAACACAAATTGCTTCTGTTCTAACTTCCATTAAGGTTTTAATCCCCATGTGAGATCTCATTAGCACAAACTTTACTGTCTACTTTCTTACTGACATTCTAGTTTTCTGAGCCTTCACCAGCCTCTTCTGATGCGTTTGAGTTTACAGACACCTGAGGCTTTCCCATCCCACAAAAATAGAATATTTTTAAATTATACCCATAACTAGTTCCAAAAGCTTTTGAACCAAATGGTCAAGATACTCACAACAGTGACCTGACTCTCAGTACCAACTTTCTCTCTTGTCAGGCTTCTTGTAGAGAAGAAAAATTCCTGACAAATTCCTGAGAGAAGCAATTGCATGAAGGGAAACTTTTTTTTGTCTCACAGTTCCCAAGCCATCACACTGAACTGACAAGAGAGGGTATTGTGAAACACCATAGCAATCAGGAGGAGAAAGAAAGAAAATAGCTCACTGCTGGCTTTCTCTTCTTTTCTTTAGAAAAAAAAATTATTATCTTTAATCTTTCCTCACAGTCCAGTCACTATCCCTCTCCCATTCAGCCCTCCAACAGTTCCCTGTAGGACTGTGAAAGGACAACATGGTTTCTGGTTGAGCACTGTCAAGAGATGGCCAGAGACCCAACAGGTTTCCCAGCAAGGGACAGCATGCATTTCACCATGCTCCCAGACTCCAGGCTCCTGACATGAGGCTGAAGTTTTCCCATTGATCCACGCCTTTCAGTCATGTAGGGCAATGCCCCTACCAGCCCCTCCACAGGTAGAGGGCATGACTATAGACTGCAGAGCCTCAAGAGATCTCCATATTAATGAGATACCTAACGGCCAGAGGGTGTAGCCAATGAAATCTTCCTTCCCAGACCCTCCTCCTTGCAAAAGATATTTAACCTCAGGCCCTCCCTGATGACACTGGGTACAGCTTCATCCACTTTCCGCCATGACAGTAAACCTTTTAAAACCATGGACTTCCTCTCTTACTTGGGGCCCGCCATGGAGGGGGCCTTCAACTAATGAACTACTGCCTAATTTTCCACCGGAGGACTTCTCTATGTTCCAGTCATGAAAGCCTGCCAACTCAAGCAAGCTAGCCAAGCCAGCCATGACCAAGCCAAGGAAGTCACCATGACTAACTAAGAGTCTCTATCCCACAGAGCTCTGCTGGAGCTTCTCCCACTCGCCCATTTTGGCTGCGGGCTGATCCAGCCCATATGTCCCCTCTGTCTCAGTCCTTCTGTGGTCTCTCAGCCGTGTCTGGGTGCCCAAGGGATGAGACCACCTGTCTCCTGCTAGCCGCCTTGGCTTGGAGATCTCCGACCCGAGTTCTGCTCCCACGGGACCTTAGACTGAGATCCCCTCATGGCCCAGAGCAGAGTTCTGTGTCTTTTCACAGCCCAATGTCCACCCAGTCCCGCGTGGAGTGAACTCAGTCAAATTCCTGTGCTTCTGCTCCCTGAGCCCTGGTTCCAGCGCCTGGGGGACAGATGCGTAGGAACCACAATGCAGCCCAACAGGACCCATGCCCACATACGGGCACCACAGACCCACAGGTCCTCATCCCATTATTCCTTGCCCATGTCTCCAAGGGGATGTCCCCACACCTCCACACACCCCCATACCCCGCCAGGCCTCCCCACTCCCTGAAGCCTCAAGTCTCTTAGGGACTAGGTGCTTCTTCTTTCACTGAGGCCAGACCAGGAAGTCATTGGCTGTATATATGTCAGGGGCCTGATATCATCCAGTATATGCTGTCTGGTTGATGGCTCAATGTCCAAAAGATCTCAAGGGTCCAAGTTCACTGAGACTTTTGGTCTTCCCATGAGGATGCCCTCCTCCTTAACCTCTTCCAGCCTTTCCCCAATTCAACCACAGGGATTCCTGACTTCAGACCATTGATTGGGTGAAAGTATCTGCCTCAGTCTCAGTCAGCTGCTTGCTGTGGGTCTTGCTTCTCAGAGGGCAGCCTAGGCCCCCATGCTGTGGCAAGATGTCACTCACATTTGGGCAGGCCTTTCTTCATCAGTCTTTCCCTGAGTCACTTCTACATACAAAAACAGAGGTGTGATTCATAGACTCGTAGGAGCTTCTCAGTTAAGTGAAGCTGACATATGAATCACACTGATTAAGAAGATAGGAAAAGACTTTCTCTGTAACAGGCTCCTACTCTGATGTTTTGGGTCCTTCTTGAATTGAGAATTTTGGTTGTTCAACTGATGCTTGAGTTTAATTCACTCATTTTTTATTATAACAAATATTTTGTGACTCACCTATAAGATGACTGAGTTTTTTCCCCAAGTCCTAGATAAATAAATGTTCTTGAACAAACAGAAATTATACCATTTTCAAACTCACTGAGAAAGATCTACTGTAGATAAATCCAAGAAGGTAGAAAATTATTTTCAGTTGTTTTCAGAAGCTACTGTTAGTCTGTTTGGAATAAAATTACCCAGAAAGAATATAATTCTGATGAAATTCTAATTATGTAAAAGCTATAAAGACTCTACAAACATATGCTTGGCTCCTATTAACATGTCCACAAGAAGCAAGAGGAGTGGGTTTGTTAGGATGCACCATTCTTCCCTGGGTCTTCCCTGGGTCTAGGCCATCATTCTCCCACCAAATAGAGAGAAGATATGAGAACTAATGTGCTTTGAGGGTAAAAAGGTATTGAACTGAAAAAGTAATGGGTCATTTGAAACTTTTCTTTCTTATACTCTAAAGTATTATTTAACTGAGATAAAAGTCACTGCTTTTAGTTGTTTAGGGGCTGATAATCTTCCTTTGCTCGTAACCACAGATGTTTATAAATGAAACAGTTATGTGAATTTGCTTCAACATTCATTTTTTTCAGTCAAGTGTCCAAATGAAAATACCACAGCTCAAGAAGAAAGCTATCATATTTCGTAATCTACCTCAAATACAAGCTCAACTTATGATTTCATTTACTGCATACAACCATCCTTAGAGGCTCAGTCAGCTGAGCTAATTAAGATTTACTTTGGCTAGCTGTAATTAGTAAATGAGTAGTCAGAGAACAAGTCTCAGTTAAATACTATGGTATTATTATTAACTGTCGACTTACTAAACTTTTAAAGTTCCCTTTAGCTTTGTGAGACAGATTCATTTGTTTTCTCTATAGACGTTTTAGGAAAAGCATCAGTTGTGTTCCTAGTATCATGTTTGATGATGAAGACATATTTCGAAACAGAGTAGTCATGGCTCCTTACGTGTGTGGATTCTAGAGGGAGTCAAATCATAAAGAAAGAGTAAACAACTTTCTTAAAACTATATAATGATAAATTAAGAGGACATGGCTGTGAGTAAAATCAATAGCATGCTCTGTTGCAAGCAAGCAAGTAGGAGAAAGTTCGGCTTAAATACATTGGTTGAAGTCCCTGGAGGCAAGAGAATTTGAATACAGCTATTGTCTATTAGGAAAGGGTAAGGAAAAGAATACCCGAGGCATGTTCAAAGGTCTCTAGGTCTTTAACAGCCATTCCTAGAATTTGATTTTGCATAAGGTACAGACTTAGTTTGAGACTCATCGCATTGTCTTAGGGGTGTTCAGAGGTATTTGCTTTTTATTTTTAATCCATCTTTCTTCCATTCAGTTGCTTTTTCTCTTGAGTCAAACCAGTTGATAGAATTTCTAGACTTTGTTCTTTTTTTTCATTGATGAGTGTCTATTCCTCTATGACTATTAATCCACACCATGAGCCTTGACATTTAGTAGATTGATTTTTTTCTATTCTTTATCAAATTTATAGGTATTCAATTCTTTAGATTTTACATATGGTTTTAAAATAATGGTGTTCAGACAAAACAAAAATCTTACAGTAATTTTAATATGAATTGTACAAAATGTAGACATCAATATGATGACAATTGACACAGTTACAATATTGAATCATCTAGCTGGTATTTTATTTTATTCCCATCTCAACATTTTATACTATTTGTTAAACAAATACTACACAAATTTTTTTTTTTTTTAGATTTACAACTAAAACCTTTATTTTTATTGATTACCAGAAGACTTGCATTTTACATTTTAGTCTTCATGGAGAATATACAGAAATATGATTAGTAATATACTTTACTTCCATTCTGTGGACTTGGAAAAACCTGTTCATTAGCTATAGGAACTCCTTTTTTGCAGATTTAGTTTCTCTATGTAGACGTGTATGGCATCTTTATATGTGGACAATTTTATTCTCCCTTTCTAAACTGCATGCCTTTTGCTTTCTTGCCTTGTTGTGTTAATCAGAATTCCTAACACTGCATTGAATAAGGGTGATGAGCACAGACTTCAATGCCTTCTTCACTCTTAAAACGATTCAGACATTTGATATTAAGTTGAATGTTATCTAAGGTTTAGCTGAAGGTGTTTTGGTCATTTGAAGAAGTCTATCTCCTTCCTATTTTTTTCTGAGAGCATTTGAGATAAATGCATATTGATTCAACAAGTTAGGCTGTTATGCTGAGTTCAGAACAGAGTTTTCCATGTGTAACTAACCTTCGTCTCTTAAATAAACCTCTTGCGATCATTCCTTCTTTGGTTTATGGTGGTCATATATTATCATAATCTCAGTAAATTCAAAATATTGTTAGATCAAAAGTACATTTAGTTGCTGGGTGGTGGTGGTGCATGCTTTTAATTCCAGCCCTTGGGAGGCAGAGGCAAGTGGATCTCTGTGAGTTCAAGGCCAGCTTGGTCTACAAAGTGAGTTCCAGGACAGCCAGGGCTGTTGTACAGAGAAATCCTGTCTCAAAACCAAATTAAACTAAAAAAAAAAAATACATGGAGTGTGCTTAATTTATTGAGGATTGTAGCTCAGCCTAGCCCATCTGAAAAGTGTTTAGAATACTTACATTAACATATGGGCACTCCGAATTTTAAAGAACAAAGCCATTTTATAATAAAGTGTTGAATTGTATAATGTGTTGGATACTAGTGTCCAAAAGTACTGGGAGTACAGTACTCTGTACATCATTATTGTTGCTCTCATGAGTGTGTTCCTGCCTAGGAGATAAGGTTTGGTGCTATTTGTCAGCACCGCAAATATTGTCCAGACTCTCCCAACTCAGGGAAAAGATCTAAATCAGAGTGAAGCTTCTAATGAATTTATGTCATTTTTCATCTTAATAAAGTAAAACGTAGCTTACTCAAACCACTAACAGGCAGATAGTGTCAATGTTGATATATTGCTTCTTTTGAGTTTTAAAGATTTGTACATCTATATTTCTAAGGAATATTGTTCTATACTTTTCTTCTTTTTAATAAAATAAAATAAGACCAAAAGTAATGCATTAGAAAAGGATAAAACAAGCAAGCTGAAGAAAAAGACAAGGCACAAGAAACAGATGTAGATCAGAGATCCACAGTCATTCTCACACTCAGGTATCCCATAAAAATACGAAACTGAAATCCGTAATATATACATAAAGTACATGTAAAGTAGAAAAAAAAAGATAAAAATTTTACATAAAATAAAGTATATAAAATAAAGAATTAGGAATAATATTTTTAAAATGCTCTGACAAGACATTATGAGACAAGGAACCTCCAAAGACACTGTTGAGTTTATTTTCTGTTAGCATCTGCTGCTGGGCATACAGCCTTCCCTTAAGAGTAGTTTGTTTCCCTAGGAGATTTCCTTGAAGGAAACTAAGTCTTCATTTTTAAGTGTTTATCAGGTAGAGATAGATTCTGGGTTAGGAATGGGGGCATGTGTCCACTTCTCCATTCAGCTCTAAGATCTCTGGTGCAGACCATGGCAGGCCCTGTGCACACTGTCTCAGTCTCTGAATTTATATGTACGAAGAGGGTCTTGTTTTCCTGGTGTCTTCATCTGCTCTGGCTCTTACACTCTTTTTGCTTCTTCTTACCCAGGATTCCCTGAACCCTGATGAGATCATCTGTTAGAGAGATCCTGTTTAGGGCTGACTATTCCAAGCTCTCTCTCATTGTCTACATAAAGTCTGGCTGTGGATCTTTGTATTTGTTTCCATCTACTGCATGTGTAAGCTTCTTGGATGATGGCTCAGCAGGGCACTGATCTGTAAGTATAGCAAAGTGTAATGACCCTAACCCTAACCCTGACCCTGACCCTGACCCTGACCCTAACCCCTAACCCCTAACCCTAACCCTAACCCTAACCCTAACCCTAACCCTAACCCTAACCCTAACCCTAACCCTAACCCTAACCCTAACCCTAACCTTCTAACACTAACCCCTTAGGAGTCATATTATTGCTATTTTTGTTAGACCATTAATATTTAGTTTTATTCAAGGTTCCTGAACTATCTAGTATTGGGTTCTTTCATGACCAAAACATTGTTGGTGTATGGGTCTATATCCTGTAGTGGGTCTTAAGTCAAATCAGATACTAGTTGGTTTCACTCACAAGATTTGTGCCACCATCGCACATCTTGCATGGAAGGCAAAACTGTAGATGAAAGGATTTGTAGTTCTTTGTTGTTTACATTTCTCCCTTGGTAATACACATAGTACCTTCCTGTAACAAAGATACTAGCATGTAGTGGGGAAGGCTCTATGTAGGTACCAGCTCAACTTCTCCATGTTCACCAAGTTTTATAGATGTTATATTAAATAATGGGGACTTGCAGTCAGTTTGTGGAGAGTAACTTATAGCCTTGGCAACATCTGGGGTTGTTTGAGGGGTACTATGCAACCCTTTGTCAAGAGTTCAATTAGATACAACCCAACCCTGGGACTAGAAACTTCATTTGGTGACAAGAGATAGCCAGTTGGAGTTCTGTCTCCCACATTATTGGGTGATTCCATTTAGATCCCTGTCATATCCGTCTCCCCAATTACTGAGTGATTTTATTTAGATCTCCTTAATATTTTCTTTATGTCTTTACTCTGTACTTATCTTTGGTGGTTCTATAAATTATAGCTTGGTTATCATTGACTTAATAGTTGTAATGGCAATTTTCGGTTTTCATCTTGACTACATCTAGAACTAACTAAAATCGAAAATAAAGGGCAGGCCTGTGAGAGATCTCATTCTAATTTGAAGTTGGAAAGTCTATTTCAACTCTGAATCTTTGAGCTAGGAAAATACATCTTTAATCCAAATCTAATCTGGGTCACACCTTCTGGTGAGCCTGTGTAAAAACATAGAAGAAAGAAGCATCTGTTCTTTACGTGCTTATTCTTGCCTTGCTAGCAATTCCATTCCTTCACTGGCAGCAGAATCTACTTCTTTGGGATTCCAGGGTATATTGAAGACCAACTGAGATATCTAGTCCCGTGGTTTGAACAAGTCCTGGATCCTAGGCAACAATTGTTGGATTAATTAGATCATAGAACACACACACACACACACACACACACACACACACACACACACACACACACACATATGTGTGTGTGTGTATATATATACATATATAACATATATATATTCAATATATATAAAATAACAGAATATATATATATATGTATATATATATATATTCTGTTATTTTAGAGAATCCTGACTACTATAACAGCTAATATTCACATATACTGTACTATATAAACATACTATATTTGTCTTTCTGGGTCTGGGATTCCTAACTCTGGACATTTTGTTCTAGTTCCATTGAATTTCATAACTTTTGACAATTTTCTTTAATGTAATATGTGACAAATATAATACTTATAAAGCCCATCTTTGATATAGGGTCTTTCTATATAACCCTGGCTCTTCTGGAACTTAGTGTGTAGAGCACCCTGGCCTTAAATCACAGAAATTCACCTATCTCTCCCAAGTCTCCCAAGTGCTGTGGTTAAAGGTATGTGCCATCATTATCTAGGCCACCATTATACTTTTAACCCCTCCATATATTTAGTTTTGGAGTGAGTTTCTTTTACATATCACTAAGGTTAATCTTTATTGTCAACTCGATTGGTTTTAGAATCACCATGGAAATGCTAGATATGTGTACTAGAGTATTTCTGAAAGGTTTAACTGAAAAAGAGAGACATGTGGATGGTAGTATGTGGATGGTAGTATTCCTTGGGCTCTGACCCTGGCTTGACAAAAAAAAAGAGAGAGAGAGAGAGAAAGCAAATTGAATAACTCCACTTCTCTCTCTATGCTTCCTGACTGGGGTTGCAATGTAAACAGCCTCTTTGTGCTCCGGCTGTGATACCATTCCTGTGTGATGGTCAGTACCCTTTGAACTGTAAGCTGGAATAAATTCTTTCTTTATTAGGTTGCCAATTATCAGGCATTTGTTCATAATGCATAATAAGAAAGATAAAATTAATACATGCAATATATAGTTCAATAATTTTTAAAACATATCTTGTTAGAGTTAGGAGTATATATGGTTGGGTGTGTACATAATATGATCAAGACTGTGTATTCAATCCTTAGCACCAGAAAAAGAAAAGAGAGAAAACCAGAACATCATTATATAAGCACTAATAATTTTGTCTTTAACTATAGTTGTGTTGATTAGTTCTAGTCAACTTGATGCAAGCTTGCGTTAACTGGAAAGAAAGAACTACAAAAGAGAGCAAACACTGAACAGGCAAGTATGTGGGATATTGTCTTGGTTAATTATTGATATGGAAGGGTCCAACCCATGGGAATGGGAGCAGGGATTTCTCTGTGCAGGTCCTGGGTTGTAGAAGAAAGCAGGTTAAGCAAGCCATGAGGAGCAAGTCAGTACTTGGCACTTCTCCAAGGTCTCTGTTTAAGTTCTTGCCTTGATTTCCCACAATGATGAATTCTAATCTGTAAGATGTAATACAAAGTTCCTTCCCCAGGTTGCTTGTGGTCAGGGTGTTTATCATGACAGAAAACAACTAAAACAGTAGTAAGCCATTTATATTTTTTAACTACTGATCTATTAGAAACAACACATCCGTGTGACTCTTACTGCCATCTCCTGCTTGTTCTGTGTGTTTTGTTTGGGTGGTTGCTTCTTGTTTCTCCTTGTAAATGAGGTAGAACAACTTGGAATTTCATTTTGCTTTGTTTATAGTGTATTTCACTGTTGTAGCTTTGTGCAGGCTTTTAGCCACCACTCTGTAGTTCATAGTCTATTGGAACTATTATCAGTGTGAGTGGGGTTCAGAGCTCATATACCACTTTATGTCATCCTGTTCTTTTTGTTTGTTTGATTTTTAGCAAACTAAGTTGGTTCTCTGTATATATAATCACATCTCTGTTACAATTTTTGCTTCTGCCATCAAGCATAATTTAGAGAAAAGCAGAAGTAATTTCCCTTCCTTGCTTGCACCTTTCCCTCTTCCCATCCTCCCTCAACCTTCTTCCCTTCCTTCTTTTCTTCTTTTTGCATCTGTCATCGGTTCCATTCTGTTTAAAGCCATTTCTGAATATATTTGTCAGGGTAGCTTTACCAATAACACAGACTCCTAATTTTTTTTTTATCTTTGAACACTTTTATTTTCTGTTCATTCCTAAATATAGGATCCTGGTTTGATAGCTTTTATTATTCAGCATTTGGAACATGTTGTGACCTTTTTTTCTGGCCTTTGTGATTTTGATGAGAGATCTGCTGTAATTTAAATTGTTTTTTTTTTTCTTTCTTCACAGGTGAGATGCAATTGACTCCTTGCTGCTTTCAATATTCTTTTGCTTATCATTACTTTTTGAGACTTTTGATAATAACATATCCTAGTATGTACTTCTTTGAGTTTGTATTTCCTAGGCATCTGCACAGATATTTTGAATGTTAATCTTTATACCATTTTCTAAATTTTTGAAATCTCAGCCATTCGTACTGAGTGATGTTTTTAAAAAGCTTAATTTTTTTCTCCTCTCCTAGAACTCTCTGGTCACTCTAATAAAATATACATAAATACTATTAATATTATGCATCTATAATATATAATAGATATAATTATATATGATATATAATATAGTATTATCATACATGATATACATATATATCACATTCAAAACATAAATATATATTTATATATAACATATAATATACATTTCTCATATATATGGTATATATATATACATGTATGTATATATGTATGATTATATCCTATGTTCAATTTTACCAGTCCTTTAAGTTATCTGTACATTCAAGCTTTTATCCTAAAATAATATATACTAACAACTATATATTTGCATTGGGCATTGTACTTTTTTCTTTCTGAAATTTCCAGTAGTTCTGCTATCTCATCTTTCTTTGCTGGGATCAGATTTTTTATCTTTTGAAGATTGTTCATGGGACTCTAAAAGCATTTGTTCATGGCTCTTGTAAAATATTTATCAAAGTATACATCTTTCTTATCAGAGTGTTGGCACTTACTGATGATTTTTTGTCTTTTTCTTCTTTTAGGGGATTTCTTGGGCTGATTCATGCTTTGAATTGAAACCTGGAAAGTTTGTATATTCTTAGGTTTTTGTGTCTTATTTAACTGTCTGCTTTAGCAGGCTTTGTCTAACATTGACTTGGTTGAAAAAGGAGTGTTGCGTTACTCCTAGGTGAGATTAAGATTTTTCTCTTGGTTTTCTGTTGACACACTTGATGGTAGGATCTGAGTGTAGATGTGTTGGTCTCTTTTGTTTACTAGACCAATTTCTACACTAATGGGTCTGGTTCTTTGTACAGAGAGAGCAGGTTTTTATTGGGGATTTTTTATTTCCTCCCCTGCCCCTCTCCCAACCTCATTTCTATCTTTCCTCTATCTCAACCTGTCTTTTTTGGCAGTATTTAGTCACTGACTTTGTATTCATTATGTCAAGAACCCCAAACATTTGTGTACTTTATTTACATTGATCAGATAAATTGCATTTAGCAGCAGGAACAGAGGAAGGACTAAGTACCCTAGGAAGACAATATTCTTTTTTTCTCTAGACAGGGTTTCTTTGTGTAGCCCTGGCTGCCCTGGAACTCACTCTGTAGACCAGGCTGGCCTCGAACTCAGAAATCTGCCTGCCTCTGCCACCCAAGTGCTGGGATTAAAGGCGTGCGCCATCACTGCCCAGCGGAAGACAATATTCTTAATGTACTTTGAGTTAAAACAGCTACTATTGTTAATCATTTAGCAAAAAAAATATGTTACTAATGTGTTGAATATACAAGAGACTTTAGATAGGCATTTGGAAGGATAGATAGATGTTCTTTATCCTGTTCAAATTATTGGAAGGAGGTTCAGAATGTAAGGGTAAGGAGCCATCTTGAGTGTCATGTCAAATACTATTGGATTCATGTTAGTTCTACAATTTACAGCGATAGTCATTATAATTAGGAAGAAGTTTAATGGCATATGCAGTGTATTTGGCATAATTCTAACACCTCTTGGGATGTTTTAACGATACACGGGGAGCTTATGAATTTCAAGAATGCCAACCTGTTTCTTTATTCTGTGCTTAGAAATCATTCTGCTTCTTACATCCTCGGTCACATTAGTTCTTTTATATGCTACTTGAAGGTTTTTCTCCTTATCTTGCATTTTGTATTTTGAATTACAAAAATCTGTCTTTATCTGTTTCCTCCTCTAGGCTCTGTGCACAGTGATAAAATGAGCAGGCTTTTGTTTAGCCATGTGCCATTTATTTCTGTCAGTTCTCAAAGACATGGCCTTTTTTCTCCTGTAGATTTAAATATTATTCTCTATAGATTCTGTTGCTAATCACACTCTGCCTGGTCAGTTACTTCCACTTTTGGTTTCATCTTTTTTGTTGTATATGCCTCCTGTATGTAGCATTTGCATCCATGTTTACATGTGATATAATTGATGTTCTTGGTGCCATATTTTTATTCTAGTTTTGTATTTGATTCTTACTGCTTTTGTTTTCTTTCTCTCTCTCTCTTTCTTTCTTTCTTTCTTTCTTTCTTTCTTTCTTTCTTTCTTTCTTTCTTTCTTTTTTTCTGTGAGAGGGCAAGGCAGTACAGAAGTTTCTCCATTTTGTGTTCTTGCCTAGGTCATTTCAGGATTAACTAGAATTTGATCTTCTTGATGGAAAATCCCATGGAAATTTAGTCAGTTCTCTTATAGGAACACAAGGAGAAAATGCCACAGCTAACTTTTCTTAGCTTCTGTTAAACTGTCGTTTGTGTAAACCTTCCTCTCTAATTAACTTCCTATCTAACTTCTATCAAACTGCTTGCTTGCTCAAAACCTCCCTCTATAACTGGTGAATAACGTACAAAGATGTGGTTTTTATCTTTAAAAGATCCTTGATCTAAATGTTAAGAGCTATAATTGGATCCTCATACCTAAGTGTAGTCCCAGCTAGCTAGATAAAAGACTTTCTATTGGATATAAACCGTGTCTGGGCTGAGTACTCACTTCTGGTGAGCTCCCTGTAACAGTTTTTATTTTTCCCTCCAGCCTTTCTAACTTATGTCCTCTGTCAGTGTGAAAAAATTATGACATTTAACATTTTACTAAAGTTTTAAAAGTTTTAGATGTATATATCACCGACTTTAATAAAAATGGATTTAAAAAAATTTCCTCAATTTGAACTAGGACTCTTAGATTGAAAATTGGCATACTATTAAACCTTCTAACAATAGGCCAGCCTACATGCCATCATAACCTTATGAGCTCTCAGTTCTAAGAGCTCAGCTGGTGTTACAGTTCTATAATTCTTTTATGTTCACTCCTGTTTTCACTTTAGGGTTTCATGTGGATCCCTCCCTTCTCTTTTTTTCCTTTCCTTTTTCTTCCCCCTCTTTTATTGTTTCTTTCAATGAAACAGGGTCATACAATTTTTCTCTCATCAATGCAAAGGGCACTCTTGAGTTGACAACAAAGTTATAACAAGAGATACTACTGCTAATAAAAATAATTTTAAAAGTAAAAAAGTACAGTCCAGAGTAACATTATTGGTTTTGGCAGGATACATATTCTCATCTTTAATGAGTAACTTTGTTAAAGTAATAGAAGCATTTATATAATGTCTATTATTAGAATGAAGAAGGAAAGGGGGATGGACATAATTGCTTTGTTCTTTGTGTGTTATAAGGAACAGGGTATAGTTTAAACCCTTTTAAATCCCATAATCTCATAAGCACTTTTTAGAGAATTATTCATTTCCTGCTTTATTATATTATAGGTGGAACCATCTATATTTTAAAATAAGAATACTGAGATTATAACATGAATTTCATACTCAATATTTTCAATTATAATACCATTCCTTTTTTTTTTAATGTTAAAATGTATTGGTACCTTCATTTTACTGTGCACATAATACAAAAATACTCTACCACAATAATTTGGCTTTTACAATTGTATATTACTTATGTGTGCATCACAACCATGAATGAATCTGAGGAACTAAGAAAAGGGGGTCAAGTTGCAGCAGTCGTGAGCACCCATGCCCATGCTGAGAAGCAAACCAGTTTTTTGTAAGAGTAGTAATTGCTCTTAACTGCTGATTCATCTTCCCATCCCCACCACTTTCATTAGACTTGTTATTCATTTGATTGACAGTTTTATGTTTCTTATAGCTGAGGTTAAAAAAAGAGAAATAAACAATGTCTATCTGGAAAGAAACAAGAGAAGTTAATCAAAGCTGATATAACCATCTACAAAGATGATATGAAGGTGAATAAATGCTATCATAATTGGTGACTTTATTGTGATTTCGGGTATATAATCAATACCTAAAATCAACTAATTCACTGTAATCAACATCAAATAATAAGAAATGAAAGGAAGGTACCATTTAAAATACATATAATCTACAATACTTAATAATAAAAACAGATATGCAGTATCTGTATTTTATAAAGTCCCAAATTGATAAAGGAAATTATAGACTTTTATAATGAGAGTAATCAGTTGAAAGAGTCAATATTGTTGAGATATCAACTTGCCCCAAACCAATATATGGATTCAAATAAATCCCCAGACAAATCAACCCTTCCCTTTTTCCCTCCTTCCCTTTCTCCCTCTCTCTTCCCATCATTCCTTCTTTCCTTGCTGTCTCCTTCCTTCCTTTATTTTCTTCAATAATATGACCTTAAAATTCATATGAAAATTTAAAAAAATCTAAAATAATTTTATCTTGAAAAAATAACATTGAATACATAATCACATTTACTTTACAGCAATAAAAACAAAGTTGCACTTCATGAGATAGATACATCAAATCAAATACTGTTTTATAGACAGAAACCCAAAAATTGATTGTCATATATAAATGCAAATATATAATAAATTTTGACATATGGTCCAAGTCACTTCAATAGAAATGTAGCCTTCCAATGAGAGATGTTAGAACAACTAGATATCGGAATGCAAGAGAATAAGACAGGAAAGTCAAGAAAGCTTGATCTAAAAAAAATCTCACAGCACATACTAAAATTCACTCAAAATGCCTCATAAGCCTAAATGTAAAACTGGAGACTGGGGAGTGTGTGTGTGAGGGTGGGACTGTGAGGAGAGGAGGGAGGGGCTGCATTCAGGACGTAAATGAGTAAACAAATGAAAATAAAAGCACAAATACAGTTTCAAACTGGAGCATATATGTGTGTGTGTGTGTGTGTGTGTGTGTGTGTGTGTATTGAAAATGGAAAATGTTATGTTTCTAGATGGAAACAGATGTGATTACTTTATCATACCCATTACTACCTGAAACTCTCTGGTCCTTTCTTTGCAGTTATGTGCCTATGAATTCTTTACTCATTACAGTCCCCTCTTTAGTACAATGTGTAACTTAACCATTTAGTTACAAAGCCATCCAGGAAACCTTCAAGAAGTGTTTCTCTACTGCTCAATGGAACAAACCTTTCTCAGAAGCAATGAAACATGAGGATGAAACAAACAGAGACGCTCATGATGGGTTTAAAAAAAATCCCGGTATTTTCAGGAAACATGTAGATGTAAAATGAATCAACTAAATGGCTGTTCAGACCAGAGCACCTTAATGATGGAAAGCCCGTGGCCTGTAAACTCGGATGCCCCCAGATAATTTGCTACTTCATGTTCAGTGTTAGAAATACTTCACATGCAACCACGTTCATCATTAGCCACATTTTCAGATTCTCTGCTTTCAGTGGCATTGTTATTAAGTGAGCTCTATCCTAAGCACTGAAACATTCCTGCCTTTATTTCAGGGATGTCATCTTTAGCTAGCCATGAGCACATAGTAGACGTCTCAGAGGCTTCTGGATCTCTGTCCTCTCTCATCAGAAAAAAAATCCCCTATTTATGGCTGAGGCAGGGTTTCTAGCTATGTAGGTAACTATTGGCTGGAGTTCTAGTGGGAAACATGGTGTTTCGTCTGTTCTGTTACAGTAGGATTGCTAACTCTATTCTCCCTTTAAAGTTATTCTGTTTAATTAATAGTTCTTGCCTCTGCTGTCCTGCCACCATCTCACTCATTTAAAACATGAAGAGAGAATGGAAAGTCCTTTCCCTCAAGTCTCCTTTTTTACTGAAGTCAATGATGGAATATATGACAGAGACTTGAACAGAAGCAAGTCATTATGGGATGTTTCTCTTTGCTCTTTAGGACTGGGATTCACAGACTGTCCTCCTCTGGGCTAACAGAAGTCTGTATTTCCTGTGAGGAGGATGGTCTTTATTAGTTACATAGTTATATATTACATAGTTATATACATATATATTAGTTATGTAACTAATAAAGCAGCTCTTAGAACCCATATTTTGCAGATGATAACACTGAAGTTTGGGGTATTAAGTTTCTGGGCCAAGGACCTAATACAGAGGTAGCATTTGAAACTTATTTCCTTTGGTAAAGCTTTATACTCTGCTTAAAAAATTGTGTTTATCAAATGCGACACACTTCCTCTTCTCTTTTTTATTGCTTGTTTTTGGTTGCAAGGAGATGGCCATATATGTAAGGGTCAATATTAATGGTTCTCTCTTGATAAAGTCCAAATATCTTCTCCTTTGTGGAGATACAACAGGTTCCTTTTGTAGAACTGCTGATTTTCTCTCTTTCTTACTCTGTGTGTGTGTTTGTGTGTGTGTGTGTGTGTGTGTGTGTGTGTGTGTGTGTGGTGTGCTTGTGTAGAAAAGAGATGAGCATCAAGTGTCTTCCTCCATTTCTCTACCTTATATTTTAAAATTAAAAAATAGCCTTTTATGTTAAATTCCCTCTTAGATTCTTTTACACATATACCCAACACATCCTGACCAGTCTTCAAACCCATCCTCTTCCATCTCCCTAGTGCTTCTGCCTCCAGTCTCTGTCTCACACTCTTGTCTATTTGTTTTGGTTTGTGATCTACTGAGTTTGTCACAGAGTTCTGTGTGGTCGGGGTTTGCAGCTATCATTTGGAGTCTGGAGAGAATCAGCAGTGGATACAGAAGGGGTCTCTCTGTCTGCAGTTGTGTATCCTAATTTTACACTCTTTACCATTGTGTTACAGTACTTTTCCAATCTAAATTTTTACTTAAATATACGAGAAAATGAGGCCTAGAGGTAGAAATAGAGTTATTCATGCTTCTGTCAATATACAATGTGCTTATTTATTTGATAAATGTTGAATACCATACTATTTGTAAAGAGATAATGTTAACTACTAAAATTATGTAAATAAAGATACATAAATTAAATTATAATATTGTTCTCCCTATATAAAATCTAATTTGTGTTTTTTTTGGAGTGGGAAGTGAACTCAAGATTAGAAATAAATGAAGTAAGAGAGCTGCATACATTCTTGGTGTGGGTTAAATGTGGCATGGGCCCAAGATTCAAAATGAGAAAAGTAGGTCATTATATATTTTAGAGTTTAATCACAACCATAAGATGTCACTAGGGCAGTCATAGGAGTTATCCCAAATTAGAGTCAGCTAAGCTGATGATTAGGGGATCTGGTCTAAGGTATCAGAATCTCAGGTGGCTATAAACACTGAAATAAAATAGCTAGTTTCAGGATTGCTTCTCAAATCTAGGCTGCTGGCAACAACACCAAACTCCTAAAAGTGGGTATTTTTGCCATAATAAGCAAGACCCAAGACATTAGATTAGTTAGCAAGCAACCTTGACCTGCATAAGAGCTTGAAAAATCCTAGGAATTATCTTCCCACCATGACACAAAGAAAAGTTGACTAATTCATCAATCATTTAAAACTTCAGAAAAAAATTTTTTTAGATAGAAACATAATGAAAAGCAAGTTACCATGTAGGGTTAGAGATTACAAAATTAATCTGTGCTAACACCTGCTTTCTTAAACTGTTTTATCTGTCAGATTTCAAACTGCCCAAGTTGTAACAATAAAACTTTACCTACTACAGCAAGAGAAAGTAGAGATACAGCTATAGAGATTTAAAAAAGGGGGACAATCAATTCTTAACCTTTACATGTTTTGCTCTCTCTGCATTTTGTATAGCTGGAGCCAATCATGTACAAGTACTGAAACATTTCTGATTCTAATTTCTCTATGAGGCAAATATTCGGAGTTTAAATGTGGGCTGTACACACTTTTCACATTGTGTTGTTCTAGAAGTGAGTAGGAGTCTGCCTGCGTGGTTCATTCCAATCTTTGTGGGGCCACTGACTGCAACAGGACTTTTGTCAGGGTGCAATTCCAACCCAGTTTTTTTTGTGCATTTACTTGTGGCATCCAAAAGGCAGCTTTTCTATTTTATATAAAAAAAAATCAATAAGGGGGTGCTTGCAAAGGCAATCTCATGAATAATTCCATTTCTCTGTGCGCTGCCAGGGCTCTGGTATTTCTGTGTAGGGTCATTGGATAATCTTACCTCTGTTGCCTGAAAATTTATCTTATCAATAGCATTTTTGATCTTTTCAGCCTTGCTAGAGTGAGATCTTCCTAGCAAAACCATCTCCACAGTAGAGGCTGCTTCAACATCATGTTTCTGTGAGGGTGTTTTAAATCCCTGCATTGAGGGATGCTGCTAGAGTTCCCTTAGTTGCATTGACATTTATGGGCTTTTTTATACAACATAGAATATGGACAGTAGGTGACCTAGAGATAAAGTCAAAACTATGCTAGTGATCTAATAGACTTTTAGGATTTATAAACAAAAGAAATACTTAAAGACATGAAAAATCTTTGTTTTACCTTTTTATTATATTATTTAGTGTGTGTGTGTATGTGTGTGTGTGTGTGTGTGTGTGTGTGTGTGTGTGTGTGTGTATGTGATGATATGCACATCACAAGGCATATGTAGCTGTCAGAAGACAACTTGGTTCTCTCCCCTCTCAAGCATTTAAGTCCCAAGGATTAAACTCCAGTTGTCAGGCTTGGCAGCAAATACTAGAATATATCTTAGAACCAGAAAGCAACAATATGACTACAGATTTACAGACAATGGATAATTTGAAAGTTTGCCTGCATCCCCTCAGAGAAATTTATATCCCATATCGGCCTATTATTAGCTGTGTGACTTAGTGCAAATAACCTCAATTCTCTAAACCTCTGGAAAATTGAGATAGAAATATTTACTTTACCAAACCTAGCATGTGCTGAGAAAATCAGATAAGATAATAAATGCAAGAATGTTAATTAAATGTAGATATTCTGGGCTGCCAAACTCATATTAATATGAAATTTAAACATAAATATACAGCAGGTATATCGATGTAGAACATAAATAGAATAGTTGGGAGTAGTAATAGCGATAGTAACTTCATCAGCACAATAGTTTTGAGAATAAATATTATGATGACAACATCTGCCTTCTCCTTGTTATTGTGCATCATCCAATAGATCCTTTAAAGAATGACATTTTCTTTTGTATGGGTATGACTCTGTCTCCTTATTCAAATACCGATTGTTCAAAGAGATCGGGGAGAATGAAGACAAACCTAATGAGACCTAGGTAGAAACAGGAAAAGGCAGGAGATGGTGGTGGGATGAGGAAGAATGGACCTGGACCAAATGTTTTCTTTAAAACAAAACTAACATAAACAGTGTGTTTCAAATAATTTCAGGTATTAACAGAAAGGGCAGGCACTTTCATATGATAAGCAAAGGAAAAGGAGTTCAATATTTGCCTAAAGAAGGATTTACCATATTTTGAGTTATGCTAGCCTCCAACTGCATAAATTACAAACAATGTGGTCGTAATAATATTTTAAAAATATGACCATTATTGTTTTTGGAGCACTCCATTTGCCCAGTTTAGTTACTGTCCTCCACTCTGTAAGGTGGGAAAGGAGCAGGGAAGCTGAGCAGACACTTACCTAAGCTCACACAGTGGACGGACATCTGCCAGGCATTCTGTGGTAAAGCATACACTCAACTCTCCATCAAAGAAGGCTTTAAAAATGGCATGGAGCTAAGTCTTTACTGGCTTTCAAAATAATAAAAATTCTAAGTCATAAAAAGAAAATCACAGGAACAATAAGTAAATTCTACAAAAGCAATAGCTTGAGCGTGCAGGAAGAAAGGCTTATTAGTGGAAATGTCAACATGGGGGTCTCAGTTATAACTAGGTTGGTAGTTTCAGTGGCAGATATTTGCTGCCTACAAAAATGCCCCACGCTTCTCTTTCCTACTTATTTTAAATCTGAGTTAAACAAGTGGTTAATGACTCTTTACCGAGCATCTATTATAAATGGAAAGTCATGCTAGGTTTTAAGACCTAAGTTTCACAATGTACTGGGTATGTTTGACAAGTCTACTTGAGGGCTTGGATAGAACTGTCTGGACTGATGGGTATCTCATCTGGCTGTGTATGAGCTCTGCTTTCCAATATACAACCCACAGGTCATAGGTGACTTTTGAATATGAGGATTGAAGTAGTTTGAGTTAATAATTCATTTAGTTTTAATTAATTTAAATGTAAATGGCTGTGTGTGTGTGTCACTAAAGTACCATATTTGATACCTGTCCTCTAGATAGAACTCATAAAGTCTGCCTTGTGAAGTTTTGGATGAGGGCCTTGGAAAAATTCTGTTTTTATATGTTTCTTATATAGAAATGAGGGTGTTAAGTTTTTTCTCCCACCTCTCTCCAACACACTCATTCCTATTTTTACTGTGTTACTGTGGTGCCATTTTTTTCTTTAATGAGTTTTGAATATCTACTGATAGGGCCCCGTACTCTAATGAAAGCTGTATTCTCTGATTAATATTTGTTTTCTCCCATTAACTCTCTAGATTCCCTACTCCATGCAAATATACTTCAGTGTATGAATGCTTTATGTGTGGGTCTTCTGAAATCTCTTTTTCACTTTGGGAAAATTGTTTTTTCTTCTTTTCTTCATGTATTAATAAGTTGATCTTACCAGTCTTCTTCTCCTTCTCCTTCTCCTTCTCCTTCTCCTTCTCCTTCTCCTTCTCCTTCTCCTCCTCCTCCTCCTCCTCCTCCTCCTCCTCCTCCTCCTCCTCCT
>JANHMN010000007.1:40329696-40367221 GCA_030674055.1 Rhabdomys pumilio | reverse complement strand
TTTTTTTTGCTCATTATTTCTTAATTCTGCCTACAGTGAATTCTCAGTGAGGAGAGGGTGTTGCCTTTCTTATTTTCCATACAAAGAGTGTATTCTTTTCATCTTGTACAAGTATTAGAAAAATGTGAAACTTTTCAGCAAATATCTGCATCAATAAATTGATCACAGTTTGTCCAAGGATTTCACCCCCCAAAATAAAACAAAATAAACCTGAACTCATCAGAGTATCTGAGTGTGGTTCTATGATAGCCATTCCTAATCTTCTTGTTTTATATTCTTGACTATTCCATATGTCCCGTGTCAGATGAATAATTCAACACTCAAATATCCCTTTGTGTACTTTGTCAAAGACAAATTGGACATATGAAAAATTTGGTAGTGTTGTAAACATGATAGGTGAATAGATTTTTGGTGATAATTGGCAAGTAAATAATTACAACATTGTGTGGTGACTTCAATAACAGAGGATTGCACACTGAGTCTAACTGAGGAGCAGGTCTGCACAGAGGCTAAGAAGGATGAGAGCCTATCAGGTGATTTTCAAGATGTGTTATATGGAGTAGTAAAACCAGCATGGATTTTAATGGGGAAGGAACCCAGCTTTTAAGTCTTATTTTGCTTTTTCTTGTCTAGGTGATCTGGAGCTAACTGCATAAATCAGACAGGCCTCAGTTTCCATTCTGCAATGTAGAGCAAGACTCCAACATTTAGAGCAAGACTCCATCATCACTTTGTTGAGGAGATCAAAGCTTGTGCTAAGCTAGAAAGGCTCATGATGAATATTTTCTTTTCTCTTCTTTTTCTACCCCTTAAACTGTGAAGTGTGGTGGTCTACATGCTTGTTTACCGAAATGTGGTCCTGCCAGGGTGGACAGAGGAACCGCACCATTTCACATGAGGCAGTTGTCTGTGAAATGAAAGGTATTTTGGCTTGTCCATGCTAATGTTTACAACAGGGTAATGATTTCGCACCAGATACAGGGGTTATTTGGAGCTTAGTGATGCTTCATTTTTAGCTTCTGTCAAACTGTAGAAGGGTTAAAGGTTATGATGATTTCTGCTGTGATGTTGAGCTTGCTGACAAATGAAGTACACATTATAGCTTTTTCTCTAGTTTTTGGACTGATGCCTCATGAACAATAAAGGCATTATTTATTTGAATTCACAGTTCCCTCCTTTGAGACTTGGGCATCTCAGAAGGGAGTCACGAAAGAAATAATGGGTTTTACAGTAAATATAAAGAGAATGTAATAATTATTAGGGTTTTGTGGGAATATCTACATAAGAAGAGATAGGTTGTTTAACATTGGTTCTTGTTAGGAACTCACTTTCCCTTGAGAGTTAGGGATGGGGTTCCTTGGTCTACTTTGAGATCTCGTTTAATGGCTTGACTGATATATGTAGGTTTTTGTGATTCTCTTGGTCCTGTGTCTCTGTGGACACCTATTTGATACTTTTAAATTTAAAGACTGTCTATGTACAGATTCTCTGCCAGGAAGGCATTTTAATTAGATGTCTGCAAAGATACTCTCTCCTCTGTTAAAGTAGAAACTTCTGGTTTCTTTGGAAAGTCAGTTATGTCAAAGAATGTTTCGCTGAGGCAGACACAAGTGAGAGGATGCTTTGCTAAAACAGTCACATGAAGGGATGTTTCACTGAAGGGGACACACATGAAAGGATGTTTGAAATGATGTTTTGCTAAAGCAAGCATGTGAAAGAATGCAGGATGAAGAATTATTCACTAACCACACATGTTTTGGTTCACCTTCCATTGCATTGCTGAGCTCTGCTTGTGGTGATGCCCTAGAGAGAAACCTGCCAAAGAACTTTGCGTGAGGTTCTTATGGATTCTTTCTGCTTCTGTGGACTTGGGTGTATTGGCAGAGTGATGCCAGTTTTGCCAAGATGGACTCACATGGTGAGGCAAAACCCATGTGAAGATACATAATGTTTGGAGGGAGTATAAGTAGTACCCAGTGGACAGTGACAGCAGGCTTGCATAGCTGGCTTTGCAATGCTTCTTGGTCTCACATCTTTGGCTTCATTGATCTTCACTTCATTGAGAGGCGTGGCAGAGAACTGGCATCCCTGCTGATCCTGGTGGCTCCCACTGACTTGTGCTGATTCAGAGGAGGGCTGCCTGTTTCTGCTAGGTTACGCCACCACAGCTGACTCATGTTTGCTAGCCCAGCACCGCTGAACTGGACTGCTGGTATACTTGTGAAGTGTTTGAGAATGGGTCATGCTACCGTGCTGATTCCTGTGAACTGACCTGATGATTTCCTGCCAACACAAATTGGATTTGCATTAAAGAATAATTTCTAAACAGGTCTACTTCCCTGTATCCTAATATTTCTTTTCCACTACCTCTGGGCTAGAAGGCAGGTTAAAGCATTTAAGAACCCTTATTAAAAGTGGGTTGAGAAAAATCAAAGCTACACACTGCCTTTGTTAATGCTACTTGAGTGTGTGTGTGTGTGTGTGTATTGCATGTGTGTGTATTATATGAAGTTTTAGGTGCATAAAAATAATATGACACAGAGTGGTATATTTAAGACATGTATTATTTTTAGATTTTTTTAAACTTCTCTAGACTTATTTCCAGAGTAGCTGCACTATTTTGCAGTAGAACCATTGAATATAGGTCTCAGGGAACATCATTGAGGAGGGGCAGACAGGTTATAAAATCTCAAGGACAAAGTCTTCTCTGAGACCATGTCTCCTGGAAGTGACCTGGGAGCAACATCCATGCCCTCACCAGTAGGGCTGCCTGAGTAAGACCTGAACAATGGCAATACCAACAGACAAACTATCATGTAAAGGGGAAATTTCATGAGTCCCTGTACCTAGAAAAAGAACTACAGGCAACAAGGAACTGCTCAGAAAAGAGAATTAGTCATTTTCAGAGGCAAGCCCTATAACTGGCTATTCTATATCATGGCTAGACATGAAATCATTTATATACAAGCACCATTAAACAAACTCAGCAGACTGTATTTATGTATTTGTGCATTTATATGCAAGCATAACAAAAGCAGCTCAAGGAAAAGAAGCCATAAATTTGAGAGGTAGTAATAAGGAGGGGATATTTGAAGAGCTGGAAGAAAAGGGGGGAAAGAGAAACATAATCATGTTTCATCTACAATATCTATGTATTTAAAAAATAAAGACCAGATAAACAGTGGAGATTTGGGAAATGTTTGTGGAGTGAATGGATAATGTGCTTCCTCTTTGTGTTCTCAGATCATTCTGTGGAAATTTTGAATAGTTCATTTAGAAATGAGGTAAAATAGAAAAAGCAAAAAGTAGCTTGTGTTTAATTTCTAATATTGTGCCCATTGCTGAACTTTTTCTTAAAGTTCTGTGGATGAGAAAGTGCTAGAAGGTGTCACTGGAAAAGTTTCTGACTGAAGATGTAGGGTCATACTTTCTGAGGATTAGGGTAGGACTGAATGTCTGTGACCTTAGTTTTTCTTAGCTCAATTTAATAATCATTTCTCTTATTACTATTGAAAAACATTGTAGTAATTTACTGTGATGGATATTGGTTGTTGGCTGTCCTGCATCTGGAATTAACTAAAACCCAAAGGACTGAGCACCTCCATGAGAGTTTTTTTTTTTTCTTAATTAAATCACTTGAAGTGGGATGACCCACTCCTATCCCACATTTTGGAGGTGAGAAGTTCCACCTTTAATCTGGGCCACACCTTCTCCTAGCAGCCTATATAAAGGATATGGAAGAAGGAAGCTTGCTCTCTCCTCGCCTCCTTGGCCTTGTCTTACTAGCATATTCATCCTTCACTGGCATTAGAACCTATTTCTAAAGAATTCTGGCATATACTAAAGACTAACTGAGATATCCATTCTTGTGGTCTAAACAACTACTGTATTCTTGGATCCTTCATTGGTAGATAGCCATTGTTGGACTAGTTATATCACAGCCTGTCAGCTGTTCTGATGACTCTCCCCCCACCAACACACACACAAATACACACATGCATAATTGGTTCTATAAGTTCTGCTTCTCTAGAGAAACTTGACAAATACATTTACTATTTATGCATATAATGTTGAAGTTTTGAGGAAATTGAAAACATTTAATTCTTTTAAAAGCACATTTGTGTATTTAGAATCTTGTGTATAGAATCAATTATATCTTATGTAATTGGTGTTCCTTTATTTCAGTTTAAGCGCTGAATATCTTAAATGTTGAATTAATAACTCACAATTGGTCGGAATTTATTTATTTTGGGGCGTTTTAATGTTCTTCCAAAATTTTAAATATTTCTTTCATTCTTCAAGATATTTTGATTTCTTTTCTTCATGAAGCCCCTGTGGGTCATGAGATTGTTTCATTCGCTCATTCTCTTAAGGGGAGCAATTATTGGGAAATTATTTGGCGAAGGAGAAAATGCAGAGAACCTGAGTAGTCTCCAGTGGGCTTGGAGCTGAAAGTGTTCAAGCTGAGACTAAACTTAGATACAGCTGCCAGTCATCATCAGCTACAGCTATGCTGCATGGCAGAATGGAAAATATTTTCTCTCTAACTCTACTCACTGGTTCCTAATATTATTTACAGTACTATTTCAAGTTGGCAAAGAACTTGGTAACAGAGATGACTGTGTGTTTTGAGTACATAGAATACCCCCAGCAAAGACAGGAGTACAGAAAGGGTGCACAGGCTCGGTGAACGACGGGGTATTGTGTGTGGGAGGGAGTAATAGAGGATGACAGGATAGAGTCTGCAACCGTTATGTGGAATATGAAGTCTCTGGAAGATTATGCTTACAGTGTGTAGGAGCTGACCTCTGAGATGAAGGGCATGCTAAGTCCATTAATTTACACATGGAGTGCTAATGGGGAACCCAATTAGGCAAGCTGCCTAATTGCTATGCTTTGAGACACTCAAATCACCAGAGTATTCAAAGTGTTATTTCACTTATTCATATAGGTGCATAAACTCTGATGCCTTAGACATAAATGCCTTTGTTGTAAGCTGATTAAATAAATAGCTTTCCTTGCATTTTTTAAAGGCAAAATTCATGTGTTGGGCTTGATTATCATGTAATTAACTTTGGTTTTAAGGACATCATAAATTTAGAGATAAATTTGATTTTTAAAGATTTATTTTATTTTTTTTATGTCTGAATGTTTTGTTCACAGGTATGTCTACAGAACACAAACATGCTTGATGCCCATGGAAGTCAGAAGAGGGCATCAGATTCTCTAGAACTGGAGTTATGGAGTCTTTTGAATTACCATGTGGGTGCTATGAATTGAACCTAGGTCTTCTGCAAAAACAAGTGCTCTTAACTGCTGAACAAAATCTCCAGCCTCCAAATTTGTTTACTTTTAATTAATATTTTAATGAACTTTCTATAATACTAGTCAGGTCTATCTGGTTAGGTTATGCAATAATTTGTTTCTGCAGAAATGTAGGCTGTATATCAATACTTAGTGTGCTGAATGAATAAGTGAGATTGCATTTGTGCATGATACCTGAATAATAAAAGCAGTGAATGAGCAAAACCATTATTTCACTAGGCATTCTTTCAAATATAGACTGTCTTAAAGCATGACATAAGAACTAGGAGAAAATGTCAGTTTGTCACTACATCCATTCATTCACTCATCCATTCATTCATCCACACAATGTGAACTTATTCTGCACTTATTTTTAAAGAGTTTTATACATGCAGACTGTATTTACAGTATTCTTACCCCCACCCACTTTCTGACATCTCTTCTGCTCCCCATAATTTATGAACTCTTATTGTCTTACATGGACACACATATGTAATCATATAAATGCCCTTCTTAGTTTATTGAGTGTTGCTTATATGTATATGTGTTCAGGGCTGATGACTTAGGGTTGGGTAATCTGTGAAGGGCCAGTCCCCGAGAAAGATGGGTTCTTCCTCACTCTCAGGAGGAGTGAAGGAGTGGGGTTTATTTAAGAGTGTGGCTTTGTGAGCTGTCCCCAATCCACACTGGCTTGTAAATGATGTTGTATTTGTGCTGGTCAAATCATGTTATTGAGATTTCATGAGTACAGCTTTCATGTACTGTCTAGAAGAAACTTGCAGCAGACACCCTGAACCTTTGTCCCTTACTATTTCCCCAGGATTTCTTTCTTGAAATTAAAAACTTCTCATGTACCAAATGCAGTCTCAGATCAATATCCATGGATTCTAACCCATATTTTCATTTAGTTATGGACTGCAAATACTCAAGGAAACAAAATTGTGCCTGTGATACAGTAAGTCCTTTTTGTTCTTTGTCATCATCCCTAAAGCAATAACATACAACAACTATTTAAACAGCATTTGCCCTGTATTGCATATTATACATATTGAAGAAAAAATATGAACTGAAGGTAGGAGGTGCTTTGATTATACACAAATATTATATTAATTTAAAAGGATAATTGAACACCTACAGAATTTCAGTATCCTGGAGTATTTAACATCAATCTAGCTTAGACACCAAAGAGTAAATACGGAGTAAAAACGGAACATATACCATTCTTGCCTGCATGAATCTCATACTGGGTATATTATTCAGTGGCTGCTGGTTCAAATCATCACAAACCCAGTGTCTTAAGTTAGCTTGTCATCATATAATTTTGTCAGCCAAAACCTTGAAATTGTCTCACTGGCTAAAATAGAGGTGCCAGAAAGACTGTGTCCCTTTCTAGTCCCTGTAGGAGGGAAGTTGTTTCCTTGTCTTTTCCATTCTATACGGGCTGTTCCTGTATTTGGGTCATGACCTTCCATGTATCTCCAAACCATCATGCTTAATTCTTATTTTTGTTTCTGATTCCCAGAAAAATATTCAAGGTCCTATGGACATCACAGAGCCTTAGTAATTTGAGAAGGTTATGGAAAATACAAATTTATCTTGTATATTCTTGAATATACAAGAGCTGAAATATATTTAGAAAGAGCTTTAAACAAATGGATAAGTTATTCAGAGGTTCAGTGTGGAGAAACTAACCTGATCATCCATAGACTAAACACTGAATTCTAATGTTGCTTGTTTGTAGTGTGTGTGTGTGTGTGTGTGTGTGTGTGTGTGTGTGTGTGTATGTACACTTTTTCATTTCGGTGTAGGTCATAGTTAATCGTGGTTGCATTATATCCACAGCATATTAACTGGAAATAAAGCAAAAATGTTTTAAATGATTTAAGCCTTTAAAAAAAAGTGAAACCTTAAAGGCTTCTAAGAGCAGAGAAAGAATCAAAAATAAATGAACCACAATTTCAGAATCCATGTGAGACTTCCTATTTTTCTCTCTTGGACATGTGAGAAAAACGTGGCTATACCAGACCAAGAAAGATCCTTAAAGAAAAGAAATGTTCAAGTGTTTGTGTTGTGGAAGGCATGAGTGATAAATTCAAAGCTAGGCCACTTACTGTGTTATAGTAGATAGTTGAGATGGATGAAATTTATAAAAGCAGGATGAAATTTCTCATAGTATTGCTTAGAATGGTTCTTTTTTTATCAAATAAAAAGTTTCCTCTGAGAAACTATTTGGTGAAATAAATGCCTAAAAAGACAAATTGTTTCTTTCATGTAGTTTTTTTTACCTAGAGAGGTACACAGAAATGTATAGCTGTTCCTAGAATCCATGGGGGTTTCAGGAGGCTTGAATCCTGAAATCCATTGGTTTCAGGATGCTTGGAGACACCAAAGTTTGCAGATGCTCAAATCTTTTATACAAAGTGGTATAGTAGTTACATAAAACCACCCACCCTTTCCACATATTCTAAATAATGAGGTGTTTATGATATGAAATAAAATACACATGGTCCATTAAGTAGCTGGTATACTATATTGTTTAGGGAAAAAATCTCAAAAAATTCTTTACATGTTCAGTACAGAAATTGTTAACATGTTTGACCCATGACTTGTAGAATTCATTGACGAAAGACCCATAAGGTAGGTGTTCTAGAGACAGAGATTAAGAACTACCAATCAAACTTTAAAAATAATTTATGTAGCCTCAAAAGGTTGAAAGTAAAATGATAAAATGTTATGAAGCATTTCAAATAATAACTAAAAGAAAATTGGTCAAGAGACTGATATAGATCATTTAGGTTTTCTGTAAATTACCACAAATCTGATAATTAGATTACAAACTCCTAGAAACAAGGGACATCCTCATCCTCTCTTGGCAACACCTACTTTTGGAGGGTTCACATATCAGTGAGTATCTTTGGGGGGTCAGAATGGGGCAGATAGAAAAAGGGATACATTTCAATACAGGTATGCTTTAGCCATGGTTAGGATTTACTGTGTGTCTCAAAGAAACCTATCCCACTTCTCTGAATCTCATGTTTCTCAGTTCAAATCTAAGGCTGAAATTTATGCTATATTTAAAGGTTTTCTATGATTCAGAATTATTGAATACATTAGTTCATCATTTCTAATAAATATTTACTATTTTATTAAGAGGTATAGAGAGGGTTATGATTTAATTTTCAAACGAGAAGGCCTTGAAATCCTCCAACGAGGAAGAGTGTACAAAAAGACATATCAGGGCTAATGATAGACTAATCGTCATGTTGTTTGTTAGAAAACAGCACCAGGATTCATTGCAGTAGCCCATTATCAAAACAACACGCTTTTATCTAATTGGATTTTAAGCAGACCTTTTTGGTTTTTAATGCTGTACAATTCTCTTCTTATTCAAAGTTTAAAATGGCTTGCTGTGAGATCATTAATAAACACTCCTGTTAGGGATGAATTTTTTTCCAGCTCTTCCTATACAGAGAGCAGGGACCAATGCAATAATAAGAGCACAAACATATTCTCTTTTCAAGATATCTGTGGTCATAGGACAGGCTCATTAATGTTGTCATGGCAACCATCTCCTCACAGGTTACATGCCTGTGAGCTTCTACTAAGATGCAAATTCTAGCTTAAACAAAGCAAGCTAACTCCAAAATGACATGTCAGTTTTCAAGGGCGTGTGGGGTGATCCTGAGGGCTTTATTTTTTCCACATGCATTGTATAATTTAGAAAGCTTCCCTTTTCCTTTTGTCTTCTATGTTGTTTTTAATTTTGCCTGGAAGATGTCTTGTCCAAAGAGCGAAGAAAAATAAAATAAAATGTGCTTTCCATGCGCTTTTCTTTTCACATTTATTTATACTTCTTGGTTTTGCCTGTCCTACCATCTTTGATGAGCCAGGACAACCCACGTAGAAATGTCCACAATTCATTCTAAAAGGACACAGCATAATCTAATTTATTGAGCCATCACCTTAGCTTAGATCCACGTTTCTTTTCAATATGTTTCCACGACAGTGCTGCTTTAAGGAGTATCAGCCAGCAATGGAGAAGTATGGAGGAACAATTAGCTACACTTCACATCTTGTTGAATATGGAGGTAGATCCTCTTCACTCCAGTCTCTGTATCTTAACCTTGGCCCATGGACTGCTGCTGTTGCCTCTGTTTCACATAGAGAAGTAGAGGAGGAGTAGTCCTGATTTACACTTCGTTTTAAGAAAAGATCAGAAGCTAATTAATTCAGTCACAGACAGATCTCCACTGGGTTTGTCTTTCTAGCTGGTGTCACTGATGCGTCTCTGCAGTCTTTGCTTTCTCCTGCTGAAGAGATGGAGTTTGCTGTTCCTTTACTTCTAGTTTTGTGTGTAGAGGATTTTCTTTCATGTCATTCTTGCTCTATTTAGGATACTTAGTATTCTATGAGCTTCTAATTGGCTCTACCTGTCTTAAATGTGACAATGTAAGGCAGGCTTGCCTTCTTTACTGTGATGAAAGGTTAGATGTGGACCTGTTTTGAAAGAATGGGATTTGTGTGCAAAGGTAAACTTTCACTTCGGTCACAACACACAGCCAACTTTGAGTGTCAATGAGCAAAGTAGGAATAGGGAAATAAGACAGGATGCTATAAGAGACTGTATGAAGACAAAAGGGGTAACTAATACGTAGAGAAGAGATTTACCTTTAAGAACTCTATATGTAAGTTGGAAGTGAAGAAAACATAAAGATTAAGAAATAATTCAGTGTCAACTGGCCAGACCCCCCCCCAGAGCTCCCAGAGTACACATGGCTGGAACTATATGAACATATGAACATATGTGGCAGAGGATGGCCTTGTTGGATGTCAGTGGGAGGAGCGGCCCTTGGGCCTAAGGGTGTTCGATGTTCCAGTGTAGGGGAATGCCAGGGCGGGAAGATGGGAGTGGGTATGTGGGTGGGGGAACACCCTCATAGAGGCAGGGGGAGGGCAGATGGAATAGGAGGTTTCTGAAGGCGAGACATGGAAAGGGGAATACAATTGAAATGTAAATAAAGAAAATATCCAATTAAAAAAAAGAGAAATAATTCAATACCAAGCAGTGTTACCAGTCAGTAGAGGCAGGGTTATGTTTTGGTAAACACAAACAAAACAAAACAAAACAAAACAAAAAAATCATCTTTCAAATTATATAGGTTCAAACAGCATAAATTAACTTTTCTGGAGAAGACAAAAAGGATCACCTCTTGTTGGCTTTTAAAAAACAAAAGGAATTTGAAACATTATGAGAAGTTGCTCATTAATTTTAAGCATCTGAGTGATACAGTTTGATAGCTGAAAGGTGTCTAGGTCTAGCTTTAGGTAGAAAGTGCTGTGTTGGTGAGAAAGGTGACGGCAGTGAGATACACTAACTCAATGGTTCAGGCGAGTTAAGATGTTGACTTGGGAGAAGGAAGAAAAACAGGCATTTGCAGACACATTTTAGAAGGCAAGTCAAAACTGTTATGGTTAGACAGGATGTGGGTGGTGGTAAATGGAAAGATCGCCAAGACATCACCTTGGACTTTTATCCAATCATATGGTGGATGACAATGTTATAACCCCAAATAAGGATTTGATGTGAAAGAAAAAGTATGGTTGTTTGGCCATATTGTATTTGAGATGTCATGTATGCTATGTATATATGTATATACCTATATCTGTGTGTGTGTGTGTGTGTGTGTGTGTGTGTGTGTGTGTTTATATAATCTCTATATACATGTGTGTGTGTGTATAGAATCTCCATCCTATTGAAATAGAGTAATTTATAACAGTTAGTTATATACACGCCATGAACTCACAGAAAGGTCTCAGACTACAAGTATAAGTTTGAAAATCATGCATTTATTGAAAAAAAACCCTCTTTTACTGTAAGGAATATCAGTTTTAACTATACAACAGTGTATGTAGGTTTCCTTAAAGAGATGTAAATAAATGCCTATTCGCCCCAGATAGGTGATAGAACCAATGACAGCCTAGACAGCAAGCCTGCCCATCTAGCTTGGTGGACCAGTGGGCTTATTAGACAAAATTCTTCATAGAGACCCAAGTGATCTTACCAAAGCATGGGTGACTCAAAAGCAGCCATAGCACCAAAAAGCACACCCCAGCATTGGTGACAGCTCAGGAAACCTAAACTTGCAAGTAGATGGAGACTCTTCTTCCCCAGCAATTAATTGCTTACTGCTTTTGTAGCTTTGGGGAGGATCCTTGTAAGTCTAATAAGTTTTTGAGCCTTGTGAGCTTTGTTGACTCACTGATTATCACAAGTCTCTTTTTCTCCCTCCTGGGAAGGAATGTTTTTAATCTGGAGGAAGTTGCTACATAGCACTCTAGCCCTTCCACTGGCCGTTAATATTATCTCCACCCATTTTCCATGGTATTCCCTGAGCCTTAAAGAAGGTGGTATAGAAGTATGATTATTTTCTCTGTCTCTGGCTGAGTACTGGACCACCATGCCACAGCAACAGTCACTTAACATCAGCAGCTTGGCTGGCTATGAATCTCTGCAATTACCTTGTGTAGACCAGAAGTTCTGTTCAGTACCAATTAATGTGAAAACACCAATAATCAATTGACATAAACACAAAGGTTTACAGGGTAATCTGATAAGTATGTCATATCAATTTAACAAGACAATAGAAGTTGCTTCTCTGCTGGGATCACGAGCTTCCCTACTTTGGCATTTACCCATGGTTTATAGCATCAGTTATGAGTTCCTTCTTTTAGAAGAACTTTAATCTAATTAGAAAGCAGGTGGTTGTGTCCATATAAATTGTGTCACTACTTCACCAGCAAATACATCTTGCCTGGCCTGTTGGTAGTGTAGTATACAAGATTCATAATTATGCTGGATTATTGGTGATAATTCCCTACCAACATCCCAAATAATACCTCTCAACATTATGAAAATCTTTTAGGACGGGGAAGCTTTCAGCTCACTCCCAGTTTGATTTCTCAATGCCTTAAGCTAATAAATACAATGTTTTCAACCCTGTAGTCTTCCTATAGTTTGGAGCATATAACCACAGCAGAAGCAGTGGATTTTATGGTTTGCAGGTCTTTAAAGGTCTATTTCTGGCTGAAATTAACAAGGTGATAGCCCAGCCCCGGCACTTGGATATTCATCTAAAACCTCATAACCTAAGGAGTTCCCTTTCCAATTCGTGTAACATGGCTTTATTCAAATTCTTTAAAATTAACGTTCTCATTGTTCTTCTAGATCAGGGGTTCTCAAGCCTCCTAATGCTGAGACCCTTTAATACATTTCCTCATGTTGTGGTGACCCCCCTAACCATTAAATTATTTTTGTTGATGCTTCATAATTGCAATTTTGCTACTGTTATATATTGTAATATAAATATTTGACCAGACATTCAGGATAACTTATATGTAACTCCTGTGAAATGATTATTCAACCCACAAGGGGGTCATGACTCATGGGTTGAGAACTACTATTCTCAATGCTTTTTTGTTTTTCAAATCTGTAAGAAACGCAGGAGTTAGCTTTATGGAACCTTTCATAGACAGGATCTCTGAAGACTACTGTCTGCTACAAACAAATGCTAATTGGTCTGGAATGGCTAAGAAGAAGGTAAAAACAAAACATTAGCAAGATTCAGTACTGTATGAAAGACCTTGTCACTTGTGTTAATTGTGTCATTAAAAGATCAGTACTGTGTACTGTAACGTGGATAAGAGCAGTATCCCAGCTAGCCTTCTATCATCCCTGGTCATTTCACATGAGCCACACTTCCATTCCTGCCTGTCATGGTCTTGATGAGGACAGCTTGTGCTGTTCAGCCTGGCTCAGGGCCAAGTGGGAGCATTTGCCATGCTCTTGCCTCGCCTAACGCCAAAGTTGGCTTCTGAGTTTAGATAGTAGCATAGCCTTTGCCTTTCTATCAATCACACCTGGTTGGTTAAAGAGCCACAAGATGGATGAAGACTTTCTGCCCCCAGTACATTGCCTTGCACAGGAGAAATATACACTATGAATTTTAGAAGATAACAACCCACCCCTGAGCAGGTGTCTCTCATCTGCACTGTTTTATCGGTTATGTCTTCTGTGAGCTGTTGCCCC
Source organism: Rhabdomys pumilio (assembly GCA_030674055.1). Classification (NCBI taxonomy): domain Eukaryota; kingdom Metazoa; phylum Chordata; class Mammalia; order Rodentia; family Muridae; genus Rhabdomys; species Rhabdomys pumilio. Next base: position 40,353,831 of record JANHMN010000007.1, on the reverse strand, counting down.
CTTAAAACCTTTTAGACATGTACTAGCATAGGATTTTGCTTTCTGTTAATGCCCCTCTCCCAAGCAACTTGATTTTTCTGTATTTGCCTTCAGGTGGCCTTGGCAGATTTTTTTGCTCAACTCTGATTTTCTCTCATTCTCTCTAGATTGTTTTAGCACTTTACTAACCATACCTGACATGCTGGCTCATGTCATTCAGATATATTAGTGCCTCTTCTGTGTTGAAGAGATAATATTCCATCATGGAGCTCAGTAAAGCCATGGAAGCACCTTACTAGCTCTGAGTCCCTTGCTCAATAAACCTTTTTAGACTTCCCTGTGAGCATAGTTCTGTCTGTCTTCTGAACCTCTGGTTTGGAACCCCTTCTGCCCTTTACTCCTTAATATCCAGTGGTACTCATGCAATACAATCACGTGTCTGTAATTCTATGTATGAGCCAGTCTATCAAGGAATTCCATTGTTTCAGATTATGTGGTCTTTGTCCAAAGGCTGGGCAAATTGTTATTTTACTTCGCACCTTAGTACCCATGGCTCTCAGACAAATCCTGTTTGCCCTTCTACCATGTCCTACAGCCTTATAAACCAAGTTGTGAGAGAGCATTTCATTCCTGGCTCAAATGTTTTCCTAATTCAAGCAGTTCTGATGCAAAGTATTCTCAAGATTGTCATAGTGTCTTGTGCTGGGACATACCAAGCCCCCATCTGCATGAGACATCCTGTTTCCCTTTCTCTCCACCACAGTTATATCTCTAGGTTATCTTTCACCCCTTCTACCCACCCATCCTCTCTCTTCCATGGGCTACAAGTTTTTGAGTCCCAGGAAGGACTCTTTTTTAAGTTTGTATTAGTTTATTTTCTGACAATTTCACTATGCTGATAATACATTCTCATCACACTTATTCCTCTTCTCTCTCTTACTCTCTTCCTCCCCAAATGAACTCTAGCTTCCTCTCACCTCCATCAACAACCCAGGAAGGACTTCTTAAGCACCCATTTAACTTATTCTTTCTTCTTCTTGCATTATTCTGGTGATAAGAAATGGCAAGCCAACAACCCCATTCCATCCCTCCTTATTTTCTGTTTCCTTTACAAATCAGAGGCTAATGCAGAGAATAACATCTACCTGCACTGTATTCACTGTAAAGTCTCCTTGAATGGGAAAGTTTCTCCAGGGCAGAAAGATCAGCTCCAGATGTCTATATCCTACTGCCATAGGGAAAAAAAACTATGAAAAAAAATAAACTGTGGTATATATGAAAATATTTTCTAAAAAGAAACCATTTTTATTTACCTCAATAAATGATTCTAGAAACAAACTGAATTTCTGTCTTCAAGACCTTGTTCTTTCTCTTTTTCATCATCCTTAGCTTTGTGTCCCATCATGAAATACATACCGTGTTCCACTCCATGTCCAGGCCCTATGATCCCCAGAGTTGCCCCAGAGTCATCCTCCTCTTCCCTTTTCTTTTCTGCCTCACACCCACCTTTCACCCAGTAGCGTCAGAACTTAGTGATATCCTCAGAATATTCCAGATGATTCTGCATCACAAAAAAGGTCTAATGTGACAATTTTCTCATATAATGTATGATACTGAATCATAATACTGAAAAAAAAACTGGCAAGAGATAGACCTGATATCCACAGATGAGCTTTATTCTGTAAACCAATATTTTAAAACATGCATTCTTTTGGGAATTTTTCTAAAGCAGTTTGTTTGTGGTGAGACATGGATATTTTGGTAATTGAATATCCCTTTCAATGCTTCCTATTAGTAGAAAAAATATATTTTCCTTAAATATTAACAGAAATCACAACAGGTACAAACATATGTTCTGTCCAAATATGATTGAATGACAGTGTAAGTAACTTTGAGGAAAAAAAGACAGACACAGACACCAGCAGCTGATGAGCAGGGTGGGAAAGAACCCTTTTTTCACATGACAAGAGTCAAATGTATGAACAAAAGTGAATTATCTGTGAGGGAGGAAGCCAAGGTTCAGATAGGAACATCCAAAAGGTCATATCTGGGAGGAGGTGGAACACTGACAAGACTGTAGCCAGGACACCAAGATGAAGGTTCATTCACAGTTCAGATATCAGTTGGTTTGGATCGTTCTCTTGGGCATGAATACTCATTTACAAAGGTACAGCTCATAAGACTTTGATTTTTGCCTCACTTGGTGAATATTTATAGCCACATTGTATTGTATTTATGCCTTACCATATATATGAATGTGATTAATTTTAAAGTAGAAGGCTCCTTTTCCCTCTGAGAATTGATTAAAAGAGGATTGTTTAATGCTGAGACTCTAGTTAAAGTGCTGGGCATCAGTAACACTGAAACTTGTGAAATAACTTCACAAGTCTAATTATCTATAAAAATAGTATAAGGATAATATGCATGAGTGGGTCAGCTGTATCCATCTATGGTATAGTAACTTTGTATAAGAGGGAACAGAAAAAAAAAGAAAGAGCTTGTAGATGGAGAAGAGAACTGTGAGATTCTGAATTCTGGACATGACAACTACTGCATACGTCACCTTGCAGCATCTGTGGTTTCCTGTATAAGATCTGCACAATATAAAGCCAGTCACAACTTCATTATGGAAGAGGAGGGCCTTGAGGGCCTTCCTCTCTGGGAGGAGTGATCAGAGGCTGATGGTGTTGAGGGAGAGTTATTCTACTTTTTCCATTAGTAGAGGACAATACTTGGATAATTTTCACACATATATATGAATCTGTTTATGCTTTAAAAACTGAAACAATATTTGGAAGGAGACAGAGCTGTGGGGTTGAGACAAGGCAGTGGTAAATGGATACGAAAAATATACATTATATACAAATATGAAACTTTTGAAGAATTAAAACTATTATCAGAAAACAAAACAAGATATCCATGGAGCCTATTCTGCTGCTGTATTGAGACCTTCTGAGTTGGTGTTCTCTCTTTCCATCCTACTGTTTTGACTTGACTGCTGAATCCTCTGTTTTCTCCTCATTTTCCCCCGTGTGTCCTCTTCACTTTCCTTCCTCTTGTCATTCATTTTCTTCATTTTCTTTTCTAGTTGCCTTTCTCCTCTTCCTTCCTTCTGCTATTCCATCAGCTATTCTATTTCTCCATTCACTTCCTTTTCTTTTCATCTTTCTCTTCTTTCTTTTTACCCCACTGCCTCCCCTTTTCTTGTTTTAGGAGTTAAGAGGCAAACACAGAAATCAAATGAATTAAATGTAATAGCAAACATTTAGTTAGGGTAAATGGGTGGCATTTATCTGAGAATAAACAGGTAATGAACTAAGACTGTGGTAAAAAGCTTCTCCAAAGTGTGGTCATGACTAAACAGCAGAGTTAAACAAAAGTCTCTAAGAGTTTATATAGGCCTGGCGCAGGGGATCAAACCTCTAATTCTAGCACAAAGGAAGCAGAGGCAGGTGGATTTCTATGAGTTTGAGGTTAAATTGACCTAGATAGTGAGTCCTATGAAATCCATGGCCAAATAGTGATACTATGTTTAAGAGGGGTTTTATAGAAGGAACATGTCAAAGCCATTTGACTAAATTTATTTATAAAATAGTGGCAATGTCTATACCTGAAGAGATTTTAAGTTGTAGCCAAAAATTTTACTCAATTGGCTTAAATAAAGACAAGTATCTGCCTATGCAAAGAAAAGATCAAATGTAGGCAAGAGAAAGTGACATTGCAGCAGGCCCAGATTGAGTAAAACAGGCAGGGAATTTAAAAAAAAAACCTACTAGAAAGTAGAAGAGAGATTGAACTCAATTGTCCTGGTATAAAACGCCAGAGGCTTTCCAGCTCTGGGTTGAACTGGAGAAGTAGCAGAAGACATTAGAGTTGGGTTGTTCAGTATGATTAGGTTGTATGCTTCTCACGTTTGTCACTTTCCAAAGCTAGACTCCTTTCCTTCCACAAATACTGGAAGATGTGTACTTATCTTTCTTCATGATTACATTTCAAAGGAATGAGAAGACAGACCCTGCAGACAACCGTCCTGCACTATAAATCTGCCAGCTATGTGGATTTATGTCTCCCAAGGGCAGAGAAACAAAGGAGCCACACATTTTCCAAACTAAGCTCTGGACAAAAGAGTTTGAAGACTATACATTGTTGAAGTTATACATTTTCAAGACTATACATTTCTCAAGTTGAGAGTGATGGTAACGCTGTCATAATAAATGGTTCTGAAGATGATTGAATCTGAATTCAGAATGATAGTTTTCACTAGCTAGAATATTTCTAATTTCTTTCAAATCCACTTGATAAAAACAAGAACAATTTACTGCTTGCAGAGCTGAAAGCCAAGTTTAGTAGGCATTGGGTGTCATTGAGTCCAAGTGCTTACATTTGATCATAAATCTAATAGTTTTTTTTTTTAATTTAATTTTTTACATGGCTTATTTTTTAGGCAAGGTTTGTTCTCTTTGTGTCAAAGTATGCATCATCAACCCTAGGCTTCCTTGATGCTTCCTACCTAGCATAATGAAATTAGAGTCTCATTTGAAGTGATTTCAGAAACCTTGACAATTTTCACTATTAAGTTTAAAATTAGTTGTTCTGCTTTTGAATCTCTTAGATAAGGAGAAGAATATTTATTTATCTTCTTATGCTGGAGTTTATGTGTCCCTTAGTCTAGAGGGTAAATTCTCCTCAAGTAGAGAAAGGGTTCATCATTGAACTTTGCTAGAAAAAGCTGAAATTTGTGCCCTGGAGGCTGCAACAGGGGGTAGTTGTTACAGGGATCTTTGTTTGGTTTGGTTTTGCAATTCTTCCTACTTCTTATCAGGAACATACCAGGAAAAAAAAGGCAGATTGGAAATATACTAAAGTTAGGAAATAAAAATAAAAAAGCTACGGTGAGAAATCAATCTGGCTCCATCATTATTAACTGATGATGGAACTGGTGTGTGCGTCTGTATTTTCTCTACCATACAGTTTTCTGTACCATGTCCAAGCTAACCTGATACCAGCTTCACCTTGATCTGGGCATATATTCTCAGGCCTCTCTTTCCTCCAGTATATTTGGTTGCTATGGTGACTTGAGAGAGAAAGGTGGGGGGAGTGAGGGAGAGAGGCAGGGTAAAGAAGAGGGAAAGAAAGAGGGAGAAGGGGAGGGGGAAGGGGAGAGAGAGAGAGAGAGAGAGAGAGAGAGAGAGAGAGAGAGAGTCTTTGCTGCTGTTGCTCAGCTATTGCCTCTTGGCTCTTGCTAACCACTGACCTTTGCTCTTGAAAAGAGGCCTAGTTAGGCCCCTTTCCTTGGACTTCACATCCTTTAACTTCCTTAGGATTGTGCTACTATATGGATTTTCTTTGTACTTTGATCTGCACTGGCGATTTCTTAGTTGATTTATAGTTCAGTTCTAATATTGTACAGTCGGAAGCGTTCTTCCTAAACCTCGGTTTTCATCACTTATACATGTTTATAGACACATCTATACTATTGCACAACTCACACATGAATGTCCTACTTGACAGCTAGATTTCCATGACCACAGAATTTTTTGTTTGTTTGTTTGTTTTAGTTTGGTTGGGTTTTCAAGACAAGAGTTTCTCTGTGTATCCCTGGCTGTCCTGGAACTCACATCGTAGGCCAGTCTGGCCTCAAACTCAGAAATCCACCTGCCTCAGCCTCCCAAGCAATGGAATAAAAGGTGAGCATAAGTATAATGGGAGGATGAAATTAGTATTCATGTTGGCTTGGCAATATATGTTTCACTTGAAAGTCTTCTGTTGTTGAATTCTTGTTTTCTACCTAACCTAGTATTCAATTTGTTTACCATAATCACTTTGGATTTGCTCACAGAAGCCTCTTGAGAAGAGCAATGTGACCTTTTGAGTTTGACCTTTTGAGTCCTAGTGCAGAATTCCTTAAAAATTTTTGGCATATGTTTGAACTTTAATTTCCTCTTCTTTCTACAAATTGCAGATACTCCTCAATGGTTCAGGAACTAATGAAACAACGTCATGTGCAACATACTCAGTAGGTGCTCTACATATGGCCATATACAGCCAAACAAGAAGAGCAAGGTTGAGGGTCAGATTCCAAATCACAATAAAAGCATCAAGATGATTCCAGTGAGTTAGAGGTTTCCCTTGCAGTGCCGGGATGACTGTGCATGGAGATGTGGTGAATCAGTGGGGCATGTTCTGATTTTTCAATCTTCTGTTTATTACAAGGCAGATGACTGGCTTTTGAGGGCAGCAAACATTTTCAGGGTGGCTATCATCAAGTAGACCTGCTTTGTTGATTTCCTGTGCTGTGCCTTTCAGTGTACAAATATTTTCATTTCCTATATGAGCAATGGTTTGAAAAATGGGCAATGTTCGATCTTATTTGTCTTTTTAGATATCAATTCTATGCATGTTTGCTACACACTACATTTAGACAAGTGAAAACCAAAGTCCAGAGAGCTTAGAAAATTGGTAAGTATTGAACGTGTTCTTGAAGAACAAGAAAGACTCAATGTACCAGGTAACAGAAGAAAGAGACAGAAGTAGATTTCCTTGTGGATTTGAGGGGTAGATACACAACTGGCTGTGCTTCTCACAGCATTAACACTATCTGGTGAGGGGGCTTAATTCATATCTACTCTAATGCAAGCTAGACTGCTCTTTATCTGTGGTTGTGCAATCTGGAACATGTGGCCATAAAGTTGCACGCATCCCACAGAGAATGTTGGACAATTATATAAAGTTTGTAATTTTCAAACTAGGCAAGTTTTTTTTTTTCATTGCTGTTTTCTTATCACTTTTGTCTATAACGCAGATCATGCAAATTTATATGCAAAAATGTCTGTACAATGGTTCTTTTGTTACAAAAAATATAAAATATGTTGTATACACAACACTGTCTCAGGAGTATTACTTTCTAGTTTCAACTGTACGATAATCAAAAATTTCAGGGTGTGTTGATTGGAGCTGGAGATGATGGTTCAGAAAAATGTAGTTTTAATATGAATCATACATACAATATATCTTTCTCTTTTAAAGGGTTCAGAGGTGAAAACATAAATTTCAGCTGGTCACGTAGACACTTTACAGTCTTGACTGGTCCCCATTTCTGGTTCCTGCCTCCATCCATCTGTTGCATCTGTCTAAGCTCCATCATGCTTGTATGCTTGCTACTAGTAGGTGGTGGTATAGAAAACTTGGATTTCAACAGACCTGCTGCATACTCCAAGGAAATCAGTGTATTCTAGGAAAGCCCCCTTATGATTGTCAAAGAAGCATTGGTAAAAGAGAAGGTGTCATCTGCCTTATAAAGGTACACACTGAGCTACAGCTGTCTTCATTTTCCTCTGTGAGGACTCACTGAAGTTTTGAACAGAATAGTAATATTGTTTAACACAGTCAGACTTAGGTAGATAAATCTGGCTTTCCCTACTGTCACAGTGAGCTTGGCTAAGATGTTCCTTTTGCACCTATTTGTCTCTTTATTTTGTATATAATTGTATCAACAACATTTTGGGTATTGTTTGGTATTTCTTTCATCTATTCTGATGAACATATATCCAACCACAACAAGCTTAATTTGTTTTATAGCCCCAACCTCCCACATAATGCTCTAGGAAGGAGATGGCAACATGTTTATGAAACATGAGGTCTCAAAGCTATTTATAAGACCACTTTTCACATCCTCTGCATTACATCAATTTCATTAATTGGCCTTCTATCTCTAGATATTTCTAAGTTCAAACCATAAATGAAGCAAAATCACAGTGAATCATCAAAGAGATACAATTACATTTAGCCTCATTTTAATGATTGCTATGCTAGTTGTATAAAATTATTTGCAGAGTTATTCCTCTGGATGAGGGTATTTTATTAAATAGGGCATTCTATCTCTGAACATACATTATATTTCTATTTGATTTAAATAATTTGAGTACTCAAGAAAACCCTAGAGATAAACATTTTAAATGCTTTCTGAATAGTTAGAAATTTACAAACACACACACACACACACACACACACACACACACACACACAGAGAGAGAGAGAGAGAGAGAGAGAGAGAGAGAGAGAGAGAGAGAGAGAGAGAGAACTTGAGCTCTCTGGCTCTCTGGGCTTGTTCTTTGGGAAATACGTCATTTATTTTTCCAATTCCTGAATGGTATTTGTAACAATATTCCCATTTTACAAATGGAGATGTTAAAGTTCAATAAAATTAGATCTTTCTCCAGGGTGAATGACAGGAAAATGTGAGGTAGAACTCTAAGGATTGTAAAGCAACCCTTCATGCAGTAAAAATAGATTAGTTTTTTTCAATACAGTTATGACAGTACCTGTGTATGTGTGGAATTAAGTTATCCATAATTCAGTACTAATTTTATTCTCTCCCTTATTCGGTTCATTCTGACTCTTCTGCAGAGCACTAATTAATTGACATTCTCTGAGTCTGTCTCTGGAGGGTTTGCCTCACCTTAGATAGCCCAAATGCAAAGCACCTTTCTTCACAGAGAGATCAAGACATAAATGTTTCTATAGCAACTAATGACTACAAAGACTGCTTAACAACCTTTTAAATCATACATCTAAAAGTAAGAATATATATTATATACATGTATATGTATATAATGTGTGCACATGCACACGTGTTATTATTTACAGAGATATCTAGTGACCATCAATTTGTATTTTTAAAGTGTAATCATCTATACAGCTTTTGCTAATTATTGCAATCTAAGTTAAATAGCTTTGTGCTGTTTCTTCTGTTTGCACTTAACTTCCCTTCCTACAGCTGACCTTCCACTCTGTTTTCTCCTAGAAGGACCCTAGCCATGTTTGTATTAGTTCGAAATTGAGGAAAAGAAAACCTAATGATATCTTTAAAATCATATTTAAGACATTCTATATCTTTTTCTAAATAATTGGAATGATTTCTGCCCTATTAGAATGCATAGCACAGTTGGGCATAATTTTGTTTTCAAAAATTGTTGAAAAGGAAATGAGAAAAAAGTTTAAAAATGCCTTTTCATACTTTGTCCTTGACAAATAATCTACAGTTCTTGGTCATTTAATGTAAAGCTCTAGATTTAAAAACAATCTCAGAACTAGGTTCTGATTTAAAGTATAGAAATCATGAGAAATAACTAATTCTACAGTCACAGAAAAAAGCGTTTGCAATGAAAAATGCCCAGGAAAGGCAGAGCTGTTCTTTTCTTCCCAGAGGAGAAAGGGGCATATTCATAAACTCGTAAGGAAGCTTCTGGAGAATTAAAAAGAGGCTTTGAAAGTTGATTTTCAGATAAGCCTCCTGGCCTCCCTACCCCCCAACACTGCACATCTATGATTTCAGCACTAAGACAGGCCACTGGTAATTTTAAATGCCATGTGAAGAGAAATATAACTGTCTTTGAGAAGTGTCCTAGAGGATGCTAGACGAGTAGGACTTTGGTTATCAGGAACAGTGGTGGAGAGGAAAGTGGGTAGGCGTAAGTAATGAGGGAAGGTGATCATGGACAAGCTTATTTGGGAGGGGAAGGAGTCATCTGCATTTATCATTGATTTAAAATATTTGATGACAGAAACCTTCAATTGCTTTTTGTCTTGACTTCATATTCTCTCACCTAGGGATTTTTTTTTTTTTTGGTCATCTTAGATATCGTCTTCCTTTCTTTCTTTGACTCCTCTTCCTCCTCCTCCTTTTCTTCTTTCTCAATTGATATAAATAACAGGGATCTTTTGAAAAGCTATAGTGCTGAAGCAGTCCAGAAGGAAAATTTTTATACATTGGCATTGGTCCAGAAGTGACATCCACTAGGATATAGTATCTTGCTTTTCTTGACTGTCATACACCCTGCCTCTCTGTCCCAGAATTTTCCCCTTCAGTATTGATTCTTTCTGATAAGAGACTTACCAACATACAGTTCCAAATGATTATTTGCTGTAACTTTCTCCAAGTTTACCAAAAGTAAGACTGGCCATGTCAATTAAACTTAGACAAATATCCAACTCTCTGGTCAAAGTTACTCATCTAGCATGAAACATAAGATCTCAAAGAGGCCACCAGAACACTTTGTGTGCTTATTTGCTTTTTACCATAACTCAGGGAAGGTGTTTTACTATTGAGAGAACATGAATCTTGAACCATGAATCTTCATCATATTCATCACATAGAAAATCTGCCTGGAAGAAATGGAGCTCCAACTTCACCGTCACTATGTCAAGTCATTTATCTTATGCATGCCTGCATTCAGCATTAAATTTAATATGTTCTGTTATAGTTGTCTCTAATACCTAATTCAAGTCAAACGTATGTTACTTGAACACTGAAAAAGAGAAACTGATTTTTTTTTGTATTGAAAGTCACATTTTCACATAGTGACAAGGTCCAAAAGGAAACAGCCCAGATCACTTCAGTGTCAGTCAATTATTCTCTTGTCTTATCAAACTTTAGTACAAATTAGTTGTAAGTGTCCATACTCTATGACATTATAGTCTCAACATAATAGGAGTGCATACATACACATTTATTATCATATAGTTATGAATTTCAGTAAAATTTGACCTCCAAGAATAAGCCCTATATTGTTCAGAAATTCTAGAATTCATAGATTATGAAATGCATTGGCTCATAGATATATGGCATCTAGTTAGAATTAATTCTCAAGCTGTACTAATGTGTCACACAGTCAACTGGGCCCTTTTCAAAACCAACTTGATAATTCCACTATATACTGATTTTCATAGTAAAAGTAAAAGGGAAGTAAAATTCGGTGCTTGTTGACATTAGCCTGTACTCCTGTTACACTCCCAGAGATTTTCAAGTTTTTCTCCTTATATTCAATTGTATCATACTGCCAAAAAAAAAAAATCTAGAGGACAGAAGGTCTTACCACCTATTCAAGATCATCCAACCCATTAGTGAAGGAGCTGGGCTCTATTCATTTGACACAAATAACCTAGTCAGATACTACTTGAACTCTGTATTATCAGAATTGTATCTCTAAATGGAAATTTCCACTTCCCACCATAGAAAGGGTGGTGGCATTGCAAGTTACAATATCCAAACCATGGTAGTCTGTCCTCTGGGTCTCATTATATGTAGGATCCTTAACTTACTTTTCTACAAGGATACATTTCTATAATAACATTTAAGGCTAGTTTATAAATGAACACCTAATTTTTTACTTTTATACTCTAAGTCTCATATGTATGGGGTAAATCTTATACAATTAGCTGAATTACTTGAGACATTTTCTGAACTACATATAGATGTCTTTTAAAGACACAGATGTCTTACTTTCTGGTAAAGCAACTAGCCTCACAGGTATGTTTTCCATTTGGATCCATGCCAAGTGAATGGTATCATTTGATATGTGGATACCAAAGGCAACCAGGATAGGAGGCCTCAAAGGTCAGCTCTAAAGTCATTTCTAGGGTTGTACTGACTGTGATTCAAAGGTCATATTTGTCGTCATGTGCCATGGAAGAATATGAAACCAAAGACAAAGAGAAAGCCAAGGGTGAGGATCCAACTAACATCATATCAGAGGCCAGTAGATGCCTAGAAATAAAGGCAAGAATGAGATGAAAGAAATATGACCTTTGATAAGTTATATGCCTTATGGATGTGGTCCTGTAACGCATACTATTTTGGTAGATTTGGATTATAGAGACATGTTGGGATGGGACCTTTTTTAAAAAGAGAACTTGGGAATGTTGCTTCAAAACATATATGGTGTAGAAATTGTTCCGCTGTGAAAGAAGAGCAGTAGATGTTTTGCTGGTTGGATCCCTTGCAAAACTGCTCTTTTCCTCAATTTGCATAAGCTCCACATTGGGAAGCACTTCCTGAAACTCTTGGAACAGTTCACAGTTTTCATTCTTTAACTCGGTATATTGGTACATCTAAAATATTATGAAAAACTACTCCATTACAGAGAACTAAGGAAAGCCTGAGAAAGGCAGAAACACTTGCTGTGTGTATTCTAAAACAATATGTACACAGATACTTTGAGAATTCAAGTTCAAGTTTTCTTATTTGAGATAAATAAGTGACCAGATGATGCTCCAATGCAGAGAGAATAAGAGCCTTGACCCCTTTGGGATGGAAAAATGTCTTGCTTTCTAAGAGCTACAACGCTTCTACTCACTCTTTGAAAGTGATGAGTTTGATGGCTGTCATAGAGAGGAACTGCCTTGCTTGGTGAGTGATTGCCTAATTCTCCTTTTGGCTTAAAAACAAATTCTTCTGCGTGTTTTCAGTTTCCCTTTAATTTTCTTTATTCAAAGGATTTACAAATATTTTTAAACCTGGTTAAAGTATAAGCTTAACCCTCAAATTAGTGCTATTTATTAATATTCATTCACAGTAATCTAAGTTTATTTTAGGAAGCATGCATTATATGACAAAGCCACATATAATTTCACCTCCCTGAGACAGAAATATGTTCTTACTTTGATATCTTTACCATATGGTATTTTGGTACTTGGTGGAGTTTTATGGTAAAGATTCATGTTTTGCATACTGAATTATAATCTACTTCTTATTATTTTTTGTGTGTCATAAAGTAAACTTTCAAATGAATATTATATCATTTATTTAGCACATTCTTATTATTAAACATTTAGATGCTGTTATTTATTTTTGTTGCAGGATATTTGATCACATTATGACCTCTGAGATTGTGTTATTTACTGGGAAAAAACCATGTCTCTATTTGTGTGTGTCAGCCCTTAGCACACACCTTTAATTCCTCTGGGTGGACTACAGACACACCCCTAGTACACATCTTTCATCCTAAACAATGAAGGTAGTTAGAAGGAAGGTTAGTAGAAGGAAGAACCCATGTGTGGAAGTGATATCTTATATCACTTAATTGAGCGGCAGACAAATCATAGAAAAATTTGAGAGAGAAGGCTATGCCCAATACTCATGGGAAGAGAGACACCAGGGAAGCTACTTGAGGGGCAGTGCAGAAAGAGAGGGGGGAGGCAGTTTTTTACTGGGACAGTTATAGAAAAACAGGATGCAATGAAAGAACAAGCTAGATACAGGTGAAGACAACAAGGCAGAGAACAAGAAAGAGCCAGAAGATTAGAACACATTGCCAGAGTTAATTTGAGTCCAAGCAGAGCAATTCAGAGGCTGAAGGAAAAGCCAGACTGAATCAGTCAGCTTGAAGAGGAGTTTGAGCTAGAACCGCTGAGTTAAACCAGCCAGTCAAGAGTTCAAAAAGAAAAAAAGTGTGATTTCATTCAGGAATAAGTCTCAGAAGCTGAAAACACTCTTGGCCTAAATGAGATTGTATGGAGGCTAGAAGCTTCCAGGACTAGGCCTAGGTTAGCCGACTAAGGCACTAAGCCTCAGAGACAACAATTAATACAAGAGAATATAAGTTACTTGCACACTTCACCCTACAATAGACAACATTTCTGAAATATATAGCCTTATAGATAGTTTTATGAGGATACTCATGACATTGCCTTTATAATCTGCACAATTCTAGTTTGTGAGATGTATTCCTCGGTCCTAGAGAGCTAATACTTGTACTTTACCTCCATTGGTACTTGTATCATAGTGGTTCATTCATATTTTAATGGATAAAAGGAAGCCATGGTTGGTTGATAGATAGCTTAGGGAATGTTAACTGGTTTTAAAGCCTTTGGGTTCTTTGTAGGGAAATAGTTATTTTTAAGGAACCTGAGACAGCAGAGAACACAAGGTTTCAGTTGTTTAAAGGACTTAGGATGGCCTCTGTTGAAATGTTTAACACTATACATACAACAGTAGTGATTTCCACCAAAAGGCCAGGAACGCCACCTTTTATTTAGAAATATTTCTATAGAATCTTGAGTGATGACTCACTAGCTAAGAAGACTTGTTGCTGTTCTAGAAGAGCAGATCTTGGGTTCCAGCATATACATTGGACAGCTCACAAACACTGGTTACTACCTGTAGAGAATCCAATGTCCTCTCTGGTCTCCTTAGAGACCCACACAGACATGTCACTGCCACACCCCAAATCTACAATCATAGACATGAATAAAAAATTATTTTTTAAATGAAAACTTAATCATTAAACTGAAGCTAAGTTTAGCCAAATTTTTTTCTGAGATTTTCTTTCTAGATTACAGCTTTGCAAATTCAGCACTCTCGATTTCTGGGGCTGCATAATTCCGAAAGTAAAGTCTAGCCTGTGCATCGTGAGATCCTACATTCAACTCTGCCTAGACACTAGAAACACCCCAACTCACTTCTCATATAAACAAATAAAGAAACAACAGCAACCAAACCCCTTTCTAGATACTGCCAAGTATCTGTTGGGTTGGGGGTGGATGAAGAAGGCAAAAATTATACTTGTGATATGTAGGTAGTGTTATCATTAATTACATAGAATATCCTTGAACACAATCTCTTTGCTCATGTATTTAGAATGTATTTCTAGAAGCTTACTGATTCCATACATACAAGCCTTTTAAATTATCTTTGTACACACTGGCAGATTGCATTTCAGACAAGTTGTGCCAATTTACTGTTCCTTATGAAGGACACCAATGGATGCATCTAATGTTAGGATTATCTTTGAAAAGATCTTTGCTACTTTAATTGTTGAAAAATAATAGCTTATTAAATTTGCATTGCCTAGGGAGACTGATTGTATTTGAATATTCCCACAATTGTCACTTGTATGAATTATTTACTAATGCCATTTCCTTATTTTGTTTTAGGACATGAGTGATTTTAATTGACTTATAAACATTATTAATAAATTAAGAATATCACACTATTGTAAACATGCTTCTTTAAATAGTTTTCTTGATAGGTAATTTTCTTTTATTAAGATGTTATTTTTATTTTCTATTTAATTTGTGTATATGAGTTTACATGGAGGGGTATACATGAGTATAGTTCAATACCAAAGGAAACCAGAAGAGATTATCAGATATTCTGGAGCTGAAGTTACAGATGGTTGTGAGATCTGATGTGGGTGCTGTGAATTGAACTCAGGTCCTCTGGAAGAATAGCAAGCACACCTAACCACTGAGCCATCTCTTCCAAATATGATCTTCATCCAAAGTTCTCCATGATTATAATTGACATGTAGATGATATTTCCTTTCATTATATTTAAGGCTAAGAAGTCTTTCTCCCCACAGTGGGTTGGGCCCTCATAGATCCATTAACAGTGAAGACAATCCCTCATAGCCACACCCATAGACCAGTAGGTCTGGATAATCCTCCATTTGACTTTTCATGCGATTCTAGGCCATGTCAAGTTGACAATTAAAAAAGGCGGGACAGTGCATAAGGTATGGAAACCTAGGAGGGAAGCTACTATTGTGGGTGTTCAAGGAAGAGATTTCTAGGGCGAAGTTTATAAAACCAAGGTCTTTACGATAAGTTCTAGCCACCCAATAGTCAAGAAGGAGGAGCCTTCAAAGAAACAACAACAAAAACAACAAAAACCATGCAGAGGCCCTAAGGTGAGGAAACCAAAGACTATTTGAGAAGCTTACACAGTGAGAGGGAGCCTGAATCATCCCAAGTGAGGGGTGGATATATGATATGAGGCTTAGAAAAATGGTAAGGCTAGAGTTTAGGGTTGTATTTCACAAGGAAATATGATGTTACTGAAGAACATGGCTCTAACAGGTGGTATGCTGTGTTAGCTTAGAGAGGACAGATCAATAAGACACGGAAGTTTGGGATGGAGAGATGGCTCAGTGGTTAAGAGCACTGGATGCCCTTCCATAGCACCTGGAGTCAATTCCTACCAGCTACCTGGTGGCTCACCACCATCTGTAATTCCAGTTCCAGATGCCCTTTTCTAATATTCATGGGCACTAGGCATGCAAAAATGGTGCACAGATGGACACACAGGCAAAAACCAACCCATACATATAAAATAAAATAAAATAAAATAAAATAAAATAAAATAAAATAAAATAAAACAAAATAAAATGTAGAATTTTTTAACTTGATTTTAAGAAGACAGGTTTTACTGTCATTAGGTTTTCTTTTTTTTTTTTTAACATTTTTCTCCAGCTACTTTATTAAGTATCTATTATAATTTGTCAGTTCTAAGAAATGATATGATCCTGCCTGGCCTGCAACGTGTTGTAGACCAGGTTGACCTGACAATCTCACAGAAAACCACCTACTCACTCCCTATTAAGGTGCTGAGATTAAAGGCGTATGTTAGTCACCACCCAAACTCTTTTAAACTGATTTTGATAAATTTTATTTATTTATTTTGTGTGTTTATGTGTGTGCTGAGTTTATTTGTGCACACTACATGCTTGCAGGTGCTTGTAAAGACCAGAAGTAGACATTTGAGTCCTAGGAACTGGAACTTCAGGGTGTTGTAAGGTGCCTAATGGGACTGCTGGAAACCAAACCCTAGGCCTTCTATAAGAACAGTAAGTGGTCTTAACTGCTGAGTCATCTTCCCAGTTCCTTAATCAATTCTTTACAGGGGAAAAAACTTCACAGATAATTAAAAACTTTACTGTATGTCTTTGTGGACGCTATAGATGAATTATTGTCTTATATTTAGAGATTTATTATTATTATTATTATTATTATTATTATTATTATTAAAGATTTATTTATTTATTGTATGCATGTACTCAGTATACTGCTACTTTCTTCAGACATACCAGAAGAGGGTATCAGATCTCGTTACAGATGGTTGTGAGCCATCATGTGGTTGCTGGGAATTGAACTCATGACCTCTGGAAGAGCAGTCAGTGCTCTTAACAGGTGAGCCATCTCTCCAGCTATTTTTATTATTTTTAATTATGTGTATATGTGTGGGTATGTGCATATGAACACAGTACATAGAGTTCAGAAAAGAGTACCAGGTCTTTTGGAGCTGGAGTTACAGGCAACAGTGAACAGAAGAGTGTGGATGCTAAGGACTCAACTTGGTCCTTTGCCACAACAGTCTCGGTTCTGAACTCTGGCGACTGTGAATCGAAAGAGCAGTGCTGAAGATGGATGTTCAGGCGTTCCATGCACGTATTGATTTCAAGCTTACTAGTGTGTCTTTATCATCCATCTTCCTATACATTTACACTAATCTGAGGTGGGCCATAGATTCATATGAGCCAGGGATCATTTATGTGTTGCAAATTGCATTCAACTATATACAAGCTATCTCTTAACTCATATAGTTCTTATATTTCGATTATGCATGAAAGTATAAACAACAACCAGAAGAACTGAACAAAGAACAACTTTAATGAAAAACATCCACACAAATGTCTTACAATGATTTAGGACTTAGGATTTAGCACAAATCAAATTACAAATTCAACTACAATAAGTATAAACAATCCCATAGTTCTGATTCCAAAATGGATTTATTCCAAAAAGAAGAGGAAAAGGATAGGTTTACACCTAGAATACTGTGTTATATCAATGAGGGATTGACATCTTCTCTTGGGAAAATCTTCCCCAGTGGTCTTGGTAGATAATATCTGAGGAATGAGCTGAGAGCTGTCTAATGGAGATCTAATAGACAGCTCCAGCTGTCTGGTGTTGGACAGTTTTATCATAATTTACTCTTTCATCTGCTTGAAGTCTCCAAATTTGGTTTGTTGAGCGATAGTAACTGTTTTATTGCCAGTCTTTCAGTTGCTGCTTGCTGAACTGACCCAGAGAGAATGCCATCAGCCATTACAACAGCAGATGGTACAAGAATATGACCGTTGCTTCCTAGTTCACTTTTTGGAATGAATCTAAAATCCTTGGTGTAGAGGGTGTACCTTCGCATCTGAGGCATACCACATCTCATGAGACTCACTTTGAAAACACGTAGGGAAGGCCTTCCCAAACCTTCCTTCATTCTTTTCTTCTCTTCCTTCCTTTGACAAAGGACAAGTGACAAGTGGTATTTTGAAATATGTGTACCTTGTTAAAGGATTAACTCAAACCAGTCAATATATGTATTCTTTGGTGAGAAGAGTTAAAAACCTATGTTTTTAGCAGTGTTCAAGGCTATAGCATGTTAACTCTAGCCTCCAGATTATTCCGTGCATCTCCTGAACTTGTTGCTCTTAACTTCTTAGTTTTGCTTTTTCCCAAATCTTGGCAAAGACACATGTCCTCTCCACTTCCTTGAACTCAACTCTTTGAAATTCACATATGACATTATTTGGTATTTATCTTTCTTTGCATGCTTTATTTCATTTAACAGAATACCCTCTTAGGTTCATCCATATTGTTTGTACTGATGCGATTACATTTTTTGAAGGTTGAATAGCATTCCCTCATGTATATACCACATATACCACTCTTTCTTTATCTATTAATCTATTAACATATAAATACATTGATACCATGCTAGGGCTGCTGTGCATAGAAAGAACAATGATAAACATGGAAAATGCAGGTGTTCTGTGCACATCCTGATTCCCAGCTCCTAGGATATCTTTGTCTTGCGTCTTTATATACATTGGCACTCATCTGAGTTGGATCACAGATTCATACTAGTCAGGGATCTTTTATGTGTCACAAATTTTATTTAACTACGTACAACAACTCTCTAAAAGTGAACCAAACCAGTTAGAAATTGATTAAATTTAATGTATTACCGGGATGTTGTCTTCCCAAGGCTAGCACGGAGACCTTGTGATTCTGATTAGATATCCTTAACACCGATGTCCACTTGCAGATGTTTTCCTAGGATTTCTTCAAAGATTGAGTTGCTTATTAATTAATTCATTAATTCTGTAACTGTTCGTGTCACACTAGACACATAGGATAGTCCTCAGAAACTTAGTGATTGTGCCATAAATTGAATCAATAATGAATGAAACAATCTTCCATTGAGAAGACAAGGCAAAATGCATGCTTGTTCAATGCACACAATCTCAGAGTCGAGGCCTGTAGAATTTAAAGCACACAGTATTTCTCGTTCACAGCTGTACTTTAGCTTACCAGAGAAAACAGCTATTTTTCAGCTCTAGAGCCTTGACTTGAAAAGTGAATTTAAAATATGGGCAGCCTACAAATTGGAATCTAATGTGTTCCTAGAGTCATATGTGATAAACTGAGTGTGTTTCTCAGGAAAACAATAATGCAAATTGTACAGTTGTATTTTCAACCAAGCTTTGTCAACAAATATATCACAGAAATGATGGTTTGTATGTCATAAAAATATAACAATAATCTTAAGCGTGAAATTGTAACTTGAATCCTAGAAAGCAAACATATTTTCTAGAAAATATTTATGAAATAAAGGATCCAGAGGTACTGTAAATTCTACCTACTACAAATAAAGCACAGCCCAATTCTGCAGTAAATATGACTTAAAATTAACATGCTAGTACTAATCATCCTTTAAAGCTGTGGAATAGATCCCAGTAAACAGTTTCCCTGGGGCTTATAGCAGTCCTCGTCACATGCAGGAGATTCAGAATGCTAGGGAATTAAATTAGTTGAATCTACCTAGAGTTCCTAAAGTAGTTTGATATCCATCATGCCATGGTAATCATTTTAACAATTCCTCTCTGTGCTCAGTAGATAATGATTCTTCAGAGAGTGCAATTATGACAATTGAGTGACTAGTTCTCCAAGGGCTGGAGAGTCCTAAAGATGTGATGCTAAATCCTGCACCCAGGTTTCTGACTTCAAGTTAAAAGAGTGTTCATGCTGCCTCACATTGATGAAATCTGCACACACACAAAAATTAAATAGCATCACACTATTTTCTTGCATCAAATTTTCTTGGAAAAGAGACAATCATTTTTGGTTGAATATTGAAAACCATTTTTAAAAATCCTTGATGTGTAACAATACAGGGTAGAGTATGCTTGCTTTGGTGAGTACAGTGGAAATGGTAGTTTTCTAGATGGTCTTTATAGCAATGTCAGACTTAAAATTTATGCCTAGTTCTTCTCCTACATGGTTGCTTTTACAATGAACTACAGTTCTGTATCAGCACAGAAAAGGGCTGTCAGATAACATTAAGCAGTGGCTTCATTCCATTTTGCTTCTGTATATTGACTCAAAGTGCTTGCCATTTGATGGAAAGCTAGACACAACAATTATATCCAAAATAGCTTATGATTTTATAAAGCGCTCTAATGCAGCTATGAAGGACTGTCAAAACAGGAAGACTAAGGTAAGATGAGTGCATCCTCTATTAGAAACGGGGTGCTTAAGTTCTCAAACCATGAGTTACTGAAGAATGATCTTGGTAAGTGACTGGCCATTCTTTCTCTCACAGTCTCCACATCCAAAAGAGATAAGAATGGGGCTCTGCTTCTTATGACTGCTGCAAGGAAAAATATTTTATAATTATAAAGCACTGATGCCAATACTTGACTAGAAGTAGGGATTGAATGGATGGTATCAAGGATCCTTATTAGTTTTATATTTTTGAGTAAAGTAGAAATTTCTGACTGTTCTCTAAAATGTACTTAAGGTAAACTATGCTATGTTTTGCTGTGTAAATTGATTAAATAGCTGCACATACATTGAGTTATCTTCATATGTAGTAAAAATATCAATTCTTCCATTCATAGGAATTCTGAAAATCAATTTTGGAGCCAATGCTCTGTCTGCCACTAGATTAAAAGACATCATCTCTATTCAGAACACATCTGCTTCTCAGACACTTGGCACATTGGTATTTAGTAATATTTCTATAATATATGAGTAAATTAATGACTAAGATAATTAATTATGTTTCCAGAAGTGTGATGTGATTAAGCTATCTAACTGCTTGGTTTCTCAAGTTGCACATGTACAAGTTGGTCATATTTATTTTCTTACTGAGTGTGTTACCTGGACAAATGGATATTCACTACTAGAATGTGATTCTTCTGGCATTCACACATGAATGAAGACACTATACACTGTATTATTGCCGATTATTAGTCTCTCTATTACTTCAAGAGTAACATTTACATATCATCTGTGATGTTTTAATCATATAAAAAAGAAAAAGAAGGCTATAACTTACCACATTCAATTTTTTTGTAATGGAAAGTGCATATATGAAAAGCAAGTAAAAACTAAATATTAAAAACATATTTTAAATATGACTTTGCCATGCATCGTGAGTCTTCTGAATAGAAAGAGTTTATTTTATGTTCTTTATTTTGAAGATTTTGTTGCCATCCAACCATTAATAATTCAGAAGAAAATTCTTAAAGAATAGTGTATGGAGGTCATTTTGCTTCTGTGTCTGTTTCACTGACTTTCCAAAAGATGAATGGCCTTACTGAGACTTTATTACTTTACTATGGGCACAGAAATTCTTGGGAACCACATTCTTAACTTAGATATCTTAAAGTTTCATTGTAATATAGATTAAAATCAGCACACTGTTACATTAGTCTGAATTTGTGTGAGGTGATGGGTGATGTGTAATACTAATTGTGTTGACATGTTCTGTGAACATAGAATACACTTTACTTATAAGCTGTTTAGAACTTTATTCTCTGAAGCTTAATCAATTTAGTAAGTATGATTGAAGTTAACCCTAGCATGCTCCAAACTCTACAGCAAAACCACAATTTCAATGGAAAAAATCTCTTTCCTGTTTCTAGCTCTCCAGTAAGCTGGATACTGAGCCTGGTCTGGAGAATTGTTTAGAGGATGTATTATTATTCCTCCAAATGTCACATGACCAAACAATTCTAGAACATTCCTCTAGATCTGTTATAGAATTTGGAAGTAAGATAATTTCCATGAGCCTTAGCTGTCAAGATTTGAAGTTAAAGAAGTTATTGAATACTGATAATCATTGGGTAGGAGTAGAAATAAGGTGATAACACTGATGAAAGTTTTACTAATGAAATATTTATTATGAGTCAAGTTCTATGGTGCATGCTGTTTACATTGTCTCCATAGTTCTCAGGACACTTATGAATAAGGAGACTAAGACTCATATTAATTTGTATAAGACCACATTTTCAAGTATTGTAACTAGAGTGTCCTGGCCCAGCATGGTGCTCCCCTTACTCTCTCTTTTCTCTTTCTTCCACAAAACCATTCTTCTTTGACTAGTGGGTAGTTTTCCTGGCAAAGAACACTGCTGTTCTGTTGAAAAACAAGAAGCCTGCTTTCCTTGGATTCAGGCCACACTCACCTTGTGGTATTTCTCAGTAAAACAATACATCATTATGTCATTTATCCCTGGGTCAAATCCTAATTGCTTCTAAGTTCGAGAAGGAAGGCTCATGATTGGTTAGCAAATGTCAAGCCAAGCTGTATAGACAAGGTGCTGTGACACTGTTTTATGTTTCTTGACTTACCTTTTTGTGATTTCAGATTTCTTAGCAAAGGGGACTATATGAGGAGTACAAAGTAAAGCACAGCGAAAACATCCTAAAATCTTACCAGGTTGAACAGAACCTTGGTTTTCTATGTAAGATTCTACCTCTGTGGTGTGTCATGATAAAATGACATTTATACAGAAATGGCCCTGTACGTGAAGAAAGGAGAGCATAGTCAGAGCCATCACAAATATTGTGACTCATAAATCCAAAAACAGAAAAAAATGACTTTTCCAAAGGCTTCAGCCTGTAAAACTCAAACCTTTTTTATTGGTACCAAAATCTTCTCAAACTCCAGGTTATTATTTCAATAAATATAGCAGAATTGCAAACTGTTGTAGCTGAAGCTTGAAGTCTCCAAGTGAAAACAGCCTAAGGGCTGTGCTGGGAAAGGTTTCCTGGAGACAGGGTAGCCTGATGACCTTTTCCACCAGTGTTTCTTCCTGGAGTCAATAGATAGAAAATTGCAAATTTTTACATCCAACTCTTAGAAATATTGCTTTCTGATGGGTACACTTGGTTGTCATTCCACATTTAGGAAAGACTCAGTAAAGTAGTGCTGGGTCCAGCATGGCCTTGGCAGGAGTGGAATGACATGGTTCCCATTCTTGGGTCAGAGACAACAGACATGGACCTCTGTGAGTGTGGATGGCAGCTGTGTGGGTAAGGCTTGTTTGTAAAATAATATACAAATTTCCATGATCCTCTGAGAAATGTTCTCCCTGTTAACTTTAATGACTCTATGATAATTAGAAACAACATTAGGCTGAAATTCAAGGGTGTGTCTATGTCTTAGCAAAATGGTAAATGCTGGGACCTTCAACATAGCTCTTAAGGCTGTAGAAAAGAACTCTAAAAACATGAGTTCAGAAATATATAATTTCTCAACAATGCAAAAATATAAGGATGAAATGTGAATTATATAAGGAGCTTCATAGATCTAAAGTAAGACAGGCAGCTACACTATGAGCCAGGTTGTCAGAAAAATACAAAGGCAGGCAGATATAAACAAAGTTTGAGTTCAAGGTCAACCTGAGTCATAGCAAGTCAAGACCCAGACTTGGTGGAAATGGTAATTTCAGGGTGGTGTCCCACCCAGCTAGCTTCTTGTCTGTGCTTAACAAAAGTCAGGAGATCTCTGAATTCTTTCCCAATGTAAAAAAAATGAAATGTGTGCAGGCTGTCTCCTAAGAATCAAGGGGCTGAGGTCATGAGATGCTTATTCATGGGATGGTCAAGTGGGAATTAGGAATAAATAACTGAATTGATATATAAATAAAAAAACTGGGCTTTTGGTCTGCATGGGATGAGCTGGCAGAAAGCAGAAGCAGCTCTTCTTTAGAATTTTCTCTAGCAAGAGCAGAGCTATCTGGAGATCTCTGGAGATCAAACAGCTCTTTAAGAAATTTTTCCTAACAAGATTTCTGATTTTGGTTAGAAAATCTGTGGAGAGTGAACACAGCTTCTTTAGAGTTTTTCATAGTTCTTTTAGAATTTTTTCTAATAGGATTTCCTTCCTTAGTTGGAAACACCAAGAATTACTTAGAGAGCAAACACAGATCATTTTGAATGTTTTCTGGCTTTCTGATTTTGATGGGAAAATGCAAGAATTACTTTTAGAATTTCTCTAATATAATTTTTGACTTGGTCAGAAGATCCATTAGTAGCAGCTTTTCTGATTCTGGTCAGAAAACCATGAGCTAACTAGACAGCTTTTAGAGTTTTTAATTAGAAAAGAGAACTGTCTCAACCAGAGAGAACTATGTGGAGAAGACAGTTAGTTGTCTCAAACAGAGTCTTTTACAATAGCAAGAAAAGGTTGTTTCAAGTAGAAAACACACACACACACACACACACACACACACACACACACACACACACA
>JANHMN010000007.1:40283427-40329686 GCA_030674055.1 Rhabdomys pumilio | reverse complement strand
ACACACACACACACACACACACACACACACACACACACACACACACAGAGAGAGAGAGAGAGCAATCTGAAAAACCTTCTCAAGTAGAACATAGAGAGCTGTCTTGAGCAGACTACAGAGCCAAGAGCTATCTACAGAAAGCTGTCTGGGGAGCCATCTCCAGCAGAACATAGGCCATCAGCTTTGATGCTCGATTTGACTTTGAGTCATTTCTTTTCTCTGCTCTCTGATACTCCTTCTCTCAGAACCCTATCCAAGTTGAGCTTGGTCCATGGCAGATTAGACTTTCAGTAGATGATCAAACAACTTTGTTGTTTTTAAAAACAAAATTTCAACATTCAATTTACCAAATAAAGACTCAGGAGTAAGACACTGCAGTAAAACCTTGCTAGCTCATAGTGACCTAGAAAGCATCAAGCTGACCTTCCTATTTCACCAGACAACCCATAAGAAAAGCGCTTCCTCTTCACTCTGTCTTAAATAGCTTTCAACTCAAAAACTCTCCTTTTTCTTTCCTGGGTTTTTTTTATGTTCACTCCCTGTCACCAGGCTCCTTGCTTTGCCTCTTGATCTATAGGTGACTTTATTTAATATTGCTTAGAGAAAGCTCTTGGGTTAAAGGTATGTTCCACATGTGGTCTGAGACACACCACAACAAGAAAGGGATTTTCCAGTTTATAATCTCAGGGTTCACAATGTGATCAAAATATCCTGTAATACAACTTTACTTTTCTCAACTTACAATATGTAGTAGTACAAAGCATCTTGGGACATTCAGTGTAAAGGAACACAACTTGGAAAATTGATGTTTTTCTATGACAGACAGCACGGTGTCTCACATGGGAGAAGGAAATCTATGTAATGCATACTTAGACTCAATTTTGATGTACTCAGATGCCCTTTGACATTTCTGTGAACCTTGACTGTTTTCCATTACTGAGAAACATTATTCTGCAGAGTTTGACGACTAATGTTAGAATTCGTAGGTAATAGAAAGAACTAGTCTTATATAACACAAGACAAAGCATTTTACAAATTGAATTCTTGGACTTATTTATGAGAAGGTACCTATAGCATTTAGTTGGCACACAAAGAACATTAGTATTGTACTTAGTAGAAATTGAGGCATGTAGCATGAGCTTGATGCTTGGGTACCAAATCAGTGCCTTATGCACAGGCTATGATGTATGAAGGATCTTCAGATCTTTTCAGGTGAGCTTCCAGATTTGAAAAGTATTTAAAATGTATTTTCAGTGTTTGTACATCCAGCTTATCTAGAACTTCATCTCCACATGTCAAGTAGAAAATACAGCCTGGGTTGAACAATTTGCTGATGATACATGCAGCAGATGGGAGATAGAGAGGAGTACCTCCAAGAGAGTATATGAGAACTTCCCCTTAGAAGGAGAGAAAGGTAAGAAAGTCATTAACTAAAAGACAAAACTTTTATTCTTTTTGTGTGAATAGAGAATAAAATAAAAGCTCCTTAAAAAAATAGTTACAATTCAACATGGCAATAAAGTTTTTCCAGAGAAACACACACATATATATCATATATACACATATGATAATGCATACATACATATAAGTAAATATACACATATGTACAAATCATATACACACAATATATGTACATATATGTACACACAATACATACATATATGTACAACTACACACATGCATATACATATATACACACATA
This sequence comes from Rhabdomys pumilio, assembly GCA_030674055.1. NCBI lineage: Eukaryota > Metazoa > Chordata > Mammalia > Rodentia > Muridae > Rhabdomys > Rhabdomys pumilio. Next base: position 40,327,984 of record JANHMN010000007.1, on the reverse strand, counting down.
CATATGTGTAAACATGCACATAAACACACATATACATATGTTTTTTACTCGACTGTAAACGTATTTTGTGATTTAGTTTTGGCAGGTACAATGCTCACAGGAATTTGTCCTATCTTCTAGGTTATTCAACTTGTTGGCATAGCTGATCAGTGTGTTCTCTTCTGAGTCTTTCTGGGTCTGTGGTATGAATTGTAATGTTTTATGATTTTATTTGTCTTTTTTAAAATTTAGGTAGGGTTTCAATAACTTTACCTTCCAAAAATTACCCTTATGTTTTTGTAACTTCTATATTCTTTTACTAATTTCTATTCTAATGTTTACCATTCCCTTTTTTTCTGCTAACTTTGAGCTTTGTTTTGTTTTGTTTTTCCCATCCTTTGGGTTTAAAGTTGGGTTTTTTTAGAGCTTTCTGTTTTCACAATATAGGAGTTTTTTCTGTACAAACTTTTCACCTAGTATGATACCACACTAGTTTCTAGCCTGTAGCATTTTTCCTGAGACGTCTTCTAAGATATTGTGAGTTTCCTTTTTTGTGGTAAGTCTTATTCTTTGTTTTCAAAATTGTTTGTCATTGAAGTTTGAAATTTCATTATAATGAATCTTGGTGTACTTTTCTTTACATTGAAACTCATTGAAATGAATAGCATTGATGTTCCTGGCTTCTTCTCAGACTTAAGATGCCTTTAGACATTATTTCTATTTCTTTAAGTAAACTTCCCTTTTCTCTTAAGATTTCTTTAGTTAGTTTCTCTCTGTCTCTGTCTTTCTGTCTCTCTTCTCTGTCTCTCTCTGTCTCTCTCTCTCTGTGTCTCTGTCTCTCTCTGCCTCTCTCTGCCTCTCTCTCTCTCTCTCTCTCTCTTTCTCTGTGTGTGTGTGTGTGTCCTGCCCCTTTATTCATTTTACCATTTTTCTCTATTTCCTCCTCTAATTAAATCTGTTCAAAGGAACCATCTTTAAATTCACAGACTATTTTTTTCTACTTGATCAAATCTAGTACTGGTGCGTTCTCTTTTCATTTTTATATCATTCCCTATATCGTTCAGCTTTAGAATGTTGAGTTATTTATGTTTTTTTGCATGTCTCTGATCTTCCTTGGTAAAATTATTTTAAATTTCTTATCAGGCCCTATACAGACCACTGTTTCTCTGGGTTACCAGAATGTACTCTCCTGGTAGTGGCAATGGCTGTCATTTCCCTGTTGCTGTTCCATTCACTACTGTGCTTGTATTTGAGGAAGCAGTTGCCTTTCACAGTGTATACAAGACAGAGATATCATCATCCCATAACAGAGCTAGGGGTCATAAGGCTCTTCAAGAACTCTCCTATGGCTTTATCCATTCAATTCATGTTTAGGAAGGACCTCTTAAGATTTTATGCTAACTTTGGATCCTGTTGAGACAGCCACGAGGTAAGAACATCTTCTGTATTATAGTAATATGAATTTCCATCTCTCTGTCCTACAGAGTCAAGCCAGCTGTCTACATGACACACTTGTCCTTGACTTTTTGGGTACTTGGTGCAAGATAATCTCTGTGGAAGTAAAGTACAAAAAGCATTTAAGATGCTCATGGGGTAGCTGTGGTGGATCCACAGAAAAGGAACCCTAAGTTGCTTTTAAGTTGGAGTATTAGAGATGTTCATGGCCCAACTGGGGTGGACCCATAGATAAGGCACCCTAAGTTGCTTCTAAGTTTTTTAATGGAGCCTGTAGAGTTTTTAGTGGGATTTATATCCCACTTACTTTCTTTCATCATTTTCAAGTATTCAACCATAGAAATAACTTAATATTATGGATTAATGTGTTGTCAGTTTATTATAGTAGTAAAATACATGAGAATATTAACTTACTTAGGAGAAAGATTCATTTTAGCTCATGGTTTCTGGAGTTTCAGTTACTATCTGATTGTTCATTTTGCCTTTGGTCTATGGCCATACAGAGCATTCTAGTGATGCAGACACCATTATATAATCTGTTCATATCATGCTTACTTTGAAAGAGAGGAAAGAGGTAGAAACCAACACACACACACACACACACACACACATACACAGAGAGAGAGAGAGAGAGAGAGAGAGAGAGAGAGAGAGAGAGAGAGAAGGGGGAAAGGAAGAGAGAGAGAAAGCGTACCTGGGTCCCTCCCAAAATCTTCTAAGAAGGTATCCCAGCAGTGACCTAAGGCTTCCTATTATGCCCCACCTCTGAACTTTCACACCACACAACTGAGAACCAAGTTCTTAACACACTCATCTTTTGGTCACATTCAAGATCCAAACAATAGCATTTTTGCCCATGGGTACCAAAGCCTCATGCCTATCACACAATGAAAATTGCTTTTGGTCTATAAATTCTAACATATATTCCTTTTTTCTTAAGAAGTAGTAAAATATCAAGAGAAGATTGGATAAAAGCAAGACAGAAACAAGTAATAACAAACTTGGTTACCAATGATCTGTGTTGAGTATCTTCAACACTGTATTCAGATGTAGGCTTACAAGGCTTAGGAAGCCATACCAATAAGCCTTCTTACAACCAGTTTTTTGGGCATGTATGGCATGGTCTTGGAAGTTATCTTTAGCAATTTGATTTATTTGACATCCCTCTCATCTTGAGGCCTTCTATCAGCTTTGGCTACATTTCAATAACATAATGCTTAGCTCCGGTAGGGCTGCTCTTCAGGATCTCTGATTCCATCACATATATTCTCAATGTTTTGCTCTGAACTGTTTGTGGAAGCCCCATAATTCTTGCATTCTGCATGTTTGCCAAACCAGCATTGTGCCATGTTCTCCTTTCACTGAAAGATGATTTGGGTCAACTTGAAAAAATGCCTACAGCCTACATGTGCTTTGCTAGGTTTTGTACTTCCAAATGGGCAGGATGAGTCAATGCTCTGATCTAAAAAGAATCCTCTGACCTAGAATGTCTTTTAAGCAAACTTGAATATTTATGCCTTTGAGTCTTCACTGAATGGGATTATTACTCATTCCTGAGATGGCACCACGACATTATGTCACTGTCCAAGGTAAAATTCTAGGTTTCTGTAGAAAAGTATAAATATCTATAACAATTGAACACTCTTTGTCTTCCCTTTTAAACACCCATTTTCAAACCTTCTAAGAGTTATGATTCCATGTTTTCATTGTAGCTGTGTCTACAAATGAACACCATGAACACCAAGGCTGCTTCTTGAAGGCTCTGCTTCCTTGAATTTTTTCCTTTCTGTCATGTTTTCTCTTTCACTTTCAACTCAGCCCCCTGAAGTACAAACAACATGCACTCAAAGTGTTTGCAACACTATAAACAAAATGATCTTTAGTACAGTTTCCAATAGAGCCATTTTTTTGTCTGAAACCTCATGAGCATGATCTTTACTGTCTTATCTTTCAACATTATAGTTTTCTGAGTTCTCTTGCTAGCTCGCTAGTCCTCATTTCAAGATTCTCCCATAAACCATTTTCAAAGGTTTCCTCATTGACATTTCAAGCATGTTATCAGTAATGACAGAATTTTCTGTTGTAGCAGATGACAATATTCCATATGGCTAAGGGATCTGGATGCTAATACACTATGCTCTTGGTCTCCTGTGGAAAGAATGGGCTGAAAAGATCTCTCTTGGTACTGAGTTAAGTGTCTTTACTTTCATCAATGTGTTGTTTGTGATTTTCTCTTCTGAAAGTTTGCCATTATTTCACTGCTAGATCCCTAGAAGTATGCCAAGTATAGAGTCTTCTGTGAGTAGTTGTACAAATTGATGCTTCTATGAAGGAGTGGTGGTAGAAATATGAAAAGTAGTTTTAGAGATTTACTGGCTCAAGGAGATTGAAACTGCAAGATCCTGGGCAGGGTGACCCAGAAACCACAATTCAAGATGCACTGCTCAAGTTTGTTTTTTTGTTTTTACATCTTGTTCCAATACTTTGTGTTCTCTCAGCATGCCCATGTGTGGGATCTTTCCTTGGACCATGATGAATCACCTTGTATCATGCACTTGCCTGATTATAAGGAATGAATTTGAGCACCGTGGCTCAGAAATCTAATCCTAATCTTTGCTACCTAGAAGCATAGGCCATTGAGATGGAGGAAAAACCAGGTGCTGGTTTCATTTCAGCTGTTTGAGTATGTAAAACATGTATAGTTTCCCATGACACAGCACTGGCAATTCAAAATATGAGAAAGGAGATTTGTCATATCTTTTCATCAGATACTTCTGCATTCCTATTCCATAAAATAATATGTGTTTTTAATTGTGTGACTTGTTATGGTATAACATTTTAATTTTGCCAGGTAAATTAAACAAAAATAAAAATAAAGCCATAGATTCTTCTCTCCTGTAATCATGGCATAGATGAGAAGACTCTTTTTTTTTTTTTAAACCAATGCACTATGGAGAATTCAGAATTTTAAAATTAAGAATAATTTAATTTTTCGAAGACCTTATGTATTAATTACCATATTCCTGCTGTGACAAAATTCCCAAGAGAAGAAACTCAAGGGGGTAGAGGGATTAATTTGGGTTCAATTTCCTTCTGATGTAGCAGAAAAGGCATGACAGTGTTCATTGTGGCATAGTAACAGTACATATTAACAGCTATTCACATTTTGACAGATTGAGAAAGGAAACTGGAAGTGAGGCCAAGCTGTAACTCTCAAAAGTCTTCTCTCTGTGACCCACATCTACCAGCTGTATCTCTTACTCCAAATGTTTCAACATCCCCCGTCCTCCCCTCCCCCCAAAGCATTACCAATTGTTCATACTAAAGAGCCAGTGAGGAAAACAAGGAGCCTGTGAGGGATACTTCATATTCAACTGAACATAGCACCTTTATAATGTTTATCCTGCACTACTTTTCATTGGGACAGTGAGAAGTTTTACTTCATCTTTTCCATTTGCTCACTGACATTTGGATCTTACTGGGTGAGATGAGGTTAGTGTCACTAATACTCTTCTGTTATATCTAGGAAACATTGAGAGCCTTTGCCTATCAACCTGGAAAAGAGAAGAATTTTTAAAAAATTAAAAAATAAAATCCATCAACTACACAGCTGGTCTAATTCTTTCTAGTGTCTACATGAAATTATTTTGTTATTTACACATATCCAAGAATCAGTTTAAACACTCTCATAAATTCAGCCTCTTCATCATATATGAAAAATTCTCATTATAAATACAGCTGATGGGTGATACAACGTGTGCAGTAAACCAGCACTCAGTGTCCTAGCTATTCACTGAAGGAAGAACAATGACAGGGTTAGATGGGTTGTCACCCCTCATGTCATGGAGTGTTTGGTTCATTAACTCTGCAAGATAGTGCCTCCCCTCCATAGCTTAATATTTTTTTATTGTTGATAAAAGTGAATGATGTTTGGGGTAGTAGATTTTTCTCAGACAGGATTCTTTATTGTGAGCTTTCTCCTTTGCTGCAGTACAGGTTGGCTTTGACAATTATTAAGAGAGACATGGTACGTCTCATGGTTCATAGGAAGATAGTGCTTTGTAATAGGAAGGTGAAGCAGATACTCTCTTATTTTCTGTTTTGTGTGTATGCCCAGACATGAAATCTGAATTTGGTCAAGTAAACAGGGACTAAAAGATTAGAGTACAAGAGAAAGAAAATGCCACCTCAGTTTAGGAATGACTCAGACTTCCAAGGTGGTGTTTACTATTTCAGTTCATATAAATGAGTTCTTAGTTTCTTTCCAGAAATAAACCCCAGCCTTAATTTTATAGTAATCAATATTCACAGCCTATTCTCTAGGAACCAAGCATAGTGTAGTAGAAAATTCCTGAAAGGTGGGAGGAGCTAAGGTGGGAGGAGTAAGGAGAGGAAGAAGAGGAGTAAAGAGAGGAAGAGAAGGAAAAGGAGGAGCTAGGGAGGCAGAGTTGTAGGCACCATGGAAAACCATGCATGTACCAAGAGCAGTTTTGGGTAACAAGTTATATCTAGGTTAGTTAATTGGGAAACACCCCAATTGTGTGGGCATCTGGCTAATTGAGTATTACTAAACATATAAAGCCTTTGATTAATCTTTAAGCATTAAAGTCTCATTCATACTGGGTACCGCGTAGATGGTGGGATGGTCAGGGCTCAGCCCAACCTTGTTGAGACAGTGTGGAAAATTGGCAGAGCCATCTTCCATGTTGGCATCTCATGGGTGGCAGAGCCGGTATCTCTGGTCACCTGAGTAGACGGCCTGAGCTGAGCAGTGGCAGTATGCCACCTCCGCTCATGGCTGCAGGCCTATGCTAGTCAGGAACATGGCAGCTGATTAAGAAAAGACAGATTGAAGGCCACCATTTTAAATTTCTCTCTCAACACGTAGAACTCAGATTAACATTCAAGCTAACAATATTTAAACAGGAAATGTTAGGTTGAGTTGTGGATTACCATCTTTTCCCTTCAAACAAATCAAGATTTACTTAATCATCTTCACAGTGTTTTTTGCCAGTTTCTGACATTTTCTCCTGGTTTTGGCCTTTCCACAGTCAATGTGCTATTTGGAGAGGGCACAATCATCATGTAAACAACTTGCCCCAACTATTTCTTCATGTAAATTCTACAAAAGATGATTTCCTTCTCAGTTTTCTAAACAGAAGCTCAGTGGCTCTATCTATTTAGATAATGATGTGTCCCTGCCTCTCTGTGGTCACCCATTGCTCATAACTACTAAAGCTTCTTTGTGGGGTGCTTCCAAACCTTTGATTTCTCAGTATTTTAGAAAAGCAAATTGTAGTGAACCAGGTGAAACCAAATGAAGGGTTTACCATATGTGCCAGTGTAGATGTTCATTCATTCACGTATTTATTTCTGTGTCCATGCATTGCATATCACAGTCTTAGTGTAGACAAAGTGGGAAATTCAGTCATAATAAGGACCAGATCTCCAACAAGAAGTAACATACAGTTTAATCAGAGAAGAAAATAAAACCAGAAATCTTTTTTCTGGGCAATGTGTAATGTTCTTTAACAGAAGTGGCAATGGGTGATTATAATCTGGAAAAGAAATGATTTGTTTGGACATTAATAGTGGTGAAAAGGCATGGGCAAGCCTTTATGGCAGAAATGGATCTGTGATGTGGACTTGATTTTGTTGTATTTGGCAAGCAAATGGATTGTGTGATTTGCAAGACAAGGGGAAATAGAAGAAAGAACTTCATTTCTAATAATAAATATATTGGACTTGGAATATGTACAAGTTAAAATAAAAATAAGTTATGTTCTTTCTTTTTAGTTTTGTAATTTCAACTTTTTCTATTTTTCTTTTATTGAGAACATATTGTTTCATACAATATATTTTGCTTACAGTTTCCATCTCCCAGCTTCTCTCTGGCCCTCCCTACCTCACATCCCATACAAATCCATAAGTTTGCTGTCTCTCATTAAAAAAAGCAAACAGGCATCTAAAGAATAATAATGAAATATAACACAAACAAACAAATTTGAATAGCATAACAAAAACCAACAGAAGAGTCAAAGCAAAAGCATCAGAAAAACATATAGAGGCAGAGGCATACAAGTTCACATATACGGGAATCCCATAAAAACACAAAATTGGATGCCATAATATATATGCAAAAGATGTCTAAGGTATTATTATTATTTAATATCTGAAAAGCCCTGGAAAAGCATTATGAGATTTAAAAAAACCTTCAATGATGCCATTGAGTTCATTTTGTGTTGCCCATCTTCTACTAGGCATAGGCCTGCCTTTAAGAGTGGTCTGTATCTCCAGAGAGACTCCATTGGAGTAAACCTATTTTTCACTTGTTAGGGGTTATCAATTGGAGATAGCTTCTGAGTTGGGGGTGTGGTACATGTGTCCACTTCCCCACTCAGGGATGGGCCTCATCTGGCAGATCCATATAGGTCCTATGCATGCTGTCACTGTCTTTGTGAATTCATATATGTGTCTGTCTGTCCTGCTGTGTTCAGGCCTTGGCTCCTTGGTGTCTACCCTTCCCTCTGGCTCTTACAGACTTTCAGCCTTCTCTTTGATGGAAGCATCCCATTTAGAACTGAGTGTTCCAAGGTCTCTTACTCTACACACTATCTCTGTGTGGGTCTCTATATTTGTTCCTACCTGCTGCAGGGAAAGTGTCTCTAATGATGGCTAAGCAAAGCACTGATCTATGAGACTAGCAAACTATTAGTAGTCATTTTATTACTACATTCCTTTAGTAGAACAGTAGTATTTAGTTTTCTTCTAGGTTCATGGCCTATCTAGTTGTTGGAAGATTTACAAGTTAAGATACATGTATATCCCTTCATGTTTTATTTAAATAGTGCTTGGTGCCTAGACTATTTTAGTGATCTGTTCTTTTCCTAGCCATGGTGCTGGGTATATAAAGACGCACAGGGGTATTATTAAATGGTACATTTATATTTACTTTGGAAACTTTGGATTCACAGTAGAATAAAAGCTTAAGATTCTGACAAGGTTTCTGGCTTCATGTGCTTCTCATTCTCTGACAAGGTGATAGATTCTGGTTTATGACGTGCATATGCTGCTTTTCAAACTGAACATTTGCCTTAACTCACAAGTCAATGAAGTATTGACATCTTTCAACACTGCGATTCAGGTTCTCTTTGGAATCCTTTCTGCAGACCTAAGTGATTCCTTCAGTATCTCTGCTGAATTGTGCCACAGAAACTGCAAACTTACAAAGCTAAACAACAAGTCTCCTCTCCAAACTGTTCCCATTTCTTTTTCCTTGTATTACACTCACCACCAATAATCCTTCAAAAAAACAGAGAGTTGCTATTGTTTTCTTCTTTTCATTTGAACCATCTTATTTCATCTTGGTACATATGTTTTACCAATTCTTATCACATTGTCATGTGTCTCTGCCTCTAGACTCAAGTTACCATATCAGTCTATCTTTGACCTTTGAATTATCAGTGCAATTTTCAGCTTAGTAAATACCTGCAATAACTCACAACTAGGAATATTGATAGATGGTAATGAATATTCCAGGTAGCAATAAAGAAGGGTGTGTGTGTGTATTTGTGTGTGTGTGTGCATGTGCACATGCACAGAAGAAATAAATTTACTTCTATAAAATTTATTTTATTAATTACTTGATAATTTTGTAATTTTGTTTTGTATTGGATCATATTCATATTCACTCTTCATTTCTCAGATGCAGTAGAATATTCTTTACCCACCTACCTTTGTGTCCTTATTTTTTTTTTTAATCCATAGAGTTCATATATTGTTAGGGGTATGACCATCTCTGGAATATGTTGAATCTAATTCTCCTCCTGCTCCTCCCTTCTCCTTCTTTCTCTCCCTCTCCCCCACCTCTCTCTCTCTCTCTCTCTCTCTCTCTCTCTCTCTCTCTCTCTCTCTCAGAATTTATCAATTACCAGTAATTACTCAGCTAGGAGTGGGACTTCGTGCTCCGCGGTAGAATGTTTGTCTGGCTTGGGTTTGCATAGGTCGTATGCATACCTTCATACCTCCTACAAGCTCACATATGCAGCTGCCCTACTGTATCTGGAAAACACTGTTTTCTTATCGCTGTTCACGATCTTTCCACTGTCTCTTCTGTGATGATCCCAGAGCCTTGGAAGAAGGCAACTCTGATATAAATGACCCGTTTATGATTGAGCACTCCACAGTCACTCATTCTCTGTGCCTTGGTGTCAGTCTCTGTTAATTGCTGTACACTACAAAAAGAAGCTTCTCAGATGATGTCCAAGACACACAGTCTAAGGGTTTGGCAATACTCATTAGGAGCTGGTTTAATGCTATATCTCATTAGCATAGTGTTAGTAGTGGGTTCTCCCTTCAGGTCTATGACTTCTCTAGCCGTGGGTTCTTGATTTTCATAACTGTGCCAGGTATGGGTTTTATGTTACAGAGCAACTGGCTTATGAAATGCCCTGTTGAACAATATTATATTGACTTTTTCCCTCCAAAATTCATGACTTTGGTCAGTAGAATATATTTTCAATCTCTAGAATAATGGATTAATTTAGCTTACGATTTTGAAGCTGACTTGACTACAAAAAAATGTTTCTGAGGATCTCCCTTTAATATTTTGTTCTTCAGGGAAACTTGCATACTGGATGTATTTATTATGAAGCACCAAAAACCTGTCTCATTTTAACTCAGTCTGAGTTCTTGAATACTAACATTCTAAGCTTGGTTGTTTCCATATATACCATTTTATGGTTTCAGGTTTCTTTAATTATCTTCTCTTTATTCCTAGAAAGGATCTCAATGAATTCTGCTAAAATATCTTCTAAAACATTTTTCCTAAATACTTTTTCTTCTACATTTTGTACCTTGCTATGAAACAATATGAGGCTGTGTTGTGTGTTGATTCCTGGAAAGACATGAACATCAGCTCACCTGAATAGAAAACTGATAACAGACTAAAAGAAGAATACCACCAAAGTATGAGTTTTGTTGTTATTACTTTTAGGAGCAGAAATGACTGAGTCAGTTACATCACCAAATTCTCCCCAGCAAGACAACTGACTAAGCTAGAAAGCTGTGGCACAGTGAACAACCTGCAGAAAGCTCAGCAGTGCCCTTTTCAGATAGCTCAGATAGTCTTAAACCCTTCCTCAGCTTGTCTGAGAGTGTCTTCACAATCTTGAAGTGTTAGGCAAGCAAGGGACCTATTGTGTCTAGTCAGTTTCAGGGACTTCCTGCAACCTTTTACTTAAAAGTTCCTGAAGTTGTTTACTTCCTGAGCTTAAGGAGCTGCCCATAAGGATTGAGTGTTTCACCTCTTCTTAAGTTATCCTATTTCACTTCCTCTATCTATCTATCTATCTATCTATCTATCTATCTATCTATCTATCTATCTACTATCTATCTATCTATCTATCTATCTATCTATCTATCTATCTATCATCTATCATTTATTTATCCTAGTTCACCTCCTTTGTGTATCTATTTATTTATTATTTATCATGTATGTATTTTACATTCTGAATGCAGTTTGCCCTCTTTCCCCTCCTCCCACTTCACCTTCCATGTCCCTCAACACCATCCATTCCTCTTCTGTTTCTCTTCAGAAAAGGACAGGATTCCTATAAACATCAACCAAACATGGCTTACTAAGTTATAGTAATTATGACTAGGCACCTGCTCTCCTATAAGGATAGAAAAGACAGCTCAGTAGGAGGAAAGGGTTCCAAAGGTAGGCAACAGAGTCAGAGACAGCTCTTGATCACACAACTAGGATCCCACAAGAAGACCAAGCTACACGACTGAAACACATGTGTGAAGGGACTAGGGTCAGGCTCACGCAGGCTTCCTGGTTGGCTGTTGGCTGTCAAGTCACCTCCTTTCTATATCCTGTGTTTTAATGAGATCCCCTCCAAGATGAAAGGTTTTAATCTCATACAAAGCTGACATCTGATGAATAACAATTTTTTCTTCGTGAGTAATTGCTTACTGTTTATCATGTGCTTCCTCAAATAATACAATCTGGGACTTGTTTTTTAGTGAGAGCAATTGTAACATTTATTATTCTTTTCAAATTACTCATTACTTTCAGTATGAGAAAATGCCATTAGATTCCTCAGTATAAGAAACCTTTATTTACATAATTCTTAAATTGCATGTTTCATACATTAGCTCCTACCCTTCCCCGTAGTGTTGGAGGAAGGGAAATGAGTTAACATCTGTCAAGGCCCCTGCAGATAAAGACAATATGCAGCATGTTTTGACTTCTAGACATTCGTTTTTCTTTACCTTCCCCAGAAATGAGAGCCAAATAAAAAGTATTAAACATCATTTTTTCTTATGAACTCTAGAGGTTACCTATTTTAAGCCTCCCTTTTTCCCAAAATTTAAAACATATTGTATATCTAAGTCATTAAAATTTAAAAACAGAGCAAGAGTAAGACCAATCTTCCCAGGGGAAATGGCCCAATGGTTAACTTGTTTGTTGTGCAAGCATGAGGATGCAAGGTCAAATTCCTAGATCCACATAAAGCCAGTGCTCAGCTCAGATGCATGTGTGTCGGTAATCCCCGTGCTCCTAAGATGAGCCAGCAGCAAGAGACAGGAGAATCCTTGGAGAGACCCTGCCTTAAACAAGGTAGAAAGCAAGAATAACCGTTAAAGATTGTCTGACCCACATACATACACATAAACACACATAAACACACACACATACACAGAGCGAGAGAGAGAGAGAGAGAGAGAGAGAGAGAGAGAGAGAGAGAATACATATACACGTTACACAAAATTTAAAAAATAATCCTGATCATCTCATAACTTAAGTACGTAATTCTGTCCCTTCACTGGTCCTCAATATGGACTCCAAGCCTTTTCAACTTTACTGAATTCAAACTGCAAACATCCTCTCAAAAATAATCAACCAGAATTGTTGCTCTGATCTGATTTGGCAAAGCTTCACTACCATCATTTTCTGTTTTCAAACAGGCATTATCAATAAGCTTGAAAAAAGTTTTTAAAAAGTATTATTAATTTAATGTAGACTTACTAGTCATTTAGATAATGGGAAAGTTTGGATGCAGATTCAATTATCAAGTCCCTTCATATTTTCAGCAATATTTGAATCTATAAGAATGGTCCATTAATTACCTGTGTTGTCAGGCAGAGTCACTTGGGGAGACTTTGGAACAAAAGAAGTATTCATTAGTGAAAAAGAAAATGGATGGAGCTTGAGTTCATTGTTTCTCTGTTTCATGCCAACTTTGAAAATGGTCTAACTGAAACTCCTAACAGCAGATTCCAGTAATTGCTGAGGATTAAGTAATGTGTTTAGAACACAGGATATGGTTCGTAATACCATGCAATTTGTGGTGGCTGCTTGCAGTTCTACAGCAGGGTATGCTAACGGGTTAATGACATTTTCCTATATTGAAAATTTGGATACTTTCTGACTTAATTTATTTGAACTGGTACAAATCAGAATCAATAGAGAAAGAGCAATGTTGCCATCTTGGGCTGCACACACAGAATTCTCCCTTGGATGCAGGGATCTTTCCATCAGACACAAGTGCTTGCCTTGATTTATAGCAATTTTTTCATATTGGTCAAGAGCAATCCTTTCAACTTGTGGTTGTCAGTAAAATATTGTGAAATTCTTGAAGTGTATATAAGCTTTGATAACAATCTCAGGGCTTCTTATTCTACCAATCTTACACTTATTTATTAGGTATTTGCTGTGCAGTACCAATGTACCAGGCACTGGAAAAACAACAAGCAGTTGAAGATGTCCATAGTCCAAAGTACTTAAAGAAAACAGGCATGCAAAACATTCATAATGTCCTTAGTTCTCTTTGGGACTGGCTGATTGTATTACTATGCTAACTACTTTTCTTGTTGCTGTGACAATATACCAGACAAAAAACATTTTAAGAATGAATGGGGAAAGGGGATGACATCTGAAATGTAAATAAATAAAATATCCAATTAAGAAAAAGAAAGAATGGTTCTATATTGATTCATGATTTGAAAGTATATTCCATCATATTATGGAAGGTATGATGGCAAGAGCAGATCATCACTGTTAGTAATAACTTGCTCATGTAGATGAGAAGCCAGAGAAAGGGGAAGAGTGTTCAACCATTTTTTCCTGTTTCATTTTCATTAGGTGGTGCATCTCAACCTAAGGGATATTGCCACCTACATTCAGAGTATGTATTAACCCCTTAATTAATTCAGTATGGAAATGTCCTCACAAAGACCTAGAAGGTTTGCTTCAAAACAAATTAGGATCCGAAATTAATGCACACATACACACTCACCCTCCACAGACACATACACACCCGTGTATCAACTTGACAAAAGTTGTGGTTATAACAGAGAAAGGAGTCTCCCTTGAGGAAATGTCTCCATGAGATCCAGCTGTAAGGCATTTTTTTTTCAATTAGTGACCAAGGGGTGGAGGGCCCATTGTAGGTGATACCATCTCTGGGCTGGTGGGCCTGGTTTCTATAAGAAAGCAAGCTGAGCAAGCTAGGGGAAGCAAGCCAGCAAGTAACATCCCTCCATGGGCTCTGCATCAGCTCCTGCTTCTTGACCTGTTTGAGTTCCTGTGCTGACCTCCTTTAGTGATGAACAGCAATCCAGAAGTGTAAGTTTAATAAACACTTTCCTTCCCAAGTTGCAGCAATGGAAACCCTAAGACAAATATATATTATATAATTATATATTATACATAAAACCATTTATAATATTATATTCATTATATATAACCATATATATATACACATTCATATCTATAAATAAATAAATAAGCAGACATACTATATAATACATATAAAACATATATATTATTTATATGTATTTATAGATATGTGTGTATATGATTATATATGTAATAGATATAATTGTATGTATGGTTTTATTTATAATATGGTATAATATATTATAATGCATAATATATAATATACTACATATAACTTATATAATGTATATATGTGTAAATGTGAAATATATAGTATGCATTATACAAATTATATAAATGTATATGTTTATTTATTTCTATTTATATTGAGAGAGAGAGAGAGAGAGAGAGAGAGAGAGAGAGAGAGAGAGAGAGATAAAACCAGTCAGAAAATTAATAAAAGGAGAGCATAGCTAGTCAAACATCTGGAAAATTAAAGTTTTAAGACTTTACTTGCTTAATGTGTTCAAGTTATTACCCTAGTCCAGTTGTTGCATTCACAGGATCCTCAGGAATAAATGAAATAGCTTACTCAGTGTCTCACAGTCTCTACTATTTGATCCTAAAAAATCACATGCCTTGCTCTTGTTTTGTTAACACTGTCACCTCATTTTAGAACAGCATAGTGGCTTGAATATTTTGTGCATCACTGATTCTTCAATATTTTGTGTTGAATACTCAAAATTATGTAACTTTTGAGAGTATACTTCACTCCTTCATATCTCAGCTTGACAGAAAGTAGAAATCATGTCTTCAGTAGGAAGTAACTGTGGTGGTTTAAATAAAAAGTCTCCATAGGAAGTGACGATATTAGGAGATGTGACCTTGTTGGAGTATGTGCTGCTTTGTTGGAGGAAGTACGTCACTGGGTTTGAGGTCTCAGATGCTCAAGCAAGGCCCAGTGTACTGCTCTCTGCTGATTCAGATGTAGAACTCTCAGCTACTTCTGCAGCACCATGGCTGCTTCATCCAGCTATGCTTCTCATGATGACAATGGGCTACGTCTTGGAACTGTAAGCCAGCCCCAGTGAACTACTTACCTTTATAAGAATTGCTGTGATCATGGCGTCTCCTCACAAAAATAAAACCCTAACTAAGACAGTAACATTCAAAGCAGCAATGAAATTTTCCAATGGCTTTTTTTCTGTAAGTTTCATTCATAGACCTTGTCCTGCCACAGGGTGGAGATTCAATAAATATGTTGTGAGGGCTGAATACATACCCCTTGTTAAACTAACTGAAAAATTACATGTAGAATGATTAGGACACTTCATGGTACAATTAAATATTCAATTAATGGGTGCTAGCATAGTCATATTACCATTTTCATGATTATCGGTATTTTTCTAATCAAATATTCCTTGCTGTATGAAGCCTCATTTCCAGCAGAACACAATCTTTCAAGTCAGAGTATTCAAATGCTTGTGCTTGCCCGAACTCTCTTATTATACAGCTTGTTTCTTGACTTTTCAATGATTCATATAGCTTATCTCTTTTAGGAGACTGAAGATTTAATTTGATCAATACTACTTATAAAAATTTTTATGGCTTGCCTAGCAAATAATCAAGCTGGGTACTCTAACATCTCAGATTTTAGTTATTATTGCTAAATAATATTAGTGTGTTTTGTATTAGTGTGTCTGTAGAGTTTAAATGTAAACATAGTAAGTTAAGGAGAGAGACACATGCATACACAGCCAGGCAGATAGTCAGGAGATCAGATTTGGTGAGATGTGGGATGCATCTACAGATGCAGGAAGGCATAGACACTTACATGATCTGTGTTTCTTCCCAAGCTATGCTCTGTTCTACCAGACCCACTTAGAGGCATCTGGAGGAGAGATGTGGGAAGAACAGAAAACACAGCAAGGTAACTTTTGTTGACTCTAACAAGACAGACAAAGGCTATGACTGATTAGAGGGTGACTGTCTCATGTCATGGCTGTTTGTGAATTAAGTTTTAGGGCTAGGATTTTCAGATGGTCTTTTAGTGGAAAAGATACAAATGACATTAGGATCAAACTCTAAATGAAACTTATTCAGATTTCAGAGAGACTTTGTTTCTTTCAGACTGGATTAAGATGAGACATTACAAATGATTTTTTAAATTCCTGCCATTTTAAAGTGAATATGCTATGAAGCAATTTCTTAAGCGATAATCCCACTAGGTATAAGGCTGTTGTGATAGATAATCAAACAACATGCTTTTTGGAATTAGATTTGGTGAATGTCTAATTCAGCCTCTGAGACCCAGCAAAAGCTCTTGTAGAGAAGGACTGTGAATGTGGTATTAAATTCTATGAGAGGTCATGCTGCTCTCTAGGTATACAGGAAACCACACTCCCAGCTTGTTTAGAGCTTGATTAGTGTCCATAATTAAGTATACTGGGTTATGAACACAAGTTACTCCCTATTCAAGCCAACAAAGGGCCATGACCCTTCTTTAGTCTTTCTTCCCTATGAACAGCCTAAAGTGGAGTCAAACTTTTAAGCATCCCACACATCAGATACGGTGTGTGGTACAGCGACTTCGTAGGGTATTTTCTTGGTTTACCTTATTTTCTTATGCAGGATGGTGGCAAACTGCATAGCTTAGTTGATAGTATTTGATGGGAACTAAGCTTTACTTAAGAAGTTTCGGGTATCTAGAATGATGGAAATGAGATGATTTGGAATAAGGAAATGTAACTCTTGATACTATTAGTTTTATTCAGTTTCATGACTACTGCTATCCATCTACCCAAAAGTACTCAATGTGAAAATAACCTCAATAAAACTTGCCTCTTGGGATTTCCTTCATCTAGTTTAGTGTGTCTACTGTTGTTGTCTGTGTTCAGCTCATGTGCAGGCAGTAATGACAATGACCTTTATCCTTTTGAGAGACTATAAGTTGGATGATTTATTTAATTCACGCCTGAATCTCTGAAATGTAGAATCTACAAGGTATGTAATTTAAACTGATATATTTTGAAATATGTTTTGGAGAAATGAGAACAAAATATGCACTATAAAATGCCTTTGACTCACCCTCAATATATTCTTTGCTATTCAAAAAATTTTTAGGTTTGCATGTTCACTCCATAACAGTGCTGATATTCAGGACTTAGGGTTCTCTAGATAGAAATAAATGTCACATATGTGCTTCTCCACATATGAAGTCAGGACGATATTATCTAGAGAACTATGATGTTAAGATGGAATTGTGGAAGAGGATTTCCCAGATTAAGAGTATAGGCATATTAAAGCAACAGAGGGAAGGTATCTATGAATAATACTCTTAGGGATTTATACAAGAATGGTTGGTCTGCATAACTCTTACTTACTAAGCCTAACCACATGAATCATTCAACCTTAGAATCATTCTAACTCTGAGGATCAACTTACATATTCTTCTTTAAAGTATGAGAGAATTTAGATGCCTTTCTGTTCAAAGTAAGCAAATGATAATATAGGACTTACCGTTAACCTAAGGGCTAATGTAGATTTTAAGTTCTGTTACTAATTGTGAATCTTCTTAAGGAAGTCTAATGGATCTTCCTATGTCCTGGTGACTAAATGTCTTAAATATATGCTTATGGGGGCCAACATTGATAAGAATCTTCCTTGAGAATTAGTACTAAGGAGTCTAATTAGTTCTTTAAAAAGTCCATTAGCATCTCTGAAGGGCAGTGAGAACCTGAGCTCCACATACTAATTGATACAGGCCAACAATATCTGTGTTTGAAGTTTTCATCCCCATCATTTCAGTTACCACTGTGAGCAACACACGTGGAGACTAGTTTAATACCAATCCGGACAGAAATGACCCAGAATGATGGCAATCACAGCTTTACTTGGGTAAGCTTAACCTGAAAATGATACAAGTCTGTAAAAACATTGAATTGAACAGATTCTGATTGATTAAAACTGTACCACATAAAGTCAGGAGACCTGACTTTATGACCAATAAGTAATTAAATGGTTAGTAGTACAATTTCATATGGCTGGACTTAATGATATATTACTTATTGTATTTGAATAAAAATCATCCCTGAAAGAAAACATGATCATTTGTGCTAAAGGAAAAAAAATCTTATGAATTCTGGAAGCAATTTGTAGGATAGAATGGATACTTATACATCTGTATTTCTCTCTCCCTCTCTCTCCCTCTGTGTGTGTGAGATAGATAGATGATAGATAGATAGATAGATAGATGATAGATAGATAGATCGATCGATCGATCGATCGATAGATAGATAGATAGATAGATAGATAGACAGACAGAGCTATTGTTAGGTATTGAAGTGTTAGGAACAAACTTGAATCTAATGTGGCTCTATCTCTTATTTATTATATCATTCAGAATGTTAATGTACTTAAGTTTCCCAATATTTCATCCGGAGATATCAACACTAAAATTACATAATGCAAGGTTCTAGTATGGATTGTAAGTGTGCCGAAAATATTGAATAGAGATAATATTTAACTTAATGATTTTCACATGGTCCCTGGAGACAGGTTATCATGGTATAAGTGAAGCTGTACTACTTCTAAATGTTCTGTCGCAAGTCAGTCTTGACATGCAGTGAAATCTCCCAGTGTCTGTTTCTTATGTATAAAATGGAGTGATAATATGCACTTACGAAGTAATGAGGCAGTGCGACTGGTATGTTTCTCAGAAAGTAGTAATTTCTATTATAATCTCCTAACCTTTATGAGCAAAGCAAAATAAGAATTCTTAATTTGGTATTCACCTTCTGGTAGAATGCTAGAGCTAACAGTAGGGAAGAAGGTACTCTCTCCGAATTTCAGGAGAGAGGAAGGGTTGTGGCCAAGCAGTGGATAGGGTATGCACTGGATCCTTTTCCCACTGCTGTAATAAAATAATGGACAAAAAGCCACATGAACATGGAAGGATTTTTTTTTTACCTTACAGTTTGAGGGGGTAAATGCATCATGGTGGGGATGGGAGGGCTGGCATGACAGGAATTGGTCACACTGCATCACAGATAGGAAATGTAGGGATGACAGGAAGTGGTGTAGGCTATCAAATCTCAAAAGCCACCACCCAGTGATGTATTTCCTCCAGTAAGGATTGTTCCCCTAAAGCGCCACCAACTTTCAAAGATAGAAAGATACATCCAGTCCCCATCTGAGACTAAATATTCAAACTTTTGATCTTTTGACAACACTTAATATTCAAAATACAGCATACTATTTAGAGTGAGCTTTATTCATATGGAGATTCATGGACAAAGATTTGAAAGACATGTATAGATTATCCACCAAGATACCTCCCTTGAAGCTTCCTTGGCAAAAGACTCAGACAGAATATAACCCTCACTTGGAGAATGCCTGCCATATCTGAGGAACAGAAATAATTTTGTGTGGCTGGAGCAGACTAGAAGGTTGTGAGGATAAGTAGGAGATGAGAGGTTATAAAGGTTTCTGATATTACAACTTCTGGGCAACTATTAGGAATCTTGGTTCCCACTCTGGGATAAGTAGATTATGTTATATAATTTAATCAGAGAAGTCATAGGGTAAAGAAAATAAAAATTATTGTTTTGTTATTGTAGAACATACAGAAATAAGCGTAGAAATAGAGATACTTTGTAGTAAACCTATTCTACTAAAAGTTTAGTTTCATTTATCTCCTTCCCATTCATTCATCCATCATCCATTCATGTATGTATGTGTGTGTGTATGTATGTATGTATGTATGTATGTATGTATGTATGTATGTATCTATCTATCTATCTATCTATCTATCTATCTATCTATCTATCCATCTATCTATCCATATAGATAAATATCTAAACTTGAGCAATACACTGTGAGCACAAATGCCTACATCAATTCTGATGATATCTCTGAGGTTCAAGGAATTGCAAAGCCAGTAGATGAACCAGGAATGGGTTCCTCCAATATGTCTTGGAAGACTACCCAGGTAATCACAGGCCAGGGCTATCTGCTTTGAATTTTACATGTAATAAATATAAACTGTTTTCATTTCTTCTCTCTTTTTTATTGGATATTTTTTATTTACATTTCAAATGTTATCCTCTTTCCTGGTTTCCACTCTGAAAACCCCCTATCCCATTCCACCTCCCTGCTTCTATGAGGGTGTTTCCTCACCCACCCACCCACTCCCGACTCCACACCCTGACATTTCCCTATACTGGGGCATCAAGCCTTCACAGAACCAAGGGTCTCTCCTCCCACTGATGCCCAACAAGGCCATCCTCTGCTACATATGCTGATGGAGCAATGGGTTCTTCCACATGTACTCTTTGGTTGGTGGTTTAGTCCCAGGGAGCTCTTAGGAGTCTGACTGATTGATATTGTTGTTCTTCCTATGGGAGTGTAAATCCCTTCAGCTCCTTCAGTCCTTTCTCTAACTCCTCCATTGGGGACCAATGGTTGGCTGCCAGCAACCACCTCTGTATTTGTCAGACTCTGGCAGAGCTCTCAGGAGACAGTTATATCAGGCTCCTGTCAGCAAGCAGTTCTTGCATCCACAATAGTATCTGGGTTTGGTGACTATATGGGATGGATCCCCATGTGGGTCAGTCTCTCTATGGCTTTTTCTTCAGTCTCTGCTCCACTCTTTGTCTCTGTATTTTCTCCTGTGAGTATTTTGTTCCCCAGTCTAAGAAGGACTGAAGTATCCACACTTTGGTCTTCCTTCTTCTTGAGCTTCATGTGGTCTGTGAATTGTATCTTGTGTATTCTGAGCTTTGGGGCTAATATCCACTTATCAGTGAGTGCATCCCATGTGTATTCTTCTGTGATTGAGTTACCTCACTCAGGATGATATTTTCTAATTCTATCCACTTGACTGTGAATTTCACGAAGTCATTGTTTTTAATAGATGAGTAGTATTCCATTGTGCAAATGTACCACATATTCTGTATCCATTCCTTTGTTGAAGGACATCTGAGTTCTTTCCAGCTTCTGACTATTATAAATAAGGCTGATAAGAACATAATGGAGCATGTGTCCTTGTTATATGTTGGAGCATCTTCTGGGTATATGCCCAGGAGTGGTATAGCTGGGTCCTCAGGTAGTACTATGTCTAATTTTCTGAGGAACTGCCAGACTGATTTCTAGAGTGGTTGTACCAGCTTGCAATCCCACCAACAATGGAGGAGTGAGTGTTCCTCTTTCTACACATCTTCGCCAGCAACTACAGTAAGCTAATTATATTTGGCAATTCTTATTACTTGTACTGTTAGCTCGTTTGATCAATAAAGCCTTATAGCAGGGTTGTCACTGCTCAGAAAAGAATAACAGCCTCTCATCAACATTATAGGTAACATTACAGACCATTACAGATGTTCTCTTGGTTTGGGTTATAAAAGAAAGTAAATATAGAGGACAAATTTTTGTCATTTTATTTGAATATTTGTCAGAGCAGAGTTGCCCATTGAAATTGAGAAATGCCTGTTTAGAATTGTTGGGGAAATGTCATTTATTATTTATTTATACATTAATTCATTAATCTGATCTATTGCATTTGAGAAACCTGCTACACATATGGATAAAGGTACTGAAGAAGAAATTGACTATGTGTGCCACGTCTGAGGTAAAAGTCTTAGCTAGAAAGTTATTTTTGAAAGTGACTTGAATGAAGATGGCCTTCATACCCACTTGGTATAACTCTTGGGGAAGATTCAGGATGTATGATCTTGTTGGAGGAAATGTGTCACTAGACATGGTTTTTAGGGTTTTATGCGCATCTCCATTTGCTATCTCTCTGTGTTTCATTTTAGTTTTTAGTTTTCTCAATATATAAACGTTCAGCTACTTTTCCAGTACCATGCCTGGATGCCTGATGCCATGTTCTCTTCCATGATTGTCACTGACTAATCCTCTAAAACTGTAGGTCCTCATTAAGCATTTTCTTCTAGAAGTTTCTTTAGTCATGACATTTTGTCAAGGTAATAGACAAGTAACTATGACAGGAGTCACAGATGTAAACCTGACTTTTAAAATCTGTAATAGATTTGATCTCTCAGAGTATATGTATAAATAGAAAATTGAAATAAGAATTGTACCTCAGGTGACTTCACATCAGTAAGTCAAGAAGAACAAGTGATTTAAGAAAGAACATTGAGAAGAAATAACCCCTGAGGTCAAGCGTCAAAGGTCATGTGCAGACTTGGAAATTCAAGAAAGGTGAAAAGAACAATGTTTTTGAAATTATAGGAGAGAAAGAAAGTTTTTTGCTGAAATGTTTGAGTTGCAGGTACTATCAGCTTCTGTGGTTTCTCAATGGAGCGATATAAGTGAAGACAGATCAGAACTTCTTCAACTGAGAACAGAAAGAGAACAGTTGGTAGATGTTCATCTGTGTCTGTGTCCACGTGGCTTTGGAGGTCATTTCACTCCACCACATGAAAAGTTCTCTGCATTTTACTGTGGTGACATACTGCAGTGTGTGATAATATATTGTTTAAAACTCTTACAGTGGTAGATAGTTGAGTTGTTTCTAGGTTTTGGCAATTCTGAGCAAATATTGGAAGACATTATATAATTTTCTTCATCGATATGTTTTTCTTTTTATTTCTCAGGTGCAGTATCAGTGGTGGTCCTAATTTACAAGGTTAGAAAGGGATGGAGTTTCTAAGTGATATAGAAAAATTTTATAAGATTCTTACAGACAATTCTCTAAAGAAAAGGAAAAATTTAATATTCCCATTATCTTATAGTTTTATTCTTTCATAAAAATTTTCATTTTTAAAATTTGCTAGTATTTGATAATTGTTGGCATAATACTTTTATGCCAAGCACTCTTGCTAAACATTTTTATTAATAATTAGAATTTACTTATTAAACCTCTAAGTTTTCAATCGTATAATTTGATAGAAATGTAGAGATTTTTATTGGAGTGACTCCAATAATTTTTGATAAAAAGAACTCTTAGAAAAATGAGGATAGAAAGGAATATCCTCAACTTTGAAATGGTTCCTACTGGCTACAGAAATATTACATCTGTACTGTTCCTATTAGTTAATATTCTGAGATCCTAAATCAGTATATTAAGACAAAAATAATGAATACAACAGAGCAAAAGTATGTTTTGAACATCCTGGATCTAATGCATTTTCTTTCTAATGTGATTATTTAAATTAATCATTTTCCTCAGGTTAAAACATTTTTGAAATTCCTTCATAAATGATTTTTTCTTAATTGTTTGATTTTTTTCTAATACTTTTCTTCAGAGTTTTCATTAGATTCATGAATAAATTAGCCTATCATTTTCTATTCTTCTCTGGTTCCTTTGTCAGGATTATGATAGCCCATAACATATTTTTAGAGTATTTATCTCTTTTTTCTTTTTTCCAATTCCTCTAAGATGTTTTATGTATCATAAAGCTTTGCTATTTCATAATTCATTGAAAGAACCCATCTTTAAAACTGCCTCCAAACTGTATGTCTACATGTATGTATGTATATTTGATATTTAAGTACTGTTTTAATTCATGTAAAAGTAGTGTGGTGTGTGCTTGTGTGTACACACTGGAGTGTGCATATGGACATGCGTGGTTGTATGCACGTGCACAGGTGTGTGCTTGCAAGTGGAGTTAGCAGTCAACTAGGAGTCTTGCTCCCTGGCATTTTCCACCTTGGTCTTTTGAGACAAGTTCTTTTATTGCATTGGAGTTTGGTAAGCTGGCTGGTCTGGCTGACCTACGATTCCCTGATTCCCTTTTTCTACCTTTCTAGTAGTAGTGCTACCTGTATGTGCCACCATATCCGGGTTTTATTTTTTAATGTGTAATCTGTCGGATTGAACTGCAATCTTTGTGTTTGGGAGAAAAGTATCCCACAAATTGAGAGATGTCTCCTTCTCCTAAATATACCATTTTATGTTCAGTTCTGAATACAGTTTTAAACAGAAATCGTTCTAGGCATTTGCCTTGTTCATGTATACTGTTCTGATATGAGTATATACAGGCATGGGTAGACTGACTGATAGCTAATTATATTTTTGTATAGTTAGTCTGCCTATTCTTTATGTTCTTCTTTTCATTTTGATATTTGTCTTAAAATATTTCTAGATATAGATTCACTACTTGTTCTGTTTTGTATTTGTGTTGCTCAATTATGCAGGCCTTTTTTCTTTAAAAAAACAGTTCTTCTATAAACATGTCAACACTTCCTTGGTCAGGGGTAATGCTTTCAGGAATAGCAAGTGTCTGCCTTCATGTTCCTGCCTTGAGCTCCTGCCTTGACTTTCCCCCACACACACTGTTACCTAGATTTGTAAGTCAAATAAACCATTTCTTCCACATTTGCTTTGTGTCACAGTGTTTTATCAGAGCAGCAGAAATCAAGCAAGAATGGTACCCTATTGACCTTTCCTAGTCATTAGTATCAGCCACTAGAAGCTTATGCTGCCTGTCACCTGAAAGAATTCACAATTCACAGACAAGTCTATAAGATTTCTCCAAAGAAGAAGAATCAATCTTGAGACTAGAGAAGGTAATTATGAGTGAAGCCAGGAGAAAGAAGCAAAGATGTTTTTTGCCTCAAACATGGATTGACCCATTGAGAGCAGCGGCCAAATGCTTTGGTATATTTAATTATATTCATGACATCAGGGGGTGGATACCTGAAACAGCTGCTGGGAAGACAGTTTTCCTGTTTGGAGGTAAGCCATTGGAAAGAAATTATATCAAAAATGTTCTCCGTCTTCAATCTCAGGACAAGAGGGGGAATCTCTTTATCACATGAGGACAAGAGTTGTCATGCTACATAGGTATCAATTCATCACATAGGGATACGAGTAGTCATGCTACATAGGTATCAATTCATCCACTTGGGACTTGAGACTTTTGGAGAGGCATCAGTGCTATTTCACAGAGGAGACAAAGTTTTTGTTCTTTTATTTTCTTAGTATGTTTCCCTGGTATATTTTCGACTCCCATATAATCAAACCAAGTGCTACATCCTCACCCACACTGTAAGAAGTACTCTCATCTAAGCAGTGACACATAGTATTAAGTGTAACATAATCTGTAAGGGTTGCCATGGTAAGAGTTGTCTGCTCCCTGCCCCCCATCTTTCCATAAATAACAAAGTAGGAGATTGCAGAAAGCATGTGTAAAGAAATGTCTGGGCTGTGGTAATTACTCAGTGTTCTGCCATGCATAAGTCACTGGGATTTTAATATATTTGGTGTTAAAATCTCTCTCTCTCTCTCTCTCTCTCTCCCTCCCTCCCTCCCTCCCTCTCCCTCTTCTTCCCTCCCTTCCTCCCTCCCTCTCCCTTTTCTTCCCTCCCTCCCTCCCTCCCTCCCTCTTCTTCCCTCCCTCCCTCCCTCCCTCTCCCTCTTCTTCCTTCCTTCCCTCCCTTCCTCCCTCCTTCCCTCTCCCTCTTCTTCCCTGCTTCCCTCCCTCCATTCCTCCCTCCCTCCCTCCCGCTCTCTCTCATGTCTAAAGACAGACACAAATACATACAAAGACACAGAACATACAGACATGCAGACACATCCCTTTTGTAACATTACATAATTACACAGTTCCAAACAGTAGCTGATATAATTGACTTAACGAAGAGGCAGAATGGTGTGGTGTGTTATGGTGTGTGTGTGTGTGTGTGTGTGTGTGTGTGTGTGTGTGTGGTCTGGGTTCACACACACTTGAATTTGGTCCACAGGTCACCCTTGCTTATAACTGCCAAGTCTTCCTTAATTACAGCAGACCTAGAAGTCATCTGATCTTTCCAGCAGTATTTCAAACATATTTATATTTCTTATTTAGGAAGAAAACACTAATATCACTCCTACACAAAATGAAAAGTTCTAATGTGTTTTCTCGGAAGTTTTCCTCAATTCTCTAAGTTGAAGTGAACCACTACATGTTTGAGAAACATTTTTTCCTCCTCTGAACAAAGTAAACTTTTCTTTCAGTTTAGCAAATGTCGATTAAGTGCCTACCCTAGTTTTGGGAACACTCTGTGGAACTAGAAGTAAATAAGACATGGTCCTTGTTCTCTGGAAGATTTTTATACTTTGGGATCCTTTTAAAAAAATGCAAGTATTAGCTTTAGAAGGTTATCTTTGCAGGCCAGTAAAAAGCTGTCCTGGGGTAAGTTGCTTAAATGTTCTGGCTGGCAGCTATTCAGCTGAGCCAATTGATCTGTGAAGCTTAGACAGACAGAAGTGGTTGTAACTGGTTCCCTTGTCCAAAGGCATAAGGGATGGGGGAAGAACCACTCTTCTGCTTAGTTCTGAGTCATTCCAAGGGTGGGGGCAGCAACCACAGGGCTGAGGTCAGAGCAATCAGAAAAGAGAGAAGCCTGTGGCCACAGTTATTCTGTCTTGCCGGGAGGCTTCTGTTGCCTTTGAAGCAACAGTAGCCCTGGGGTTTTCTGTCAGTTCTGTCTTTGCCAACTGGACCCTCTGGACTTAAAGAGCAGTTTTTGGCTGAGCATGACACAGCATGTGTGTGTATATCCTGACACATATTCTGACACAATATCCATTTGCACAGGATGTTGAGCTGAATAAGAGGTCACATATCTGGCCAAGTTCAAGGGAGCATTGTTTTGAAATGTAGCACATGCGATTACTGTGATTTAAAAAAATACATTTGATTCTTAAAATTTGGCTTCTGTATTAAATCTTTAATAAAAATTAAAATGAATAATGCCATGAGCAACACATTTAAGTAAAAGTTTGGCTCATACAAGGAAAAGTATTTAGAATAAAAGGTGTATTTGTCAGGGAAAACTAATGCTATCTCAAAAACACTGACACTCAGAGATTTAATTGAAGGACTGTTTTCAATGCATCTCATATTCCTTTGGCCTCTGTGATAGCTGATCTTGGTTATCAGCTTGAGACATAAGGGAAAGGGGAACCTTAACTGAGGAAATACTTCCTCTCAGATTGGCCTGTGGTAATGTCTGTGTTACTTTTCTTGACTGCTAAATGATATAGGTGGGCCCAGTCCACTAAGGGCAGCACCATCCCTAGGCAGGTGGGCCTGGGAAATGTAAGAAAGGCAGATGAATATAAGCCTGGGAACAAGCCAGCTAACAGCTTGCCTCTGTGCCTCGGTTCCTGCCCCTTGTTCTACTGTGATTTCCTGGGCCTGACTTCTGTCACTGCGACATGGACATGTAAGCTAAATAAGCCCCTCAATTCCCACGTTTCTTTGGTTATGTTGTTTATCACAGCACCAGAAAGTGAACTAGAACTGCCTCATCTCTGTTCCTTGTGGGCACTGAAGCCCAGATATGTTTAAGTAACAGCTCTAATATCCACTGAGCTTTGGTTTCTGCCGTTGCATTATCCGAACATGGTGAGAAGGCACAACGGCAAGCAGCTTGGAAGATGGTGAAGAAGTTCTAAGAGATTAGGGGAAGCAGAAGCTGTGGAACGTCTATGTATTCTTTGTGTGAGTCACAAATGTAATGCTCTATGGATGTCAGAACCATCTTTTTCTGGGAAGAGATCATAAGCCATTGAGACTCAGATACACTGGATCTCACAAGTATTTCCTGTAGCACAAGAAGACAATTACCATGATACTGAGGTAAGCTGCAAATGTCTAAATGTGTTCTACTTCATGTGATTCTTTCTTATGAGGTAGACACCTGCCAATGCTATTTACAGTCTTCTGTCTTCTTTTAAAAAACTTAAACAGGACCTTTGTCTACAAGTAACCTTGACAGCAATTGAAAGGATACAGTGATCCTACCTTTAGGGAGAATGGTGCTGACCTTTCTATTCTGGCATACTTTCAACTTCAGTAGCATACTTTAAATTGGGCACATAATCTAAGAATTATTTTAAAACCCAACATGTTTATAGCTAGACTATAAAGTAATCATATTTACTCTAGTTAGATTAAGCAAAAAAGACTCTATTAAATTTCACAGTGAAACCTGCTCTATTTAGCTTTTAGTAGCCTTATAGGATTTAGAACAGTTGTGAAGCAAATCCTGTCCACTGACTGAAGTTTTTTTTTTTTTGTTTTGTTTTGTTTTGTTTTTTTTTTATTTTTTTTTTAATGCAGAGCTGTCCTTTGACATTGCTTTGTAGACCAGGATGGCCTTGAACTCAGAGCTCTATCTACCTCTGCCTCCTGAAGGCTAGGGATTTAAAAAAAAATGCATGTGCCTTCATCACCTGGCCAAAATTTAGCAGTTCTACGAGAGCAGAAAAATAATATGTTCCCTCAATGAGCACGGAAAAAATCTCTTCAACTATGAATGGAGAAAGCCCATTAATAACAGGAGAGAACAGGAGAGTAGTCAATCGTAACACTGGCACCAGGAATTCTTGCCTTAATTTTTTTTCACTATGCCTTTTTTTGGTGTGCAATTTTTCTCTAAGATATAGAAATTTCATGGGCAATAGTGTAAGCCATTCAGAGGATGCTTTGCGAGGCCCCCATTCTCCTCTCTTTTCTCTTTTTTTAAAGAATAGTTTGTTAATCATTCTACAGAGGAACAAATTAACTATGAAGTGCCTCAGTTCTTCCTTAAGACTTCTGATCCAGGTTAATCTTTCTGGCTGTCTAGAAATTCACTAAAATGTACATGAGTGGTAGCAACAAAAGCTGTCATCTATATACATGTTCTGAGATCTATTTGACTTTATGCAGGACGTAGGGAATCAGTCTGTCTCTCCAGGCCTTCCTCATTGCCCTCTGGAAAGAACGTCAACAAAAATACTCAATGATACAGTTTTTCCATACCTGTTATCATAGGCCTGTATTCCAAGTTGCTCTGGAAGCTGAAGCAGGAGGATTGAAAGCTCAAGGTCAGACTGAGCAACTTGTGGGGCCCTGTCTCAAAATAAGAGAGTCTATGCAACACTTGAAAAAAAATATGAAGGACTCTCGCATAACACACCATGTGAATTAGATCTCATAATAACTCACGAGGCAGGTCTTTATCACTTCTAGTTGCTAAATGAAGTTAACAATGGGGTATCCTCTGAAAAGAACATCAGAATCTTCAAAACTGGTAAAAAAAAAAAGAGAGAGAGAGAGAGAGAGAGAGAGATGGTTTAATTGTATTTGTACATTCAAGGTCTAAACTTCATTCACATATTCACAGTTACTAGTTTCAGTAGCAGCTTCCAGGTAACAAAGTGAGCATACAGAGGAGATTATCTGTGGGTTTTGGTCTGGAAATCTGCTCGCCCCAGTCTTAATGTTAAGACAGTCTAATTGCCTAGCACAGCTTAGATGTGTATAAAACTTGTTTTATTTCTTTTTTATTGGATATTTTCTTTATTTACAATTTAAATGTTACCCCCTTTCCCAGTTTCCCTCCTGGAGCCCCCCTATCCCATCCCCCTCTCCTACTTCTACAAGGGTGTTTCCTCACCCACCCACCCACTCCCGACTTCCCGCCCTGGCATTTCCATATACTGGGGCATCGAGTCATCACAGAGCCAAAGGGCCTCTCCTCCCATTGATGCCCAACAAGGCCATCATCTGCTACATATGCTGCTGGAGCAATGGGTCTCTACATGTGTACTCTTTGATTGGTGGTTTAGTTCTTGGAAGCTCTGGGAGGTCTGGTTGGTTAATATGGTTGTTCTTCCTATGGGGTTGCAAACCCCTTCAGCTCCTTCAGTTCTTTCTCAAACTCCTCCGTTGGGGACCCCATGCTCAGTCCAATGGTTGGCTACCAGCATCCACCTCTGTATTTGTCAGACTCTGGCAGAGACTCTCAGGAAACAGCTATATCAGGCTCCTACCAGCATGCACTTCTTGGCATCCACAATAGTGTCTGGGTTTGGTGACTGTATATGGGATGGATCCCCGGGTGGAGCAGTCATTGGATGGCCTTTCCTTTAGTGTCTACCTCACACTTTGTCTTTGTATTTCCTCCTGTGTGTATTTTGTTCCCCCTATTCCAAAATATGTGTCATGTGAGCAAAAATGAAAAGTCATTGGACCAAGGTCCTGACTTTAATTTATTTCGAAAGATTTAATTTTGTAAATAAGGGCATTTTTTTCTTTATATATCTCTATTCACCATGTATACTTCTCTTGTTTATGGAGACCAGAAATGAGCATTGGATTCTCTGTAACTCGTGGTTGTAAGATGTCATATGGGTGTTGAGAACCATATGGTTGTCCCACAAGTGTTCTTAATGCCTGCAGTTAATGATTTTGATTGAGAAGTTGTTGGTGAAATGTCAGGAAAGGGATCCTATTTACTTTCCTTGATTTGTCTTTTCTGGTTTGTGCAGACATCTGTGTCAGAATCCCTAGCTAAGTGGAGGGAGAGCTGGGGTGATTTTTTTTTCCTTTAGTAAAGCGAAGAGGCTTGTAGTTTGAGGCAACATAAACCTTACTGAAAGTGTCTTATAGGATCAAACCTGTGAACAAATTAGAGACAAAAATGGATCTGGAGACAGAGGATGAATCTGTGTGTACACTTGTTGAGCATATTGGTAGGGTGGCATTCAGGGAGAAAACAACAAATGACAATTACAATAATTAGAAACAATTAACATCAATCAAAGGCTTACTGTGTTCTAGGCAAGGCATCAAGAAATGTGTAGGAACATTCCTGTGTTTATAGCAGAGGTCTGCTTATCTGGGGGGAGAACTGGGGCAAATCTTCCAATTTTGTTGACATATATCATATATCCATGTCTATTCTTTTTGGCAAAGACCCAAACAACAGAGAAATTATACAAAGATAGGTGTTGCTGCTGGTGGTGATTAATCATTTGCTGAGAAATTAACATTGTGCATATATGTCATTTTAAAACCTGGTACTGTTTTGTTTTAGAAAAATGAGTATTTTCCTTAGCTTAAATAAAAATAAAGTGTTGGGAGGGGTTGCAGTTTTTTCTCATGTTTTTTTTCATTCTTTGACATTTATGTATACAATATTTTGATTATGTCTGCCTCTATTCCCTGTCACCATCCTCCCAACTTTATGCCCATTTTCTTTCTATCTCACTGAGTACCATTAGAGTTACCTTTGTGTCTAGGGTTTTGAGGCCAGTAGCCATTTCCCATAGAAAGGTGACACACTCCCACAGTAGCCACCAACTGCCAATCACTAGTCATCTAGAAAAGGGGTCTTCAGATCCCTTCCTGCTTTATGTTGGAATTTTCTACTGGCTTGATCTTATGAAAATCTTTTGTAGGTAACTACAGCTGCCATAAGATTTTTGTGTACAGCAGCCATGCCATGTCCAAAAGATGGGATTTCATAGAACTTCTCTCTGCCCTTCAGCACTCGCTTTCCTTCCACCTACCTCTTTCTCACAATTCACTAAGCCTTGCCAACATCTATGACTGAGTCTCTGTATTGGTTACCTTCACTATTTAGGCAATAAGCAGTTCTTCTGACCAAAGTTAAGAGGAGCACAACTCTGTGAATACAAATGTATATATTTAGAATTTGGATTATAAACATAACCACTAAGGAAACCAATAAAATAGGTTTTCTTCATGGGTCTATGACTTTTTCAATATATATATATTTGAAAATATATATATATTTTCAATATATATATATATAATCAACATGTATTTATTTAATATCACTCTAAGGGTTGAAGCAAACTTAATTAAAAACCAAACAAAACAAAAATAACAACACAGCTTAGAAATAAAAGACAAGGAGAAAGGACAGACAGTCTAAGAAAAAAAGATGACACAAAAGAGAGCAGACAGTATGCATCAGGGCTCTTGGCTGGAGACCTGCTTTGAATAGGTTTCTTATAGGTACTTCTTAAATGCTGTGGGGTCTTTTTCAGAGCTCTGCAGCATGTGTGTTTAAATGTGTGAGTTCTTCTAGCAGGCTCTGGATAGAGCAAGATAGTCCTGACATCAAATAGCGCAGACCACTTCTCCTTGAAGATGTCCAGGCAGATGTTGCCCTGGGTGTCCATGATGGGATGTGTTTTGTTTTGGTTTTTGATTTTTTGCATGCTTATACTGGTAAGCATAAATTCCTTCCTATGGAGACTCAAATCTAGCCAAGAGAATGGTTAGTTATAAATAGTCTTGCCATTATTGTACCAGTGAACACATTTTGCTTGAGATTGGTATTATACTATGCAGCATCCAGTATTTATTAAAACCATTGATGTTCTTCCACCCCCACCCCCCAGCAGTTAATTCTAGCAGGAGGAACATTTAACATTTATTTCTGGACAGCTCAGGACTTATGTTTTTAGGTTCTGCAACTAAAATGTGTAGTATTTTCAGAGACAGGGTTGTAATTATATAGTTATGAGGGGAACCAAGAGCAACAACAATGGCCTGTATTGCTTTGGTCTTTCTAGAACCACTATGATTAATGTATCCTAGGAGGTAACTTGTACCTGACAGTGAGAATTTGTGTGTGTGTGTGTGTGTGTGTGTGTGTGTGTGTTTACTACACTTTTTACTAGTATTCAAGATGCTAAGTTCCTATGCAGCTTTTCTATGAACCTTTCATTTTAGTCAACCTGCCCCTGCCTCTTCTTTCCACATGTCCCACCAGTCTCCTCCCCACCTGAACCTATCTAATTTCATGAACCCTCTCTCTACTTTCATTGTTCTTTTATTCTACTATCCTGCCTTCATTAATACTCCTCCCACCACTTTCTCGTCTCCAGGCTTTTGGCTTCCACATGACTTGAAGCTACACACAGAAA
Source organism: Rhabdomys pumilio (assembly GCA_030674055.1). Classification (NCBI taxonomy): domain Eukaryota; kingdom Metazoa; phylum Chordata; class Mammalia; order Rodentia; family Muridae; genus Rhabdomys; species Rhabdomys pumilio. The sequence goes on along the minus strand of JANHMN010000007.1, from coordinate 40,295,204 downwards.
ACAACAGAACTTTAGAATTTCTGACCTACATGTGAGGGAGAACATGAAGGTTGCCTTTGTGTGCCTAGGCGACCTCACTCATTGTATTTTTCAAGTGCAGCCATTTACTTACAGATTTCATTTTTTAAAGCTGTGTGATATTACTCTATACTACATTTTCACTATCTAGACGAGTTCACAATTCTTTTTTAAAGTAAACTCAGAGAATGGGCAGTGGGGAAGAAGACACAGGATTTATCCACTTGATCTCTGTGCCGCATGGAAAGATAGGCTGGCAAAGAGTTGGAAACACCTGTGCTGCCACACAGGCAGGACTGATGGTGTCTCGTAAAGAGTTACCTATGTAAACAAAGAAGGGCTTTTAAAAAATGCTTCTAACTGACAGTGATTGCCAAGACCCAGGGATCATATAAGATACTACATGAGATAGAATATTTCCCCTGCTAAAAGGTGTGACCCAAGAGTCTGGCAGAGTATATGGGACAGGACTTACATGAGTGGGAGAAAGGTAGAGATGGCACAGCCTCCTTTCTGTTCTTTATGGAGGTGAGTGTTAATGATAGGTGAGGTGTGTGGAACTGTATCTGAAGTCTTCTGAGTAGCCACAAAGATGTATAAGGAGGGGCAAACCAGTGACTCCTGTTAACTGAAGTGAACTGTGTCTTCAATGCAAGACAGTCATTTTTGAAGGAGAAAATTTGACAAGTTGCTGGGTAGCAGAGCTCACAGATTGCTAGTCAAATGAGAAAGGTGAGAAGAATGATAGAAGTATATAAACAATTGGTGAATATTCTTTGAGCTCATTGATGTGTACAGTTCATCATGGTATGCCACAGCCTCAGGCACAAATGACTCCTACTCTGTGAAATGCTCACTCTGAGAGGCTGGGGGCTTGGGGAGGGAGCGACTGGAGCTAAATATGGGAATAGCAGATTCACACCTCCCTTGTCACAGAGGCAAGCTAGCAATTATTGAAAGTGGAAATTCACACACTGTTGAACTGTTATTTCTTCTCTTGCATTCTCTCTTTCTGACTGTAGACATGAGCTTACAATTTAATTCATGCAAATGTTGGGTAGCTATTGTATATGTTACTTGCATTGCATACTCTTTGAAATAATCTTTACACAAGGTATGTAGATAGTTACTACTATTTTCCTTACATTATATATACCTAGAGGCTCTAAGTGTTATCTATAAGATGACAGGATCTATCTATCAGATAGAGGGATATGCTCAAAGTCGTTTGAAAATAAGTGTGATCTTAAACATGGGGCCAGGAAGGAGAGAAGTGACCATAATTCCCATGAAAGAATCTTAAGTACTAATGGGCATTTGCTCATCTTCAGGACATACATAATCATTTATTCAGTGATATTATGATTAATGATTTTAAAAAGCAATAGGTGCAACTTTATTTTTAGAGAAGGCCCAGCTGAATATGGTTAACTTGGTAGAAGAAAGGGAAAAAAATGTATTAGAGTCATCAAATGTATTGCGACCCTTGGTAAAACAAAACAGACTCAGCAGAAAATGGAGTGTTTCATGTATACTGTGAATATCAAAGAACTTTATGGCAACGCTGAAGAGCAGTGCTGTGTATTGAAATGATGGTTCAGGGCAGATAGAAGGTCAGGGTGGTGAGTCTCAGAGGAGACAAAGCGCACCAAAGGGCGTGTTGTTAGCAGATAGTCAGGGGAAAGTGAGTACCAGAAAACTGCCCAGAGGCATTTGAGTGAATTAGTTAAAGGATCCTAGATTTGCATATTCTTTTGAATTTCTTAAAGGAAACACTCAGGCAGCTTTCCCACAGAGGCCAACACTTTCTCCTTGTCTAGAGACCACAGGATGATCTTGCCCAAGAAGGTGGTGGCCCATCTGTTCTCCCAACCCTTCAGTTCCTTCAGATCAACTTTCAGGATATAGTCTTCGCATATAGAGAAATACTATATTAACTCCAGGAGAAGTTAGCTGTTGCTCCCCTAATTCCCCCCTCCAAAACAAACAAACAAACAAACAAACACACAAACAAAGAAACAAACTTTAGAACTCTACTAGCATGCTTTGTGAAGTAGTGGAGAAAGATTTGTGGAAACAAGATATTTAGGTGGTGGAACAGATACTGTGTAGACCCTTTGGATGAATTTTTTGATACTGAAGAATTTAATCATGTTATTAACATCATATTCTGGAAATATTATCTGGATTTTTGTCTTGGACTGGTACCTTAAAATTTGAATATAAAGGTGAATAGTGGAGATGAAAAGTATCTACTGTATTATGCTGTTTTTCAGGCATGACACCGTCTTTGTCATCTTGAATACTTAGCAGCTATGTTTACATGCAAAAGACTTACACAAGACTAGCCTCATAACATTCTGTTATGGAGAAAATGGATCATTAGGCACCCCTCTCTGAATATATATAATCAGTCAGATTTTATTGGGAGTAAAATTTTCTTGATTTTCTTCAGAGATGTAGCCACTCCTAAGTTGCCTGTGTTCCTATAATTAGCACTAATTACTTTCCTTGACACACCACCTTTGGCCTATTATATGTGACCTGTCTAGGGTCAAAAGATGTTTGATTCTCTATATAGGACAATTTCACATAACACTCCATTGGAAAAACAATGAGAAAAAGAAAAGGCTTGAGTAGGTGGGAATCTTGGTATGATATTGCTGTAGAAGATGAACACAACGGTTAATCCCAATGTGAACTTGTTAAGATATAAAATAACCTGGGAAATGGGCTTTTAGGCATGCCTGGGAGAGATTATTATGACTACATTAATTAAGGTGGAAAAATCTGCTCACTGTTGGTGGCACCATTCCCTGGACTTGATTCTAGTCTGTTTAAAATAGAAAATAGTAAGCTGAGTACAGGGATTCATCTCCTTCTGCTTCTTGGCTGTAGAAAGAACATGAACAGCTGCCTTATGCTTCTGCCACTATGACTTCCTACCAGAATAGACTGTACTCAGGAACTGTGAGCCAAAATAAATCCTTTCTCCCTCGGATTTCCTTTTTCTGGATATTTTATCACAGCAGCAAGACATGTAACTGAGCTAAGTAGGAGAGTGAAGAGCTGGCTGTTTAGTTAACTGTGTTTCCTAGAGGATCTCAGAAAACACGCTGCTTACTATGATACTAAGAGGTGTTCACAGGAGGAGCACTTTTGAATAGGCTCAATACTGATATATTTGATAATGGGAAAACTGCCATGAGACTGAACTCCTACTTGTAGACTATGAGTTTGGGCAGCTGCTGAAGCAATATGGCAGTATGTAAACATTAGTGACAAAATGGAAGTAATTGTAATTGTCACCAAGGCTAGAGATCTATTTAATCAGTGTGTCATGTTCAACAGCAGTAGATGAGGATAATTGAAACTATGGCATTCTTTGGTGGAGGAGGTGAGAATGAGAATTCAGGGAACTTCACATTTTCCAAGTTAGATTGTTGAAAAAAATATTAAGACTATAGAACTAGGGCTGAGATCAGCTATCAAGATAGGAAATTAGGCTCTCTTGTCAATTTCCAGTTCATATAATTAGACTGCAATAAATGATATTTTTAAAAGATCTGTGCAGAAGGTTTTTTCTAGTCAATATTTCTCTAATCCATACTTCAAATACTCTGTAGTTTTTTCTGGATAACTGGAGAAAGGAGATATCTTAGAATGCTGATACTGGGTCTCTGGGATTGGTAGATCACACCTTCAGTCGCAACACTTGGGAGGCAAAGGCAGGCAGATCTCAGTGGACTTGAAGCCAGCCTAGTTTTCATAGGGAGTTCCAGGACAGCCAAGGCTATGTAGAGAAATACTGTCTCAAAAACAGAGCAAGACTAAATAAAACAACTACTATCAGAGGATGAGTTTAAGTTGGTTCTAATATTAAAAAACTTCAAGTTGGACTTGGATCCAATGGAGAGAAAATGAGGAATAGAATTTGGGTCCGAGTTTTCATTGATAAGGTTATTATTAAGGACTCAAGTGGAGTGAGTAGATATATTATGGCTTGAATATGATATCTGCCTCATGGGCTTATGTCTTAAGTGTATGATTCCTAGCTAGTGGTGCTATTTGAAAACTTTAGGAAGGGGGCCTATTGGAAAAGTAGGTTACTGAGAACATGCCTGAAGGTTTGAAGGTTGAACCTGGCCTCTAGCCCATCACTTTTACCCTGCTCCCAGTTTGCTATAAACTAAACATCTGATTCCTGCACATAATTCTGATGCCATGATGCTCTTTCTGGAATATGGATTAAAATCTCTGAGTGTGCCAGCTAAAGTAAATCATTCCTCTCTTTGTTAATGTCTGTCAGACACTTTGGTATGGTAATGAGAAAAGTAACTAATATGCATACCCTACATTTTTGGTAGAACTTTAATGTTAGTTTGAGTAATTGTGATGTATTGAAAAGTTAAAAACAAAAACAAAAAAAGACCAAGGACAAACTTGTGAGACTGATCTAGCCTGTCTTAGCTGAAGGAAATACTCAGAAATCACACTGCTAATGTAGAGGTCATACTTACTCTTTTCCCAAGGATGTACCCTGGTGATCTGTAGAGGATAGGGTAAGCCATAAGTATGTTCCAGCAAAACTGTGTAGATGTTTCCATCCATCCAAAGCTGCTGGGCCAGGTTGGCTTCTAGAGGAGGAGAAAAGTCTTGACTGGAGTATTTGGAATGCATCTTTGAAGATGAGAAATGTATGCTCTCTGAACTCACGCACACACAGGTAGACCAAAGTCACTTCACCTTCAGAAGGCAAGACAGTAGTAACCATACAGTTCCCGGCACTGCCACTACACAGCCAGAAGACATATTTTCCACTTTGATCTCAGAAGATCTGTATGTAATATATTGTATCCATGACATCTCTTTGTCAAACTGTGTGTCATAGACAATAACAGCAAATATATCCAGTCACATAGACTTGGGTAGGTAAAACATTGAGATTGTATAATGAAGATGGGGTTCACAGAAGGTCCAGAAATGACATCAACAGTGAGCTAACTTTATACCTACATGTTTCTGACATCTCCCTCAATACACATGTGCAGCTCAAGGTTTACTTCCTATAACAAACCATGCTAATTAATTTTTGAAAACATAACCCAGATATAGACAGACCTGGGAAAAAGATTATCAATTGAAGAATTTTCTCCATCAATTTGGCTTGCAGGCATGTCTGCAAGGCATTTCATTTCATTTTGTCTTTTTAATTGAAAATAGATTTTTTTCTCATCTAATATATCCTGATTATGGTTTCCCCTCCCAATTTCTCCCTTTACTTCTCCCAAATAAGGATCTCTTCCTTTCAATCTTCCATTAGGAAACAAACAGGCTTCTAAGGAATAATAATAAAATAAAATATAATCAGATAAACTAAAAACTAACATATTTTTATTGGACAAAATATATAAACTCAGAAAGAGTCAAAGACACAAGACAAGAAATGAAGACCCAAATAGTTCCATGTGGAATAACCTTAAGTCAAACCAGATGTTGATTGGCTATTTCCATATTTTCATAAGCTTTGTGCCACCATGGCCCCAGCATATTTTGCAGATAGGACACCATCATAAATCCAAGGGTTTGTGAGTGGTTTGATATTTCTCTTTTAGTAATATGCAGAGTAACTTCCTGTACCAAAGACACTAGCACGTAGGGATGAAGTATTATGTAGGCACCAAGTAAACTTCTACATTTTCAATGAGCTATGTTGGTGTTGTTGGCAACAGGGTCTTGCCATCAGTTTGTGGAGATTAACCTAATAGTATTGGCAATAGCATGGGTTGTTGGGGGGGGGGCTCCCATAAGACTTGGTTGGACAACAGATCAATTAGATGTAACTCAGTTTTGGTATGGAAGCTTTATTTGGGGACAAGAGATGGCCAGATGGGGCTCTATCCCCCCATAATTTGGTGATTTCATTTATATGACTAATACATGTATATATTTTAGGAAGCTTTTTGTTGGATTATGTTTTCATAATTACCCTCAAATGGCTCCTAATTTTATGTATCTCTCCTCCTATTCTATCCCTCTTCTGCCTATCCTCTCCTTATTCCCACCTGACACTCTGTTCTAGGACCCCATCTATTTAGAAGTATCTATTTTATTTCTTTTTCTTAAGAAGATCGATCTGCTCCACCCCAGTCCCTTACTATATACCTAACTTCTGTGGTTCTACAGAGTGTAGCGTTGTTAGCGTTAAATTAACAGCCAATATACACATATAAGTAACTGCATACAATATTTGCCTATTGGGGTCTGGGATATCAAACTTAGGATGATTTTTTTCTAGTTCCATCCATTTTACCAGCAGATGTTATGATTTTTCCTTAAACAGTTGATTTTAAACTCCATTGTGTAGATATACCACATTGTCCCTGTTGAGAGACATCTCAATTGTTTCCAGTTTCTGGCAGTTAACATGGTTGAGGAAGTGTCTCTGTAGCAGGATGGAACATGCCCAAGAGTGGTATAGCTGGATCTTGAGGTAGACGAAGTCCATCTTTCTGAGGAACTGCCACACAGGTTTCCATAGTGGCTGTACAAGTTTGCACTCCCACAAGCAATGGGTGATTGTTCCCTCCTTGCTTGATGTGTATAAGATGAAATCTCAAAGTAGTTTACATTTCTCTGGAGGCTAAGAGTGATTGAACATTTCTTTAAGTGTTTCTCAGCTATTGGAGTTTCCTCTTTTGGGAATTCTCTGTTTAGACCTGTATTTCATTTTAAAATTGGGTTGTTTCTTGACATCTAGTATTGTGAGCTCCTTCTGTGTTTTGGATATTAGGCCTCTATGTGTAGTTGGTAAAAAAAAAAAAAAAAAAGAAAAAAGAAAAAAGAAAAAAGAAAACTTTTTCCCATTATGCAGGGTGTTCTTTGTCTGAATGAGATTATTCTTTGCTATACAGAAGCTTTTCAGTTTCATTAGGTTCATGTTGATCTTACAGGGATGCATTTCTTAACTTTTAATTGATGTAGGAGGAACCAGCCCACAATGGATGGTGCTATCCCCAGACATGTAAACTTGGGATTTCCTAAGAAAGTAACTGCAAGCTTCTAGAGGAAGTCAGTAAACAGCATTTCCCTGTGGGTTCCAGTCAGCTCTTGTGTCCAGATTTCAGCTTGAGCTCCTGTCTTGGCTTTCCTTGATGATAGGCTGCAACCTATGATCAAAATAAACCATTCTCTCCTCCAAGTGGATTTTGATTATGGTATATATTGCTGTAACATAAGCATAACTAATATGTCAACTGGCAACTGAGGCAAAACCCCAGGATTGACATGTCACAGGTTTTCATGGTGTATTGGTGCAAGCAGGAAACATATCTCTGTTTGATGAGAGTACTACATAGTGGGGAATTAAAGATCCGTGGTGAAAAGAGTTCCCTTTGCTGAGCACAGCTTCACACATCTGGTTAGCAGCTGGACTACAGATAAAGTTTACTACTTCAGGCACAGGCATCCACTCATGTGTTGTGTTCTCTCTTCCTTCTCATCCTCTGTCTTATTCTTTTGTCTATGTTGATCTATTTGTCTGTCTATCCATCTAACATCTGTCTATCTATCTATCTATCTATCTATCTATCTATCTATCTATCATCTATCAATTATCTATCTATCTATCTATCTATCTATCTATCTATCTATCTATCTACCCAACTATTTATATATTACCTACCTACCTACCTATATACCTACCCATCTTGCCCCTTTACCTGACGTGAAGTCAAATGTCTTAGCTAGGGAGAAAAATGCTTGTAATGTCAGAAATCAGAAACTGGGGAAAGATTTGCGCAGATGAACCTGTGGTCAGGGGCTGAATCAAGTAGATCATTTTTATCTGGTGTAGATAGCAAGCAGAACCCATGTTCTCACAGGCATTTCTAACGCCCAAGGTAGCAGAATGGTTTACCCTGTGATGTTAGCTGACTTGGTTCTTGCTACTGCTGTACAGTGATCAGAGTGTGGTTTGTTTGATGGTTTTCTTTATAAACCTTACAAACAATTCTTCTGTTTGTCCTTCTTTTATAACATTCTTTTGAACTTAATTGCTTGTAAGTAAATCCAGTCATGTTATTGTTGTTAATATGTGACTAGTAGCTAAAAAGAAGTCATATTTGTTAGCTGAATAAAAGTGAGAAGATAAAATATACCTGTTATAGTCCTTGTATATACCCTTCCACACTCTGCACATCAGCATCTGCTGGCTTGTGAGCAGATCTCACTGGATGTTTAGCCTCACCTGCCCACTAAGGTTAGCACTTATTTCCTGCTTTTTCTTGATTCTTTTCAATGCACGAGTTAAAAATAAAATTGAACAATAATGAGCAAAAAGGAAAAGATTACTTTTTTTTTTTTTTAAAAAAAAAAAGAGAGTTATTAATCCTTAATGAGAAGTAAGTGTGAGGAGGGAAATAGAGTTTGAATCTCAGATGCACCAGGTCCTGCCCACTGTAGGAACTTGAATCAATTCAATTCATTTTTCTTGTCATTTCCCTCCATTAATAAAATGGAAACAATGGCATCTATTATACACAATGACTGTGAGAGGTAAATGATAGTCCTTGCGTGTACTGGAAAAATATATGTATATGTAAGACACATGAGAGCCCTTTTTCTCCATAATGAAATTTCAGGTGCGAGGAATAGGGTATAATATTTGGAATGCTTAGATTATCAAGCTGGGCACACTGCAAGTATATTAATATGAAAACGCGACTGGAAAATGTGTCTGAAAAAGAAGGTCATGAATAAAAATGGAGACTACCAATCCAAATATTTCTTTCTTCTTTATTAGAAAGTCAAATAAAGAGATCTTTTTTAAAAGCCTGGGCACCATTTTGCCTAACTGTAGCTAGGTTTGTTTTCTCTGTGTCTCACATAGAAGCTTTTTTTCCCCCCTCTAAGTCCTTAGCGGTATTTGTGCCATTCAAACTAATTGGCTCATTAGGGGTAGCACTACCTCTCACCCTGCACCCATACTCCTCTACAAATCTGGACAGAAGAAACAGAGCCCTGTTTTCACAGACCACACAGCATTTTCGCACATTTCCAAGTCAAAGAATAGCACACAAAAGGATGTTTGCCTGAATTGATTGATGCTGCACTTTTAATCTTAAATTGCAGGGGCCTGAAGCCCTTGAGTGCATGGCCATGCTGCCCCCGTGTGGCCAACTTTAGAAATCTTCCAGCCCAAAGGTAAAGAAAGCCTTAACATGTGGGCACAGGTCAAGCAGTGGGCTGCTTCAGCTATGTTTGCTTGATAAAGGGAAACCACCGTGATTAGGCCAAATAGCTAAGCGCCGAATCAATAGATTGAGTGTATTGTACTTGGACAACAATCGTTATTTCTCTACATTCAATTACTACAGTTTTGAATTATTGGAACGCCGAGATTTGTGCTCTGGGAAGAATGGGTAAAAGTCGCAAAGCTTCCCTATTTTCCTAAGGTAGGGAAGACACAGAAACATGTGCTTTAAGAGATTCGCAACACTCAGTGCAATGGATATCTTCAAGTTTATTCGGGCAAAATAGGATTTGCTCCCTAGGGTACTGCTTAATCAATGCTGTCTTTTCTTCAGTGTGAATTTTTAAATTTTCTGGTTCTATAATTGATTATTTTTTAAATTAATGCTGAAGAAGAGTACCCAATATACTATTTTAATCTGACTTATCACGTCAATTACTTGCTGCAAGATTGAGTTCGTAAAGTGTAAAATATTATCCCAGTCCTAGTTTGCATAATTTTTAATATTTGAATTTATACCTAAGAACTGCAAATGGCTTAAGAGGTGTATTTGAGTCCTGGTTTCTGCTCATGCATAAACCCTTTAGTTAAAATTAGATGCGTTGGATCCAAAGGCATCCATATCTCTCTTGAATGATAATGATCTCACTCTCTTTTCTTGTGAATATTGTTGACACGAACCTGTAGGGAAGAAATTAAAACTGCATGAATATGGAAGATTAGATCATGTGCTTAGATAATATTCTCTGCCTTTCATCCCAGTAACAAGTAATTCTTTCCTTTTATTAACTAGTAATAGGGTCATTCACAGGTCACAGATTCACTTCAAAAGTAAATAAATAATTCCTCCAAATTCATGCCTCATTTACCATAAATTATAACAGAACCAGGAGCTGGAATCACTCAGGTCTCTGAAGCATCTAAAACGGAGTGTCTTCAGCTGCAGAATATGGTTGCTGCTTTGTGCAGGTGATGATTTGAATCCATGCTCTACCCGCTGACCCTGCCGGTTTCACTGTGTCCATCAAATGCATTTTGTGCGTAGCTGAGTTTAATTTACAAGAGAAACTCACCATCCTTCTATTTGACATTTGAAACAAGACCACATTCTGGTTTTTTAAAATTCGATTTCCTCCATTAATAGAATGCTTCTAAACAGAAATACAGTTCTGTTTAGATTGGCAGAATCATAGTTCTTATTAGTTTGGGTAGCAATGTATCAGGGTTCATATGACGGACAACACATCTTTACATACTTTATAGAGAGCTCTCCCCTGCATCAGACACCACACACACACACACACACACACACACACACACACACACGCACGCACTGTGACTCTGTGTGATTAACCCAGTGCAATGGAAGTAGTTCTTGGAGCTATCACTCCTAGTTTTCATTTTAATACCACGTATCCTGTTGTGACCATGTAAAGACATGTTACTTTTATACAAACCCCACAAAGTTCCAACATAAAAAGCAGGGATATGTATAAAGACAAGGTGAGCATTCCATATTATTTTAAACAGAAAAAGAAAATTAGCAGAATATATGTAGTGATGTATGTTTGTACTACACAGGATGCAGATACGTACAGATTGCATATATTATGTGTGTTTATATAATACATACACATATACAATACATGATTTGTATAAATATGTATGAGGGTCTACACAACCATATAGTCAAAATTATTTGTGAGGAGATGAGAGAGGTTTAGATAAAGAAAAGCTATATTTATTTATTTTTCTTTTATATTCCTGATTTAATTTTATACTAAGCATTTATATGTTTAGTTCAAATATGCATATATAATTTCAAATATAACTGTCAGTGCCTCTGTAGGGTGTGGAGGTTCCTTTTCCTCGGTTAACCAACAGTTAGTACTTGCTTACCATACACATGCCCCATTGTAGTTTCTTGGGCATGATGAGATAAACACAGAAAAGAGAAGCATCTCACCCCCTAGTGATTTACATGGGTGTTCTTAGGAAAGGTCTTATAGATCTCTCTGGAAGATGTTTTGCATATCTGGATGAGGTTAGTTCTTCTTACCCTGCATCCTACTGAGGACCGTGGCAGTTTCCTCTTTAGTAGATTTAGGTTGTTTGACCCCTACTTTCAGCATTAGCTATGCATAAGGCATGCCAAAGTGGTTTGACATTTCAACTTGATTTAAACCAATTGACACTGACAGCTCTGTGTCAAAGTGTGTTGATGCTTAATCAGAAACCATATCCCTGTGGACCAGTGGCTGAATCCAGCATTAAATGGCAGTGTGTGGGTGCAAGTTTTTCTGTGGGAAATTATGGTCCAAGCAAGCTCAATCAATTTAGAAGGAAAAAATGCTTTCAAAACAGCATCATTGAAAGAGACATGATTCTTTTGTGGAATTATGCTTCGAAATAGAACCATAGCATGTTTGCGCGAGCTCTCGTGCGTGCGTGCGCGCGCGCACACACACACACACACACACACACACACACACACACACACACACAC
>JANHMN010000007.1:40259063-40278877 GCA_030674055.1 Rhabdomys pumilio | reverse complement strand
ACACACACACACACACACACACACACACACACACACACACACACACAATCCCCAAAGGATTTATCAAAACATAAAGGCACAGAAAAACATGCTACGGTTGTTTGTTTACAAAAAAGAAGAAGAAGGAGAAGGAGAGGAAGGAGGAGGAGGAGGAGGAGGAGGAGGAGGAGGAGGAGGAGGAGAAGAAGAAGAAGAGGAAGAAGAAGAAGAAGAAGAAGAAGAAGAAGAAGAAGAAGAAGAAGAAGAAGAAGAAGAAGAACAACAACAACAACAACAACAACAACACATAGCACACATTAAGAAGCAATAGAGAAGCAGTAAGAGTTTTTTTTTTTTTTTTTTAATGACTTAAGCGTTCCTCCTACCTTAAGAAGAAGAAGAAGCAAAACCTGGTTTTGAAAGATGGATTTCCTAGTAATAAAAGAACAAATTGGCATTCATCAAATGTTTCTTTCTACTTTGAGGAACAAACTACTTACTTCCTCCAAAATAAGTACACAGAACATGTGTCTATTTCCTTGCTAATTGCTTCCCTTGCTGGTGTTTCTTCTATAAATCATCATCTAACGATGTTTAAACTTAAAAGGAATTGCATTCCATTTTTGAAGCCTTTACAAAAATCACTCACTTCATAGAATTTTTACTTCTAAAATTACAAGAAATAACCAATTAAACACCATAGGAAAGACAAATTTCAGTTTTTCTGTTGCTAATGTCTTTGTGTTCTAACATTTAGTTCATCGATTTTCCTTCCATTTATTAATCAGCTTCTTACCTTAGTGTTGGCAAACAATAATTAGGTAGTGTTAGATATAATTAAAAATATATCTTTAGGGGAGTGGACAGTGGCAAGCTGCCCAAGCTCCAGTGAATGACTCCTTACACATGCACATATGGACAGTGTTATTTAGACTTAGTGGGTTATAATAGAAGAGAAGTGTCATGAAGTTGGAAGAGAGATGAGGAAGATGTTCGTGGGGGCCAGGATAGCTAAAAGAAGACAGTGAGGGTGGATGTGAGAAGTATGCATTATATACATGTACAAAATTTCCAATGAATAAAATATTTCAAAAAAGATAGTGTTGGTATTTGTAGGTAGTACCATCCACTTTATTAAACCATGGAGTGATGGAATTTGAATTACCTGCCTGATTGTGAAGATTACTGAATCCATGAAAAAAAACCCAATGTTTCTCCTAATTTTTAGTTATAACTTTTGCAAAGTTCATTGGCTTGCTATTAATGATGCAACTGTCAGACCAGTCTACTAGGGTTTGCCTTTACAGATCCACTCAAAATCAAGAATGTAGAAAAATAAAACTTCACCAAGCTCTTAACACATTTTTTTCAGTTATTGCATGAATCTTTGGACTTTAATCCTGAATAAAATAAGAAAAAACAAGAAGCAAGTTAGATAATATTTTGACTTGCAGTGTTGTTTTCTTACCTTGTATTTTAGCCCCAAACTAAAAATACTGAAAACTTTGGAGGGACAGTCAAACATTAGGTAGTGCTAAGAGAACCCCATGGAAGAGTGGAAGAAAGGATGGCAGGACCCAGAGGGTCAAGGACACAAGAAAACTCATAAACTCAGCTAACCTGGACTCATAGGGCTCGCAGAGAGTGAACAGACAATCAGGGAGCCTGCAAGGGTCTCACCTGGGTCTATGCATGTATGTTATAGTTGTGTAGCTTGGTCTTCTTGTGGGCCTCTTCACAGTTCAAGCAGGGGCTGTCTGACTCTTTTGCCTGCTTTTAGGAGCATTTTTCTCTTACTGTGTTGCCTCTTCCAATCTTAATATGAGGATATGTGTCTAGACTTATTACGACTTGATATGCCATGTTTACTTGATATCCCTGAATAGTCGAGTGGAGAGTGGAAGGACTTGAAGGAGATGAGTGTGGGCAACCTGAGGTCGGGATGTAATATATAAGAGAATTAAGTATTTTAAAAACTTTGGAGCCAAGTAATACTTAATCTCAAATCTACTAGATTTTAGTTTTTTCCTTACTTCTTCACAATGTCCTTCCTTCCTTACTCCTCCCTGTTTGATAACTAGATTATAGTAAATCATACTCCATTGATGGACATATTATAGTAAAATCCAAGTTCAGCAGCAGAAAGCCATTTGGACACATTTCTCTTCTCTTCATTCATCGCCATTGTGTTCATCTTTCTTCTGATCAATAGAAAAACACTTATTTTCTGTGCTATCTGCCCTCTTTCTTTCTCTCTTTCTCCAGTGTTCTCACACACAGTTGTCTAGGCACACTGGCTGAATTATTTTTAAAATATATATTTGCAAAATCAAAACATCAGAAATATCTGTTGCTCGTGTTGAACTTGGCATTTTGTGCATCACTTGCACAAATTGAGAATAGTATGACTAATGAAAATATGTTAAGGAGAAAAGTCAACATCATATGCTGTGGAAATGGCAAAGAATATGGATTTGCTGTTCTCTGGCAATGTACAGCCTTCCCAAGGCTCTCAAATCTCCCACACAGGCACACAGCAGCAGCAGCGAGAACCTCTGACGCAACAAGGTAAATACAATTATAAAACTGTAATGTTCATCTTTGCCTCCTGGAGTCTACTCTTACTTCTCTTTATCATGAGGTGCAAGTAATAGGCCCATAGCCACCCAACACAATCTTCTGGATTCCATATAAAACTGTTTCTCTTCTGGGAAATTACATTCTTAAAGGTCCAAGGTGTAGACTTATACAGATTTATTCATACATTTTTTATTACATAATATTTTTATCATACAGAGGAAGACTGGAAAAGGGGAGGAAAAAGAAAAGGGAGAAGGCTGTCATGATTAGGGATGGGTTAGATAATGCCATGACCAAAGGCAATTAGGGGAAAAAAGGCTTTAATTTACTTATAGCTCCATCCCATCACTGAGAAAAGGCAGGGCCAGAACTCCAGGACAGTAACCTGAGGGCTAATATCCAATATATACAAAGTACTCAAGAAATTAGACTCTAGACAACCAAATATCCCTATTAAAAATGGGGTACAGAGCTAAACAAAGAATTCTCAAGTGAGGTAACTCAAATGGCCAAGAAGCACCTAAAGATATGTTCAACATCCTTAGTCATCAGGGAAATGCAAATCAAAACAACCCTGATATTCCACTTCACACAAGTCAGAATGGCTAAGATCAAAATCTCAGGTGATAGCAGATGCTGGAGAAGATGTGGAGAAAGAGGAACACTCCTCCATTGTTGGTGGGATTGCAAGCTTGTACAACTACTCTGGAAATCAGTCTGGTGGTTCCTCGGAAAATTGGACATAGCATTACCTAAGGACCCAGCTATACTACTCCTGGGCATATACCCAGAAGATACTCCAACATATAACAAAGACACATGTTCCACTATGTTCATAGAAGCCTTATTTATAATAGCCAGAAGCTGGAAAGATCCCAGATGTCCTACAACAGAGGAATGGATACAAAAAAGGGGGTACATTTACACAATGGAGTATTACTCAGCTATTAAAAACAATGAATTTAAAAAATTCTTAGGTAAATGGATGGAACTAGAAAATATCGTTCTGAGTGAGGTAACCCAACCACAAGAGAACACCCATGGTATGCACTCACTGATAATTTGATATTAGCCCAAAAGCTCACAATACCCAAGATACAACTCATAGACCACATGAATCTCATGAACAAGGAAGACCAAGTGTGGGTGCTTCAGTCCTTCTTAGAAGGGGTAACAAAATGCTCGTGGGAGCAAATATGGAGACAAAGCAGGGGATAGAAACTGAAGGAGGGTTCATCCAGACACTGCTTCACATGGGTGTCCATCCCTTTTGCAGTCACCAAAGGTAGATGCTGATGTTGATGTCAGGAAGTACATGCTGACAGGAGCTTGACATAGCTATCTCATTAGAGATCTGCCAGAGCCTGAAATATACAGAGACTGACACTCACAGTTAACCATTGAGCTAATCATGCAGTTCCCAATGGAGGAGTTAGAGAGAAGACTGAAGGAGCTGAAAGGGTTTTGGGCCCCATGAGACTGACCAGAGCTCCCAGGGTCTAAACCACCAGCCTGGGAGCACATAGGGAGGGACCCATGGCTCCAGCTGTATAATTAGGGGAGGATGGCATTGTCAGGCATAGGTGAGTGAGGAAGTCCTTGGTCCAGTGAAGGCTGGATGGCCCAGTGTGGGAGAAATCATGGATGAGAAGGTGGCAGTCGAAAGGTGGGTGGGGGCACAACCTCAGAGAAGCAGGAGGAGGAGGGTGGAATAGGGGTTCCCGGGTTGAGGGTAGGAATGAGGAAAGGGGATCAAATCTGAAATTTAAATAAAATATCCAATAAATTTTTTTTTTTAAAAAGAGTTCCTCTTTTCACATGATTCTAAATTGTGTCAAAGTGACAAAAAGAAAACAACTAGCACAGAAAAAAAAAAAAAGGAGAAACACAGAGAGAACATATGTTGTTTATACATGCTTATAGTTCAGTTATGTACTAGGAATATTTATTGATTCATAAATGATATGTGTGCCCTGGGGCCAATCTCAGGCAAATAAGCTTTAGATAAAGTCCGGGTAATTTTTAATCACCATAGATTAAAAGTCATGATAATGATAATACTTAATTATCTAATTTTCAGGAGAATAAGTTCGGTGTTTGTTTTACTGACTTAGATATGAGCAGAAGGAGTAAGAAGTATCTCTGTACTTGTGTTTGCATTTTCACTATTCAATTGATGCCATATTTGAGGGATAGATTTTTTTTTTCTTCTTTGGTTGATGAGTGCCATAGCACTGGGGTTTTGGGATGAACTTCTGGTTCTCCATTGACACTGTTGTGACTAGTGACTTTCTAAACTGAAAGCACAGATAGAAATTAGAGTATTTTCTTGTGGGAAACAAGAGAAGGTGCTAAGTTCTCTGCCCCACTTAACACAGGCAAACTCCGGTGGGTGAGCATCAGTGATCAGTTTTAAATTTATTACAGTGGTACATTGAATGATTCGTCAGAAAAAAAGTTAAATTATCAAAAACTCGATAGGCACTCTGTAGTTTCACAAATAGATCAGGGTAGGTTATAGTTAGAAATACGTAAAAAAAAAAATCTTGATTCTTTCTTAGACTCACGAATTGCAACAGGGAAAAATATCAAGTGTTCTAGGGAGGGCTCACAAGCTGTACTTAACTCTAGACCTGACTTCTCAAACTTTGGCAGTGGGAGGTGGTCTTGAGAATCATATTCCCATAGCAAGAACTGTGACCTCAGAGGAACATGTGAGTGTTTGTATAACTTTACACAATTTCTGGCAAAAAAAAAAAAAAAACAACAAAAAAAACCCTCTAATTTTTCACAAGTCCTTTGGGGATTTCCCAAGTCAAATTTGCAGTGCCTTGATTTTAAGAGAAGCAACAGTGTGGTCAGAGTCTACAAAGGAATCTAAGTTTTTCTTAAAGATATTTGTGCAAAGATAATGCTCATGTAATGCTTGAAGATAAACATGAATTTCCCATTTACAGTGAGTAAATGAGAGATTATGTTCTCAACTAACTGGTAGATACTAGATTGGAAATTTAAATGAGACGTTGTCTCTTTTTTAGATGGGCTTATAAGCTGTTGGAGGAGACACATCATCAATTATTTATGGAAAACTGAAGAAAAAATAAAAATAATACAAATGCAGGGATCTCCAACATTTAGAAAATGGGGAAGGGCAAGAATAAAGACATCATTGCTTTGAGATATGTAGCTAAGGCTTTCATAAGAGAGCCTATTCCAAGATAATGCAATTAAATATGAATGTAAAGGAGAGAACACAGCTCATTCATAGACTGACAAAATGTTTATTTCTGAGCAACTACTTGTTCATAGAGTGTAGCAATTTATAACTTTGAATGATTGAGATATAATCCCTAACCTGAAAGAGTTTACAGTCTGGTAGAAAAGTCAGAAAAAGTAAGTCCTTTAGTATGAGAAAATGCTAGTGATGTAAGACAGAGCAGGACGGGGATCTGAGGAGGGACTCTCAGTCTGAACCTGTGTTGTCTGGGAAAAAAATATTGATGTGACATCTGCAATTAAAGGATGCTTATCCAAAGGAAGCGAAGGAAGATTGTGTTCACTGGAAAGAATGGCTGGAAAGAGTGTGGTATGCAGGACACATGATTATTTCAGTGTGTTAGAGACAAAAAGTAGAAGTTGAAGATGGTGCTGAAATCACATGAAAACATTCCTGAAGCCAAATTATGTGTCCACTTTTCTGGTAATGGAGAGAAAGCTATTTAGAGATGAGGAATAATTAGACTCATACAAATAGCCATATACAATTTTAGGAAGAACAGATAGTATGAATGCTGGCAGTTTGTGTTCCTAAATCTAGCAGTTCTTAAAATTCAAAGTACTAGTTATTTATTCTCCGAATTTCACAGTTCTTCTTGGTTAAATAAATCAAGCTGACTTGAGCTTTATATTAATTAAGAATCCTAAAAAGAATTAATCAATATCTATCTATCTATCTATCTATCTATCTATCTATCTATCTAATCTATTTGTTTTTTTCCTCCCACTAAAGCATCAGTTGAGAAGAACCATTATCTCCAACTTTGTTTTCAGTATATGTTTAATATGTGACAAATGAGTAACTCCTAACCACCACAGGGGGTTAAGGACTGCAACACGCAGAACTGTGAATGAGAACACACTGTTCTTATCACTGTCTTGTGGTTACATCAAGGTACTGTATGTGTGTGAAGCATTTGCTGCCCATGGGTCAACACATTACATTACTAAGTCTTTAAGACCCTTGAATCCTAACATGGATGAGCCCATGCTTCTTCCTGATAAGGGTTTGTCCTTTCAAAGTGTTTGATCTAGGCAGTTTTAACACCGAAGTGATTGCTTTAAAGTTGGAAACCCATTTGCACACATTTAAGCCCTGATTAGCTTTATCAACCTTAACTTTCTCTTTTGTACTGAGAAAATAGAAATTCTAATTTTACAGAATTATTTTGAATATTAAATGAGATAATGTACAAAAGTATATATGTATATATATGTATATATGTATATATGCATGTATATTCGCATACTCTGCTCACTAGCTTATATACAGAAATTATTTGATAAAGTTTGAATATTTATTTATAGGAATGACTTCAGTCACAGGGAAATGATAAAGCAGAGCACAAACTGGAGTTCCTATTTCTTGCACTTGCTAAGAAAAGAGGATAGGGAAGGTTGATGTGTCCATATTTGTACACAGCTTCCTAGTTACAATTTTTCAATTTCTATTTAACAAAACAAATCTTCTGAGTACCAACTCTGTGAAAGTTCTCGGATTATTTTCTCTAGTATAAAACAAGTCTGTCTGAAACACTCAGAAGAATGAGTATAGTTAGGGACCAAATTACTGGAAACACAAATCAGGAAATATAACCTGACAAACACCCATGTGCTTTTGGGGGTGTTCGGATAGATTGCCTGAAATTGATTGTCATAGAAATGGGAGCTATGTATATGTAGGAGGGCCATTTTCTTCCCAGGTTCCTGTCACAACCAATTCACCAGCCCATTCTTCCTAGTTAGACAAACGCAAGCAGTTTTCTGCACTTATTTCCTGTACACTGGGACATGAAATTGGAAGCCACATATAAATGCCTTCATTATCAGGGCAAAAGTAATACAAGTCTGAGAAGAGGGTACAGGTTTACCCTTATAGGAACTCACTAGAGAAGCTGGCATCTGTAACAGGCTCCCAGCTTTTTCTCAGTACTGCACACTCTTCCACAGCTCCTCATTGTCATACTGCAGCCGTACACACACTCTTGCTCATAAGGTCTATAGAGTACTTTTTCAAGCTCTACCATAAAAACTGGTGTGTCATAGAAATACTGGCAATAGACACTGGATTCTGCTACTTTAATTTTGTAAATCACCACTTTTCACATACAAATAAATAAAATTATGCGGAGACTGCAAATATTTCCATTACTTTCTTGCAAGGATAAATTTTTTTCTGTTAAATATCTTCTAATCCACATAGGAGGGTTCAAACTGAACTTTGACTACACAAATGCGTGTTACAGAAGGCTCTGATTTCAATTCTAAGTCTCAATTTAACTTGCTTTCATAGCTGATTTCTATTGTTTTGCTCTAGAAATTAAGACAAACAAACAATAACTTAAAGTGAGAATTTTGGCAGCCCTGTAACATATACATCAAAATATATAACTTTAATATTTTTCCATGTCAAAGGAGAAAGTGAACAATGCCATGTGGTTCCTGATAGGAACTCAACTATGGCTATAAAATCTCTATGTTGAAGCTCTAATCAGTATTGCAAAGATAATTTTTGTTACAGCCTTTGGGAAATAACGGTGTTTGAGTGAGGTCATGATATGGTTAGTGACATCATGAAAAGAGGCAACAAAGATTGTTCTTCATTTTCCTGCTGGGAGTGGTCATAGACAGCATAGCTGTGTGACAACCAGGACAAGCTTCCATTAGAACACACCCCTGGCCTGAGCTTGTAAGCAGAATTGTGAAATGTAAATGCAGGCGGCTATGGAATGAAAAGAAATTCTGCCATATTCCCTTTATATATGAAGAACAGGTATTTCTTTAATCATTTTTGTGATTCATTTAGAAATATTCAAACTGTACATTTACAATTTGGAAAGCAAACACAGAACACCATGGTTGAGTCACTTCCTTGTGAGATGTATGGTAATGGGTAATGGGTACCGTGCTGCTATCCTGCTTGTCTGAACCAATGAGTGTCGTGAAGCAGGCAGATAGGAAAATTACTTGTAATCCCCATGGTGGAATACTATGGCTTCACTTACGAACGGTCTTGAACAAGTCCTACAAACTATGGGAAACGATACAAGGAGACATTACTGAAAGTTAATGTTAAAATTTTCACATTTCATAAGTAAATCTAGGAGTTTCTCTTTCTTCCATTGACTTATCTCCGTATCTCAGCCAGGACAGATAATAGTAAATAAAACCTGTAAATAGCAATTGTTGTCTCTTTAGGATCCACATGACAGTGAGCACTCTGCTGGAGGGGTTCTGCAACTTTTCTGTGCAGAACTGCATACCGTTAACCTGTGCATTCTGCCTTCCCTGAATGAAGCTTAGGGAGCAAAGGTGATTGAATAGTCCACTATTACTCGCGAATAAGGGTGGGTGAGACTTGAATCTAGGAATCTAGGTGCATGTCATGCTTATGCCAGGATGTGTAATACTCTTAACTTCACCATCAATCTCACACTCTTTTCTATAATAGATAAGAGAGTGCTTTCATCCTTAGAGACTGGCTCTAGTCCACAATCACAGTACCAAATGGGTAATTTGAGCTCACTGAGTGGAACAAAAATACTGGCTCTCACCTTGAGGTGATATCTCTATTTGGTTTATGATGCAATGGAAAAGTTTTAAAAGCATGCTAGGGGCAGGACAGTTAAATGTGCTATTTGGTAGTATACACTGTGTCTGCTGTTTTATCTTTGGAAATGATTCCAATCACAAAGTTATAGAAAGAAGTTTAATTAGCAGAAAATATTTTATGCGCAGGGCAAATATTGAGTGGCAGGTGATGTGGTATGAGCAGAGCTCTGAGCTATATGAATCAGAAATCGATAGCCTCACAGAGTGAAATCAAGCAAACCTTTATTAGAGTGAGTAATTTTTGTCGTCTCTCAATGATCAATGAATGTAGATGAATTAATCAATAAAGTTAACAAGCCTTATCTTAGGGGTATGCATAGAATCTTGCATTAAGAGATTAGAGACACAAATCATCTATACAAATAAACCAAGCACTTGACTCTACAAGAGATGTCAATAAATTTCAGGCTTGAAACCACACAGACCATGTGGCATTCATTATCAAGCAATTGACATAGAAGTCATTTTTAAGAAGATACCACAATCTAATTGATTCTGAAAATTTTAAAATATTTTATGCTATTAAAAGAAAATTTATTTTACATATTTTATGTTTTTTAAAATTGTATAGTGAATTCTACATATCAAAATTGTTTGTATATTGATAATGACATGAAAGAAAATATAACCTTAAAAGAGATTACAGTGTATTGGCACTTTCTATGTTCCTGTGAGGTCCTGGGTTCAATGTACATAATTTCAAAAACAAATAAAAAGCAAGCAAACAAAAGAAATATATCCAGAGTTGGGTTGACAGTTAGTGGAAGTGAGCTGTGTGATGTCTTCTGACCTCCATCTCCGGCTCA
This sequence comes from Rhabdomys pumilio, assembly GCA_030674055.1. NCBI lineage: Eukaryota > Metazoa > Chordata > Mammalia > Rodentia > Muridae > Rhabdomys > Rhabdomys pumilio. The sequence continues at coordinate 40,268,624 of JANHMN010000007.1, read as the reverse complement.
CAGCGTTTCCTGTCTTCCTGAGGAGCCAGAAGTGGGCAGGGAGCAGGGGACAGAGACAGCAGCATCCAGCTAGACCTCTCTCCAGCCAATCCCCTGCCTGCTAGGCCCATCTGAGGCATAGTCAACAGAGGGTCCACAAGTGGCACAGTCACTGAGGTGAACAGGATACTGTTCCCTAAGATCCATTATAAGGCCCACAGCTCTGCCTGCCTCCCCCAAGGAGTCTAACTGACATCCAGCTAACCCCAAGGACAACCAGATGGCTAAAGGACAGCATATGAACATAATCAACAAATGGTAAGGCAATATGGCATCACCAGAGCCAGCAAGCCCTGGATATCCTAACATAGCTGAAGCACAAGAAGATGACCTTAAGTCCAGTCTTATAAAGATGATAGAGGCCTTTAAAGAGGAAATGAATAAATTCCTTAAATACAAGAAAATACAATCAACTATATGAAGAAAATTAGTAAAACTGTTCAAGAACTGACATGGAAATAAAAGCAATAAAGAAAACACAAACTGAGAAAATCCAGGAGATGGAAAATCTAGGGAACAGAACATGAATGGCAGATGCAGCATTATCAACAGAATACAAGACATAGAAGAGAGAATCTCAGGCATAGAAGATGCAACTGAAGAAGTCAATGCATCAGTCATAGAAAATGCTAAATCTAAGAAGTTCCTGACACAAACATCCAAGTAATCTGGAAAATTATGAAGATACCAAATCTAAGAATAATAGAAATAGAAGAAGAGTCCCAGATGGGAGCCTAGTATAACTGTCTCCTGAGAGACTTCATCCAGCAGGAGATGGAAACAGATGCAGAGACCCACAGCTAAACATGAGGCAGAGCTCTTTTGGAAGAGTGGAGGATAGGATTGAGGGAGCTGTAGGAGCCAAGGACACCACAAGAAGACCTACAGAGTTAAATAACCTGGGCCCATCGGAGCTCACAGAAACTGAGTTACCAACTAAAAGGCATGAAGAGGCTGGATCTAGGACCCCTACACATTTATAACAGATGTGCAGCTTGGTCTTCATATTGGTCCGCTAACAATTGGAGAAGGGGCTATCTCTGATTATGTTCCCTGTCAGCAGATCCCCCTCCTCTAGTTGGACTACCTTGTCAGGCCTCAGTGGGAGAGGATGTGCCTGGTCATGCTGTGACTTGATATCTGTGGTGGTTTATATATGTTTGCCCAACTATTAGGAGTTGTGGCTTTGCTGTAGTAGGTGGAAGAAATGTGTCACTGTGGGGATAGGCTTTGAAATTTTCCTCCTAGCTATGTGGGAGACAGTCTGATCCTGGCTTCCTTTAGATGAAGATGTATAACTCTCAGTTTCTCCTGTACCACACCTGCCTGGATGCTGCCATGCTCCTGTCTTGGTGATAACAGACTGAACCTCTGAACCTGTAAGCCAGCCCCAATTAATGTTGTCTTTAGAGGAGTTGCCATGGTCATGGTGTCTCTTCACTGCAATGAAGCCCTAAGGCAATATTTCAGGGCAGGGTGGTACCCAAAAGTGGTTTTCCCCCTTCTTTGAAGAGAAGAGGAAGGGCTAATGGGGGAAGATGTGAGGCTGGGAATGGGAGGAAAGGAGGGAGGGGTATGTGTTTGGGATGTGAAATGAATAAATGAATGAAAAAAAAGAAAGAAATACAAAGAAAGCAAAGAAAATTCTTGAAAATTAATAAGCTAATTTATTTATCCCTTATGAGTTGAAGAAAAGGTATAGAGAATATAGTCAAAATAATTGCAGCAGAATTAAGTCATAGTTATTGTTCCTAATTGGAAGAATGGAATTTAAAAATGTGAATTCTACATCAGTTCCTGTGTATTTGAAAAAACATCCTCCTTAGACTCCTCCTGAGGAGGAGTAGGGCGTGATAAAGGGAGTGATCAAGACAACATGACTGAGGGACACTAGTGGGTCATTCATCATGAACACATAGGGCATTCTGGAAGCTGATAACTTATTTACCACACACTCCTTAGCCCCTGTTATTCTTATAGCAGCTTATTGTGTTCTGCGAAACTGTGCTGTTTATCCAGTATGTTCAGCACACAGCATGTCTTTCTTTTCATAATGCTTCAGTAATGTTGAGTTTCTTTGTTGTTAGGGCATGTTACTGCATTCTAGAACAGTATCTAGAGCACATGGTCATTCTCTATACCTTCCTAGTCAATCTCAATCCCCTTTTAATCTTTTTTCTTTGTGAAGAATCTCATGTATTCAAGGATAACCTTAAATTTACCATGTAGCTGAAGTTGCTACTTCCCATGTGTTGGAATTACTATGGTATTTATTAAAATACTTGGAGGGTTATATCTTCATGTTTTTAATGTAGAACATCCAACCCAGGGAAGTTCTCAGATCCTTAACTTTTTATGTTTTTTCTACTTATACATGTGTTTACTTTATGCAAAGAAAAATAAAAACTTGCACTAATATAGTTGTTTATTCCATATCTATTTGTCTCTATCAGTTACAAGTGCTGGGGTAAATTTAAATTTTAGTGGAAAAATATGAACTCTGACATATCAATAGACTGATTGCATTTCCTGAATAGGTCTCAAGTTACCCACATTTATTTTTTTATACTTGAAGAATGCTTTTACCTCTATAGTGGAATGAGGATCTTTTAAGTATCATATGTGATGGGAATTATGAGAAATATTGTCAAAACATTGTAGAAATCACTCTACGTTAGCACTTTTTCTATCAAGCCTCTTACTTAAAATGTTGAAAACTATATGTTGAGACAAAATTTGTAAAAACATAGTTGGAAGGCTTGGAGCTAGAGGCTCTGTCTTTTGTTACTAAAATACATGACAAAGACTGCATGTCTGGAGAACTGAAATTCATTACCTTACCGCCGACATGCATAATATGATCCTATGTTGCCTATATTTGTACAATATGCCCTTGGCCAGGTGCGATAATGAATGATAAAACATTACACCAGTTGGTGACAATGCTGTTTTCCCAGCAATGGTCACCTGAAACCACAGGGCCATGCTGATTTTCCCCTTATAAGCTCTATTGCTTTGAATTTCTAACTTGTACTACAAGTTATTTCTGGCTTAGAAGTGAAGCCAGATTTTCTATAACCCCCAAGTATTCATCTTGTTATCTTTAAACCCTTTTCATTACCAAAGGCAAACTAAATGTGAAATAATAAATACCAGGGGTATGTGGCCTGAAAAGGCAAATTCTGAAGACCACAGGAAACTATGTCAAACATAGCCTTGCCTCATCAAGAAATTATAGATCCATGCAGTGGGAAGCAAGTCTGGATCCTAGTTCTCAGATGTCTTTCATCTGATATTTTGTTACAGAGCTTATTACCTAATAGGCAGAATATGTGATAGTGAAAACTTCCATGAACTCCAGTTTTTATCCAAGGAAAATCAGAAAGCCTTCCAAGACAAACAATTGATAAAGTTTAACTGTCTAAAATAATTTCATGTGTAGAATAGACAAACAGGATACATGAATACATCTGGATGCTGGAAACTGAGCATATGTACTCACTGGCTGGAAGTGGAGTAAGACCCTTCACCCGGCTTCAATTTCATTTCCTCTTAGAGACTTTGCCAAATCACTCCTCAATTTGAATTGGTATTTCTATCTTATCTTGTCAACTTTGAAAACAGCTTTATCAATATCTCCATACACCACAAATGTTTTTCGTTGATTATTATGATATTTTCATGAGATGCTACTTCAACTTATCGAGCTCACTGGACACCACCCGTGTGTGCTAGCCATGCTAGTGGATATCACGCACTAAACGTTGTAAAGTGGTTTCATCTTACTTCACTGTGTATCCTTCCCTGTGAGCCTGGTATAGGCAATGGTGCCCAGTGAATTCTATAGTAAAGAGAAATGAGTGCAGAAGTTCAGTTCCCCCAAACTAGAAGGACTCCAGCATCAAGGCAATGGCCTCAGTTATGTTTGTTGACATCTGTGCAATTTGCAATCTTTAAATGATGACAGTAGTACACTAGTGTCTTGTACCATTATCCAGGCAAATCCACAATCAATAATTAAATTCCTAAGCCAATCCAGCAATCAGCCATCAGAGATTAATCACATAGGGGGATAGATAAATGGAGCAAGTGGAGTTTTCATTAAAGATACAAGTGGAGAAGGCAGGGTAGTAATGATAACTAATAATGGCAGAACATTTATTTATTATCCTAGGACCTAGAGAGTGTTCTGTGTGCTTGCTATGCATTAACTCTTAATCTTTTCCTAAACTCCCAAAGTTGGTACAATTATTGTCCCATCTTATGAGATTAGAAGCTCTGTTAACATTGCTGTTAATAGCTTAACTGGCTTCTATTTTTTTTAGATTCTATTTGTCTCAGGACATTTGAATTCATTGCATGTCAGTTTACAGCCCAGGAATAGCACTTTATCTCTATGAGAAGGTTCATAGGTGGATGAGAACTTCAGCCCTTACTATTGGTTTGTTCAGGAGCTCAGGACCAATGTCTTCTATGTGAAGCAGAGTCTAGTTCCATGAATTGACTGAGGTGTGGGCACATGATAAAATTTTGGAAAATTCTTGTTCCTGTATTGCTTGGAAACAAAGTCTTTAGTATTTTTTTATTTGTATTAAATTGTATTTTCAGGAAGATTCCAAGGTTTGACATAGGCACAGAGAAAAGAACAAACTAAAGCTAGCATAAACAAGATCAGTTACAGACTGACCTCTGAATGTGTTAGAAAATATACAGTAGTCACACTTTTTAAAAATATGACTGAGGAAAATGTTTTAATTCAAGTCTTTTCAATCACTTGAAATACTTGTGAGCTAAACTCATACATTAAGGCAGATATTGATTTTTAAATACTCATTTAATTGATGAAATGTTTAAATTGCAATCAAAGGAGAAAAGTTCTTATTTAAAAACAACAAAAAAAGTATTTTATTACTACAAAGGGAACTGTACACAAAATTCTTTAAGCCACCTTAATGCTAACTGCTATTCAATGTAAAAAAAAAAAATACTCAAATCAGGACAAAATGCTTGTCCAAGCAATCTAGAGTAAGTATTCAAAAACTGAATGCACACTAAAGGTTCACACCCAAGAGCAGCATTTAAGTTCAAATGATTACAACGGGCAGATAGGCAACGCACAGCTAGAACCCTCAGCACCAGTAATAGAAACTAAGCTTAAAAAGTCATACAAACAATTTATCATATCTAAGTTTGGTATCTAGAAAAACTAAACTGAAATTATATCTGTGCTATATGAAACAGCTGTGTGTGTAAATGCCAAACCAGGAAAGATAATTCAGAGAGTTGATGCTGTAGACTGAGATCTCTCACCTACCTGCTGGGCAGCAATTCTCCTTTAGATTAGCACCAGAGGCTGTCATCAAACCAAATTTTACAGTTCATGACTTCAGAAAAGACAGCAGTTACCCTGTACAGAGCAGCACAAATACAATGACTATACGTGTTTGTAGATGCGACTCTGATGGGACCATCCTGTTTTGCAATGTGGAGGCAAATTTCCTACCTGTGGGACTCAGCACTGGAGCGTTGATTGCAATCTTACTGTGCATTGTTACACTCTTAGCTATTGTTGTGCTGTACGTAGCACTGAGGAGGCAGAGGAAGAAAGACACCCTTATGACCTCTAAAGAAGACATCAGAGACAATGTGGTCCATTATGATGATGAAGGAGGTGGGGAGGAGGACACCCAGGCCTTTGACATCTGGGCTCTGAGTCTTTAGTATTAAGAGAGTGATCTCAGAAACAAATGTTCCATTTTATCAATTCTTTAGTAAACAGGTACAAGATGACACAACCATACATGTTTTGCCACCAAGGCACAGTGTAGGGCATGTTTTCAATCCAATTCCTTACCTTTCTTAAATGTCCATTCAAGGTTACTTTGGTTCTGATTTGTCAGCTGCCACTGGAAGTATACTAAGTGACACAAATAGAAATCATTCAAGACACAAGTGACTTTTTCAAAATTATACGTGTTAGTTAAGGATAGGCTTCAAACAGCTTATACGTTTAATGGTTTCCTGTATTTCTTCCCTGTGGCAGTCTGGAAATGTTCTACATGGATCCTCTGCAAGTGAATTTGTACTTATGCTGAAATTTATGTTGGATTCCTTTTATTTATATCCTTCTGCTTCTGTTTCTGTTACTTGGAGGCTGCCAATTTCCTCCCAGTGATGAGACTATTGTATTTGAGCCCCGGCCTACTATTACTACTAATTTTCTCTTCCTTTCCCCAGTGACTTGGAACCATCTTATTAAACTCCTGGTTAATGACAGCCACGTTATTTCCACTCAGATGCCTCTCTGGAAATCACTAGGAGTCATTCACCTGTGTGCTCGCTTTATACCCCAAGGTCAGTGTAGATTCAGCAATTCAGACTCCTAAGAAATCTGCTCAGTTAGGTTCATTCTCTATCAAGATACTGTAGTCTGAGCTTCTGTTTTCCTTTGTCATAACCCTTAGTGTATTTGATTTCTTGCTATTTCTTCCCTTGTCCTTAAAGACCTTATGGCTTGCAATGGTAGTGAGTCTTTGTTGAGACAGTAGTACATTTATTATGGTTGAATGTAAATTATGTGTACCACTATGAAAACAGTCATCACATGATTAAGAATTATGGTTATCTAAAAAAATGCAGTTGATGCCTTTGAAAAGAGAGAAGTCCAAACTTCACTAACAGGAAGAAGAGGAGATGAAAATAATAAGAAAGGAGGATTCATCCATTGGAAGAGAATGTCATCCTACGACAATGAATGTTGTCCTTCTGCCTCTTTGCTTTCATAAAGGTTTATTCTGGTTCCTTTTAAAACTTAGGGTTCTTATAATGAATTAGAAGTATGGAGACACAAATAGTTTGTGTATTGGATTGCCTCAAAGACATTATAAAGTTATCATGGCAGATAAAGCAAATGATAGTTCTTAAGCAGAAAAAAAAATCAGCAAAATAATCTAATGTTTATATAGTACTGCCAAGAGTCACATGTTTTAAGATTTCAAAAGAGAAACTTACTGCCTGGAAACCTTGATAAATGTATGTTGACATCCCAGAAAAGACCAGACTTACAATTACTTCCAGACCGTTTCAGCTGACCCAGGACATGAAAAGCATATGGTTGGAAATGCCCCCTGGTTCATAAGACCTTTGCTGTTTCTAAAATATGTGAAATTAATATACCATTGAACTTGTCTTGGAGAGTTTCGTTTCCACCAGGAACTATGAATGGGTAGAACTAACCTATGTTAGGAGGCAATTCAGATGCATAGAATTTTACTTATGTAATCATCAGTCCCCCACCCTCTCAGTCATGTCATGTATTTATTAAAAATTTCCTTTATAATAGTCTTCATTAGTAAAAGACAAGCAAAACGAACCCAAGAAGTCATTTAGAAGAAATATTCAGTGTAGTGGAGTCCTATGGAGAAAGAAGTTTGGATCCTATAACAATTTCCTTGATCAAGTCTGGAAGATTCAGATAGCAGCAGAGATGATAGGCTGAGTCCCACCCCTGACACAATGCAAGATAAAGGGACATCAGTAGAGTCACCTGGGTACTTCATCATGAAGACAATGGAAAGATGTTACAGAATTGAAGAAAGGTAGGGTTTTGATGGTACTGAGGAGTCCCTAAAGGGAGAAAGAATACATGAGGCTGGGCTGGACAAGAACAGAATAGCAAAGACCTAGTGAGAGTTTGCTGAATATTGGTTGAATCTCCTCTTACAGCTACTTTGAGGAACAGTGAGGTGATACGAGTGCAGTGGTTACAGGCACGGACAAACGTCAATTAATTCTTTTCTTTTCTTTTTAGAATTAAAGTTTCAAGGGACTAAATAAAAATGGGGAAGAGATGAATATAAAGATTGCCTGGATCAATTTCATTTATTAGTCAGTGTACTCCTTTGTATCTTAATTCATTCTAAAGATGGAATTGTGTCATTTACACAGAAGAAACAGCTATCACATAATTTCAGTGTTAGGGTGGAAAGCTTAGGAAGTCCTTCTTTGTAATTAAAATGTATACATTGTAAAGGGGTGTTGGACCTAATTCAGCACACTTGAAGTTCTAGGTTCATTCCAGGTGCCAAAAAGTAGCATAGTTGAAAAGATTGAGATACACAGACGTTTACAAAATTTAAATTTTTTAATGTTTTGAGATTATAATATAATTTTATTTTTTCCCTCCTCTTTTGCCTCTCTCGAGGCCCTTCCATGTTGTCCATTCTTCTCTTCCAAAATACATGACTTCTTTTTCTTTAATTGTTACTACATGTATCTAAGTTAACATGATAATTCACTAAGAAAGCTCAGATTTAAATCCAAGTAGTCATACTCTGGACCTTTTTTCTTAGTTCTAATCTAAGGAAAATAAAGTCAGCATGAATTCATGAAAATCAGCCATGGGTTGGTTTCTATGGCAAGCAGAGTGATAAATCTCATAGTGTCACTCAGAGATTTCACTGGGACTAGCTGATTTCAATAAGATGATCCAGTTCCTACATGGGCTTGCTCAGAAATGTAGGAAGCAGAAAGATGTTGGTGGTGGACTTTGTCAAGGCATGTATTAACTTACAAGCAACCTCAGAACCAGACCAAGTCATGGACGAAGAGTGACTTCTAGCAGATCTAACGCAAACAGTCATCCCTTCTTAACAGTGTTAAAAGGGAAAGGCATGAGACTTACTTCGAGTGTGGCTGGGACAAAAAGAAAGCAAAACACACCAAAAAATGATTATAAAATATAGCTATTCCCAACAAGATGAAGGAATACTCTAGGACATGAAAAGTTGGGGCATGAATACAAGGTTTGTGGTATGCACAGTTTTTCCCTTTTTGTGTGTTTTGTAAGAGAGCGACAAGCAACTGAGTTTTCTACCTTTGCTCTTAATTCATATCCTTTTATCTCATATTTAAAAGGCACACTTGCTAACAGATATCAAAGGCTTTTTAAGTTTTGGGCATGAGATATCTTCATCCAACCCACTCCCAATGTCTCCTATACTGAAAGTGTATTCCTCAACACTAAATGTTCAAAGGAGTTTTGTTCAACATTGGTTGAATCACAATGTCTCTGCCTTCATCAATGGCTTATACCACTGATGGAATCAAAACTTGAATAATTAAATAAGCACAGGGAAGGTAATATAACTGGAGATATGTGACCTTAGTGGGAAGTATATGTCATTGGGATGGTTTTCTGGAAAAATAAACCTTATAGTGTGCCCTTTCTGGTTACTGTCTTTTGCATCCTGGCCACCATTGGTTGAGAAATGTTGTTGCATTGTGTGCCTCCTGCCATGATATTCTGCATCACCTCATTCTGCATCACCTCAGGTTCCTTGGTATCAGCCTCCTTGTACTGCATCCTCTGAAACAATAAGCCAAAATAAATCATAAATCATTCTTCAATTAAAATTGTTTCTTCAAGGCATTTTTCTTTATATATATATATATATATATATATATATATATATATATATATATATTATTGAAACATCTTTATACACACAACATTATGCTTTG
>JANHMN010000007.1:40218853-40259053 GCA_030674055.1 Rhabdomys pumilio | reverse complement strand
TTTTATATACTGTCACAGACACAATTTAACAACCATATAACAAATTTCTACACTGAAGAAAGAGCTAAGGCACAGGGAGGGAAATGGTTCCTCCAGTGTTGGCACAAAGCTCATGCCATCCCTAAGTATGTTGATGTTTAAATTTCTGTATATTCTTCTGTTTTAAAGTTCAGATTCATGTTTGCTAACAATCACATATATTTTGGTTCATAGCCATAACACAGCTTTCTCCTTGTATTTGGTTATTGGAGCGATGGAGATTATGGCTTGTTGATTTTCATTTCAGGTTTTGTTTAGTAATTTGCTTGTCACATGATGAAATATATTTACCACAAAATTGCTGAAGTGGAAGATAGTGAATTTACTTTCATATCACATGCATTGTTATCACTGGCTCAGAGACCAAGATGATTATATTAAGACTACAACTTTCCTTCCCAAAATCTGCCAGAATGACGATGCCTTGCAAGGATTTCTTAGTGATTATAGGACCCAAAGCTAGGAATAGCAAAGTTGCCACCCACAGAGTCTTATACAAGGGACACATAGACTCAGCTAATTTTATCAGTATTTTCAATTCAGATATTTATGTAATATTGACACAAATTCTGGCAAAGGAAATTAGGGCCACATTATTTATGTTTAAAACAATGTTATTCTATTGTCCATTCTGTTTGTTGTTATGTTTAATACATAGTTGAAGCATAGTTTGGGAAGGGAGTATTTCCAAAATGCTTTTAAATGTTGATCCTTAGGTCAACCCATTCAAGGTCTGTTGTATCTACTGCTACTTGAAAGCCAAGGTTAGGACCACGTACTTCTGCCTATCAGTGTCAGGCTGCCTTCACTGCTATGTGTTGATTTCCCTGTGCTCTAGCTTATGTTGCTTCTCCTCTATTTAAATTTATCTCTGCTTGTGAAAAGAAATTTTACACACACACACACACACACACACACACACACACACACACACACACTTTATTGGTTTCAAGGCTTGGAAGATAATAAGTATCTAGAAAGATTTTCTTGACTTTTCATCTTATAACTTTGTATATACATAGGTGTCTCTGTGTATGTACCAGTCTCTGTATATATGTACCTGAATAATAAGTATTACATTGATTCATAACTGATTTTATTTCCTGTTTCTTTTGTACTTGATTGTGTAGTCAGAAATGTATCGGCCATGCTGCTACAGTTTAGGTGTTCACTTGTTTCTAAATGGTTCTCTCTATAATTCACTGGGGGCATACTGGTCTTATTTTCATGAGCTGCCAGGGGTACCAATTCAGCTTCCTAACTTGTAGTAATCTTGGACTCCATAGCTTGACCAGGAGATATTTGTAGGAAGGACTGGCTGTGGATATTGATTGTAAGAATAAAATCTGTGCTTCTCTTCCTTTGCTTTTATCAATGCAAAATTTGAGATTTTTTGAAACTTAGCATCCATTAGTGAATTTTGGACAGTTTATAACTAATAGAAAAGATTGAATCTGATAGAGAACAAAGAAATACCAACAATATATTTTTCTTTCTTCTTATACACAAGGAACTTTGTTAATAATGCTTGTCCCAGAAAACAGTAAGGATTTTGTCCAGAGGAAGTACTAAAATCCAAGGCAAAAACTATCTGTATATCGGACATGTGGGGTCATAATAGTTTGAGATGAGAGGAGAAAAAACCTAATCAACCAGTGAGGACCCGCTGGCAACTGAAGAAAAGCCAGCATGTTTTTATTGCAGTGCTCAATTTAACTTATTTGTGTTACTTATTTTCTTGTTTATTTCTATTTTTTCATTTATGTGTATATATTTGTGTGTTGGGGGACGATGACTATGGAGCCCAGAAAAGGAGACCAGAGTCTAGGAACTGTGTACAGTCAATTGTAAGCATCCTAATGTGGATGCCTGGGACTTGAACTTTGAACCTCTCTTTATTGGAACAGTGTGTGCTCTTAAGTTCAGAATCATTTCTCCTTAGCCACTCAACTGTCAATATTTAAATACTAAGTAAAAGTAATTGAACTTTAAAATGCCTAGTCACAATGTTTCAAGTATAGGAATTAACAAGCTTTTAGTTTTAAAAAAGAATTAGGAATTAAAAAACTTATGTGATCAAGTGATTTATTGAGATATAAATGAACAGCACAAGCCTCCCGCGTGTCCATAGAAACAATGTCTGATCTACCAGGTGGAGAGGAAAGGAAATGGAAGGCATCTGCAGATGTGCCATGTTCCATTACTACAACAACAAATACATCTATCACAGTCACATTTTCAGACACTAGGTCACCTTTTCCTTTACTTTCTCCCATGGTCAGAGTATTGTACTTCACAGAAGTCCTGTGTATACACAAGGAAGCATTGCCCATACATATAGAGCAGATGAATTGATAGATTCATACCCAACTGTCAAGATGGAACAAGGAATTAAGAATGCACAGAATGAGAGTTTGAAAACAAAGTTATTTCACTGGTGGCTTAATATGCTGAGGCCATGATTGTGACAGCAAAGCTTGTGAGTGACATAACTGGAAATACATGACTGGTTTTTTTTGCTTCTGAAAATCACAGTTGCTTTATGATTTACTCATATACATCCATTGAACTCTTAGTGGATTTCAGTCATCTTGGGTACAGAAGGTGTTGGAACTGGAGTTACAGAGAGTCATGAATTGCCTGATATGGGTGTTGGAAACTAATCGTTGAGTCCTCTGCAAAGGCAGCAAATACTTTTAACCTCTGAGCCATCTCTTCAATTCTGTCACCAGCCTCTTAAAGAAAACATGCTTACCCAATGTCTGAGGGACACATTGGCATATTTTAAAGAAATCATGATATTTTACGCACCAGGAACAGCAAAGAGTGAACATGCCAAGACCTAGAGGCAGGAGAGAATGCAAATGAGAAACAGACTGAAGTAACAGGCCAACCTCAATGACCTGCATGAAATTCAATCATGCCAATTCTGACTGAGAAGCAGGAATGATATGAGCAGACTGGAGACATTAGCAGGGGGCCTTGTTTGCTGAATCTCTCTTCATTCCAGCACATTTGGCTGCATCTCTGAGTACATAATTCAGGCTTGCCTAGGTTTCTAATCAGGAAATCCCTGCTGTTCTTGGTGTCTGAGCACAGTCAGTGCTGTGAAAGGACCTCCCTTTGACCTTTGGTTCCTTGAGAAAAGGAGTCAGGATCTTGAAGATTGTCAAGGGAATCTCTTGATACGAATTTACTAAGAATGAAGATTGCAATTAGCAAGGTATTGAGTTTGTCAAAGCAAAAACCCATCTGCAAATGAGAGGATAGCTTTCCAGAAGGTGTTAGTCCTTCAGTTCCTTGCCAAGATTCATTGGGCACCAGACACTGGAAGATTAAATAGATTGTTAGGACAGCCTGGTAATTCAATATGAGACATTTTGTGGTCCTAGGCTTGCTTTACTGAAACAAGCTTGTATGATAGAGACACCCCTTTAGCATTTCTGAAGTTTCACTTAACACTTTTTGTTAATCTCTAGGCTGGAATCAATCAAATAGACCCAACACTCTGGCTCATTAAAGACAAATTCCTTTGTGTACAGATTTACTGTAAGTTGTTTGTCTTTGCATTCTCAAGAATACCACATGTAGCCATCGATGATTGTTTAATTTCTAATAAATTCCAACAGAAATTGCATTATAATACTTATGGATTGTTTATTGATACTCTTCCATAAAGTAAAGCCTGACTCTACTGTAAAAGACAGATGACACAAGATGATTCAATGGAACAACTTATTTATTCTAGAGAATATCTAACAATGCTTCTTTGAGAGTTTTGAGTTTTATACATCATCTTTTGATCATATGAACTCTCCTTAACCAGCTTGTCTCGGATCAATTCCCCTTCCCTATCTGGACAACTACATGCCTTTTAATATTTTTAATTATACCCTTCAAAACAATTTGTACTGCTAAAATATTCTTTGGTGTGTGGTCTTCCACCAGAGAATGGTTGTCTTATCAGGGATTCCATTCTTATAGAAAATTGCTTCTTTCTTTTACAGAAGCTAACCATCTCATTTTGCTTCACAGCTAGAGGTGAGATTATATGTTCGACTTCACTCTTCATGCTGGTATCTGGTTGAGCTTTGGCATGCACAGGTTTTGTATATACCGTAATGATTGCTGTGGAGTCATGTATAAGTTGCCTTACCGTATTCAGATGTTTCCTTGTAATTATCCACCACTCTGGCTCTTAAACTCTTTCTTTCTCTTTCTGAAGTGATCCCTGAACCTGGGGAGTCGGGGGCACAGCATATGTATATTATCTAGTGCTGAGCATTCTATAGTCTTTTATTCTCAGCACTGTGGCCAGGTATGGGGTTTGTGTTATTCTTCATCTACTACAAAGAGAAACTTCTCCAATGAAAGTATAGAGATACATTGATCAAATGGGGTTACCAAAAAGTCATTAGAAACCATTTGAACCATAATAGGTGTAGGTTCTCCTGTAGAAAACATGGCATGTCTAGTCACAGGTGCTTGGCTTGGTAATGGTGCCAGGTACAGTTTTTTGTTGTTGTTGTTTTTCTTTGTTGTTGTTTTAATCTAATGGATCTCAACTTAAACCTAATAAGAAAGTGGTGGGTTAATGCCATGATGTTCACATTACTGTTCCACTAGTAGGCATGTTTTGCCAACCCAGTTATTGTTGTAGCTTGCAGGGTTCACAACTGGATATGACTGATTGTTACTTTCGGCTCTGGTAGCTTGCATAAATTCTTCTGCGCTATGAAAGATAGCCATAGTTATGACACTTCCAAGACTGTAACCATTGAATTTCACCAACATCTGACTCAAGTATTTGATGATTTCAGCAACAGGATATCAAGTTCTGGAGAGTAACCAATAATAATTGCAATAGATTCTATCATTTGGTGTTGAAGTCTATGGGAACTCCAAAAGAAGCAATTCATCCTGGCCTGGCACTAGGTTTTGGTACATACCAATGTCCTATGGTACATTCAATCCCTCAATCTTCAGGGTTCTGTACAAAACAAAAAGAAATCACTTCAAAATTCTTACGGTGATCAGTAAAATGTACACTGGATGAAAAAGTTCATTCTTCTAGTGATGATGATCCGTGTAAGCTAGAATATGGGACTTGATTGTTCTATGGATAATTTAGGAGGATCCTTGTGCTCACAGATGAAGAAAGAATTATAACAAGACAAGAAGCCAAGACCTCAGCCTCATGATGAAGTTGTCTAAAGGTCCACGGTGCATTCAATCCCCAAGTTTTCTTATTGATTGAGAACAGATGGACACGAAATTCTAGGAGGCTTGGAGCAACTTTGCACTTGACCATTTTCCAAAGGAAAAGAGAGACTGTGATCAGTGTTAGTTTGCTTGGCAATATCTTCAGTCTACTAAAACAACGACAGTCTATTAGATGTCTGTCCTGAGAGCATTCTCCCAGTACCTCATACTGAATCAATGACTTATATAAATTTGGCTTTGTCATGAATTTACTTTTTGATTTTATTTAATTTCTCAAACCTCTATTTACCACAGTATCTGTGTGTATGTGTGTATGTGTGTGTGTGTTTGTGTGTGTGTGTGTGTGTGTGTGTGTGTGTGTGTGTGTAGTCTTTCTTAGATACACTGTTATCCTTCAGTCAGTGAGGTGATCTTACTAAGCTTCTACAATGTTATAGAGAACATACTTTCACATGACCAAGAAGAAATTATTAATCACTTTAACTGCTTTTTAACATATTACTCATTGTCTGAAGTTAACTTCATTGTTTCTCTATGTCAGCAGAGACTTCTAATGTACTCACCTTGCTAGTAGGACAGAATCAATTGCTACAGAAACACTTTAGGTACATGGTAAACAGTCACTAAAACAGGCATGCATGCAAGCTACTCGAATACTTTGGATGACTTAAGTCTCCAGACTGTCTTCTGCTCTTTTAACAGCAGATGAACAGTTTATCTGCACAAGGGAAGTGATGCTGAGAACATTTCTTTTTTATGCCAGGAGTCATAGTCAAGAGAAACATGGAATAGACGACATTGTTAAGGATGAGAATGGTTTCAAGGAGTTTCAGGAAAAAAAAAAAAACCATGATAAGCATATCCAAAGTGTGATAGCATACAGAGTTTTCAAAATACCAGACTTCTTGATCTTCTTGCATATATGAGTTTGTAATTTTAAGCTTTAAAATGTGCATGTTTTCCTACCTGTTTAATGAATCCATCTTTGTGCTACATTTAGTTTGTGATACAGAGATTAGGAAAGGCACATCACTGAGTGGTACAGTGATTCCTCCATGTGGGAACCACAGGGAAATTGGAAATAAGCAAATGTTAGGTCTAAATCTAGTGATTTACTAAGCATATGCCCCTCGGTATTCACCTGACTGGTCATTATGCTTTGTTTCTTAAATTTTTGATTTATTTTTATCTCTATTAGGATGGAGAAATTTGTTAGATTAAAAATTTAATTAGCCAATACCAAAATTCTTAGTGTTAGATGCAATTCTGCTGTAATAAAGAAGCCAGGGAAGGTATCCCTGAACTGCACAGGATAGTACAGCATAATTAAGAACTAGGATAATGAGGCAGATAGCAAAACGGGCCCATAGGACCAAAGGAAGCCTAAGGATGGCAAATTGTTGTCAAATATAAAAGACACTTTCTTTAAGATATAGCATTTGTTATCTCAAAAGCAAAGAAAAATAACAAACAGTAGGAAAAGTACTCTTCATATTGTTTAGTAAATCAGAGGCTGAGTATGACTTCTGTTTTATGTACTTTGATTCTTGTCATCCACACCACCACATTCTTACCATCACACATGTCTTCCCCTGAAGCCTCTGCTTTCCTCTTGCCTTATTCTCTGGTTTATTTTCCTTGAACTGGACAGTATGTTAGAGCTCTTCAGGGTTGGGTGTGGGCCACATTCTCACCCTGTAGGAAACCTTACACAAGAAGGAGTATTGATAGTTACCATATGCCTAAAAACCATCAAATTGATGTCCTGGAATCCTGACCTCTTCCAACAGTTTCAGATCATTTAACTAATTGTCTCTTTCATATCTCCACATGGAATCATCTCAAGGCCTCTCAACTTCAACATGTCCAAAGGCAAAGTCTGGTTGGCAACTGCAGTACTGGAATTTTGCCAGGGACATCAGCTCAGTCAAGAATCTTGTTTCCGTTGAATATGTAAGCAAAATATTGGATACTACCCTTGAAGAATTTTACCCCAACTTTGATTCAGCAACTTCTCGAAATTTCCATCATTATTTTCCTATCCAAGGTCTTACTTACTCTAAAATATCAAATCTCCATCTGTTCTTCTTACCTCTTCTAATCCGATTATATTTTGCATTCAAACTGATTCTGTAATTCTGAATTAAAGCATACTTTTTGTTTTCAAATGCCTAAGTATACATATGTGCCCATAAGCACACATATGTGAGAATATACACAAATACTTTTAAGAATTCCATTTCATTTCTTTTAAGATGGAATGCCAATTTTAAGAGTATAGTCTGTAATGCTACAGTACTCAAGGGCCTGACCAGAAACAGATGGCACACTCAAGCAAATAATTAATAAGAGTTTAATAAAAAAGGCCATCCCAAAAATATAGTTGAGTTAAAGAAAAACAGCAAAGAATTACAATGTGCCCTGAGGCTTGAAACAGCAGGAAGTTGTTACCACTGTGAGTTAAATATGCTAATGAGGGGAACATTGCTGGAAATGGAACAGAGAAGGAGGAAAGTAGGGATGAATAGGGAGAAGAGAGAGGTAAGAACCTTCCTCATACCCAGTGTCTAGAAGAGGAAGAGGTAAAGGAATACAGTTTTCTCTAGCTTTCATCTCATCTTCCAGATTACTGACGGTTCTTCCCCCTGCTTCCCTTTTGTTTTATTCTCTTTATTGAACTGTATGTTAGAGCTCGTACTGGCTGAACCTATATAGAAGAGGGAAGACAAGAAATATATTGATAGAATTCTCAAAGCTGCAGGACACAGGGTATGGTGGACAAGCAACATAACCATATAGTCTACATAGTCTATGCAGAGCCACACATATATGGAGTGTCTCAACCCTGAGAGTTAGACTCTCTCCCATTTAAGTTCATGACGCTTCTCCCTAGCATGCCTGTTCTGTCTGCTCTAGACTTCTCCATTCTGTTACTTGAAAGATGCTGTTTGCATTACCTGAAGGATGCCTCCTTGCCCAACTTCCTATGTTCTAAACATTAGCTTCAACATGACTTCTACATGGAAGCCTTTCCTATATTACTCAATTATGTCTCATGCCTACCAAAATACACTCATACGACCTTTCAAATTTCTTATATAATACATGGTATATATCTAGGGGAATATATATGTCTCCAATTTTATGACTAATATCATACTCCTCCGAAGTAGTGATGATTTGTATAAAGTTTGCAGAAAAGAATTGTTATCTCATGGTGTAGAAGTAAGAAGGAATTTAAAAAAAAAAGAAACTTTGGAGTAGATGATACATAAATCCTTTCAATTCTCTAATATTTGAGAGGAAATTGGAAATTCTTTTAATAGTTCCTAGGAGTTCAGCAGTTGTTCGCAGTTGTATGGTTAAACCTAAGAAGGGTGAATGTATTGAAATGCAAATAAAATTTTTGACTTGGATTTTCTGATAAGAAATTATCCAAATAAATGCAGCTTTAATGAATAGTTTCTAAGTATTTTTCTCTTAAGGAGATTCTATAATTTGTTCTTGTCCAAATGTGTGTGTTCAGCTGCTGATGCAACCCTTCCAAGGCAAGAGTATTGTCTTTCATTCCAGATGTGAAGTGAGGATACACTTCATTCCAGATGTGAAGTGAGGATACCCATGCAAAGTGTTTCTGGGTTCTAAATTCTAGAGTTCTTCTCATCAGGGTTCATGAGAAATTTTTCTTTACTATCCTCTGAGAGACTATGAGGCTGAGAATGATTCTCTCTGTTGAATGTCTCCAAAGACTGAAGAAAACTGAGTTATAAGTGATACAGCATTCTCTGTGGTCAAGTATCAGGCACTTATGGCCTAAGGAGTATTTTTGAAGATATTAAGTTGTGCCTAAGATTATATCAGTGTTACACAGATCTATCATCCATAACTTACAATTCATATGCAACTTGGGTGGGGAAATAAGAATAAATGTTTGCTGGATGATGTAATTCACAACGTGTAAAACATACATCCCTGAAACTGTATACCACATGTCTAGTAGTGTTTTAGTGTCTGATGTTGAGAACTTCATGCCATACGATGTTCACACTATTTTCATAGTGTGTGTCTTTTATCCTGATGGAATAGTGAGCATACGATGACAAAAGATCATAGAAGGAGTCTAAAATTGACCATCAGATCAAGGACTTTATACTTGTTATCTTTTTAGGTTTTTTTTTAAATATTTTATTTCATAAATATATTAGTAGTTGTTCTTCAAAATAAAATATATAAAGTAAAATTATATATTTCTTTCTGATGTTTAATGGGGTATGAATAAGTTGTTCTCTTATATTATCAGGGAATTCAAATTTGTCAAACAATTATTATGTATCTTTCATATCATTAGGCACTATATTGTTTAACTCTTGATGTAATATAGTCTAGAAATGATTCTAACACCAAGTGACCTAAGACAGACATTTATTACAATGGGTCTATTATCCAAGCAGGGTTCTATTTGGCAGCTGGGCTTTAAGTTACAGACCAGTGACAGACAGTAGCAATTCTGTTCTACATGTCTCCTGTTGCTTTGATTGGCTAGCTGGTCCAGATTCTCATCACGAGGCAATGGTGCAAGAGAACAAACCAGATGAGTAAGGTTTCGGGAGAGCTGGTTCAGATTTGAAATGGTACCACATTTGCCTCATTTCACCTGCCTAGAGCCAGAGACAGCTAAGCCTAAAGACTCCATAGTCTCTACTCACACTGAGAACATGGTAAAAATATAGATTGGTGAGCAAAGGCAAGAGAAGTTAGGCCATTATTCAATCTGTTGAAGTGTACTTTAAACTCTGTACCTTGCTTAGTTCTTAAACCAACACTACGAAGTTGGGATGGTGGCAATACCTCTAAAGTTTAAATGTTTGTGTTACTGTATGTTATGTTAAAATCCCCAAAGCAATAGAATTAAGATATGGGGTTTTAAGGAGGTGATTAAACCACTGGCATTTTTTTATGGTAAATGGAGTTTAGACTTTTATAAAAGAAGCTTCATAGAGTATTCAATCAGTTTAGTTGTCTCTCAATTCTTTCCACAATGAAAAGACACACTACTTTTCTTCCTAGAGGACTCAGAAACAACATGTTGTCTCAGAAGCAGACAGAAACCCTCCCAATCTGTGTCCTGAAGTCTTGTTTTTCAGTTTCCCTTGACACCATAAGAAAGACGATTCCTCTCCTTATGTGTTGCCCTGCCTCAGAATTTCTGTCACAGCAGATCAAATGGGCATAATTTGGGGATGACTAGCTTTGGGATGAGGAAAAGAAGGCTCAAGAGGTTGAAAATGCTCTTGTTCATACAATAATTAAATTGCAAAGCTGAGCTTCAGGTGTAAATCTATGTTCTCTTACAACCACTCTTTCAATTTTTTCTTTCTCATAACAGGTAAGCACCCATTTTATTTAGAAAAAAATATATGTTTTATTGAGGTTTTTCTTCTAATTCAGCTTTTTCCTCTACACTTAGTCTTGATAAAAATAAATATATAACAATAAATTGACCTCTTCATAATATATTCAGCAGTATTAGAAAGAAAAAAAAACAAAATGAGTCTCAGTATATATTCCAGTTAAAAATATATATTTTAAATAATAAATATATCTTTAATTCTATTTAAACTTTCATTTTTTGAATCATGTTGATATGAATTTATTGATTGATTGATTGATTGATTGATTGTCTTTTTAAAATATGGCTGAGAAGCACACAGGGTGTTGTATTTCTCACAGTGACTTCAGAGGAAGCAGCTAAAGGGCCTGGTCTAACTTTAGATGAAGTCCATAAGGAGCCATATTTTGGAAGGTGAGCAGCAGATCCAGATGAGAAGAGGCAGTGACGCAGTACAGGGCTTACAGGTGCTGGGGAGTAGCAGTAGCTGCAGATCCAAGGTGGAAACTGAATCTGACCCAGGTTAAGAAGCACTGGCATATGGGAACTTGGACAATTCATGGAGGGTGATGCTGTCAACCCAGGGAAGACACCTCAGTGGTTCTCCCATGAGACAAACATGTACCATGAGGGAGGGGGCATTTAAAAGTTCCAGCTTGCACTGCAGACAGGCAAGAGTCCTGAGCTAAGCCAGGACAACATCCAGACACTACAGACTGGGAATAGAACCTATGGCTATAAGAGAGGGGAAAAAAGACCTAAAGTCTAATGAGACACTCTCTGCAACATAACGATTGCCTCCAGTGAAAGAAAGATAAGAAAGACAATCAATAGATAATAAAAGAGAATATTCAAACAAACTAATTCTGATGCACAAGCTAATATTTTTAAAACTCTTGATTTTTGGTCCACATTTTCCCTACATACTTTCAGATTCTAATGATTAATATATGTTTAGACATATCATATATAAACTTGTAATTTTGTGCCATTAATAGTAGCAAGGGTAACACAGCGTTGAAGAAGGGGCTGGAGAGATGTCTCAGCAGTTAATTCTTATGGCTCATGGAAAGGAGCTGTGTATACCTGCAGCACTTACCTACACAATGGCTCACAACTGTCTGTACCCTCAGTTCCAGGCAATCCAATGTTTTTAACTAAAATTAAAATAAATAGATCTTTTAAAAGAGAAAATGTTAAAAAGAACAGAGATTTTATGTGTTGTTGACATGGAGTTGGTATAAATTCAAATTACAGCCTCATAACTTTAGGATGTTATAATAAATATATTACCATGGTAACTCCAAAGAAAATTGCTAAAGAATATACATGGTAATGAGAAAGTGATTTAAATGGTTCTCTGTAAAGATCAACAAAGCAAGAAAGATAACACTAGTTCGTGAAATGAACTGAAAAGCCACTGCAATAGAGGAAAGCTGAATTATTTTTTTTAATCAATAACTAATTTAAATTTTCTTTGAATAAATTCTCTAATCAACAAACAAAAACAAGCAAGTAAAAACCATGATTCAAGTATATGCCATGTATGAGATACTTAATTTTGATCCAAAGATAGAAACAGATTAAAATCAACAATATCAAAAAATACTTTCTGAAATAGTAACACAGAAAACAGTGCTGGTTATACAAATATGAGCCAAATGTTTTTAAAATTTAAAAATATTTCTTTTATTTGTGAGATTATAGTATAATTATATTATTTCCCTTCTGTTTCCTCCTGCCAGACTCTTCCATTTATATTTCTTTGCTCTTTTTCATTAATTGTTTTTATACATACACACACATATACACTCACACACTCTCACACACACACACTCACACACATACACTCATACAAATACACTCCCACTCACACACACTCACTCAAACAGAGACACACTCAAACACACACATACTCTTACACTCACACTCAGACACACACACTCATACACACCACTCAGACACACACACTCATACAGACACACACACACACACACACATACACAAATGACTTTAAATCAGTGTTGATCAGAGGCAAATTATAGAATGGAAATATATGTTGGTAAAAAATCTAGACTTTACAATTTAATGAACTAACTGATACTTTAATACCAAGATTAAAAAGATTAAATATTCTTTATTTATATGATTAAAAGTATTACTATGAAATATATAAATCATGTGACACACAATATTTGAATGTGCACACTAGTGTTTGAGTGTCTGAGAAACAGCCCCCACTATGCTGGCCTAATATTGACATTACTGGGGAGGCTGGTAAAACTTGAGTATGTGATGTATGCTAAAAAGCATTATTTTTTAATTATAGAGTTTTGAATTTGATTGCAGCACAGTGGTTAGTTTAAATAAAAGATTGTACTGTTCTTAGAAGATATGTGCCACTTAAAGTTGAGAGGATATATACAATTAAAGTAGTCATATGTGTTCAGTGGGACATTAACTCTTAAAACATGAAGATCTTAACAAGTGGTGAAGTCATATAGATTACAGTGATTAATGTGCCATTTTTGAGTTTCCTGTAGAAGTGAAAATTTTCAGAGCCCAAAATTAGAATATAGCTTCATATGCTAAATTTTGAATGCTTGATAATATATGGTGTAAGAAAATTAGAGGCTTCTAGAGTCATAGAGACTATAGTAATCTGACACATTCACCAAGAAGACAGAATTAGAGTAGTGTCTTCAAGGACAAACCATTATACAATGTGGGCATCTACGTGCACACTGTGTAGCTAATGGGATCTATTGAACTCCGTGACTTTAGAAAGAAGAGTAGATATACTATAAAGAGCATAGGCTAATGATTTTTTGGTAATACTGCATAAAACTTATTTACATTGAAACCCAAAAATAGCTCTGGTTTAATTCTAATTACACGAGTTTCAGTTAATACAAGTTGTGGTACATTAAGCATTTATTTGTGCATCAGGACACAGCAGTAGAGATCAAATTACAGATATAGTTCCAAAGCGCCTATTATTTTCTATACAAAAGAGCTCTAAACATTATGTCTGCAATAATAAAGATCGTGAGTGATTATTTTAACTTATTCATGATAAGCTAGCCTCTGTTCCAACTAGCATATAAACAGCCCTTCATTTAATACTCATTAACGGCTCTGTGAGTGACTACAATTATAAACTCAATTTACAGTGAAGAAATTGAAGTTCAGAAAGGTGAGACTCTTGTCTAAGCCCACCAAGCCACAATGTGAATCAGAGATTAGAACCTAAATTCGTTTCACTCTAATCTCCAAGTGTAAACTCTTAAAAACACACATCAAGTGTATGAACTCTAAAGCATACAATATTAAAGTGGAAGATACATAAATGAGATTTCCCCAACTGCCTCCAGGGGCAGTGTGGCCCTGCCAAAACTTCAATGTCCGATTTCAGGCTTTTGGAAGATAGGAAAACCGAATTGTCACTTTTAAAGCTGCCCATGTGGTGGTAATTTATTATGGCAGTCTTGGGAAATTCATGAATGTAAATTGTCAAAAATAGTAATATAATCTTAGTAATGAAGACTTTCATACAACCTGGTTTGAGAGGAAATTTGAGAAGTTAGGAGCAAAATACAAGGTGTAGGAAATGTGGTTCTCAAGGGCATTTCTTAAAGTGTGTGCTATTGAGTTGCTAGGTAGAAAATGAATATTCACTGTCCAGTCCAATAAAGCTTAGTATATAATGCAAAGAACTATGTCTTTCGGCTGAGTTATGGCTTCATTTCACATATAATTTAATAACAGCATGGCTATTGATTTTTGAGTACATTCTATAGCAGAGATTAATCTTGCCTTTGTTTCATGTGCACTTTGGTGACCAAAGAAAAATAATTACAGCAGACCGAGTCATCCATGTCATTTCTGTCAGGGTGCCAGCATTGAGGCAGGGGGCAAGCTGACAGTGAGCCATGAGCAAGATAAGTTAGATGGAAAGGCTGGACATTCTCCCTGGCTACACTCAGTCGTCTCTACCCAGCAATACAAGCATACCCAGCATGGCATGACACAGTATCCCAGAGCCCTTTATTCAAACAAAAAGAGTGCACTGGAGTAGATATTCATGATGCTTCGATCCAGTGCAGGAATTCAGCCATGGAGTCAACAAATAGAAACAACTTTCCCAAATATTTTGTACATAACAGGTTAAATAAACTCTTAGCGAAATGACTTTTATCTGCTTCTGTTTTCTGTTGTTAAAGTGACATCAACATTTAAAACTGTATGTGTCTAACATTTGGGGCAAACATTTATTGCTTTAGAATGTCATGAGAGATAGCTGCTTGATATGGATTCAAAACAGAAATTGCTAGCTAGTGTTTCCTTTCTCTGCTGGATAAGATAGTGGTGTTGTCTACCCAAGTGTTATTCTTTAGGAATTAGGAAATAATATGACCTTGTGACATGGTTTGACATGCTATGTATTTCTTATAAATGTTTGTTCCGTACATTTTGAGTCAAATGCCAGAATCTGAGGTAGCTGTTGTCAATGCTTGTCAGAGCAATCTTCATGTAGATGAGAATGTTATAATTTTAAATCATGGTAGAAATTATAGTTTTCATGCTACATTAGCCTTCTTAATCTGCATAGTATATTTTCTATAATGAATTTCCATGTGGTAACACCAGGTCCAGATGCAGCATTTGGATAATCAGTAAGCTTTTTGCATCCATTTATTATGAATGAAAGAGACATTTGTCTCTTCTTCACACAATTTAATTTGCATTTCGTTTCATAAGATCTTTAAAAGCCCAGTAGAGGGAACTGTAATGGACATTAAACCAATTCAAAGTCATAAGCATTTTCTTTCTTCATGTAATATGGTTGTCTTTGAATACAAATGGAAGCATTAATGTAGAAAAAAAGCAAAATTTGCTTGTCAATGAGGGAAATATTTGATCTTATGCTATTCGGGCAAATGAAAAATCATTTGTTAGAAAATTCTTATTTCTAACAATAAATTCAAATACTGTTGATTTGAATGCAAATTACAAAAAGAATCATTACTGTCTAGAAAGATAGAAATTTAAATCAGTAATATTATGAAAATGTACATAAAGGTCTTAACATAATAGTATAAGTGATGCTATTGAGTTGTGTGTGTGTGTGTGTGTGTGTGTGTGTGTGTGTGTGTGTGTACATCTAATCCATGATCCAAGGAGATTAACTGTCCTCTATGGTGTACACTGATGAAATGATAAACTTTAGAGCTATAAAAAAAGGCCTGCAGTCCTTTCCTCTGCACAAAGAACACAGTTCTCCTCTGTACAAAGAATGCAGTTCACTGATGACATTTCCAGAGCGCTGTCACCTGGATGCCCCGGCTTCAAATCTCTAGTATTAGGGAATGCACAGCTTCACACAGAACAGTCATACTTTACACATCTTGACATTTTCAGACATTTCAATTGTCAGTCGGGGTCTTTACAGAGTTAAAAATGCGACTTTCCACAAACACAGACATGTTGAAAAGTATCTCTTGCTATCAGATGTACATTGTTCCTAGCAGTTTGAAGAGATTTTTGGCACAGAATTTTTACATGTCATACTGCCTAATAAGATGATAAAATATTATTCTCTGAATTTTAAGGCTCCTGGCATGAGGCTTTATTATAGAAAAAAGTAGTATATAATAGCTGAAAATTTGAGCTATGATAGCATCTCAAATTGAATTTATTAGCATTTACAAGACTCTTTGACATGAGACAAATTGTAAAGCTTTTGTTAAAAATGCTACTCTTTTTTTTATATATATAAATTTCTCTGTATATAGTAGTGAGTTGCATGAAAACATATTCATAGGGGCTGACAAGGTGGACTCAGCATTTATGAGGACATACTGCTTCTGGAGAAGACCTAATTTCAGTTTCTATAACACACATCAAGTACTTATTGCTGCTTGTATCTCAGTTTCAGAGAATCTTGTGCCTTAAAACTCTCTGGGTATAGCATGTATACACTATCACACAACAAGATACATATTCATACACATAATGAAGAATAAAATAACACTAAGAAGACATTTTTGTGGAAACCTGTCTTATACCTTAAGTGTTCAGCTCTCTCCCTCCTCCCCTTTCTTCTCCTAGTCTTCCTTCTCTTTTTTGTGTCATATATACTTATGATTTTATGTATCTCTATAAAACAAATATATACATTGTATATATATTTATGATATTTAGCATTCACAAATAAGGAAAATGTGCCGTATTAGTCCCTCTCACTCTGGATCTCTTTGCTTACTGTGATTTTTGCGCCTAAGGAAATGTCAGATATAATGAAGAAAGCCTCCCTAATAGAAGAGTGTGTTTGGTGGCTCTATAGTTGACACTGGTTAATATTTAGAATGGATTAAAAACTTAAATAACAAAATACCACAAAGCCAATAAAATACCAAAAATACTAAACAACCCAATCCAAATAGGCTAAAGAAACGAATAGGAGAGTATTCAAAGGTTTCATGTGGATGATAAATAGGGAAAAACATGCAACATCTGTAGTCATTGGGAAAATGCAAACAGAATCAGCCCTGAGACTGCATCTCCAGTCAGAAGTTGTACTTTTACATATTCGATTTATCATTGTCACATGGCACCATCTTATATATTGTCATATAGTAGCAATTTTATTTGGGAAGAGGAGACAAATAATGTTAAATTTAAAATCTGGATTAATCTAAGCCAACTTCACAATTCACCAGCAGAAAACAAATTATAGAAGTTAAATAAAGAAAAATACTAATTTGTCATAACCAAGATGATAAAATACAGGAACACAGGGAGATATCTGTCGACATGGCATGAATGGTATAGAGAGTCAAGTGATTGTGACAGTTAAGAGCACAGGCTCTGGAGTTAGGCTGCTTGTGTTTCTGCCCCTATTTCATTACATCTAACAGCAAGAGTTTTGAGCAAAAAACTGAGAAAATGGTTAACAAAGATATCTCTGCCATTTTGAGGATCAAATGACATAATGAAGTTTACAGTGCTGATTATTTAGTAGGCATTCGTGAATTACATATGTCACACTTATATTCAATTCATATTAAAGCAGTGGTGATTGATGATCTTAAGGAATTAAAAACAAGAATGAACACTTTTCTTTGATATTTCCCGTAATCTCTGGTCCATAGAAAACAAGAACAAGAAACTCATACGCTCTAGAGTTTAAATGGGGTTAGGAGGAGAGGGTCTCTGATATTCCAAATGGCCAAACATTTTTGGTCTCTGAGTCACCCCATTTGTTTCCATAAATCTCTTTCTTGTAACTACCCATCTGTCCATGGTTCTCTTAGGTTAGTGATGGATAGATTGTCTCTAAATCTCTGGTTCTACTACCTCCATTTGGTACAACCTCAAATCCCATGTCGTCATAGAGTGCCAACGAGCACTGGTTTGTAACTTTTGCTCACTACTCAGATGTAAAATAATCTGTCTCCATAACACAAAACAGAGAGGAGACTGCCAAAACACTTTTCTCGTCTGGAATGTAAAATAATTGGAAGATAGTGTCCTTTAACCCTCAAACTGTGTCAGAGGACTAATCGCTGCACAAGGAGACCTGCAGAGACTGTTAAACTTCATGCAGTAAGCAAGGGAAGCTACCAAAAGCTTTGAGGTCAAGGAAACAATGGAGTAGTGAATCCGATGGTGTTGGTAAAGAGGTTGCACTTAAAATCTGGAGATCTGAGGTTCTAGGACTTCAGATGAGAGAATCAACTTCTCTTTACTTGAAGTTGATTTTGCAAGGTAGAGAGATTTTGCAGGTTGATTATTACAAGGTAGAGAAGAATTTGAGTTAACACATCATTTAATATTCTTTTAAAGAAAAAAATGTCTCAAATTTTAAAGCAGTTTGTCAACCATTAACCATTTTTGAGCACAGAGCTGAGAGCAGGTGCTTTGTCCAGGAGCATGCAGGTTCCAGAATGTGCCACTAGAATGCTTAAGAGTGAAATCTTTAGTTTCTGAATTGGAATTTTATAACCAGCTAGAAGGACTGATTTCCTCCACAAAGGAAATATGAGCTTTTCCCTTTCTTTGTTGTCTGATGTTGTTCCTGCTATCTTCTTGGAAAGTTACATCTTCGTTTTTAGTAAGTGGAGGAAGATAGAGTTGACTACATGTAAGTATGTTACTGAGCTGAGTATGATTCAAAACCAAACACTCCCTGGAGCTAACTGATATGTGCCTCATAGATATCTAAACTAGAATTTGGAAAAATAAAAGTCCTTTTCTAGTTCCCAGAAAAAAACTAAGTGTGATTATAAGAATACTCATTTGAGAAATTCAACTTTATTTTTTAACAGAGGGAAGTACTTACTAAGTAAGTCAGGATGACAGTTGCTTAGGAGAGGAACCAGACACGAGGATGCAGCTGATGATGGGCTCTTTTCAAATGAGAACAAAAGGTTATTTCTCTCCCAAGTCATGTTATTAATAATTAAGCTACACATTTGATTTATGTCATAATCTGCACTTATGGTTTATTTTACAGCACACAGCTGTGAAAACTATAAACCTTCATCAGAGTAATTGTGGTATAGGTAGGTGTCAGATTGCAATTGAAATCCTAAAAGAATCTGAAGGGATTCTAATACTAGAGGCAGGAAAAAGCTGCAGTTGAAAACATCAAACAAATAAAATTTATGAAAATGTCATGATTTTCTTTACTCATTTTAAATTCCAAATTTGATTTTTAAGAAGACAATGTAAATATTTTTATTTCAAAAACGAAACCAAAGAATGGATAGTGTCTTTACAAAATTAAGTACTTTGTGTGGTACTGAAAAATAAAAATGGTGCATGATAGACATTGTTTTTTTTTTCCTTTTAGCAAAACATTTTACATGATTTAAATTCACAACCCAATACCAGGTACCTTCTGGTCTAGAGTAAAACTTTTATTGGTTTATCTGCCTCGTCTTCGGTTTAGTCTCTGACTAAGAAGAAATAGTCTTCTCTGTTGTGAATTGTCAGGTCTTTTATTTTCACAAGGAGTGTGTGGAAAATCCTTTATTTTTTGCCTATACCATAAAATGCTTTAAAAAGGCTAAAAGTCAAGAGAGCATTTTACATTCCACTGGAGTTCCTGACTGGACTGCTGTTTAAAAAACATTTTTAATGTGGGAGACCATTAATTACTAGGATTCTGATTGTAATTTCCTGGTCTCAGAATTGATGAACAAAGCCATTTTGGAAAGCAATCAATTTGAAATCTAATTTGTCTGCGAAATGAACCATATAAACAAAATGCCACTTGCAGTGTGTCTAAAATGAGATGAGCTTAACGAGCCCATCATCTTCTGTGAGCCTCATCACCGTGGGTCGCAGCCACCTCAAGTAGCATCAGTGGGATCCTCACACAGAAGTCTGAGAGAGAAGGCTTCATCCTGAGCACAAGGAAACTGGGGGCAGGTGCTCTTCAGTCCCCACAGAGTGAGTTTGGAGGCTGAGTGGAGAGGGAGAGGAGAGTGGCCAATAAGATCAATCAAGTACAGTGACAACATTCGTCAGACCTGTGTTATGCACCAAGAAGCTGGGATGGCTTGGGATAACTTGTTCCAGCCATATGGACTGCTAGATGGATGGATGAAAGCAACAGAAACTGAATTTGGGTTTGGAGAAAGCAATGTGAGTTAGCGTTTATTAAATACAAACAGTCACATCCATGTATGTATAACATATATTAGGCATATGTATAGCAGAGATATTGTGTATGTATGTGTATATACATACACATACATATATATACACATATATACATATATATACACATACATATATATACATATATACATATACGTATACATATACATGTACATGTACATGTACATGTACATATACATATACATACATAAATATATGTGGCAGAGAAAGAAACAGAAAAAAAATCACAAAGGGAACTAATCTGCTATATGTTGTAAACCGTGCTTTCCACAAAGTTTAGACTCACATCCTCTTGTTCTCGCTGCAATAATGCTACCAATTCATCATGTATTACTTTACTGTATGACCATAAGACTATGCACTGTTGAAACAGCATAAACAAACCAGTGGCATTTATGAATTAGAGCCTTGAGAGTTGTATTTGTTAGCTTAATTATTTTAAATTTGGTAGGTCTTATGGGTGTTAGGTTTTACTTGTTGAATTTTACTTTCTTTGTAAATCTAAAGTTGGAAAATCATGACCATGCCTATATTTATGCAAAGGATGCAATGTTATCCCATTTCTGTCATCCAATTATTTTACTTTTTTTTATTCTTGGGAATGAGAGGCAATCATAGGAAAATGAATTAACTTCTACTGTTATCTGAAAGGTGAGATCAATTGATTCTCAGGATAAATGTGTATCTTGGATACTGAAGAGTTTGTCCTCGAGGACCAACCAGTATCTGCAACTGTCTATAGACAAACACTGAAGAGTCTTATAAAGAAAAACTTGCCTCTCAAATGGACGTCAGTGATTACTACCATTCTAGAATGTCAGGTGGGACCAGTGACATTGTGTTCTCTAGAGAATCATTAGTGGTTGACTTAATACCAAGGCCAAATTGAGTCATTGTAAGATAAAATATATGAAATGGAAATGTATTAGGAGATAAATTTGTCATTAAAAATATAGTAACCTAGCCAGGCAGGGGTGATGCACACCTTTAATCCCATCACTTGAGAGGCAGAGGCAGGTGGATTTCTGAGTTTGAGGCCAGCCCGGTCTACACAGAAAAACCTTGTCTTGAAAAAAAAAATACACACACACACACACACACACACACACACACACACACACACACACATATATATATATATATTAAACTCAGGATTTTCTAACTCTAAAATAGACTAAAATAGACAGCTTCAATCAACATGAATATCGTGTCATGAGATTGTGGGATACCAATAATAATGGGAGGATGAAAAGCTATCAAGACTTAGAGTGAAGTATCCCTTTGAGTCAAACAAATTTGCTTGTTATTCTCTTTTGTCTGTGTCTGTCTGTCTGTCTGTCCCTTCAAAATTTTAATTTGGCCGATGGCTTTAATGCTGCTTTATTTAGCATATTCTACAATAGCCATATGTAGTAGTTAAATGTATAGAAGTAATGTAGGCATGTGCAGTGGAGAGAGCTGTAACCTACTGGAACTTTTCAGTCATAGAGACAATGCCCTGGGAAAGATCATGGGTTGCTGGTTCCTTTTTGTCCCTTTCTGCCTCCTGATTAGTTTGAGACCCTCCTCCATGATCTGATCCCATCACAATGTAGTCTTTACCACAGACCCAAAGCAACTGAGTCACTAAATCATGGATTAAAATCATTGAAACAAGGAGTCAAGACAAATTTTTTCTCTCTTTAAATTCTATTTTTGATTCAGTAGCAGCAGGCTTATTTGTACATACTGTATTTAACCTACCCTCCAGTCCCTGCTTGTTGTCAAAAAAACCTAAGCCTAGGATGGTTCTAACTCTTCAGTGCCCATCCACAATATGAATGATTGCCTTTATGGATCCTTCTGATAACCTTAGTTTCTTCCACATCACTGTAATTGTCAAACAATTTAACATGACAATTTCAGATGTTTGAATAGTGATATTTTGCTTCTCAGGTAGATTCCTTTATATCTAAGGCTCCTTGTTATTACAAAACATTATCATAGGAACATCTGAGGATTCAGTCCTATTTTTTTAAATTTTTTCTTTATAAATCAGAAAGTGTGAAATTTAACACAAAATTTTAAGAACAAGTAAATGTAGTCTAAGAAAATAAAAATCAAATTGTATTTGTTCACAATTAGGAAGGATAGTTCAAGTATAAAAGTGTTATCCTCATAATAGATATTTGAGAGAATACAAACACGTTCTTTGCTTTAAGAGGTTCAATGTCTGATGGAAGAGATCAGCATGAGAGCAGGAAATTACAATATATTATGAGAACCATGATAAAAGTAAAATTGGAGGATTTGAGCACAATTTTCAGTGTGATATGAACAAAGAAGCATTGGTGAACTAATTGGAAAGAAAAAAGTATCAACACAGATATCAAATGCATAAAATAAGAATTCAAGAAACTAAATAGTGGTTTTATAATTAGACTAGAACGCTGGAATGAGTAATGAGACTGAATTTCTTTCCATGATCTGAATGTCCAGATTCTAGTATCAGACTCATCTCTATTTAACCTGGTATTAATTCTCTCACATATGTAGAAAACATTTAAATTTTCCCTTGTGCTAGATATTTGATTATATTACAGAATAAAGTAGACCAGGCCTTGTCTCTGATGGAAAGAAAATATATTATGGGATGGAGCAAAATAGTAACTAGAAATTTTGTAAGTGCTGAAACCTAAAACAAGTATAAGATGTGCCTAAGGAGGTGAGTGAATCTCAAACCTAATTAAGAGGCAGGCAGAACTAGAAGTATTTGAGCAGAAGTCCTTCAGGCAATGGAGAGTTTCTGAAATGAGAATATGCCGATATGTTATTGTAAGGGAAAGAAGTAATGTAAGATTTAAAGGTAACCCACAAACCCACAAATGAAGAGTGGAAGAGGACAAAGGAGAGTGGCAGAAAGGGACATAGTCTAGCAGATGTTGAGGGAGATTTCCAAGGGCAAAGTAGCATCATTTAATAAAGTAAGTTTAGCTATTAACTAGAGAAAGGCATCGTTGGGCTATACCTCGGATTGTAGGAGGGAGATCATTGTAACAATTTCCATTGTAAGTCCTGGTGATTAGGATAAGATAGTATGAAGAGTTCAGAGATTTGAAAGGCAAGATTATGAGAGGGGCACTAGGAAAAGTTTCATGTCAGAGAAAGCCTGTCCTAGCAAGAAATGTTTCAGAGACAGTAGCATAGGGCCACTACACAGAATGAAATATCCCAATGAGATCCATAGAGAGAAGGAGAAGCCACAGGAGCAGCAGATACAGCAGATGCCACTCCTCAGCAATTTGGAAAATTCTCCAGGCCAGAGGTCTCTGAAGGGCATCAGCACGTTGGAGTCTTGTATTGTTGGGGGCTTGCCATGGTTTACGGTTTACAGATGTTGGGTTCAATTTCATGAGACACATATATCAGATTGTAAATGACTAAACATGTAGAGATATTTAGGACAATATTTAAAATGTGAGAGAATTTGAAGTTGGTATTGGAACTTTGAAATCATGGACCCAGTATGCTAAGTATTCTATGAAGAAAGAAACTTCAATATTTCAGGTCATAAAAACATACTGGAGACATCTCTAGACTACAGTAGTAGAACAGTGAGAGGGCATCAGCAGGATATATCATGAATGTGAGTATATGAAGAAAAATTAAGAATATTCTTAAATGGTTTTGGCTTGAATAACTTAGTAATGCTATTTGTTGTGTGAGAACTAAGATAGGAGGTTGCGTATGGATGAGAGGACATGTTTATGTATATATGAACTAAGAGTTCAGTTTAGATGTATTAATTGCTAATGTTTAAAAACTTCCTTGTGTAGAAAATTTTTGCCATCTTTCCATTGGACAGAGGGTTAATACCCTACAGAATATAAAAAGTACTAGAAAGTTATGAAATAATTAAGTTGTCCGGTTAAAATAATATGAAATGGATCTGAAATGCATTTGCTTAAAAGCAAAAAGAAAGCTATTTTTGTTTGTTTGTTTGTTTGTTTGTTTGTTCAATTGCCACCAGAGAAATGCCAGTAAAAGACACAATGATATATGGTCACGACTCTATTAGAATGGCTTTATAAAAAGGAATGGAATGCAAATTAATACAAGCCTTTTAGAATACAGTGTAGAGACTCCTTCCAACATTAAACACAGAGCTATTGTGTGAGCCAGCTATCCCATTCCTGGGTATACATCAGGAGGTGTAGCAACCCTACAAAGGAGGCATGTGTGGCCTTGTGTTTGTTGTGGCACCAATGACAAAAGATATCATGTGAAATTACCCTAAGTGTCAGTCTTAGATGAATGGACAAAGAAAATACTCTATGTGCATTAAACAAAGTATTATTCATTCTTAAAGAAGAATGAACTACTATCATTTGTAGAAAAAGGATGCAACCAGAGGACACAGTATTAAATGAGATCACGTGTAAAGATGTGTCTTGCATCTTTTATATATGAAAATTATGAAATAGAAAGATGATATGAACTAAATAGAACAAAATATTCAATAAGAAAAACCACCTTGTCACTGTCTATGTGATTTAGTCTTCTAAGTCAGTAGAAAGGAATGAGAATTAGTCTAGCAAATTGTGGGACTTCTCATCTGAGCTTGAAAATCACATTCCATCATATACATGCACCCTTAGATTCAAACTGCAGTTTTGGCCTGCAGGTTCTCAAGTGAGGCTGCTCAAACTTACACATTTATACCAAGTTTGCAACCCTGCCTTTAAGTCTTGGCCAATATAATGAAATAAGGTGAAAAAAAGAAAGACATATTCTGGAAACAAACAAATAAATTTGCTTTGGGGACAAGACTGTCTACCAAGAAAACTACAAGGAATCTATTTAAAAAAACTAAAAGGACAAAAAATGAATTTTATTTATCTGTAGAATTTAAGGCCAGTGCCAAAATTCAATTATAGTCTGTGTATAAATTTACCTGATAGAAAATCAATATGAAAATGATACTATTTATAATGATACTTTAAAATATGGACAACTTAACCATCCATACATATAACAAAATAAGTAAAATATTTTTATAGAAAAACAACCATACATTTCTGAGTGAAGTCAAGTAAGTCTTCCTCTCAGGCAAGTTAAAAGCAAAACCTAATGGTATTCAGTACAGCTGAGGATACTGACAAGAATGCAGGACACTACAGCAGTTTATGAGAATATGTCTCAGTTACTTAGAAAGTTGAACATTCACATTCCATATGAGCCAGAAGCTTTACTTCTAGTGTTTACCAAGAGAAACACACAAAGCCCCACCTAAAATATTTATACAGTTTTAATCAATAAACCTCGGAATGCTTATCAACTGAATGTAGAAATCAATTCATAGTAGAATGAAATATGACTCAGCAATATTAAAGATACAGTTCTATGTCAATTCCAGCTCAATTTGTCCATATTCTGTTTGAAATGTGTGTGTCTTCAGCAATGAAGTCTTACTTCAAGATCAGAAGGCAGCCAAAGGCAATGGAACTAGCCTATATTATTTTGGGAGGACCCCGGAGGACCCCCAACCAATTCAAATTGAGGATCCTCAAGCTGACACTAGATTTTTGTTAGATGTCTATAGCTCTTCAGCGAAGCATTATTAACCTTGAGCAGGTAACTTTGTGTGTGTGTGTGTTTGTGTGTGTTTGTGTTGTGTATGTGTGTATTAAGCATCTCATAATGTTTTTACCTCTCTGGTGTTTTGATCATCTTTTCCCTCCTCCAACTCTTACCAAATCTACCCCCTTCCTATGTTTTCAGTGCCTTCCCCCTTCTCCTCCCCTCCCTCCCCCCTCCTCCTCCTCTTCTTCCTTCTTTCCTCAGCCATTTCATTGTTGTTGCTGGGAATTCTATTTTCACTCCTTCAAAAATCTTTCTGCTTTTAAAGTCATTGAATTTTAATGGCATTCTGAAAAAAATGCAAATATTCATCTAGAAAAAGTTCCTATGTCTTGTTTTGTGTCTTTTGTGTGTCTTTCTGATTATATCATCCCACTAAGGATTTCTGACCTTTGATCCCAGAGTAAATAGTTGTGTTAGGTGGGGTTCTCTCGTGAGCTAGAGAACTGAAAGAATGAATGAATACATACATACATACATACATACATACATACATACATACATACACAAAAGCACTTGAACACACACACACACACACACACACAAACACACACAAGAGACTGGCTTATGATCTACAGTCCCATTATTCCAACAGAAAGTCCAACAACCCAATAGCTAGCTGTTCTGTCCATGAAGCTGGATGTTTCAGGTTGTCTTCAGTATACAATGAAATCCTAATGAAGTAGGC
Source organism: Rhabdomys pumilio (assembly GCA_030674055.1). Taxonomy (NCBI): domain Eukaryota; kingdom Metazoa; phylum Chordata; class Mammalia; order Rodentia; family Muridae; genus Rhabdomys; species Rhabdomys pumilio. The sequence goes on along the minus strand of JANHMN010000007.1, from coordinate 40,232,405 downwards.
TTTAATAACAATGCAGGCATGAAATTGCCAGTGAAAACAATGGCAAGCAGGAAAAGTAGGCTGTCCCCCAGAAGTTGTAGTATAGATTTAGGAGAAGACTTCCTACTTTGAATGATTCAATCATAATAAAATAAAATAAAAAATAAAATCTCCGCAGATAAATGCAGCTCTATGGGTAGGTTCTCATTAATTCCAGATGTAGTCAAGTTGATAACTGTAAATAGCCATCGCAATAGCTAACATGCTGCCCTCCCACTCCTTCCTGTGATATGATATTCATTAGATATATTATAGAACTTGAGACAATCCCCTTATAATTGTCTTTAATATATTTCATTTTCCTTCTCTTTGTATTCTGAATATTTTTGTTTTATTCTAGATTTGTTTAACATTTTTGATTATGTGTCTTTGTATGATTTGTGCACAAAGGCCAGAAGAGAGTGTCAGATCCTCAGAAACTAGAGTTCCATGCAGAAGTGATCCAGCTAATGTGGGTGTTGGAAACCAAACTTGGGTCTTCATTAAGAGCAGCAAATGCTATTAAACATTGAGCCATATATCTCTTCTTCACTGAACATTTTTTACATTGTCTTTAACTTTAATATTTCTTCAGCTATATCCAAGTTTTTACTTAAGTTGTATATATCAATTTTAACTGTAGATCTGGCATTTATATAAGTCAAATTTTAAATATGTTTGTTATATTTCTATAGATTTATGCATCTTATTCATGCTTTTGAATCCATCTGTGATTTTCATGAAACATTTCAAGTATAGTTAATCTCTGTTTTTCATCTGATAATTATATAATTTCAATCTCTTGTATATATTTTCATGATATGTTTTTCTATACAGTGTAATTTTTAAGGGGTTGTTAAATCTTAGATTATAAATTCATATTTATGTGAACTTAATCTGTTGGAATCTGTAGAGCTTTAGGCTAAAGTCAAGGTGTTTCATAGAGCATGTGCTTTTTCTTGCTACTTTGCAAACTGAGACGGTGTTAAATGGAAGTTTCCTCCAAGACAGAAACACTCTATCCTGCAGGAAGTTCCTTAAGAGAGAAGGCTTGACCTCATTACTGGTCTATTTTGTCCCATAATTCTTAACTCTACTTGACTAAATGTAGATATTAAAAACAAGTCACAGAGATGGGGTGTCGTAGCGAAGAACTGCAAACAGCTGGTTTTATGTAGAGGTAGGAAAATCAATAGTTCAGCTTCCATTATGCAGTGAGTTTGGGGCCATCCTGGACCACATGCAATGCTCTATCAAAATGTTTTTGAAAAAACTAAAGACCAAGAGAAAAAGTAAAATACAAAAAATAGAGCAAGAAACAGTTGGAGATAAAATGATAGGAACTACAACCATAACAATAACAGACTACCAACTGTTGCTTTATTTGTTATATATCCTTAGAACTCTTTTGAGTGTCCAGGAAATAATGCAGCCTAGAATTTGAGCAAAGAAGGCTTTACAGAAGGTTGTGCCATATTTACACAATTAGCTACAAATGTAGAACAGCTTTTTACACAAAATAGATGCCAGAGTAAACAAAAATAGATAAGTGTTTAAAAATGAAGTCTAAATATATAAAAACTCTAGAAAGGTGTTGTGAGATGTTAGAGTAGAGTTGGTAAAAATTATTATTATTTTTTATTCCTCAGAACAATCATATAAAATGGTGTGGGGTGTCACCTGATAAAGAAAGATTAGAATTTTCTACATTTGTGAGGTACCTTGGTTCTACAGAAGGAGAGGTTGTGAGGCTTTCCGAAGGACATTATGTAGCCATCAGGAGGGCAGCGTTAACTCTGCGGCAGTTCTCAAAGGTGTCTTTTTGATATAAGAAAAGACAAGAGGCCACTTGCGAGCTGGAACCATGTTGAAGTAATAAGCTAAAAACAGCAGTCAGGAGAGCAATTCTGGAAGCATTAGACTGAGCATTTGTCTCTAGGATAAGGGTCTTCCTGTTTCTCCTGGACCATCCACAAAGCCATCTATTGACTCCCCACTGCTGTCAGGGCTATTGAAGATCCTGTCTGAGGAACAGCCTGAATACAAGGCAGTTATGACAAACACAATGCTCTCCCTCCTTATGGGGCCTTCTGTGCCAGGCTCTCAGAAGATATAAAGCACTTGTTAAGTACTTGGAGAATAGCACCAGTCTCCACAGAGGACGATTTGAGTTCCCATAGAGAAGTCATCAACATAGGGTAAGAATTCAGCCAATTATGCCTCACCTCATCGGTCCTATTTACAGGGTAACCCCATGGGGCATGGACCATGTCTTTCTCTGTGTATTGTACAGTGTTGAGGAAGCACTTGGCACTCAATAAATACTAAGCAAGATCTTGTTTCTTGTTGCTCTCAACTTCCCACTGAGAGCTGATCTGAGGAAGGAATTCCCTTTGAAGTCCTTGTCTCCATGCTTTATGAAGAACAATATGGAGGCTAGGAGAGGTGAGAAACATGTACAGCTCTGAAGCTGGTTTTAATATCCATAGATGATAAATGCTACCTCTACATTTGCATGGCTAAGGCTTAGATACATAATTGATAGAACTGTGAAGTAAGAGAGGCCTCACTTTCATAAATGTTGTCTTCTACTTTCCTTTAGATTCAAGATTTATGGTTTTGAATATCCATTAATACTTTCCCCATCTTTCTTTTTGAGTGAAGAAGTAGAGCCCTTTTTTGCTTTGTTTCATTTTAGGCACTTCTGACTTTCACTGTGTACATAGGGGGAAAAATCAAAGTGTATAGGTGAGTATGAAAGTTATAGAGTAAACATAAAACAACTTCAAAAGAATAAGAAAGGATCATTATAAATGATAATTTGTGATGATTTTAATAGAACTTCGGCACGAATAGTATACATGGCAGTGTGTATTGGTTGAAAATAACTTGTTACCTTACAGAATAAGACTATAATTTCATTGAGAAAATTATTTATGATTATTTTATAGATAGTGATATTATGAAAATACTGGAGAGTTGAACTCAGGACCTCTGAAAGAGCTGTGCCATTTCTCTAGCCCTTGTTTTTATTTTCATCTGAGTATTTTACTCATTAAAAACTATTAATGTTAGAACTTTCAAAGATTCAAATTTACATGAGACTTAGTTAACTACTTAGTACCCTTACATTGCATAATATGCAGAATTCTAATAAGATATATTGCAGTAGGTCTTTAAGAAATATCATCCCCACTCCTTTTGCTTAAAAAACAAAAAATAGAGCTAAATAATATTCTGAAATGAAAATTTGAAAACACACAAATGTATGTCAAGAACAAATAAGGGTGCCTCTTACTGTGGGTTGGAGCAGGAGGGTAATAGTGAACAAAAGTGAGCAAAACTAATGATCTGGATGTCTGACAAAGCCATAAGGAAAATATTACTATATGTTTAAGTAAACATATACACAGACATATTCACAAAACACACTTACACACACGTACACACACACACACACACACACACACACACACACGCAAAATATAGCTATATCACATATGGTGATATTCTCCCTAACAGCCACAGATAATCTAACAAAAACCTCCCTTTGAGTAAGGTTAGGAGTTTCCAAGAAACTACTCAAATCATATAAGTTATTGTGATCGCTGCTCACTGCTTCTTGGGTCATGAAACTAAGATTCTATTGAGGACACTACATACTTCAGACATAGACTTGGAGGAATCAAGCTCAATTTTAACTGGAAACCTAGTCCTGAGCACTAGTTTTCATAGTATCCAACTATGCAGGCTGCCAAGGGAGAAAAGAACTCAAGAGTCAAGCTTACTCATAAAGTCTATCAGCCACAGGGATAATTAGCAAAATTTATTCCTCATGGTGCAGTAGTGACATTTTTATCTTGGGCTTAACCAACAGTTTCCTAAATTGGACTTAAGGCTTGCATATCAGGGAAGAATTCATGCTGTTATATCTACAATGTGGAATTGTAAACAGACAATTCTACAGGGTGGATGGGATGATAGAGGATGATAGAGAGGCTATGTCATCATTTCACTCACATTTATCAACTCAATAGAGTTGAATCAACTATTGCTGTTTCCTTAAACCAATATAATTTTTAACAGTATTCTAAATGCTTATCCTTGTATCCACAGACACGTGTAGTTCTCATCCCTCATATATGAATGCAGGCATATATGTGTGCATGTGTACCTGTGTAGAAATAATAGTTACAGAATGAAGTCATGGATTTGAGAGTGACATGGGGATGTGACATGAAGGAAGTTGGAGTGGGAGGAGGAGATGTGTGAATGACTTAAATATGATGCTCATATATAAAATTCTTAAAACATAAAAAATAAAGTTAGATAGAAGAACTGGAAATTTTACATTGGTGTAAATATAAAAATTTGAAAACAACTCTTGGAGCTAGGATTGGAACTAAGATGTATGAGTTTAATTCAGATATTTGACTACTGCCATTTGGAGGGATTGTTAAGCATTTTTGATTGTACTGCTGAGATTGAGTAATTTATTAAAAATTGTATTTGTCATAGTCCTAGGAGTTAGAATTCTAAGATCAGATACTAACTAGCTTAATGTCTGAGAAGAACTCAGTCTTTTCCCCACAAAACTCCTCTATTTACTGCAGCCTCTGGAGAGGACAAACACCGTGACCTCAGACGCAAAGAGGTTAACATCAGAAAATTTGCAACCTCTATCTCTTTAGACATAATATTAGTCAACACAAGAGAGCAGAGATATCAGTTTCCCAAAGGTCTTCCCTCTTAATACCACCACAGTGAGAGTTGCATTTCCCATTAAGATTTCCACTTGTTTTGAAGGGATATTTAGAGCACACTCCCAGCATATAAGTGTGGAGGAAGAGTAAGTCATTCGAATATGTAAAGGAGATGTATAGGTGAAGAACAATTAGCAGCCAATACCCATGTTCAGTCTACCTTTTGATGTGGCATTATTGAGTTTTCACAGTGTAAGATAAACCTGCCATGGAAGTCTGCAGTTGAATGAAAATGATGTTCTCTGAATACAATGCTTTTAGTTTCTAAGGCATTGGAGCATTAGCTTCTGAGACACTCTAAGTTTTACCAGCCAACTACCAATCCGACATTTAATTGCATTTTTGGTAAATGTTAAAGAGCAGAAGTGCAAAGGACTAAGAATATGCTGCAAAGGGAACCTGAGCTTTTCCTGTGCTGGGGTGAAATGGTACGAAGCTTCACAGAGGAAATATTCTGAGACCTGACTATGTAAGGAAGTTGGATCTAGGAACAATTGGAAAAGAGGTATTGGACAGACATGATAGCTCCTGTGGCAAAAGGCAGTACTTGCATCCAAGTGTGATGCACTGAGTTTGATTACTGGGTACCACAATGTGCTGGGAGAGAATGGACTTCTGATTTCAGAAAGTCGCAGTCATACAGAAATGGTATTGGTGATTAAATGTTCCGTTCTAGACAGAAGCCTTTTAAGACTCAGAATGTTCTAAAGGGAAGCTCATGAGCAGCTCCAAAATATTAGAAATTCCCAGAAATGGACCAAACCACTAGGCCTTTCCATCGTCAATTTTATGTAACCAGTTAGTACTACTGAGAGAGACTCTCAGGCAACGAGCTGCTTGGGTGAAGCTTGAACAAACTGATCTGCCTTGAATAGACACTTTAACTTATTTAGCTGCCTGCAAGTTGTGCCCTCAGCTCCAGATTTTCCCTTTCATGACCTGGAATGGAATTTTGTGATACAGCTGTTTTTGAATCACTTTTGCTTCTCACACTTACTCCGATAAGTACCTTCAATAAAGCTTGCTGTTGGTCATCAAGTTGGATTTTGATGCTATCCTCACTTATCCTCAATAGCATGGCCTGCCTATGCTTATTCACATTTCCTCAGGAATGGGGTCACAGAGAACTTGACTTCTTGTTTCTACATGCGTCCTGAAAGGTATGCAAACACCTTCATTCATATACACCCTAAGTTAACTTTAAAAGTATGTGGGATGAACATACTGTAGAGGAAACCCAGTGGCACATCATTTCAAAGAGTAATAAGAAGTCTAAAAAATGAGAACTTGGGACATGGAAGGAAAGGTAACATATCATAAGATGTGAATCCTTACAGGTCTCTGTAAGGTTGAATCATCCACCAATTAAAACAAGACACTGGAAATCATGAAGTATTATATTGGTATAACCAGATTTAGTGTGAGTGTAGTTACCCCAGAACAATACTGTAGAATATATTCTGCAAAGCAATGAGGTCATCTCTAGAGAGAAAATTTAGAAAGCAGTCATATGCATCCTTCCATAGTAGTCTAAGAATTAAGTAAATATACAAAAGATACAGGAAGACAAATAATTACATGTACTTCCCTTCAGGGTTCTTCCCACTTTTTCCATCTTGATGGACTAGACTGGCCAGGACATTATAGGTATACTCTAGCAGTTTTATACCCTTTAGCATATATCCTTTAGCATATACATTATAGATATCTTCCAGCAGTTTTATATCCTTTAGCATATGCTAAAGCATGTAAAGATGGTAGTTACACTCCCATTTCTTTAGCCAGCACTCATGTATTATATATATCCTATCCATTCTGTCCTATTATAAGCTGGTGAAGAACAGACAGATGTGTATCCAAAGAGAAATTGAAAGGCAGGACATCATTCTCAGAAAAACCTTCGAATATCTCATATCAGGAAAACATCTAGCAGGTTCTTTCTGTATATCCCTTGTCTTCAAACACAGCTGCCTTCTCAGGAGATCATGCATACACTATATGAGACAACACTATTATTGTAGTACCCTTGATTCCACAGGAAAACGTTCTACTAAATCCCTATATTAGACAGAGAATAAAAATGAATTTATAATTTTCCTGTTAATAGCAGATGCAAGTCTCTTTGTTTTTACATAAAAGGCTGTTTGGATTTTATTGTACCATTTATTTAGTTTTCTACTACTTATCATCATTGTTTATTGATAATGTATATGTGTGGTATGTGTGGGTCAATGCTAAAGAAAATAGTAACATGCCTACCTGCATGGAGTCTGTAGACAATGAATAGCTATATTTAAACATTTAATGGTGTTTATTGCCTGCTAGCTATTTAAAAATATGAATTAGGATTTACTAGGGATTATTTATACATAGCTAAATGGAGAAGATACTATTTCTCCATTCATGGTACTTACATGTACCAATGGTGGATAGAGATGGTACCTAGCAATGCAAATTAAGACACAACTTCTAATGCTATAAGTGAACTCTGGAGAACCACAAGAAAAAATGATAGCCACTCTAAGAAGCCTGCTTGAGACATCTTATTTGATTGAGAGCTGAATATGATGAGAATATCCAGGCTGAGACTGACTGGCACATGGTTCTTGAAGAAGGAATAGCATTTATGTGAAGGACTGTATGTGACTCAGTGTAACAGGGTTATTTAAAGATAAAATGCATGAGTAGGTTGTATCCTGGAGAGGGGCTACCTAGGAATATGGAATTCAGATCACAAAAGGGTTTCAAAGCCAGGCTCAGAATATTGAAGTTTGAAAAACCATTGAAAGATTTTAAGTAGAGAGTATATATAAGCTATTATCAATTACTCAGTTGCTCTAGATGTTAGGTTGTGAATAGCCTTTAAGGAAAAGATGAGGAGTCAATGGTATAAGAAGGTTATTCTAGAAGAAGGCCAGGGTTGCTTTGGTCAGACTATAACAATATGGATGAAGACATATAGATAGTATGTTAGGTATTTTGAACTCAGCACATCATACATCTTTATTGTAGCACTCTTGATTCCATAGGAAAACATTCTGCTAAAGCCCCAAATTAGACAAGAGAATAAAAAAGAATTTATAATTTTCCTAATGCAATATAGATGCAAATCTATATGTTTCTACATAAAAGGCTGTTCAGATTTTATTGAACCATTTAGTGCATATTGGGCACTAACTTGCTGCCTACACTTGTCATAACTCAGCATTATAGTAAAAGTAACTATTTCTTTGCAAAATGACACTCTTTCATTAAGTCATCTCACAAGATATGGATTACAAAGGAAATAAATATCTTATTAGAGGATAGGGTATTAGAGTTTCATTAATATAAAATATCTCAAAATTATCTAATAATGGCACTAGCGGGGGGTGACCTCTGATTTACTTTGGGAAGCCGTATAAATGCTGTTTTAGACGGGAGTTGTTAGAAGCATGGGTGTTTAAATGAATCTGTAGGCTTATACATTCATATTTTATTGTCTCTTAAAATGAAGTATTCCATGCAATTTCCCTTCCTAATAACATTGCTTCTTCCCACACTCTAAACATCTACACTGAAAATTTAGTAAAGAACCATTTAATCAGGCGAGAATTAGATCTCTCTTCCCTGTAGAAATTATTGGGAAAGAATTTAACTGTTCTTGTACACAGGTTTATGAAAAGAAGCAAATAAGATCCCTTTCCTCTAAATTATATATTCTAGAGAGAATATTTAATAACATTTCATATTATAATTGATTGTTTTCCCAGAAATACAAATATCAAAACTTGATGACTTGAACAAACTGTAGCTATACTCTATATCATAATCCATTATCTACCTCTGTACCTTAAAGATCCGTAAACTCCAGAAGCAATTCATAATAGTCACAAAGCCTTTCTTCCCAGAAATATCTCTCAATAGAGGAAGAAAAGGCAAGCTAGCATGAGAACTATGCATGATTTAGGTAACCTCCAGGAGATGCCAGATCAAGAGTATATAAGGAATGGTCCTGGTGGGTCACTGGAGCTCCATGATAAAAATATAATTCTGCTAATGCATATTTCACTGGTATCCAGAGACCCCAATGGTTTGACTTGCTGGCCGTCTGCACTTCTTCTACATAGATACCTATGTTCATTGAATCTCTGATTTCCTCTAAAACTAGACCTCTATCTAGCCTGGTTTTCAAGTTGGAAAGAACTGTAGTTCTGTTCAGCAGGCAATTAACAGGGCAAATGGTTAGGAACACAAAGCTATGGGAGAGATCCCCTGTAGCCAGTGATCAAACCTATCATTTAATGATTGACTACTGCATTTTGGAGAAGCTGTCTATTCACAAGGATAAAGTATGTTGACAAATAACCTCAAGACTTACAGCCCATATGCTGACCCATAACATGTAAAAGGGTGACTAGTGAAATTTATCTCTATTGAAGTTTATTGAAATCTAAATTTTTGAAATCATTACTGTGAAAATATAATAAAGTCATCTTCTTTACCATCAAATTTGATTGTCTTCTTAATGAGTATGATTGCTTTGATGTTTTAAAATAAATTTATGTAAGAATCAGAAAGGAAAACATCTGAATATGATACAATCTTTAAATTATAATGAAAACAGGCTGTCTTTAAGCCTTTATGCACTATGACATCAGAGTAGAAAAACCCATTTAATGTCCCCAGGAGAATTATTTACTCTTTTAAATTACTCTTTTAAGTCACCTACAAATGAGCAATAGATTGCAAGCACAAGGTTGCCTTTCTTTTTTTTTTTTTTTCTGAAAAACTATGTGCACAGATAGCCACAGTGTGCATTGTTAGGTAAGAGTGCATTGTTCATTTGAGAATTCAGAGGTGGGAACAATGAAGTCTCCTCTGCATAGCTGTAGCCAGACATTTCCATTGCTCTATACAGGGAGTGGATTATGGTCTGTGAAAGGGCACCAAAGGCGTTTCTGCCCAAGTCCAGCCTTTCCTCATTGGCGGTTTATGAGGCTTGCAATGTCAAGATCCATGAATTTCAGGGACTGTGTTTGTCCTTGGATCAGATTTGGAAGCAGCTTTTGATCAGTGAAGTGAAACAATTAATTATAAGAAATAATGCTAGTAAAAGTCCTTACCCAGTCAGCTAAAGGAGAAGGGAGCCAAGGAAATAAAGCTCATGTCTGGCAGAACCTCATCTTCTTACTGTCTGGATTCAATCCTGCTTGGCTAAGGCAACAACAACTTGCTAAGTTGCCTGTGAAAGGCACAGTTGTTTGGTCTTCTTAGACAGTGGTTGTATCAGGCTAGGGGTGGTGGAGGGGGAGCTGGTGGGAGAAGGAGGTCAAAAGGATTGGGAGGGAATGCAAAATTTCTCTCTTCATCTGCATTTGATTGCTTTGTGCCCTGAAGCACATGATTTAATTATTTTCATCATTGCCTCAGCTTCCTCAGCTACCAATCTCATTGAGGGCAATAAAATTATTCAGCCTTTGCAAAAAAAAAAAAAATGCAGCCATAATAATTTTTGACTCAGTGAATTCTCAAGGCTATAAAATCAGCTTCATGGATGACCACATCCAATTGAAAACACCATCCTAGGTTAAAGTTAAAGTCAACAGTTAAAGTAAAACATAACCTTACAAAAGATAGATGTACTCTGCTTATGTTTTGCATAATGGGCACTTGCTGCCTACAATTGTCATTTGCCATCTCAAATCCACAGAAGCATCCACTTCAAAGGGATTGTTTTTTCCCAAACAGCTGGCTCCATAAATCTCCAAATTTGTGTGTGAGATTGACATGATAAAGTATGTAGGGTAGAAACAAGGATAGGGCTAGATGTTGGCCAGATCTAAGTATCCAAGGTCACAACAAGAGCAGTCAAAAGAAAAAAAAAAAAAAAACCTGCACACACACAAAATGGAAAATGTTACAAATGGGGAGGAATTGGACGCCTGAGCAAAGAACAGCAATTTGAAGAGAAGGAAAGATGAAGAAAGTTTTAGGGAAAACCAGGAGGCCTAGAAAGGACCTCTAAAAGTATCATTGCATGGATACAGCACAAGGTACTGGCACTTTGAGGTCCATCATTCTGAATATGTATGTGCTTTTAATGTACGTATACATGTATATGTTCTAATGCAACTTCCTTTATTTTGTAATTTCCTTTTTTAAAAAATGTTTACTTGATCATTAATTGCCTTCAACTCTTGATAGTGCAAGGATTAAGTGTTGTTATTTGGCATTGTATTGGCTCTATTGGATAGACATGAATATTCTGGAGAGATGGAACTGTAAACTAGGGATGTGTGTGCTGATAAGATGGAGTTCATTTTGAGGATACGTTTAATTAAACTGTGGCATTATTCATAGGCATTACCTTACCCACATAAAAGCATATAAAGAAGGCTCAAAAGGACCTGGGGTGATGACCAGCAGAGATCTTTAAAATATTAGTGTCCTTCTCCTGTGACAAGTTGGTTTTGATCAATCCCATGGGCAGAATAATTTTTCCATTAAACAGGCTGAAGATTCGTGGTTGGCCGCGTATTTGTAACAAACTAGTGGCTGAGGGATTTTAGGCTCTTCCCAAGTACATACTAAATTTTATGAAAACTATATTTGCTCCCCAACACTAGAAAAACTCTAAATAAAACAAATATTTATCTGAATATACTCTTTGAGTTTACAAGGCCTAGCTAGAATATGCCTATAAATATTTTAAGGTTATCAGGATGCTTATGGGTTGTGTGATAAAGAGGCAGGGTATGCTCTTGTATTGGGTAACATTGCTTTCAATATCAATTTTACCACTTAACAGTAATGCGACCTTGAGCAAATGACTTTATCTTAATAATCTATATTTTTCTTATATTCTGAAATTAGTAACTATTTCCCAGAGGTGCCCTGAAGTTTAAATGGGGTTAAGCAGATTAAGCATCTCTCATATTCAGTCTGTGGGCCATACTAAATGTATGATTAATTTGAGTCTACCCATCAACTTCCCTGAGAGATTCAAGAAAAGTTAAAATCTTGGCTAGGGGCTAGATGGACAATCTTTGATGAATGTACCCACCCTACATTCTATTACAGTAAGGTTACCAAGTATTTAGAATCACTGAGAATCAGGCCACCATCTCTGCCTCCTCTCCTGTAAATCATTATGTGGCAGGGAGCTCAAATCTTTTGACCTCTTAGGGCTTGACATTTTTCAAGTGTTAATGGGGTGTTACCATTTATGTGGTAATGATGAAGAATGATTGTTGATATTTTAAAATAAAGGGCACTATATGTTCACAAGCAATTAATCAATGTGTTTTTGTCACATATGAATAGTTCTTCAACTAGAAAGGAAAAGACAATAGATAGTATATATTCTAAGACATCCTGTTCAACAGCTAATTCTTCCACTTAGTTCATGACTTAATTGCTTCAGTTTTGTTTCTCTTATTAAATACAATGAGGATGATACTCTCAATCTATTTTGTTTTATGAAAAGCAAATGGCGTAAGCATGTATAATGTATCTCAGCACAGTTAGTGAAAACAATGATAGTATTAAAGGAATAGAGTAACAAAACAATAATATTTAATTGACTAATCCATAATGGTCATTAGAGATTATTTAAATTCATTTTAGTATTGTTAATATTTTAGTAATGTATATAATTAGAAGTACAAAGTATATCATAGTTTTTATTTCTTTTCTGTCTTCTCCATTAGAATAGTATCTTAATAATTTTAAGTACAGGGCAAATCAACAAATATTTCTATCCTAGTTTGTTTTCCATTGTGAAGACAAAACACCATAACCAAATCAACTTGGGGAAGTAAAGTTTATTTAGCCTACACTTTTATGTTATAGTATATCATCAAAGAAAGTCAGGGCAGCAACAGAAGCAGATCCCACAGAGGAACTCATGCTAACTGGCTTGTTTTTGTGGCTTGCTCAGTTTATTTTCTTATGCAATCAAGCATCATCTTCCCAGAAGTGGCATTGCCATAGTGAGCTGGACCGTCACACATAGATCATTAACCAAAGAAGTGCCACACAGATGAGCCCAAGCCAATCTGATGGTGCAATTCCTCAATTGAAGCTACTTCCCAGGTGACTTGAGTTTGTATCTAAAATACCACAACATTGTGTGTGTGTGTGTGCTATCTATTTTTATTTAGTAAGTTCATTAATTTAGTAGATAATTTATTCTGTTGCATACAATCCAGATAATAATTTATAATAGGTATACTTTCTGTTTGAAAGCATTTGCTAAGAATATAGAAAGAAAAATGAAAAAATAAGTAATGAGGAATATATATATATATATATATATATATATATATATATATCAAGAGAGAGAGATGGAGGGAGAGAGAGAAAGAGAGAGAGATACAAAGATGGAGAGAGAGCGAGGGAGAGAGGGAGAGTATTTACATAATAAAATATTATGAATTTGGGCACTCAAAACATTCAATATAGAGGCCCAATTGAAAGAACATAATCAATTAGGATGCATTCACATATCTAGAAGAAATTGACTGAGGAGGACCACTGAAGCAGCCAATGGGAGTACCTTCTGGAGGGTCCTTGGTAGAGCAGTAAAGAATCTCAAGTGAGAAGGATTCAAAAACAAAAAGGAAAATTAGCAGCAAACAGTTAACATCATCATATCAGCTGAAAAAGCCAAGTCAGTCTTGTTAGATAGAGTTCCTAATTGAGTTTCAGAGTCTTGCCCATTCCTAACCCTAACCCTAACCTTAACCCTAACCCTAACCCTAACCCTAACCCTAACCCTAACCCTAACC
>JANHMN010000007.1:40152699-40212475 GCA_030674055.1 Rhabdomys pumilio | reverse complement strand
TTTTCTTATATGACAAGAAGTTTAAATATATAAAATATAAATATGATATTATAAACACACACACACACACACACACACACACACACACACACACACACACACACAGTCCACCAGAGGGATGGAGCTCAGATCATTGGAGTTAACCAGCAAGTACCTCTACCCATTGAGCCACCTCTTTAGGCCCAGACATATTTTCTTATATGACAAGAAGTTTAAATATATAAAATATAAATATGATATTATAAACACACACACACACACACTCACACGCACGCACGCACGCGCGCACGCACACACACACACACACACACACACCCCTCAATGTGAGGATCATTTTCTTCTTCTAGCTCTTACCTGCAATGACCACGTCTGAGTACACGGTCTGTCCTCACGACATTTCCTGTCATTTACTAGATAGTGTTCACAGTTCTGGTGCTGGAGCACTAGTCATATCCCACCTACTTAACCTGGGTTCCATGTCCACCATGACAGGTTTACATGAAAGGAAGAGGGTGGAGGGAGGAGGGAGGAAAAAGGAAAGGTGTGGCAGGGAGGAGCGAAACAGGAAGAGGAAGAAGGGAGAGGTAGGCAGGGAGGAGGAGTCTCAGTTCCTTACTTATGTCACGGCAAGTTGACCCATGTGCACATGTTAGTATGACAGCACTCATGACACACATTGCTGTCTGTTCTATGTCCTCAGTGTAGTAACAGAGCTTTTGGAGAGAAGGGATATAGGTTTTTTTTTTTGCTGTGTTCTCCTTGCCTGACCCCTTATATTGAATTTGTTGAATAAATAAGTATAAAGACTCCTGATTAAGTGTGGTTCGAAAATTCCATTTGTGTATTTATTTGTTTATTTGTGTGTGTGTGCACGCGTACGTGTGTGTGTGTGTGTGTGTGTATGTGTGTGTATGTGTGTGTGTGTGTGTGTGTAGAATTTGTGGAGGTCAGTTTTCTTCTTCCTCCATATGGCTCCACAGATCCTGGGTCCAAATATAATATTTTTATATGACAAGAAATGATATTTTCACTATGTGCATGGTTTTCCAAGTGAAATAGCATTTCCCCACCACATTGTTAGAGTTTCCATTAGAAATGTTGGTTTACATGATGTATTTTAATACACTAGCCTTGTGATTCCTTGTGAGTCAATTGTTATTTAACAAATTCAAAATTTCAAGACTCAGTGAAGCATGGAGATGCTTCAGAATATTGTTCCTTCCTTCTGGTTGGTTTATTTTATAAAAGAAAATCAAAACAAAAAACAAAGGTTTTTTTTGTTGTTTGTTTGTTTGCTTTTGCATGAGTCTTTGGAATTTAACTTGCAGGCACAAGAATGATCAACTAGAAAAGTGCGCAGGGTTTGCTGCACAGATTAGTAGGTGCAAGTTCACAAAGGTTTTAACTGGATAAACAGCAATTCATAATTAAATTAAAAAGTTATTCTTTTAAAATTAAGTGGGCTTATACGGAGAAATAACTTATTGTGTTTAAAGGCCTCGTTATTTTGATAGCAGTTAAAACATTATAGCTATTTCACTGTAATCCTTGGGGAAAAAGAGTTTAGTGGTATTGCTTCAACTTTTTCATGTACAGCAGTTCTAAAATTTAAAATACTTCATTCTTAAACTGACTCAACATTTTTTTTTTTTGTGAAATATTATCTAAGAAGTGAGACCTCAAATTACCACTAGATGGCAGGGTTCCCATTTCAACGGGAGTGCTCTCTTTACCAAGAGATCCTAATAAACAAAATTTGAAATGTGTTTATTTATGCAGCTATAAATACCGCACATCTGATCCCGTTTACCACTGGGGTCCATATTTCTTAATAATTTAAGTCGATTTTTTTTCTAAAAGCCAGATCGAAGAAGTTATTTGGTATGTAGCCATTTTCTTCCCCCAAATGAAGTTAATTTTTATTTCTTCATTTTAATCATATTTTGTACAACCAGAGTTTCATCAGCTAACAAAATTAAAGAATAATTTATTTGTAATTTTTTATCTCATTTTTGGCAGGCCTTGACAAGTGTGAACCTCTTTGGAATTTCTTGACCGTTTCAGAAAGCCAAAGAGCACCTGCTGAATTGTGTTAAGATTCTTGACAGGATACTCATTGCTGTGGAGAACCATTGCGACCCTGCCCAACTGTGACTGCCTGAGAATAAATATCATAAAGGGAAATCGAAGTGAATTTCCCAAGCAGGCAAGGTACTTTGATTGACTGGGCACACTCACATTAACCTCTGAGAGTGCATGGTGAGCCTGTGAGCAAAGCCACTTGTATTATTACCAGTTATCATGGTTATTACAATTGGCCTGTCTGTGCTTTCTTTTAAAAACATTCTGAGGAGTGAGTCCCCAATCCTTACTCATTGAATAATAATAATTAAAAAAAAAAAACAAAACAAAGCCAACAACAACAACAACAACAAAACAAATAAAGAGTAGACACTGTTTTAATGAAGAAAATATCCTTATTTATAAGGTTTATACCATGCAACATTTTAGTAAGGGGGGTGTGGTCATCCAGATTTGTTCTTCCCAGTACTTATCAGAAATCGCTATAGTTACTGAATTAAATAAATAAAAATGATCTCAACGTATGAGGAATACAATTTTGCCTTTCTATGTGCAAATCAGCTCAATACTCTAAAAAGACTCCTTCTAGATGGAGAAAATAAAAGCTTTTTAAAAAGTGATCTTTACGGTTAAATATTAAAAAAAAAACAAAAAAAAAAACCATGAAATATTGGCTTCTCTCAAAGCAACAGGGACAAGAATGACTGTAGTCTATTCTTGAAATAGGCCCGGCCCCATAATGTAAAAGTAGATCTTTAATCTCCCTCCAGACTCTGTGCTATGTTTGAACACACAGCGTTTTTTGATCCATTATGAGGTTTTTGCCTGTCTGTCTCATCATACTGTATAACAATGTGTCCTCGCACAATGGAGATGTATGCATGCTTAATTTCCATAAATTACACAGCCAGCCAGCTGTACGTTTCCATAAAGACAAATTCTGATTGTCAACTATTAAGCCTAATTCAGTGTCCTTTGATGTCTCTGAGAAAGACCGAGGGGGGAGTAAGCACTGCCACATGGCAGTGTGTCCCTGGAGTAGGTGAACAGGAAGGAGGGCTGCGATGCGACTGCCCCTCATGTTTCTTCATTAACTTGAATGTGTACTTTGGAGATTGAAGTTAGTCCCTTCCCAGAAAATGAAAAAAAGAAAAATCCCGCATAGTGCTAACAAACGCACAGACCTTTCCCCAAAGCCAGAGCTAAAATCGGACTTAAAAGTTTCAACTGTGCTTTTGAAGCCTATGCTTGGTTTCAGCCTTGAAGGTGGGCGCTGAGTCTAGCTGCCCCTTAAGCAATGATCTAACTCATTGGTTTTTTCATGTTAAATTTTGCCTTTAATTTTATATTTTCTCTTTGAAATCTTCCTTATAGGTGGGTAGATCAAAGCAAATGCCACCCAGGCGTCTCTGCCAGCCAGGTGCCATGGAGGTTTCATCATTGGCCTGTGGAATTTCCTGCATAGATCTTGTACTCAGCATCCTGTTGACATAATTTAACACAAGGGTTACAAAGCCTTGTGTGAGGCTCTTGCCTTCCTGTTTACTTTCACTCCTCTGTGGGGCAGAGCTCAGGGCGGCTCTTCTGAACCTGGAAGCCTATCACTTCCCCTGAAGCAGAAAGGTGTGAAAACAAACAGGGCTTTGCTGGTTGCTCAGCTCAGAGACCTTACAGAGAGATTCCGAGCAGCAGGCAGGATGGAGACCAGGCAAGCATACATTTCTTGATCCTGCAGGCTCCATCCTACACAGGGTGGCTTTGTTATGAGGTGTGGAGTTGAGGAATTCGGATATTGTTGCTCCCAGTGCACCCATATACAAATTAAAAGCATTTAAACCTTACTAAATCTGTAACATTGTAATTACTTCTGAGTGATAATCCGTGCACACTTCAGAAAGATGACTTTTCCCCCCTAACTATGTTTACACATACTGGCTGGAAATCTCAGAGCCTGGGCTAGAAAGTTCGAAGTGGGTCCACTCAGGTCTAATGAATCAAAAGCTATGAGATACCCTCCGATGGTTTTTTAAAGAGCAACTTGAATTTGATAAATTCCACATCTGCTAACGATCTGGGTTTGAGGAGTGTGATGATAAGGTTGGTGGGAGGCATGATGTGAGAGGATCTTCCTCCCAGATGGCTTTGAAGTATTTGGGAGGCCACAGGTCAGAATAAGGAGGAACTACTTTATGTGTATAGCTACTGGCGGAAGGATACAAATTTGGTATGAGGTACAGCAATCTCCTAAGTAGATGGTACTCTGAAGATGTATTTCTACGTGTTTTGGTGTGCTGGTCAGCAGCAAGGGGGCAGAATCTGGATCCAGATAGGCCAGGGCTACTTTCAGTAATCATGCTGGTGGATGTGGATCCCGTGTAAACCTTCAGCCCATCAGCTCAGTTCACCCCGTTCTTTGTAAGTTCGCTTTAAGTAGTTTTACATGACATTTCTTTGAAATTATCAACATCCACATGTATATATTGTACCTACATTTACTGGAATCTTGAATGTGGTTTTATTTTACATTTTCAACTCAAATGCCACACTTCTCGCTTTTTTTATTGAT
Source organism: Rhabdomys pumilio (assembly GCA_030674055.1). Lineage (NCBI taxonomy): Eukaryota > Metazoa > Chordata > Mammalia > Rodentia > Muridae > Rhabdomys > Rhabdomys pumilio. The sequence continues at coordinate 40,207,827 of JANHMN010000007.1, read as the reverse complement.
ATAATCTAGGGTTTAAACCCGAGAGATTAAGAAACCAGAGTCCTTTCAGGGCAGGACTCACTCACAGAATGCTGTTACTCTGGAGAGTGAGGATGAGGTTTACTGTGAGTCAGAAACATGGGGTTCACACATGTCTGGGCTGGAGTGAGACCTTGTCTTCTATAAAACAAACAAGACAAATAGGGTTCTAATCAATATGAACGTATGCTACATTTCACATTAATTATGAATATATATTATTTCGTGCATATTATGGTACATCGGGTATTTTGTCACTTGCTTTAAATGCAAACTTCAGTGAAAACTGTTTAGACTTACTCTATAGTTTTAATCTCATTGTTATCATCCTCCTGTACATTGATGTTGACAGTTTTAGGAGGAGGTATTGTTGACAAACTTCTTTGTTTGTTTCTTTTTAAAAAAAAAAACTACTTAAACTTTTAAAGAAATTTTATCTCGGGTCATTATTTTAGCAGAAGTTACTTGACAGATGAAATTTTAGAGAATTTTATGTCCTGGGACACTTCAGTCCTGCCCGTGTATAAATTGATCATTCAGCTGGGACAAACCTGGTTGGTTAACTTCAGCCTCTGTGGGGAGTTATGATTGTTTGATGCATCAAGTGGTAGATCCCAGGCCCAGGAAAGACCCTCCAACAAGAAAAAAAGAGGACCAACAATTTCCAGGAGAAGGAGGAATCAGGAATTAAAAGAACAAAGGCTGATGACACAAATCCAGCATTGTGATAGGTCAGAGATTTGTACATTACATTGTTCAGCTCACAGGTTGTATAAAATTTACTGTAAAACCTCCACATTCTTGGAGATGACTACAGGTTCCACCAGACATATGGATGCTTTTATTTTCTTTGGGCTGTATCTCTGACTAACTCCCTATAGAGTGGGGCTGCCTTGCTCTTCCCGTTATCCCTTAGGAATAATCATTCAAGGCTTGCTTGTCCTCTGCACCGCACTAGCTATAAGTGGGCAATGAATGCAAACAGTGCAAGAAGAAGCTTCTCTGACATTGGCTGAAATCAGCACTAATTAACCTGATTGTTGGTTGTGGTCCAGACTCTCACATTCCTTCCTCAAAGTTCTGAGTTTCCCTGCAATGGAAAGTCATGTCCTCGTTGGGCCTTCCGTTATCCGATTGGATTACCTTTGTTATCCCTGTCAGTGTGCTTTACAGGTGTCGTCTCAGATCTGGTCACAGTTCTGAGAATGTCTTCTGGGGTCTTGTTGCCAGAGCTGGCTCTGCCCCTCTTCAGCCCTTACAGATATCTAGGACACTGCTTGGAGCCTGTAGGAGATTTTTAATGCGGATTTTAGTTCCCATCAGATTGCTTTTCAGATCTGTTTCCAGGTTCTTTTTCCACAGCCACATACTGTCAGTCATCGGGTTTCAGAAACTGCCCCTTTCCAGTTTCTCAGAGTGAGGATCACTGAGTGTCAAGTGCTCTAAAGCCGCCATGCAGCAAGAGTCTCTCTCACTCTTCTGTCTCTCTCTGTGTGTCTCTCTGTGTCTCTAAGACTCTCTCTCTCTCTCTCTCTCTCTCTCTCTCTCTCTCTCTCTCTCTCTCTCTCTCCATTTTAAACATTAATTATTTCAAGTCTTTTGGAAATGACATCTCCCATCTGCTCAGTCACTGCTGGTGCCAAGCAGCCCAGTGCCAAGATGAGAGTTCTCCTGGATTCTTTGGCTGCTGCTGTCTCCACTGCCTTGGGTCTAGCCTTTGCTATGGTGTCCTTTTTTGACAGTTGTTTTTCAGCTCTCCATAGACTATTTCCTGGAGACCCAGGCCAATCTTGCCTGAGTATATTCTGCCATCTTCCAAACTAAGAGATGTCTTACTTCCTCCTATCTGTCTGTCTGTCTGATTGTCCTAAACTTGAAGAGGTGTTCCTTCTTTAGTTTTCTAATCCGAGAAACATCACTGAGAGCATGTCTGAGATTGTGTGTTTCTCTTTTTGTAGATCTTTTTCTACTGGCCTTTCTAGTATCTTTCATAATTAAAGTGTTAATTTAAACATAATTGCCTCTCACTTCCACATACGTCACTTCCATTTCTCCCTTATTTTTCCTTGAAATTGATGATTAGGTGCCTTTGTTCTCTCATCGCCATCTATCCTGAAGTTTTAAATCTGACAAATGTCTAATTCTTAAATATTTTTTTCCCAACCTTAGATGGTGCTCTCTTAGATACTTTCCGGATCTTAGATAATTCTGCCTTTTCTAGTCATTCTGGCAATATGGGTTCCCTCAGAATAATGTACTTTCTTTCAGCACTTTTATTTGGCTGGCAAGCATCTGCACCTTCCTCAGACTGATCTCTCTGAAGCACAGTATCTTTTATTCGTCTGAAGTTCTCCTTTCACTCAGCTATACAGAGATGGGGCTCTGCTGCTTTTGTGAGCTGCTGAAGGATAAAAGAAACCCTTTCAATGAGGTTTCCTGTCTGAATCTTACAGGTCTAAGAGAAGGAGCAGGGGAAAGTTTTAATTTACTCCAGCCCTCCTAAGCTATTTCTGAGACCCAGCTTTGAATAAGACGCTGAGAGACAGTAGTGATTAAAAGGCTACTGCTCCCTTCACTTCCTCTGGGCCAAGTAACTTCGTTGCCACTTTGCTGAGATTCCTTGGGGTTTTCTATATATTTCTCTCTTCCTGACAGCTACAGATTTCCTGTGAATTTTTTCTTTTATCTCTGTGACCTCTAGCTTCCTAGGCATCAACACATATAGTAGGGTCCTTTAATGTTACCTGACCAGTCCCAACCTGTCTACTAGACCCCTCAGTATTCTAAGTGGTTTTGTGAAGTTTTCTAAGAATATAATAATTACTTTCTATGTAGAAAATTTTACCATGCTTCAACAAATTGAATTTTGCCCAAGCTTTTCTATAACATGTATGGTTAAATCTAGTCAGCTATCTTATTTTCTGTCATATACATGATTGTCCAATATGAAGAATTTTCACCAGCACTCCTCTCAGTGACTTGAATGTAGTGATTAGATTTGGCCAATGATAAAACAGATATGGTACTGTGATCCCTTCTCCTCCTCCTCCTCCTTCTCCTTCTCCTTCTTCTTTAAAGAAAGTGGTGGTTTTTTTTTTGTTTGTTTGTTTTTGTTTTGTTTTGTTTTTTTGTTTTTGTTTTTGTTTTTTCGAGACAGGGTTTCTCTGTGTAGCCCTGGCTGTCCTGGAACTCACTCTGTAGACAAGGCTGGCCTCGAACTCAGAAATCCTCCTGCCTCTGCCTCCCAAGTGCTGGGATTAAAGGCGTGCGCCACCACCGCCCTGCTTAAAGAAAGTGTTAGAGTTCTTCTTTACCCTTTCTACTCACTGGAATGGCCTGAAAAATCCTCAGTTCTATTCAGACACAAATATACTTTTTGTCAATAAAACACAGATTTTGTGGTGGATATTTAGCAAAAGAGGTTACCAAGAGAAATTAATCAGAGGCCTTCAGGAATGAAGAACAAAAGAAAACAGGATACATTTCTGAGAGCCGGCTGTAGAAGTACAACCGAGAAACAAACGGATATAACCTAGGGGGTAGGGGAGAAGGAGGAGGAGAATAAAAAGAAACTCGGGGAAAGGCAACACGGCATTCCTGTTCAGATTCATCTCAGCCTCTCTTTATATCCTTTGGATACAGGGATGGACACCTGTTACATAAAGGACTTCAGGGGATCAGAGGAAGACGACATTCCTAGGTCTGATGATCTGCTTTTTGGGAAGATGGGCAAGAAGGATTTTCTTGTGATGTCTTGTATATGTAAGAACAACTAGAGTTGATCAGAGGGGCTTCCCGACTTCTGATGCTTACCTAGATGACAAGATGTGGGAGAGGTGTCCCAACCATGTGTCCTTTCCTTGTGTACCTTAGTGCCCACATCTACACTCTTGAGTGAATGCAGTCTGAGAAAAACACCTGGACTTTCTCACTGCTAATAGAAACCTCACTGGACATCATCACCCTGCTCTGGTTCCAGGACCGAGATAGGATATTATATCAGTCATATGTTCTTGGAGTCTGGATGACATCACTGCCTTCTCTTACTCTTGACATGATATCAAATAATGATGACATTCTGCTCAGACAAGGTACCCTTGCCCATGACTGTGTTTCTTCCTTCTTGCTTTCAGCCATGCTGGCACAGACTATTAAAAGGTACTGTTTTTATTTATTAATGAAAAACATAATTTAGAATCTTCTTATTTCTGTTCAGGTTGCATTGAACCTAAGAGATCATTCTAAATTGTTGAGAGATGTAATCATTCAACAGAGAGAGACAGAAAAATTATATTAAAATTTATAGGGACTTGATAATAGGGACAACAAAAAGCCAAGAAGGACTGAGGTGACAAGGTTCCCTTAGCTTTTATTTACATGTTACTGGATGAATTCATTTGCTTTTAATGCTTCATTTTCCTGATACACTCATTGTATGGACTGACAAGGAATGACTATATAAAGGATAAATTGTTAATGAACCCAAGATTACTGCTTATTATATAAGAAGCATCAGGAAGAAACTTTAGTCCAAGAATTCAAGAAACATTTGAATACTGACCTGCAGAACTCTTCCTCTTTTATATACTTACATCACATGTTTGCATTGCTATAAATTTTGTTGTCAGCTACATGTCAGACTATTGGTCTCTCAGTTCTTTGCAAACTGACAGAAGATCAATACAAACAACTGCCATTTATTGAGGGGTCAGAGGAAACAGAAGGAGAGAAGGGGGAATGAAGGAAGGGAGGGGGGAAGAGGCATGTATTATGGTATGCTATATATTATTTACTAGATTATAAGAATATGCAACTTCTTTTCATTATGTATGCCCTAACATATCAAGAATTGATGTTTATTAAGTATTTATGTCTAATATATAATTAAAACTGTTATTTTTGAGACAAAAGACAGGAAATAGTTCTGCTTTCTGAGTGGATGTCAGGAGACTCAAGTTAGACGTCCAGTGTGGCACTTGTTAGCTGGGCTTGGGCATTGTGGGTATCACACTGGCGCTCAGCTGCACATTTTAGGCATTCACATCCAATATGTCATCTTTTTGGTGACAGGGTATATATAAAATTAATTTGCAATGATTCGCATTCCCAGAACTTTGGGGGTTACCAAATGATATCAGAGTAATTGTGGTTCCCCACCTTGTATTTCTTAGTCTCATTAACAGATGAATAGATGGGTGGGCTTCAGCATTTGATTACTTTGTGATGAAGCAATTCAAACCCATATCTTCTTTTTATTTTGAATTATTAAGTAAAACACTGTTCACTGTTATCATCATTCTGTGTGTTAGAAACCCAGAACATATCCACCTTATCTGATTAAGACTTTGTGTCTTTTCACTCACCCCTCCATACTCCATCCCCTCCTCCCCTCAACATTTGGTAACTAATATTCTGTTCTTCTGTGAGTGAAATAACAGGATATTTATCTGCTTATGTATGTCCAGTATACTTAGTTTAATGACTTCAGGTTTATTCACATTAAAACAAAATGACTAGGCTTTGTTCTATTCATTCCATTGTGGCTTGTCTTATTGAATCATGATTAACTTACCCAGTCCTTTGTTGTTTGACTTTTGTGTATTTCTTGATGTTCCTCCATTGTTATGAGACTACAAAAAGAAGCAGCAGATATTCTTGCATATGTATTGTTTTACATTCACACCATTGTGTATGTAGTAAAATGCATAGAGGTATAATCTGTGTTAAAAGAAAGGCTCAAATTTAAAAGTGTTTGTTTTGCAAATATGAGGACCTGAGTTCATATCCCCTGTATGTTTAAAAACTTCTTTTGATTTTTCTTTCCCCTAATATAGAATGGTTCTTTCAAAAAGCAGATTTTGTTGTATTATAGTGGCAATTTTACTTAACATGAGTGAATTTAATGTATTCTTATTTTGATGTTTTAAGGGCATTTTAAATTCTTTTTCTGTGAATGGAGCAGGCTTATAGCTCATAGCCATGTTTTCTGTGGGGATGCCATTTTCATTTATGTATTTATTGAAAGGACACTAGCCCTTTATTTGTAGTGTAAGCTGCAAACCACCATTCAGACTTTATCTTTTTTCTTTCAATTTTATTTATAGTGGCTTTTTCTAAGCATGTTTTGTTTTATGTATGTGATCATTGCATTTTATGGCTTCGGCATTTTAGAAACCCCTAAAATCATCTTAACTATGAGACATACATTTTGTTCATTATTCTTTGTTTCTTCTTTTGTAAGTGAAAAACTTTGAATTTTTAATATAGAATTTGTTTTGGTGCAAAGCAAGAGGTACGATTTTACTTTATTTTCTACCAGATGGTAATCCTTTATCTCATACACAAGTTATTAAATAGTTCACATTTTTCTCTTTCACTTGAAATATCAAGTTTACCATATATTAAATCACCATATGTATTTGATTCTATATGTAGATTTATTTTAGGATGTGCTTATGTGTCTGTGTATTAACACATTAAAACTAAAAATTTAATTCTGTTTTCTTATAGCTTAATACTTATTGTGACAAATCTTCCATCCTATTTAGTTTTGAGAGTATTTCTGTTTTCCTCTTTACCTTTCTATCTAAATTATAAAATGTGCTTGAATAATTCCAGGATAAAAATCATGAACTCTCTCTAAGATCACGATTCATGTATGGATAAATTTAGCCAATATTGTAAATGCCTTTGTCATTGGTTTGACACAGGTTTAGCATAATCCTTCCTGATGTGCTCCAAATATTCTATCCCATTTTTAGTGCCGTACTTAAAATATTATCAGATAGAGACTGCAAAGATATGTAAGTGGTTAAGAATACTTATCTTGTAGAGATAAGATATGACTTCTCCATCCATATCCAACTCCAGTTGGAAGGGATGCTGATTTTTGTAGGTTTCCACACATGGAATACAAATACAGAAACATATTCATACAAATAGAAATAAATAAATACTAAAATATCACCTAACAACTCAGCATTGCCTGTATCTGTATCTGTAAACATATAAAGGAGATTGACAAAGAAGATGGATGAATGTCTAAATATGTATAAACATACACACTCTTCACATATAAGTTTATATGTGTATAGTATATATTTGAAAAAATATAAAAACCTTTAAAAATGCTACAAATAATTTTAGCAAAGGAGATAAAAAATGGTATCAACAGAATAACCAATAAAATAGAAAAACAAGTAACTTTCTGTTTTATGAAAACTTTTGAAATAAAAACTAAGTCATAGTTGGGCAGTGGTAGCACACCCCTTTAATTCTAACACTCAAGAGGCAAGGCTACACAGAGAAACCCTGTCTCAACAAAAGAAAAACAGAAACAAAAAATAAAAACAAACCAACCAAACAAAAATACCTTTCCAGTCTAAAAGCCTAGGTTATATTAATTGTTTTGCACTGTAAAACCAATCATTTAAAAATAGGAGATGTAAGCAAAACAAAATTTTGGTTTTCTTCATTGTTTCTGTGGGATTAGATGGAAAAGTAGCTGGCTGCATCTTAGTGCTTAAGATGTCTCCAGTGCTTGTCTCATAAGTTGGCTTGGACCATGTACTCTGAAGGCTTGCCTAGGGGTAGAAGATCCTTCTCAAGTTGGCTCTTGCATGCTTAGCAAGGTGTTGATATGAGGATTTCTGTTCCTCTCCATGTGATTGTAGTGTTCAGGTGGTTATCTATATATCATATCCATAGCAAGGGACATGTGGTTGCATATTTTATCTCTTTGAGGTTGATTTGAGTATTCTCTTCCTGAAAAATTGATATATTTTACTTCTAATACCACAGAATTTGACTTTATTTAGCAATATATTTTTCTATAGAGAGAGCCAAATTTTAAAAAAAAAATAGTCACTAGGGTGGACTATTCTTTAATAAGCCTGATATCTGCAAAAATAGAGGAATATTAATTAAGTTAGAGGGAAGAAAAATTGAAGATGCAGAGAAAATAGAATGTGGGGGAGGAAAGCTGGATAGAGTACAGGCCAAGTCAGGCTGAAGCTACCAGCTCAGAGGAGAATACATAAAGAATATTTTGGCATTTAGTTATTTTGCCACAGTGTTCTACAAGGAAGACAGGACAACATTTGCCACATCAGTTTTGATTGCATCCTAGAACAGCAACAAATATGTAGGCTTAGGCATGCGGTACTGAGATCTGTTGTGCTCTTTAGTTTTTATGACATAGGAAACACAAGTGATGTGCAGGGATCTAGCATAGATGGTAAATTCTAATGTTAATATCCCCATCAAGCCCCTGTGCTTCTGGAGAAAAGACTATTTGATATATCTAATATACCAAATGCTATTTGAGTTCTTAAAATATCATTTGTTTACAAAATGTTATCTGAGAATTAGATGCCAGTGTAACTCTGTTTTAGAACTTACCACTGTGAGCTGAGTTGAGTTTTGTTACACTTATGAATTCTAAAAGTTAAATAAAGCCTACAGATTTCTATGCCAAGGTGGGGATGGCACATCTGTGATAGAATACGAGAACAGAGTTATGTTCCATGAGCTGGCAGCCCAGACCTGTATGACAGCCACTCAAATTATAGCAGAGCTTCTTCTGTTGCTTATACACATATCTGTAGGGAGTTCCAAAAATATGAGGAGGATGGGGGGATTGTGTTTGATTTATGCTTGTATTGGCTTGGTGCTTAAGTGCTGCAGAAAGCAGATGATACATTACAGCCTTCATGCATGGAGAGGGAAATGCTTCCAGTTACAGAAATAGAAGTAGTGAAGAGTACTAGATATATGGGTTGTGTCCTGGGGAGTAGGTGTTAAATCCAACCAGAAAGCCATTGGTTACCCATCACATTCATGCTCTTATACCCCAAGGTAGGTTCTCCATGCCAGTGGATAACCTTATACCCATGCATAATTTTACAGCATCAATTGTACTTGCTGGTTTGAAAGGGAGAGAGATGAAATTTGGAGGGTGATTTGGTTGTGGAGAATCTGAGTTAGAATGGAGTGGGAACTGCCTGGTGGATTTAATCAAAACACTATCTATATCTATATCTACATACATATATAGATATATATCTTATGCATGAGATGATCTTTCTGACTGTTCAGCCTAAGTTTTCTTTTTTCAGGAAGATTACTACCCAGATTATTACAAACTGTACGTAGCATGTTCACAGCTATAATAATGCAAACATAATTATGTGAGGAGGAAGAAGTAATAAAATACGTGGGTGTGGTGATATGTGTGCTTATCTTTGTGCATGTGGATATATGTGTTGGAGACCTGTTCTGAGAATCGAACCATGGAGAAGACCAGAATTAAAACAACCATATCCTAGAAATACCAATAAAAACTCAGCATAAAGGAAATAGATAGGATAGTCACCAATAAGAACTGTGAGGGATTGCACCAGAGGTGAGGGAATGCAGTAGAGTGAAAACAGAATCAGGATTCCTCAAGACAAGAACAATTTGAGCTTTTAACCCTTAAACATTTTAAATCTATTCATATGTGCTTACTTGAAGGGAAACCCATGTTAAAATCTGAGCAAAGAAAGGACCAGGGAATAGGGGTTCACATGGGCTTAGCTGAATGACTTATTGGGGCTCAGGAAAGAAAGGAGAAGACCCAGTCTTGGATTAATGAAAGGTTGCAGTACAATAGAACTTCTGCTCCTCTCAATTCCAGTACTAAAACCCCCAGCCACCAATATTATAGTAGCCAGAGGTGGGGTCTTTTGAGGTTATTAAAGAGGGTAAACTTGTAAGTGGAATTATGATCTTTTACGGGTTGAATGAAGAATGGTGGCTTATAAGATTAAGTTTTGAACATCTCAGCTGGTGGTACTATTTCTGCGAGCTGCTGGGAACTTTCGGAAGTAGAGTATGGCTGGAAGAAGGAGGCCACTGAAGGTCAGTCCTTAGGGTATTATATTATGGACACTTCTTTTCTTGGTTTCATCCTTTGTTTCTTTGTTTCTTTCTGCTTTTTTGCTTTCCCTTTTTGCTTGCTTACTTGTTCATTCTCTCCCTCTCCCTCTGCCTCCCCCTCCCCCTCCCCCTCCCCCTCCTCCTCTCTCCCTTTTCGTCCCCCCCTTTCTGTATTGTCTCACTGTGAACTGTTTGGTTTCTCAATGTCATGCCACCACTCGGTAGTAGACTGACCCTTTGAAAGCGTGATCCAAAGTAATGCTCTCCTATTATTATGATTATGATTATTATTATGATTATTATTATCATTATTAAATTATTCTTTTAGGTGTTCTGTTTTAGAATTGTAAGCATAATACAAATTATCCTACTGAGTTTTCTGATCTTCATTCCACCATCTGAGATTGCAATGAGAAGTCAGTGGCCTGCTCCCCCAAGGATGATTGTGTTGAGACTCAGCCATGGTGATACCCTGATTGCAGACTTTTAGGATTCTGAGCACAAAGACTTTCTGTCAAATAATTTCTGTCATTCATAGACCACTTCCTTTATGATAGTTGGTTGTAACTGCTCAAGTTAAGACCTGTAGACAGATGGTATCTATTATAGTTTAACCATAAAGTGTTCTAAGATGTTCTTCTTTCATACACAGCCTGGTCCCAGGCCCCCGGCACATATGTAGCAGAGGTCTGCCTGGTCTGGCCTCAGTGAAAGAAGATGCACTTAATGCATCTTGAGACTTGAGGCTCCAGGGAAGTGTGGCTATTTGGGGAGCATCCTCTTGGAGGCAAGGGGGAGGAGGAATGGAGTGAAGAACTGTGGAGGAGGGACTGGGAGGGGGCAATGACTAGAATGTAAATAAATAAAATAATTAAAATTAAGAAAAAGATTTTCTCATCATCTCATTAGCCCATTTCTCCTCCGAGGTTTGCTTAGGCATCCTCATCATTGCAATGCTGTTCTCCTCAGAGCTTCTGTGCACATGCATTTGCTTTCATCATCCAGAAATGTACATGGCAACACTTTGTTTGAGTTTGTAAATCCACCCTGCGCTGTAAGCATTGGGAGAGAGTAGTGTTTTTGTGTTTTAGGGGTGTTTGTTTTCATAGCTAAGTGTAGTGAATGGAGCATAGTTAGAGGGTTACTAGTGGAGCCGAGATTTAGAGTAAACTGCAGTTCACTCATATAGAGTTTTTATATGAATGAATGATAAACTTGGTTTTTCGTAGGTTTATCTGAAAGAGAGGTTCAGGAGCACAGTGGATAGCTTTACTTTCAAGCTTTTATTCTCGGAGGAAATTTTATATTCTACAGAAAAATAGACAGTCTTTAAAACTCGGGATATAAGTTAAGTTTAGCTGTCATTATTTAACCTCTTGTCTAGTGATAGTTTTTTTTTTTTAAAACAAAATCAAACCCAAAAACCTGGTATTAAAAACAAGAGAAGTTGATGCATTAGTCTGGGGTTAGAGAGCTAAAAGAATCTTGTCCTATTGGAGAGGATGAGATGGGACTACATTTTTTGTGTTAATTATAGAACATCCCTACTGCCCTTCATTTAAAAGTTATTAAAATTACAGAATCAACTTTCCATAAGACCTTCTTTTAAAAGGCAAGAAATTTAAAAATTCCTTTAATTGGAAGCTGTGGGGTGGGAACAGCCTGCTGGTGTAGATGGGTGAGCTTTAGAGGGACCTATATGACATCCACACAGAAGGCAAGCATCTTTATTCTTCCCCACATTTTAGTTCCAGACAATAAAACATAATATGAGATTGTAAGCTTCATCTTCGTAAAAGCATTGTCTCACATTTCCTATGTTGTACATACCATAAATGTATAGCTATACATTTATGTAAACATAAAATGTAAACATAAATATATTACAATCAAATATGAGAGCAAATGACAAACAAAAATAAGACAATAATATAATTTGCTGGTATTTGTCACAGGTACTTTTGTATTCACAGATGTACCCGGTTACTTTAAAGTTTGAAAGGAATAAGAGAAATAAAATCATTAAGATAGATTTATAGATAGAGATAAGGTCATATTTGAAGAGGTGGAATTTCTGCTTTCATAGAAATCTAAAGAAAAAGAAGATGCGATTTAATTTGTGAAACACTTGTACTTTTTTTACTAGGTTAGCCTCAAACTCATGACCTTCCTGCTTCAGTCACCCTAGTTCTGAGATTGCAAGCATGTAACATGCCTGGCTTGACATCTTGAATTTACAACAACAAAAATCTCGTCTTTTCTGAGCCAAACGGTTACTATAAAAATAGTTTTCTAAGGCTGATTTGTTTTTAAAATATATTGGAGACATCTTTCTTACCCTGATCTCTAAAAAAATTAAAAATGTTACTTTAAAATAACAGTTTTCACATTTAGTGATTTTTTTCTCATGAAACGATAGTCTTAGAAATACTTTAATTATATATTCTTTAAATGATGCCTTTTCAAAGAATAGTTACCCAAACACCAACTTTCATTGTTTAAAAATTAAAAGCATGGAAATAAGTTGAATCATTACCCAAAATGTCTGCCTCTGGGGCCATGTGTTATAGAGATCAAGAGGAGATATAGACCAGGTACTATAGACAGGAGTTGGGACTTCTTCATGAGTGACCTTGTAACTCTCTGAAGGTCATCTCACCTACACTTGTGAAACTGACTGTCACTACTTCAGATGGCCATGTGCACTAAATCACTTTATTAAACAGGCACTGTACTATTCTCATCTGGGCAGTAAAAATATGAAAGTAAGTCATATCAGCCTTCACCTCACCTGTGTTATAGTTAAAGATGGTCTTGTTTGGAGATGTGCTGAAGCAGCGTTCTAAGCTATATCTCTAGAAAATGATAAATAGTCCTAAGCAAAAAAACCTTAGTTGTAGCATGACAAACAGCCTTTTGGAGAAGTCGAGGTAGATAATTCTGGGATTGTCATAAAGTTTCACTTAGGTTTGGAATTGAATAAGTTGGGAAGCCATCCACACAGCTTTTCTAAAATAGGTTTGGTGACATTGTAATTCACAGATTCTAAAGAAAGAGTCACAGATAGAGAGAAAACTTTAGGGAAGGGCCAACAGGAAGATATCCTAGGGAAAAGCCAGGATGCTGCAACCACTCTGGAAGTGTGAGGATGTGCAAGAATTCAGTTCCACACGTGTTGAAAATATTTCACGATTTAAGGTAACTCGATCGGGAATAGTTAGCATTTCTCAGATTGAATATTAAGCTTCCTCCAAGGAAAATTACTCTGCAGCAGAAGTCAGATGTACATTGATGCCAAGAAAATGGTACTGAATTGGGATTCTAGGAGAGATGAGTCAGTTAAGTACTAGAGGGCTCCCAGCTCGTAAACCATCCCTTTGTAGTTCCTGCGAACATGGGAGATTACCAGTAAATTTATCCTTTAGGAAAGGAAATACCTAAAATCATGATTCAGCTTTTAAAATTCAGCTTCTGTGACTAAATGTTATAGCTTCTAGGAAATACTTAGGTAGCCAAGTGAATCTATAAAGCCATTTCGGAGCTAGGTGTTGTGGCATGGTACACACCTGTTATCACAGTAGTTAAAGTGATATCAGTGGATCAATAAATCAAAACAAGCCTCAGTTACATAGTGAATTTGAGGCCATTCTGGGCCTACATAAGACTCTGCCCCCCAAAAACGAAATAAATAAGTAATAAATACTTAAAAATTTTACATGTTTCAATTTAAGACCTGAAAAGGTCTTTTTTATAAGTATTGATTCTAAATCTTTTAAGAAAGTAAAATGTAATATAAATGATCATATTATATCCTCTCAAACATATGGGAAAGTACACATTTTATAGAATATTATACATAGTGTATATAATAAATTCATATGATAATGCAAGTCCAAATCCAATTTAGACTAACTGATGTCTGGATAATTACAAAAGGCATCTCAAGTGGACTTTCAAGGAGGTCACTACCAAGTTGGAATATTTACAACAAATTTGTAAGTTAATTATTGCTCACCTCAAATAGTATTTGGTTTTGCTCCCAGTATTTCATAGATCGGAGAGACAGCCTTCATCAAATGGTGCACATAAATCCTCCCACCTGTTGAACTTAGGATGCTGAAGTTTAAACTTCGGCTACAGCATGTGCCTCATGTCTGTGTTGAGCAAACCTTGCACCCTACTGTTTCAAGACATTTATACATTGTCCTTTGATGTGCCAAAGAATGTACACATCCACACAGAAGAGTCAATAGGGACAGAACCTGAGGCTACCTCTTTCTTATTTCTGTTGTTCTGTGTAGTTCAGGAACATGTCTTCCCACATGTAAGAATGTCTTGTAGGAAAAATACATTTCAAATTGTCTTTTACTCTTCAACATGTACCTCCTTACTTCAATCCCTCTTTAGGCTCTGAACTTCTTGACACATTTCCTATTTACACTTTTTAAAAATTAACTACCTCTGAGAGGGAAGATTCCCCCCCTCCCCCAGGTATCCTCCAACCCTGGTACATCAAATCTATGAGGCTAGGCATATCCTCTCCTACTGAGACCAGAAAAGGCAGCTTAGCTAGAAGAACACATTCCACAGACAGGCAACAGCTTTTGGGATAGCCCTCGTTCCAGTTGTTCAGGACCCACATGTAGACTGAGCTGCACATCTCATGTGTATGGGATTGCTGAGGTCTAACCTGTGTATGCTCTTTGGTTGGTAGTTCAGTCTCAGAGAGCCCCAAGAGTCCAGCTTAGTTGACTCCATTGGTCTTCCTGTGGAGTTCCTATCTCCTTCAGAGAGGCAGTCCTTGCCCCAACTATTCCATAAGAGTTTCCAAGCATCATCACTGTTTGGCTGTGGATGTCAGCATCTCTCTGTGTCAGCTGTTACACAGAGCCTCTCCTAGCCAGCTCCAGGATTATCTCAGTGTTTTCTTTATGATTCTTTCTGTGCTTTCAACTCTTGTACAGTTTTATTTATTTCCTTCACCTGTTTAATAGTATTTTCCTCTATTTCTTTAAGGAATTTATTCATTTCCCTTTTACAGGCCTCTATCGTCTTTATATGATTGAATTTAAGATCATTTTCTTGTGCTTTGGTTGTGTTAAGATATCCAGGGCTTGTTATTCTAGGGTAACTGTGTTCTGAAGGTGTTATATGGCCCTGGATTTTGTTGATTGTGTTTTTTGAGGACCTTTAGCTATGTGGAGGGCTTTAGTCCCTGGATACTCCTTTTATAGTAGGTATTGGGAGGGAGTTTAATCTCGATGGTCCTAGTGTTGCAGACCTCTGATGGGTATCATTTTGTTGTATGTTTCAGGATCTGCATGTCTGTTTCATTTCCATCTGAATCATAATCTTCTAACTTATCATGGATCTCGTTGGCCTGGGGTAAAGAATACTTTAGGTTAAACTTACTAGAAACTACACATTTGACCTTTCAGATGTTGAAAAGTAAATTGGTCTGGACCCACACTTGGTGTCAGTAAGATGAGTTACAGCAGTGGAGGAGAAGTTGAGTGGGAGGATCACTCTGTGGTTTCATTTCAGGATTTACAGGTCTGATGAAGTTGAGTGCAGAGGTGGAGAGGTGGAGGGGAAATGGAGGCCAGCTGGGAATTGCAGACTGTTTAGAGCTGCTGGGGTGCCCTAGAGGACTCAGCAAACAGGGAAGATGAGTGGGAGAAGGGAAGCTTACTTGTATGGTTTAGGCTTCACTAGTCTGATGAAAGTGGGAGGTCTGCTGGGGATAGCTGACTGCTCAGGCAGCTGAGGCCCATAAGACTCATAATTTTTTACATAATTGAATGAAAAAGAAATAATTATGTTAAAATCATTGTAGGAAATCAGTCCCAGTTTTAATGACTCTATGAGGGTGGATATTCTGGGTTGTCAGGACAGTCATCAGCTATGCTATCATTTGTGCATTCATCAATCATTCTGAAGAAAACCCAAGGTTTCCTCTGGGGATTGCTTTTTAGAGAATCACTTGCTTACAGGTTTAGTGTACAGTAGAGGACTGAGCTGGTATTCACCTCTGGACTGCTGCTTTTCCCAGGGGCGAATGTTTTTCTTTATGACATAGAAACAGTACTATAGATTCTTACATTTTGTTTTAGGGAGCTGGTCATTCTGCTGCAAACTCATATTTCTGTGCTGTATGATAGATAGATCTCAAATGTGTATTTCAGTCATCACACCTAATTCATGCAAAGAGTCTCCTCCTGCCCTGGGGACTGTTCTGCTTTTTAATGAATTCACTTTGATGACAACTGAATGTGGCAGGTGCTTCGCGAAGCACACATCACACTTCATCCAAGGGGAGTTTAACTTTAAAATTCTCTCACATGTGTAATATGTCTACCCTTAATGTTTTAGCTGAAATGTCTAGATCTGTTTCATTTTTCATGGCTTTCCATCTGAATCATAATCTTCTAACTTATCATGGATCTCATTGTTGGGCTCAAAATGAAGAATACTTTAGGTTGAACTCATTAGAAACTACACATTTGACCTTGCAGATGTTGAAAAGTAAATTGGTCTGGACCCACACTTGGTGTCAGTAAGATGAGTTGCAGCAGTGGAGGAGAAGTTGAGTGGGAGGATCACTCGGGTTTCAGATAAATACTGCAGATATCTTCCAGCTTTGTGATTTATACATCTAGATCCATCCTCGGTCCAGTTTTTGAAATGAAGACAGACATCTTTATTCCAACATACCAAAGTATTTCTAGGCTAACATGTAAATGTGAGCTGAGCATCTTCACAGTATTTCAATTTCTCTATGGCTGTGAATAGAACAACTGTCTTTTCTACTGCTCAGAAATACTCTTTCTATTTGTTCAATTATAATTACATTATCGATTGCATATAAAGTCCTGGGAATGTTAACCCCTTATCTGTGGCTGTGTTAAATTGGCTCTGACAAATTTGAAACTTGGCCATTGATTAATGAACACTTTTTTTTTAAAAAAAAAAATAGTTGTTAATATTTATCCCAGACCTTTGAATAGCCACAAGATTTTATTATCAAGACAGGATTATGAAATTAAAGTAAGATATGAGAATATCAAGCATAGAAGACAGGAAAGGAGAAGTATGCCATCATGAGGCCTTATGACTTGCAATTTAGAAGGAAAAAAGCTAAAAGGCAAGGGGCTGATAGCTAGTGCTGCTTCCCACTCATCTTTCTTCTGAAGAGATCATTTTCCACGTATTTCCACATGGTCTACAGATATTTCACATCTGCATTTGGCACGGCATCAGTATATCTACTACGTTTGGTACATTTCCTCTAATCTACACTTGAAGAAGGCATATGGAAGCAGATGGAGGCATCTTGGAATCTTCAAACTTAGTCTAGAGAAACACAAGAGTTTTGAGAGTCCTATCTGTAAATAGAGACCTGCTGCTGGGGTAAGGAGGTCATAGGGGCAAAAACTTTGGGAATTTAAGGCTAGAACCTAATGCGCAGAGATTCGCAGTCCAATGTTAGCATGGTCAAGCAGGGGCTTTGCTTGTTCTCTGATTACTATATAATTCCACGTATAGAACCTTCTCCATTCCTGCCTGGTGTCTTGTAAATATTGATTGAATGTATGTATTATGAATGCATGTAGGATACCTGAAAGGAATGTGAGTAAATGCATTTCAGAGGACATTATCAGAATAGGCTCAGTGACTGGCATATTTTAAGACAAGAATTGTTTGTGATGCCACAGCAGGAGTTTAAGTCTGTGTCAGGATGGTCTCTCAGTCTCAACATAACACTCAGAGAAAAAAAAAACTAATCCAGAATTGCTATATAAAATAGTTATAAAAATGGATGTAAATTAGCCTCAACTAGTTTACTGTAGTTTCTTGTCAATAGAACACAGACTTTGGAGAACAAGAAACTGTCTATATGAATGAATTGCACTGTGAAGTGAACTGTGGTTCAGTATAGCATCTTTCATCTTCTGCTTTCTTTTTTGCTTTTTCTTTCTTCATAAAGTATCTTGTCTATAGGAATGCCAGGCTTAGGGCCACATGGTTTTGATTCATTTTGTTATATAAATATATGACCTAGTGATTCTCTCTTTGTCTTGTTCATTTAGAGTCACAAGTGCGATGATACCATTTGTATTTTACCCCATACCTGCAGTTATCCTGTTATTCCTTCATCCACTGCTTTTCTCTATTTCTTCCATTCAGAAAACATGTGCCAACCTTAAAAAATTCAACTATGGCTGAGTGGTGATGGTACACGTCTTTGATCCAAGTACTTGGGAGGCAGAGGCAGGCAGATTTTTGAGTTTGAGGCCAGCCTGGTTTATGGAGTTAGTCCCATGAGAGCCAGGACAACACAGAGAAGCCTTATCTCAAAAAAAAAATCAACCAACCAACCAACCCACCAACCAATCAATCAATCAACCAACCAACCAAATAAATAAGTAAAATTAAACTACCTCCTCTATAGATCTTTCACCCAAATCTACACTTAGTTTTGATCACTTATTCCTTAGAAGTTGTGTGGACCTGTACCCTAAAAGTTCTGATATTTCATTTCTCTTTCATTTGTCAATAATCAACGTTTTAATAAGTTATTTAGTGTCCCATAAGAGTTTTTTTTAGTCTAAAGAATCCAGTATGGTATTTGCCAATAATATAGCAAAATAATGTTTGCTTTGTAAGTGTTCTTTGTAGTTTCTATCAGCCTTAATTAGCAGAAATCTAAACAATAAACAAATTTTAATTTTAGAGACAAAATTGGATTGAATTCCAAAATAAAACACTTAAGTAATCATAACTTGGTATTCATGGAGTGTCTCAATATTTTCTAGACTCGAGGTAACTAAAATTAAGTAAGGAAGTGAGATAGTGTGAAACACAAATAAATTTGTATTCAGTTTTCACTTTAGCCACTGGCTTCTGAGCAACCTTGGAAAAGTCAGTGGATACAGTTGACTTCAATTTTCTCTTTCATTTAAAGGAAGTAATACCTATCTTCACCTGATAGAAATAAGCAAAGAGTATGTTTACACAGCTGGATGTTCTTTGAAGATTGGAGAGCTAAGTTGTTTCTTAGGATGATGTCTTTTAAGGTATCCCTGGCTCCTCTTTCATGTCATGTTCAAATTAGGAACAAGAAAATAAATCTTGGAATAGGATTTGGAGACACTTATAGAGAGAATAAAATAAGAAAAAAATCTTCTCATATTTATTGTCGCAACCATTGCTACAACAAGCTCTCAGTTTATCATGAAACTTGATTCTGTGAAATAGTTATTAGCTAAATGTCAAGTGAAAGTTATTTAATTAAAATACTGGCTTAGTTTAATCAAGCAAAGAGAAGTTCAGACTTCTATTACTATTGCAGAATAAAGCTATTAGCGTTATTTTGTGTCTGTGCATTTTTACTTGGCTGGAACAGTTTTTACATTCTTTATCCAGCCATATTATGTTTAAAATAATTAACAAGGATTCTCTGTGTTGATAAAAAAAATTACCCATTCCAATGCCTTGTATTTACTAAGACAATTATATAGCACAAAGTGTCTATGTAATTCTAATCTTATTTTTAAGATCAAATTACATTTTAAAGAACGCAAGAGTACATAGTATTTTGTTTTTACAGAATGTTCTACTACAAGAAAAGCTGCCTTTAAAAACAGAAAGTCAAATACATGCCTTAGGAACTATGCTTAGTAAATGGCTTTGAATTAAAATTTAAATGTTCTGAGACTCCATTTGTTTATTTATTTGAGTAAATTTAAATGTTTAATCTTTGTATTTATGGTTGCAATTGGAAAATAATCAGATATATGAGATTAATTACTTTTGCGAACGGAATGCTTGACTGTGAGGAGTTGGAAACAGGTTCAACTGATGGAGTAAAGGGAATGGCAAAACACAAAGATACGGTGGCTCTATCTTTAGGAGCGGCCTACTTGATTCAAATTGTATCTTTTCTATTGTTAACTGGATGATCTTAGGCTGGTTATTTAAAACACTTAACCTTCTGCTATCCCATTATTAAAAAGGTAAAATATTTCCCTTACAGAGTGACATTTGTAAAACTAACATCACGAACAATGAAATATTTAAAAAAGAAAAATGAAAAACCCTGTTCTCTAACTCTGCCTCAAAAATCTAGACTAACAATATCCCTCCATCTCCAGGAAACTTACATTGACCTCATTCTGACTTGTTAATAACTTACTTCTGACGACATATAGTCATCGTTGATCATCCATCTTTTTGTTTGTGGAGGAGACATCTGCCTGTGAACACTGATAAATTATGTAACGCCACTCCCCCTCATTCTTCCAACTCTCTTCACATACTTGTGAGGCAACTAGACCGTGCCACCGGACAGAAGACCTGATAAGGTTGATGCAGGTTCAAAATCTCAGGACTTCTCATATTTGAGAATAGCAGATGTTAGAACCAGCTCCCAGCAAGGATCTATCGGTCCTGGAACACGAAGCAGGACACCTCATTGAAAGGGCCATGACAACCCAATCTATCACTAGCATAAAAACCTAGAGTTCTCCATGCTAATGAAGTATCTCAATAGGCCCCAGTGTTTAACCAATGAGCTTCCCATCTTGGGCATCCCTTCCTCAAGCACCTCCGTGGAAGTTTGGGGGAGCCTTTGTAGAAAACAGCCACTCCTAAATATCCCAGAGAAGGCATCTCTTCGAGCATCTCCAGACTTTCCAGCTCACTCAGAATCAATCTGGATTCCACCCCTCTCCCAGGCTCAGTCATCCCCTTCCTGCTTGGCCAGTAGGGGGAGCCCGAGCTTGCAGACCCCTGTTCCCAACTCCTAGTTTCCAGCAATGTCTTGGTAGGTACACAGGAGATTGAAAACCACAGCATCCATCTCAGACATCACTGATCTTCACCTGGTAGAACAGATGCTGCGACCCTTATCACAGATTATGCTCTGACTTCCCTGAGTGACATGCTGGCAGTACTCTGGCATCCCAATGGTGAGGCAGACATGTAGCTAGACACAAACTCTTGACACAAGACTGAAGACAAGTGAAATATGCTCTAAAAGTCACACTCTGCTGGAAATTTTCAAACATGTTGGTATGAAAAACAAGAACAGCTTATTTCATTTTATTTATTATTTGATTTTTATTCATCATCAAAGAACAAAATTTAGGGTGAGTAAAACCTGACAAATCGATCTACTCACTGGCACGGTGGTGATGAATGTTTTAAAATCTCTACCTCTTTTTCTTTCAGCACATGAAATTAAAAAATTATTTATTTTTTCAATTGAGTAGAGTTCTATTTATACCACATTTTTTATTTTTTTGCATGATTTTTGCTCTTCGAAAGCATACACTTTTGCATATAGCATGTTTAAGTATGTGTGTTTATGTTCATGGCATCTAAAATGTGTACACACACACATGCACACACACATGACTGCTCATGTAATTCATAGTTTCCCAGATACTTCTAGAGTGATCTTGGCAGGGACTACTGGCAGATGGTAATTACTTTTTTCCTAAATAAAATTTTCAAATTTTTCTCTAAAACAACTTCGTGATATATATGATCTCTTTTTTACTCCCAGTCATTGTGTAAAATTACATGTAATTTCTTTTAAATTTTAAATTTTCTACTTGTTTGAAGTATTACAGCATGTTGGGTACAAGGTACCCATTGGAAGTTAAAGGGTTGTCTTTTCTTTCTCTGTCTTTTCATTAGTTATTTTACATGTTTACATTTCACATGGTATTGTCCTTCCCCATTTCCTCACCTCAAATCCTCTATCCCATCCTCCCTCTCTCCTGCTTCTATGAGGATTCTTCCCCCCACTCCCACCTCACCACCCTAGAAGCATTGAGCCTACACAGAACCCAGGGTCTTCCCTCCCACTAATGCCAGATAAGGCCATCCTCTGGTACATATCCAGCTGGAGCCATGGGTCTCTCCATATGTACTCTTCAGTTGGCGGTTTACTCCCTGGGAAGACTAGGGGGGTCTGGTTGGTTGATATTGCTGTTCTTCCTATGGGGTTGCAAACCCTTTCAGCACCTTTATTCCTTCCCTTAACTTGTCCATTGGAGTCTCAGTGCTCAGTCCAATGGTTGGTTGCAAGCATTCACATCTGTATTGGTCTGAGGCTCTGGCAGAGACTCTCAGGGGATAGGAATACCAGGCTCCTGTCAGCAAGTGCTTCTTGGTATCAACAATAGTGTCTGGGTTTGGTGTCTGCAGATAGGATGGATCCCTAAGTGTGGCAGTCTCTGGATGGCCTGTTTTTCAGTCTCTGCTCTACTATTTGTCCCCACATTTCCTCCAGACAAGAACAATTCTGGGTTAATATTTTAAGATGGGTGGGTGGCCCCATCCCATGTCTAAGCACTGGATATGGTCTCTACAGATTCTATCTCCCTTTTGTTAGGTATTTCATCCCTGTTGTAAAGTCATCCCTGTTGGGTCCTGGGAACTTCTTTCATCCCTGGCATCTGGAACTTTCTAGTAGCTATCCCCAGTTCCCCATCCCCCACTGCCACACAGCTCTGTTCAATTTCCTGACCCTCTGTACTTCTTCGTCTCCTCCCACGCTTGATCCTGTCCCCCTTTTCCCTTCCCCTCATCTCTTCCTTCCAGGTCCCTTTCTCTCTCTCCTTTTTGTGATTATTTTGTTCCCCTTTGTAAATAGGATCGAAGCATCTACACTTTGGTATTTTTTTCTTTTTTGGGGCTTCATATGGTCTGTGAGTTGTATCATGGGTATTCTGAGCCTTTTGGTTAATATCCGCTTATTAGTGAGTACATACTATGTGTGTTCTTTTGTGACTGGGTTACCTTACTCAGGATGATAAATGGCAAATTGGGAAAAGATCTTTACCAACCCTACATCCAATAGAGGGCTAATATGCAATACATACAAAGAATCCAAGAAGTTAGATTCCAGAGAACCAAATAACCCTATTAAAAATGGGCTACAGAGCTAAACAAAGAATTCTCAACTAAGGAATCCCAAATGGCAGAGAAGCACCTAAAGAAATGTTCAACATCCTTAGAAATCAGGGAAATGTAAATCAAAATGACCCCGAGATTCATACTGTACCAGTTAGAATGGCTAAGATCAAAAACTCAGGCTACAACAGATGCTGGCGAGGATGTGGAGAAAGAGGAACACTCCTCCATTGCTGGTGGGTTTACAAGCCGGTACAACCATTTTGAAAATTAGTCTTGTGGTTCCTCTGAAAATTGGAAATAGTTCTACCTTAGGACCCAGCTATATCACTTCTGGGCCTATACTCAAAATATGCTCCAACATACAACAAGGATGCATTCTCCACTATGTTCATAGTAGCCATATTTATAATAGCCAGAAGCTGGAAACAAACCAGATGTCTCTAAACAGAGGAATGGATACAGAAAATGTGGTATATTTACACAGTGGAGTACTACTCAGCTATTAAAAACAATGACTTCATGAAATTGGAGGGCAAATGGAAGGGTAGAGGGTAGTCTTTCAAATATCTAGGCCATAGGGATGCATAGAGGTGCTCTATTTAAGTAGCTTCAATAGTTCAGTACTGAGGAAGCAGACACTGGAGATGGGCAGAGATGTAATGAATGTGAAGTGTCCAGATATAATGCTGCAATCCTATGTTGTCAGCAACAAGCGTATGTGCACGTATGTGTGTGTTAAAACATTTTCCCCACACATTTCTAATAGTACAAATTAACAATATTTTCTAAAAGAAAAAGTATTCCAAAGACGACAACTATTAGGTATGAACCTTTATCCTTGTCCAAATCTCATAAATGATATTTCCTAGTAGGAAGTCTGACATATTAGCTATGGAAGCCAATGACAGTCAGTGCTTGTGTGCAGCAGATGGCTAGTCATGGTCACTGAACACAGCGTGAGTGTAGCTCTGTATCTGGCTTAGAAGTAATTAGTGAAGAAACTTTCATTCATGCCATTAAAAGTATTTACAACTTATTGGACATTTAGACATCAGTAGTTCAAAGTAAACTGTGAGGATACAGGTTATCATTGGACAATGAAAAGAGAATGTTTTTTCAGCTAAGAAGAAGCAGTCTTAATAAAGATGAGGGCTTGGCCTAACACACTCAAGTGGGGTCGGCTAATTCACAGAACATACTGGGTAAATATATAGAGATAAGACAAATAATGAGGATTAAGGAATCTGTTTAAAGACTTTTATATGTGGTGAAATTAGAGGTGAAGCTAGCAGAGAATCATGGGAATTGGTCTTAAAATATTGGTCTGCAGAGCTTAATTATGAACAGTTATAAATAGAAGACAGAAAGCAAAGAGTATGAGAGAGATTAGGATGGTGGAGAGTAATGTTTCCAGAATGTGCTTGAGTGGATTAGGTAGAATGGGTTGAAGCAGACGGGCAACAGTGACTTGAAGGTGTAAGTAGTAGATGCAGGGACCTTGATGAAGCATTTTACAAACCTGTCCATGTTCCTCTGCTAGCACCTGCCATGGTGCCTGCCTTACTCTAATCGCTCAGTCAAGATTTGTAAAATGAATGTGAAAAATAAGCCACCCACTTCTTCTTTCTGTGGCACTAACTAAAAGTACACAGTACACTTTTTTTTTTTTTTGAGACAGGGTTTCTCTGTGTGGCTAGGACTGTCCTTGAACTCACTCTGTAGAGCAGGCTGGCCTCGAACTCAGAAATCCTCCTGCCTCTGCCTCCCAAGTGCTGGGATTAAAGGCGTGCACCACCACTGCCTGGCAAAAGTACACTTTCTACAAGGACCATGTGTAGAATCAACCGTCTGTTTCTCTAAGGGTTGAAACAAAACTACGCATGTGTGACAGTTAAAAAAGGCACATCTAATTTTTTTAAAGCATTTATAGAAATTATACATTTAATATAGTAATGACGTATGAGTTAAGTTTCCTTAGTTCTAATATTTGCTTTGCTTTAGGCAAGTTGCGAAATCTCTGTGTGCTTCAGGTTTTTTTTTTTTTTTTCCACCAAATTAGTAAATAAGAGCAGGGATGTTTATACATAGACAATACTAATACTAAATGTACAAATATGCCTTGACATGCAGGATATAGCATCTAGATGCCATGATTTTATTAGTAGTAGAAATTATGCTTACTCTGGAGTCTATGTTGAAGAGTTCCATGGTCCCTTTAAGATCTGGATATTCCTTCAGCTAAGTGTCATGTTTCCTGTCTGTAACTCTAGTACTTGTGAAGCTGAGGCAGGAGCTTGAAGGCAACCAGGGACCCAGAATGAGACCCTGTATAAAAACAAACACATAGCAAACAATTTAAAATGCACTACTTGTGTTTCTATGGAATACCACTAATCTTGCATCTAACTTACACTGTCTCCATGTTGCCAGGAAGCTTAAAATCTGGTAACTTACTTGATCTAATTGTCGTGGTAGAAGTGAGTCTAGAATACAGTCATTGGTGATTGATTAGCCATTGAATTCCAAATTGTATGTATTTGCAAATTGTATTTCCAAGACACCTCATTTAATTCCCCTTAACAAAAGACAGGAAACAGAAATCAGAAAGATGAATAAGTAAATAACTTACCCAGGGGCTAAAGGGATGACTCAGCAGATAACAGCACTTGCTGCTTTTCCAAGGACCTATTTTGATTTCCAGTAACCCTGTCAGTTAGCTTAAAACCCTCTCTAACTCCAGTTCCAGGGAATCAGATAGCTTCTTTCACCCTCTTCAGACACACATGCATACACAAACTAAGTAAGTAAAATAAATAAATATAATATAGAAAACCTAAAGCAACTTGAAGTTACACAGCTAGGAAATCATGAAGGGACAGGCTCTATATCTTCTAAGTTCACGTGCTCAGCCAGCAGACTAAGTCTGTCCTAATGTGAAGTGATGCAAAGACTTGGAAGAGCTGGTAAGACAATCATAGGTTTGGACTACATTCCAGATTCCTGGGGATTCCAGTTCAGGATTTCTGGTGCATGCTGCCTTTCTAAGTCCTGATGACACAAAACCTGGATTCTCCTCTCTTTCTTTCTGAGGTTCTTCCTTTTGGTTTTAATGGCCTTTGTTGCCTTGGTTCTGATGAAACAACCACAACCATAAACCTTCCCTGAAACTGTGGAGAATTGCTTTTCAACAGGTCACTGTAGGCAGTCATGGCTGCCAACTTCCCATCAAAGCCTCATAAACCATTTTATGAGACCTATAAAAACACTGCAGGCTCCTGTTAGGGGAGAAGAGGCTAGCCATCAGCCCCAGTTCATGTTGGTTTCAATTGCTTTGTTTCCATACATTAAGAGTTTTGGAAAGCCAAAGCAAGCCACAGCCAAATACTAATACAACTTTATCTTTCTTTACCAAGCTCTTTAATCTTGGTGATACACAATAGCGTTTAGTTAGTCTGTAAAGCAATCTTGGGTGACATAATTTTTATGTTGTATACATATATGGCATTGTAAAAGAATAAATAAACATTCCTTAAAAATCGTTGGAAATCTTGTTTCTGGCTCAGGGATAAAAGAATTGATAGCAAAGGGTTTCCCACCACAGATGTTGAGAGAAGATCCTTTCTAACAATTTTTCAATCTTTTCTAGTATAATCAGGCTCACTGGCATCTATGTTCCTGCTGTGGATGATTATGGTTGTCAGAAGGAAAGATAATAACCTTGTGAATTAGGCTCATAGCTCTCCCAGACTTCCAAGCTACTCTCATCTAAATGCCTCCTGTACTGATTCATTCTCTCCATGTTGTTAGAAAGAATCAACTAGTTTAAACTAAATATACTTGGAAGTTTTAATGGTTTGACTGTGAACTGTCCTTTCAAAAGGATCATTTGTTGAAGGTTTGGTCCTTGCTGGTATTGAGGGATGATTGGATCATGAAATTGATAACTCCATTAAGGGATTGATTGACTGATGAATGCATAATTGCTGATCAAAAGAGCTGAGCAGGAGTCACATGCCTTTGAATGGAATATCCTGATTCTCTCTGTCTCTGTTACTCTCTCCCTTTTTTTCCCTCCTTTTCTCCCTCCTTCTCAACTTTAAAAAAAAATTTCTCTTGTTCATCATAAGCTGTTTTATTTTCTACCATGGATTTTCCACCAGGATGGGTAGTGTTTCTCAAACAAATTGTCCCAGAAGCATCAGAGTCTAGATAATCATGATCTGAAGCTATGAGCCAACATACATTATTCCTGCATTAAGGTGTATCAGTATGTTATCATAATAACAAAAGTCGATGAACACATGGGCTAATATTGCTACTTTTATCTTTGTAGGTGTCACTAGTACTTCTAATTATTATTCTAAGCTGTCATCGTTCTCAAATTTGCATAACTGGATTATCGTAGATAGTTGGCTCTATCACAACCACCTACATGTAGCTGACTTTCTTGAGTATCTCATGCTTAGCTCCTTGTTAATGGGGTGGTCTGGGGTAGCCTCCTAGTTGGAAGCATCATCTGCGAAGCAATCAGTTCCTATAATGTAGTCTTTACAATTATCTGCGTTAGAAGCAAGAATATAAGAAAGGTCAGTAGGGTCTAAGTGTTCCCACCAGTGCTTCAGTGGTGGGGTTGGGAGAGCTGCCAATGAGCTATCACTACTTCACAGCCTCCTTCCACTTCCTATCTGTCTGGCTTGGTTATCTACACCCAACTCTGAATCCTCTTATTCATTTCCCTCTGTTCTAAACCTTGTCCTGTTAACTCTTAATCTTCCTTTTAGTCTCCGCCTATGCTCTCCCTGTAGCATATATGAGCTACTGGCAGTTTTCATCATGGGCCTCTTCCCTTTACCACCAACAGAGAGCTAACTCCTGCTGCAGAACTGTGGGCCAGAAATAACCTTTCCTCCCTTGAGGTGCTTCTTGGCGGGGATTTGTTCACAGAAATCATAAAAGTAACCAACACAGTGATGAAGATAGAAAGTGAATGAACAGAGAAGTCATTCAAAAGACTTCTTTGTCAATGGAAGACATTTTGGGAATAGAAAAAATGCACAGACCATATGTCCAGGCCAATGAAGCCTTGCATTAAACCATTATGTCAGGTATGGAAAATTGCCGGCTTGCTAGACAGCTTTACTCTTCTGAATAAGAATTTAATCACAAAGCTGTCTTATATTTCTACTGCTAAGTCTGCATAATAGATTTATGTATTCTTGGATATCTTCTAGTCAATACCATGCTAATGAGACTTAATAATACTGTGAACATATTTGTTACTTCACATAGTAGTAAGATTGCATTGAATAATATATATATATATATATATATATATATATATATATATATATATATTTAATTCTGTGGATAGGTTTTTGGAAAAATTGAGGGATGGACTCTTAATAGTATGTAAAAATATTATAGATTGTTATTAAATGTCATAGTATGTTCTTGTGATTTTGAAATGATAATACGTTACATCTACACATTGGTTGGATGTCTCTAAAAGGATTTTTCTTCCTTTCAAATATTATTTATTCCTCATAACAGACTAATGATATTGAAACAATTACCAATGAGAAATTTAAAAATCCATTTTTATAAAATCATTGAATCAACTCACCATTAGGAGAACTTCTAATGTCATTCCCAGAATTTTTCATTTTTTTTAGTATTATCCATAAATTGATGACTTGTTTCAATTTAATAACCTCGAGGTAAAGTAAATGTATGTCTTGAAGAAGCTAGTTAGAGGTTTATAATGTTCTAATTCTTAAAATGTTATTCTTTATTAAGCTTAAACACAGTTATACAACTTTACCCCTGCGGTACTGTTATTTTCTCAAATAATATTGATTCTAGTTTAATTCTGCTGCTGCTGCTGAGGATGTTGGAAGTGTTAGAAAATAGTCATGATGCCTCTGGAAAACAATCCATTTTCCTTTCTTTTCTGGTATTGACAATTGGTGTTTGACTCTCCAGTTTTATGTAAACATAGCTCTGAAATGCTGTGACCTGTTGCCATCCACTTTGAATACTGGTGCTTACTATTTTGGTTTTTAAAAGGAAAATTGAAAACCAGATCCAAAATAATCAACATTTATTTCTTATGATATGAAAATGTATGTATCTGGAACATTTTTTATTGCATTTTTTTTCTAAAACTTTTAAAATGTAATTCAGATGTATTTGGAATAATTTTTAAAACTCATTAAGTAAAATAGCATTCAAAACTGATCAGCCTATCCCTATAAGAATAACCAGTCTAATGTACAATACAACCCAACTAGTTTCTCTCATATCAAATGTGTTTTTTTTTTCCACAAATACTGATTTTCTTAGTCGGAACTTTGATATATAATCAGGTAGTCCTCAAAGTCACAAAGATTCATCAGCCTCTACCTCCTAGATGCTGGAATCAAACTCATACACCACCAAGCTCAGTTATTTTAGTAATTTTATTAATGCATTTTTATCATGTGTTACGCAAGATATAGTGAATTGAACTTTTACCTCATTATTAAACACTTTATATATTTATTGACCCAACGGCATATGAATACTTCAGTTCCTACTACCAGGGAACATCAAGTTACTAACCAAGATGTTTCTATAAACTACAATATAATTACAGTGTGACAATAATAGTGAGGTAAATGATCATAGACATACTCTTAAAAGGAGTATTCAACACATATCAGAGATTTTTATGTCATGGGGTGTGTACAAGATTTCTCCAGGGACCAATAATGGGAGGTTTGGTAGCATGGATTCAGGCGGTGATAGTGAGCAGAGTTTGGAGAAATCTGAATAGGCTTCTGAAGACTAGATTATAAGAAAAATGCCTAGCTCAGCTGATATCAGTAAAATGTTTATGGAAGCCACTGTCAAGATCATGCAAAATATGCATGACAAAGACAACTCATAGTGGGTTGCAGTAGCCAATCTCATAGAATTGCATATTTATCTTTAACATATTAATGTAAGTAGAAGTGTTATCATTGAATGAGCAGCATTTTTTTGCAACCAATATACTGTTAATCTTTGGTGCTCATATAGCTTTTGAAACTTTCATTTTTTTTTCCTGGCTTTCTCATATATGTCAACTTCAGACTTCAAATATTTAGTTAATTTTACTAGTGTTGGTGGATTTACTATCTTTAAAACCAAGTGCAACATAATTTTACTTCATATTAATACTGCTGTCTGAGCTTGGTTTCTGATACTTTTTGGCATATAAAGATAATCTTCTAGAAGTGGCACCAGACCTTCACAGCTGTTCTGTGCTAAGGAATTCCAGTCTAACAATAACCATGTTCTTGTATTGCCATTGGGCACCTGGCCTTCTCTTGTGCTCAACATTGATTTGGGTCTATAAAATTGAGTTTGCCAAGTTTGTCACCAAATCTTCAGAGCTCAGGAAAGAGGACAGAGTCTGAAGTTATTTTTGTAGGAACTGAGCATTTTATTAATATTGGAAACTAGCCACAGTGAGGCAAGGCAGGATGGAAAGTGGAGCCATGCCTCTTTCAGTTGGAAGTGACATTAACTTTCGTACTATTCACTCCACTTCAAAGACCGAAGGGAATACAGTGTTGGGCTCTCTGACAAAACAGAGATGGATAGAGGAAGAATAATTGAATGATGTCTTTTCTCCAAAAATATGCCCAGCTGTTTGCTTGAGCAGACTCATTTATCTACTGTTCTTTGGCATCCTTTAAATCCAGCTCTTTAATGTCAGTCAAATTGTCCAGGTGATAAGCTCAGACTTGACCCTGTGCCTGCCTTTTCACAGTTTGCTTGGTTGGCTGGGATCCTCTCCTTCAGCTCAGCAGGCTGCCACTGGAGTTAAAGGGAGACCTTGTCTTCCTGAATTTTGAATTGGGAATTACCTTCAGCTTTCAAAGCAGTTCAACCTATCTGCTTGTCAGATTGTCGGTGCATGAAACAAGAGAACCTTGCATTACCAACTCACTCTTTGATAAAGACTTGCTTGTTTTGCACTTTTCTTTTATTGATTCTATTGCCTTGTACTGTGTGTTGAGCTGTGTGTACCCATAATGACAGTGAAACCTTAATTTCCATATCTTAGTGTTGGTTGTAGCCTTTACTGTCTGAATGTCTCTGGATTGGAAGTAAGGTTTCTATAGTCACATTTAGTGAGTATAAACTCACTGTAAATAAGAGTTAAGACCTGGGTCTATTGTGACTATATCTCTATGGAAAGTGGAAATTTAGTCACAGACATGCACATGGCAGGGACTCCATGCCAAGTTTAGAGAGAATATGTCCTGCCAACATCTTGATCTTTGATTTCGAGACTTCATGAGTATGACACAATAAAGTTTTTTTTTGTTTAAACCACTTGGCTTATAGTACTTGATTATGGCAGCCTAAAACTAAGTTATCCAGTTTCTTCATATAACTCATGTCAGAATGCTTCCTGAAGGTAAATTGACACATTGTATTTGAGTAGAGTCAAGGCTTCCTTTCTACAATTGCTCTGCCCCAAACTCTTCTGTTACAGCTGCTTTATCTAGTCAGATCAAAGACTGGTACTCAGACTCAGTAGCAACTAGCTTACTGGCATGCTGCCTATTACTCCTAGAAGCCATCAGTAAGCCACAGTAGTCCATGCCAGGATAGGTGGATTATGTTAAAGAGACTTTTGGCATAGTCTAGAAATTTTGTCCTGCTCCAAAACTGGAATTTTGTAGCCAGATCCTGTTATATTACCTTCAAGTCTGGATCTATATCCTGTAATAGCAAAAGGGACTATAGAACCATCAAGGTAATTTAAGATGATGTTAACTAAATCTCTATTTATAGAGAGTCAGGTTATATGTAGACTTCCAATCTTCTAACCTCTCTTAACTTCTATATTCTATAAATATGCTTGAATATTTTTCATTTGCTGTAGAAGGCACAAAACTACGTTTTTGGGTAGTAAGTCCTTCTAAATGCCCAACTTAATAAATACTTATTGAATATAAGAACGATGTTTACTTATTTGTCATTTATTACTAATTCCATTCTACAGCATTTTTTTTTCAAAGAATGTACTATTGTAAGGAATGCCTTTCAATTTTTAAGGATTTTTTGTGAATTCTTGAAGGGAGATGAGATAATCATTGTGAAATAAAATGTGATTTTAAAATACTTTCATGCTACTGAATTTGATGGGTGATGGGTCATAAGTATAGGATACACACACACACACACACACACACACACAGAGAGAGAGAGAGAGAGAGAGAGAGAGAAAGGTGACAGGAAAGACTTTGTGTGTGAGTGGGAGGGAAAGGAGTCAGCACTGATGAAAGCAGAAGAGATGATGAACTTTGATTTGCCAGAAGTAGTGGACTCATATTTGTGATCATGGCCCTGGTCAACTCTGAGCTAAGGGTCTTAATTCCTTAAAATGTCATAACTGAAAACAAAATTTTATGTGGGTATAGAAATGAAAATATTTAAACTATAAAATTATGCAACCTGGCATTGGAAATTTATTCCCTTACATATAAAATATAGTATTTCCTTTTTAAATAATCCTCCACCAAATTTTGACTGTTCTACCATCAACTTCAGAGTCCAAGAATCAAATTCTTATATAACTAAAATATAGATGCAATGCAAGGCATGGATCATCCTGAGGCAGATTTTCCCATGAGTCTGTGAGGTTAAAATAACTTATCTTTTATCCAAATAACACTTTCAGTACACTTTTGAAATTGTATCTAGCCACAAATCTACTGCCATAAATTACTTTTATACTTAGTTCTATTATACTACCTCTAACCCATAAAACAGAACCTGTAGTATCAGAAAAGATGTTGGATACATTAGGATAATTTACAAAGATGGTAACCACACCCCTATTTGGAGGAAGTGGAGTTACAATCTTGCAAATCTCTAGAACAAGGAGATGAAGCATGTTCTCATTTTAAAAGGGAAAAACAGGCAACACAGGGGTTGCTGGCATTAAGTGAGTAAGTTCAAATAATGTCAAACCTTAACGCTCCAGAGTAGTCTTCTGTGGTATCATGTCACAATTCCTGGGCACATTGAAATGGGATTTGGTAAACTTAAGGCTCAAACTGTTATTGTTTGACAGGAACAGACAGTACAGGAATATTCATAAGTTGGAGTCTTGTGCCTGCATTCATCTCAGGCTAAACTGCAAATTGTTATTCTTTGTGTCTATATTCATAGCAGTGGTGGAGGCCTTACCTTTACAACCCAATAAGGACTGACACAAGTTATGTCTAAGCACCCAAAGGTGTCTGCTGTATCCTTTGAAGACTAGGTAGAGGACAATTTAGTTTGGAAATTTAAACTCATTGCATTTATATAGATAGCAGCATGTGGGTGCAGCCTAGGTTTATAGCTTGTGCCTTCTGGGGCAGTAATAGTCAAGAGTTGTATTATTGGGTGCTTTGAGACACATCTGGAGTTTCCACGGGGCAGTGCACTGGATTATAAGGAGCAGACACTACATTTGATGAGGAGCAAATAAACTGAAGTCCTGCAGTGCATCTCTGGAAACCTTGATTCCAAGACCTTGAAGAACACACTAATTAGTTGGCCACTGCCAAATGGTCAGTCCTGAAAACATACATATAAGTAATCAGTAAATATTCTGAACACATTATATTTAGCAATTTGTATGTATACACATATACATATACAAATGATTAGTTTAAAAAGAGGGCATTAATTTGAAGAAGAATGGAGAGGGGCATACTGGAATGACTGGAAAGAGGGAAGGGAAGGCATACATGTTGTCAATGAATTATAATCTCAAAACATTTTTTAAAAGACTTTGCCCTGGACCCATGGTCCAGAGGCAGCCTCTAAAGTCTCTGAAATGCTTTAGCCATCATTCTCAGTCTTTCCTTGCACATCATGTCACTTGTCTGTTCATTCAAACTTGGCCACATTCATTTTCTTCTCTAAGCAAACCTACTTTTGTTTCCTTCCTTCTTTTATTCTTTTTTGAAAATTTTTATGTGTATGAGTACATTGTTTCATACAAACCAGAAAAGGGCATCAGAGCCCATTACAGATGGTTGTGAGCTACCACGTGGTTGCTGGGAATTGAACTCAGGACCTCTGGAAGAGCAGTTAGTTCTCTTAACCACTGAGCCATCTCTCCAGCCTTTTCTTTCATTCTTTAAATTACCAGGCTCAGAACTCTCCAGATCTTTCCTCCTAATAACTCTTAATGATAAATTATATCTTAAAGTCATGTCCTCCCATTGCATTTTCCCACATACAATGAAAGGAGGCCATGTATCACTTTCAGTGTTTTGCTGTGTATACTTTTTTCAGCTATATATCTCAAACTTGGCTCTTATATTCTGCCTTATAAAGTTCATGGGCCTGGAAACATTTCAGCAGAGAAGTTGTGATATCCCTGGTAATGAGGGTGGTCTTTTTCAGTGTCTAATGCTTCTTTATTTTCAGCTATGATCTCATCAGAATAGTTTTTATTTATAGCTAATATTACTGGCATTCTGATCATTATCTTTAAGGCTTAAGAAATTTCTAAAAATGTTTCATGTCTCTACACCTTTCCCCTTTAAGCTCCTACCAGAATTGCCCTTAATGAGATAATCGTGGCTCCCTCCCCCCATTGAATAGCATATTCCTCCAAATTCTTCTAGCTTCTGCTTATGACACTTTCAGCTTGCCCATACTGGTTACCTTTTGGTGTTCTCTGAACCAAAGAACCTCTCCAAATCTCCACGTTGCAACTTGAAATGCTTCATCTCTTTTTTAATGAATTGATATCAATAAGTTCAGACTGATTTAATTCTATGTTCATTACATTATGATACCACACAGTGAATATCTCCTTCCACACCTGTTCTCTAGATTTTCTGTCCATATATATTAGAAAAGGGGGAAATTCTGAAGTTTAATGTATTTCTTCATGAGAAATACTCAGTACCTCACATTTAGGAGATTGGTGGAACTTCCCTCTTAATGAGGGATGGTAGTAGTAAGTATACAGGAGAATCAGTGTTGTCTTTCATGTTAACTCTGTAGGTGAGGTCACTAGTGTGTAAGCTGAACAAGATTAAATTGCTCAAATTAGCTAGTAGGAATCAATATCTGTTGCAGGATGTATTAAAAATAATGGACCGGCAGGTTTTCCACACTACTGCTGCCAACTTGTTGCCCCAGCGTCTTTGTCTCTAGCTAGCCCCGACAGTGGCCAGCCCAGTCTTTTCAGCTCCAGTTCACTTGTTTCTGGAGCTGCTAGTTCCTTCACATCCATAATGCCCCTGAGGTTGGTGATCCCACCTTTCAGTAACCCAGTAAAACAAAACTCTTGAAGCTTATATTTAACTAGTCAGATATACTTATCAACAAATCTCAATTCACAAGATGCCCACACAATAATTTCAGAGCCAGTTGATAAAGATACAAGCTGCCCAACTAGACAGACAAGTTGTCCCAATTATTCTATTATCTACATGATATTTATAATTACCTGTGGCTATTTAAGACTACAGGATCAGGATCTTCTTCCTGTCTGTCCTCTTTCATCTTGGCTCTTCCCTCCCTCTCCTGAGAGGCTATTTCCTTCTCCAACACTTAGCTCCACCTCCCTTTTCCTTGTCCAATCACAGGCCTCCTACTGCACTAATATTTTAATGTAATTGGACAGAAAGAATACTGCCACAAATATCATTAAGGGTACAGATCTCATAGACTTATCTTCACTTTTTTACTACTTCAGTGGAAAGATGAATTTTGTTTGTGGGGGATGTTGATTCAATGGCAGATAACAGAATTTAGGATCACTAACACTTCTGCCTTCAGAAGGGATTTCTTATACATTCTGTTTGCAAATTACATTATTACCTTCTTTCTTACAGTTCTTATGTCAACAGTAAACACCTTGTGACGCTGGATAATTCATTTTGTTTTTGTTGTACATCAGTTATAGAGTATGTTTAAAGGGTATAAGAGTTTCCTTTTGGGCACAAATAGAATTCCTCATGTAACATTTAAACGGAGTTGAAATACAAACTGTCACATAGTATCAATTAGAAATAAGTAATTTCAAACAAACAAACTATATATATATATATATATATATATATATATAATATATATTTACCCAGATGAATTTTGAAGGATCAGGTTATATCAGCAAAATAGTAAGTAGGAAATACAGAATTTCTTGTTAAAGTCATATGGCTTTGGACTTGACTTAATTGAGACAGGACAGATACACATAGAGAAAGACTGAGACTGAGTGGACCATGAGCTCCTGGTGGCAACATACCAGCCTTACAGAAACTCGACACATTTTTTTATATACATATATTTCTATATGGGCAAAAGCTTTCAGGTTATTTGAGTATGTAAGGAGTGATGTAAGGATGAGGGAGGGGGGAGTTTGTTCTTCACATCTGAATAAGGAGGTAGAAAGTTAGCTAATTTTGAAGGGAAGTCTCTGTAGGAAAGCAGTTTCAGAGGAAGAAGCTGTGGTTGGTAGTTTTTACAAACACTGGTTTTAGCCAAGGATCAATCCTTCACAGACTTACTTGGGCCATTATTTGAGATTGGTTCTTATGTTTTGACTCAAAAGAGAATCTGTGTGTCCAAATGCTAAAGGTCCTTGTCCTCAGTTGATTTTTGATCGATCAACAACGATGCCAGAGGCCAGTGTTTGGGCAAAGACAGACAGGCAGGACTCTTCGAGTTTAGCAGGCTAGGAAGCAGGGAGGAGGAGGGAGGAATCTCTATGACTCAGAGGAGAGATACAGGTGACCTTAGGAGTTGCAGGAGATAAAGCCAACTGGCCATATGAGATTTCAGGTAAGTGGCCACTGACCACTTCCCTGATTGTGCCTAGAGTAGCAGGTAGATGATTAGAAGTGTCCAGCCATTGAGCTAGGTGGAGCATTAGAAATAAGCTAATGTGTGTGTCTTTCATTTTCAGATCTAAAAATTACCTGAGTGGGTAGCCAGAAATGCAACCTGCCAGGAACATAAAGCAGAGTAGCTAAAATCTCACACATCAGGCCACAGGAAGTCTTTAGCATAGACCTGAGGCATTAGTACTCTTGACTCCACACAAAGTGCCCAAGTAACATTAGGCAATCACTTATAGTTCATGTTAAGAGTTTTAATAACAATGTTGACAAACATGTGCTCCATCATATTATAAGACAATACACTCAGTTCAAGAAACCTTTTCTGTGTTCTGTCAGTTTATTTCTCTGCCTCATAAACACTGGTTATCATGGGGTTTTAGAATTATCTTCACAATTTTATTGTTCTCAGAATGTTATCTAGCTAAGATCATGAATATGTAATTTTTCCTGTTTGTTTCTGTACGTGAGGGATATGCCTCCAAATTTCCTTTTTTTTTGTTGTTGTTGTTGCTTGATAGCTCATTTGATAGCATTGAATATCATCTTCTGTTGTTTTGAATGTATCCATTCTCTTACCAAAAGACATATTGGTTGCTACTAGGTAAGGCAATTATGAGTATGCATGCTATAATTATTTGTGCATATATTTCTATATGAGCAAAAGCTTTCAGGTTATTTGAGTATGTAAGGAGTTTAATTGTTTCCCTATATGTTTTGAAAGACATTTCCTAACTCTGATTCAAGATGGTACTACCATTTTGTCTGTCTGTCTATCTATCTATCTATCTATCTATCTATCTATCTATCTATCTATCTATCATTCTCTCATGTATTACATCCCAACTGCATTTGCAGTTTCCCCTCCACCCTCTCCTCCCAGTTCCTCCCACTCACCTCCCCTCTCCTCTAGAGTTACTTCTCCATTTCACTTCAGAAAAGAGCAGGCATCCAAGGGATATCAACCAAACATGGTATACCAAGTCTCAATAAGACTAGGCACACATTAAGACTGTAAGAGGCAACCCAGTAGGAGGAAAAAAGTCCCCAAAGCAGACAAAAGTCAGAGACAGCCCCTGCTTCCACTTTTAAGAGTCCTACAAGACCAATTTATATAACTATAACATATATGCAGAGGGCATAGGTCAGACCATGCAGGATCCCTGATTGTTAGTTTAGTCTATGTGTACTCCTATGAGCCCAGGCTAGTTGATTCTGTAAGTTATACTCAGAGCAGAGAGTCTAGCATAATTGTCATCAAAGAAGCTTCTTCCAGCACCTAATGAGGACAGATGTGAAGAGTCACAGCCAACATTAGCAAAGGTTGGGAAATCCTACAGCAGAGGAGGAGAAAAGATTGTATGTAATACTATATTGTATTACTACCTTGAATGAATGACAGTTTCTGCTACCCAGCATTTTTATGAGAATTGTTAATGTTTGGAATTTGTCACTCTATTAGAATTGTCATAGATTCTAACTCTTGCTTAAATTGAAATCCTTGATGGCATGAGATATAGATTCTGGTGAAGTCATTGATAACTGATGTTTTTTGATGACTTGTCTAAAACTTTGACTTAACTTTTCCTTTCCTTTTTTTAGTTACTTGAGAATTTCAGGTAAAACATTTTTGTCATCCTTATTCCTCTTTATACTTTCCCCAGATCTACCCTTGCCTTCCCAACCCACCCAATTTTCTGTCCCCCACTTTCTCCTTTAAAATCACTGAGTCCAACTTGTGGTGCCCACATACTCTTGGATGGGTGGCCAATTGGACAGTAGTCAACCTGGACAGGGCCATATTTTAAAAAATACCTGACTCTCAGTCCCCCACCAGATAGCAATTGCCTATAGGTCCTTAGCTAGGGTTGAGATTTCATGCTCATCTCTTCTGTCTAACTGAAATTTTCACTGACTTGAGATTGCACAGTTTTTTGCATCCTATATCAACTTTATGCATTCACACATGCAACTCTGCCCTGATGTGTCCACAAGCAACTTTCTCTGTATTATGCACCGTCTCTGGATCCTACACTATTTTTTTTTTTAAATGATCTTTGAGGTGTGGCAGGAAGAGGTATGATTTAGATGTTCAGTTTAAGGCTACACATTCTACAGTCCATTATTCTCTGCACCTTGACCAGTTTGGGATTTCTGTGGTAATTGCTACCTACTACAAAAAGAGGGCTCTCTGATCAATGAGGGTTGACCCATGTACCAATATATCCTTATAATGGACTCATATGGACTTGGTTTAACACCATATCCATTTAGCAAAATAATAGTATTAGGTTTTCCCCTATGGCTTTTGACTTGTCTAGCCACAAATTTTTGAGTCCCATGACTAACTTTTTAATAATATTTTATTTTATTATTGATGAATCATAAGAATTCTTTGTATATTTGGGGTAGTAATCCTTAATCACATTTGGGGAGGGGACAAATATTGTTTTTCATGCTAATAGCTTATTTTCATTTTTGTTACAATATCTTTCAGAGTATATCTATTTTAATCAAGTCCAGTTAATAATATTTCCCATGGACCAACTCTTTGCTGTTTTGTTGCAAATTTCCACTAAATCTGAGGACATGTAAAATTTTTAAATGTCACCTTCCATTAGATATTTTTGAATTTTATGTTTATTTTTGTGGCCCATTTGAATTCATGAGTAAATTTTTTAAAAGATACAAAGGTTTTTGTCCAAGTTGTGTGTGTGGTTTTTTAAAATGTGAATGTAAAATTTTTAAGGCAGAATCCATTAGAAGGAGTACATGCTCTCCATTATTCTGGCTTGGACCTTTGTTTTGTCAAAAACACACTGACTGTTCACATGGTTCTCTGTCTTTTAATGTATTCTATTCTGCTCTGTTGGTTACTCTAACTTTACAGTAAGTTTTGAACTCAGGCAATGTGAGTTCTTCCAACTTCCTCAACAGTGTTTTTGTTATCCTGACTTTTTGCTTCTTCATGAAAAACTTTCTATGTGATAACAGAATTCATGAAGAAAATGCTCTATTTTTAATGATAGACTAAACCTACTATGGTGGCAGCATATTGGAAATTCTTTATTATAATTTCTTGAGAATGATTACTCTCTTAGATCACTATATTAATCAAGGTCAGTAACAATGACACCTATACCAAATTATCCCAAATGTTTAATGATTGAGTTCAATAAATGTTTCTTGCTTACATCATGCTTATCATACTAATTAGCAGGGCAGTATTACTTCATAAATCATACATTGGCTCATGCTTTTTACAATAATATTCTGAGCCCCTAAGGTCTTTATTTAGTTTTTTCATGTAAGTATTATCCACAATTTTCCATGAAGACTTTTGCACAGTTTTGAGGGATAGGCATCATAATTGTAGATATTATCTCTGTCTGTATTTCATCATTGAGGAATTGGTCCTAAAGCTCCAGTAGTATCAAAAAGAAGGAGAACATAGACATGAGTCAACGTTTGCAACTCCCAATCCAAACTCTGAATGATTAGAAGTTGACTTTTGGGATGAAATTGGTATACTGAGCCATGTGGATAAATTGGAAAAGGTTATTTAAAAAAAAAACTATAAACACTGTTATAGATTAAATAGAAGAGGTTATTAAAAACTGCAAAGACTAAGTTGTAGACTAGTCTGGAAAGATAGCTTAAGAGTAGTCTGTTAATTCTTCTAAGACTTTTTAAGAGTTTGAATGCACAATAATACATTATTATAAACTAGGAGGGGTTCCTAGTGTACCGTTGTTAGTAAAGGTAATATGTGGCTCATTTTTTTATTTACTTATTTTTATCTAACTGTTGGAGGTACATGATTTGAATTGTTAGAAATTTGAGCTAATGTATGTAGTCTTGACTTTGACCTTTGGGACTAGGTGTTGCCATTTCTGACTACAGAATGGGAAGAGAGAGGAGAAGACTAGGACAAAGAGAAGCAGGACAGTCAGGAAGAGGAGAAAGAAGAATGAAGTCCAAAGAAAGGATTGTGTGAAAGACTGTGTTCAGTGATGGATAGAGAACTGAAATGTAGGTTTACCTTAATGATCACATACAGCCAGACATAAGGACACAATTTTACTTCCAGTATTTGGGAGGCAGAGGCAGGTGGATCTTTCTGATTTCCAAACTGGCTTGGTATACAAAGCAAGTGCCAGCACAGTGGGGAGTACATAGAGAAAAACCTACCAAGAGTTGAGGAGAAGGAAGATGAGGAAGAGAGAGAGAGAGAAAGAGAGAAAGAAAGAAACAGAGACAGAGAGGGAGACAAACAGAGAGGGAGACAGAGAGACAGAGAGGAAGACAGACAGACAGAGAAAGACAGAGTGACAGACAGTGAGACAGTGAGATAGAGAGAAATAGAGAGAAAAATCTTTATCTATGTACAAGGAAAATGTACTTTTATCAAATCTGATTCATCAGAACATTCTTTCTGGAATAATAAAATTTTGTCAACCTTAGAGAATATATTATTCTGTTAAGAAAAATTAAAGCAAACTCCTGTGCCCAATTCCTAAAATATGCTTTTAAACTTGTTGCTTGACTAATGAAAAGCATTTGTGTTGGAAACATGGCAACCAACACCACTTTTCTCCATAGTATCAATACTTTGTAAACACCACACTTTACTGCAAAGAGGAGGAAAGTAATTCCAGTGCGAGCTTTAGGGAAAAAAATGACTAGACTGTTAATGCCAAGTTCTCCAGCTTGGTGGTTGAGGCTCCCATGCTAGATTTGTAAGAAGATGGAACTGACTGCCACATTTTTATCTGTTTAGAAGAATAAATAAGAAATAAGTTGCATGACAAATACATATCCAGGAGATATTCTGTGGAGGAAAGGGAAATGACTGCTAAGAAATCAACAGATCTTTATTTGGGGCATAATCAGAACCTGACAATTTCCATAGTTATTTAGTATGAACATTCTCTTTCCTGACTTTTAAATGGACAGTTACAAATGATTTAGTGTTTTTGGCAGAGAGAAAATATAAAGAATATGTTGCCGTTTGAAATGTGTCTAACGAAATGTAAAACCACATTTGTCTGTCCAGTTCTTC
This sequence comes from Rhabdomys pumilio, assembly GCA_030674055.1. NCBI lineage: Eukaryota > Metazoa > Chordata > Mammalia > Rodentia > Muridae > Rhabdomys > Rhabdomys pumilio. The sequence goes on along the minus strand of JANHMN010000007.1, from coordinate 40,166,010 downwards.
CTCTGTTTAAAGAAAAGAGACCACATTATTGAGTCTTAGGTATTTTATTAAATAAATAATCTAAGGTATGTTCTTTTGTTTCTTTTTTGCCACAAGCATTACTGTCTTTCTTCTTCTTAGACCCTAGACACCATATTAGTTGTATGTATTTTATGATATACTGCATCTCATCCCTTAAAATATACTTAGTCTGTAAAATGTCATTAGTGCTTTTATGTATATGAGACATCTTGAGGTAGAGGGAAAGTATGAAGAATATCTTATCTCTGTTTCCTATACAACACAGCCAAAGTTAACAAACTCGTTATAGTCAGAGATGCTTCACTGCTTTCTGGCTTACACATTTTCCAGTCCCTGCTTTCCACTGACCGACACAGCCCCAGTGAGGCTACAAATATCTCTTCAAACAGGGGAATTGGTCCAAGATGTGTTAGGTATTCTTGGAGCTGTCAGCTTTCTTGCTTTTCTTCATTGCTTTCATGAAACCTTTACTTCCTTGTTCCTCTGTCTTTCTGCCAATGTCCGACTACAACCAGATCTCTGGGCACAATAATGAGCATCTGAATACACAGCGCACACCGCCCCCCGGGTCCCATCAACACATGAGCACCTCCATTCTTTCTGTTCCTCACCTTGTTAGAGCCTTAAGTGTGCTGTGTCTCAAGACCTATCATTAAGAATCTTCTCTGTTGACTCTGTAGCACACATAATGTATATGTATATGCAGTTGATGTCCATCTCAAGTTAATTTCTAAACTAAAATATTAAAATGTCATTAATGGTTTTAATACAAATTGTCTAACTCTAACTGTATTTCATCATGTAAAAAAAATCTAGTCATGACATAGTTGGGTGTACAACTTTAACAGAGGTTGAAGAATGTTCTTGTTCTTTTTGTATCATCTTAGCCATTCACTGTGCAAGCTCCCAACACATTTTAGTATTCTTTTGCATTAGCTTGAATTTAAAACAGATTCTTCGTTCTTAGAAGACATTGTGTCTCACTCTGTAAAGTATCACCGTCTTAAATAATATTGCACAACACATTCCTGTCAGAAAAATCTACTGTGGCCAAACAGGTCTTACCCAGATTCTATCACAGAGAACTTGTGAAAATTGTTTCCTAGTTGATGAGTACTGTGTCCCTTTGTTTGATTTTCATGCTACTTTGGTCAAATCACTACAGGTTCCCAAGCACTCACATCCTTCTCGGTGCTAGTGACTTTGGAGGAATAATTTGGCCTCTCTTTTTCATAGCTAAATAATAGTTACACTATTATTTATTTTATCAAATAAAACCTACTTCTCTATCATACATTGTCACCAATAGTCTAGTTAAGTATAAGTTGCAAAATTACCATTTTAATTCTTTTATATCTTTAATATCACCATATTCATTTTTCTTTCTCTTTGTCCTACCATTCTCTCATTGACTATGCATCTCTTTAATAGACCTTTTATTCCTGGCCTACAATCTTTAAAATCAGATATCTTCTGGATGTCCCATCGATATTTTCTATGAGTCAGTGCAAAGAAAGACAGTCTTTAAAATCTGTGTTTATTTCTTATTATAAAACATCATAGCTCATTCTAATGCACTTTATAATTATTCATGTGGTTGAGATAGTACTTTTTATTTATTTTTTTAACCATGTCTTAACTCTATTACTAACTGTTGTTCTTGCTCTAAGGCACCTCATTACACTCACCATTTTTTTGTGACTTCACAGTCCTGTAAATGCATGATATGAAATCTACGGTCCATATACTCAGATAACATAAGTTTCTTCAAGATGTGATCATTAATGATATAATGTGAAGACTTACTTCTCTGCAAGTATTGTGTTATTTCTCCCCTGTCACATTAGGCAACACGTGGAGCTTGTGCTATAAGCATTTAAGTAATTTTGTATTTAAGGAATAGATTCTTACTAAGAATGTATATATATATATATATACACACACACATATATATACACACACATATATATACACACATATATATATGTATATATATATACTACAAGTATATATATAATATAATTGATAAATACTATATTAATAAAAAGCAACACTTTCTAATTATAGCAATCTCAACGATAAGAGTTACAATAAGGAGAATGAAGACACCCACCATTTCTTTCTTTCTTCAAATGCTTTCATTCTCAGAGTTAGGAAGCATGGTTCATCAACAGTTTAAAGTACAGTTTGTCTGTTCTACATTAAATTACTTATATTAACATCATATATATGTGTTTATTTTATATATATATATATATGTGTATATATATATATATATATATATATATTTCCTTCTATAAAAATAAATAGGCTGCTATACTATTTATATATGATTCTGTATTTGTGCTCTTGTTTGCCATTATTTTATTTTGTGTTATATTTCCTCTGTTTAAGAGTGCTTCACTTTATTTTGCACACTTTACATTTTTCTTTCATGATGTAGTTCAAATATAAACTTTAGCTGGAAGAATTTCTCTTAATTGTCCACCTAGAGGATATGTTCTGTGTCATGGCACTGCTACATATTCTTTCCTCACAGCCCTTATTGCAATATAATGTAATTATGTGCTATTTATACCCTCCAGGAGACTGTGAACTCCTTAACTCATTTAGTAAATTTTCATGCACATAGTGGACACATATTAAATACTTGAATGAATTAAGTTCTTAAGGCATTCAACATACTTTCCAAAATCTCGATTTTCACTTAATAGAATGTCTAGGGCTGGAAAGCATAGGGGCGTTTTTGGCAAGAGAAATTGAAACTCAAACTTAAGACCAACATGTTTGGGTAATTTGATTAAACAGAAGGGAAAGACTCTGAACTCAGTAATTCATGAGGCTATTTGTTTCTTTCTCTTTTTTATCTTCTTCAATGTTCCCTTTTGACATATGGAAAAATCAACTCAAAAAAGTTTTAAATATTCAACTATATGAAAGACCTCAAGCATAATGCTCTGATAAGACATAGTAAACATTCTGAGAGTGGTTGTATCCATGGTTTCTTAGTTCTCACACTAAAAGTTTAGCCAACAAAACTCAAAATAGACATTTTACTAAAATGCATATAGATAGTAAGGGAAAAACAGAATGAAAAGATAACTTCTCCAATGAGAGAAGACATTTGCAAACCCTAGAGCTGATAATGGTTAAAATTCCTACAATGTAGTACCAGAAAACTAATCCAAATCAAAACCAGCTAAGGAATATTACTTTAAATTTTTTAAAAGAAGATATATAAGTGGGCAACAGAAGCACAAAAAGCTGGGAACACCATTATCCATTAAGGATCTGCAAATTAACACATGAGATAATATTACTTCACATCTATTAGGAAAACTATTAGCAAAACTGATATATAGTAAGTTTGGTGAGATGTGAACTCATAAATACTCTTAGATAAAATATAAAATGCTATTATCTGTATAGGAAATGGTAGATAACTATTGTGAATAGCCCAGCCTTGTAATTCCACTTTCCTGGGAGGGGCTGCATAGCAGGAGTGAATCAGTACACAGGTGACTTCTATTGAACTTTCTGCCCACCTTTATTTGTAAAATAAAGGCTAGAGCCAGTGATTGGGCAGAGAAGGGGAGGTGGAGAAATACAGGTTGTGGGAAGAGAGAGGGAGAGAGAGGATGACAGAGGAGGAAGACAATGGAGGAAGACGATGACTGAGAGGAAGAATGGAGGAGTAGGAGGTGAAAGGACAAGCTTGTGAAATGGAAAACCTGCAAGTTATAAGGATCTCATAGCTGGGGAATAGAGTAGTGTAGTGGTGAATCTGCCCAATTGAGGTGTGCTGCTTATATTCATAATTATTGAACTGTGTTTTCTTTGACTGGTCCTATTTGTGTTGGATATTTACCGCAACAGGTAGCATCTTGGAAACAGTAAATATGTAGAGCTCTGGTCACATCAAGTAATCACTGCTGAGGAATATATATATATATATATATATATATATATATATATATATATATTTGGGAGAATTAAAGGTCATGGTCAGTAAGCAATATTTACATTTCTATGTTCATTTAATTATTCATAAGGGTCAACATGTTGAGATAAGCTCAGTTTTTATTTATATGTCATTGGATATAACATACAATAGAATGCTAGTTTTCATAATGTCTTCCTTCAAGGATTATTTTGCACTTCCCCCATCTCCTCTATGAATTTTTACCTCCTTACAAAAAATATGTGAGATACAGCTGGTTCCTGTCTCTTAGACTCTGATATAACTCTTGGATTGTTGGACTTTCTCCTTCCTAACTTTGTTACATTCTATTGCTGAAGACAAAGTACACAGTATTTATTTTTAATGGATTATAGATTTCAAAATAATTCTATTTCTGTTGAAATTAATATGAAGATCAGTATTTTTCTACTGTTCTGGTATTTTCATTTTTAAAGTAAAAGTAACCCAGACTTTTGAGTGCTTATCAGATAAAATGAGTGAGTGTCTCTTCAAGTAACGTTTAGAGCAGGGGCAACATTTGTCATCTCTAGGCCACATTGAATAAAGAATTGTTTGGGGCTACACATTAAATACACGAACATTAACTACAGCTGAGAAGCAACAATAGAATCACTGCATAACTGTTCGTGACATTCTCTACACAGTTAAGAAAAAAAAATCCCTCACATAACAATGCTAATATTGTGGCAGCATGTTTGGAGAGTTTTTTTTTAAAATCATAAAGCAATCCCCAAGTTTGTGATCACTAATGAGGAGAATGAAAATATCTAATTTATAAGTCTTCAGTGATTTTCTAAATTTACTTGTTATTAAAAAAAAAAAAAAAAAGGACAACATCAAAACCATGGGATAATTGACATTGTATTAGAGAGAAAAAAGCACCATATCGGTTTTGTGGTGGAAGTTGATTTGCTATGAGCTCTCAAGGTGCCTATCAAGAATGTTGGTTCTAATATCATTTTATTGGGCTTTATTTATGCTTGAAGACAGTTATTCACTTGTTGTGGACAGCCCTGTCCTTGTATTTTGATACTAATTCCCTTTTCCTGTGAAGTACTACGGAGGAGATGTGAGTCACTACACAGGTGATTTCTAGTGAATCTTCTGCCAATCTTATTTTGTAAAATAAAGGCTGGAGCCAGTGATTAGGCCAAGGAAGGGGAGGTGGAGAAATAAAGGCTGGGGAGAGAAGAGAGAGAGGGACAATCACTGGAGGAGGACTGGAGGAAGAAAATGGAAGAGGAAGACAACGAAGGAGAGGATAACAGGTAAGCAGGAGGTAGAAGGACAGATGCAGGATCTGGAAAACCCTCAAGTTATAAGGGTCTCATAGCTGGGGAGCAGAGTAGTGTAGGGGTATCTTCCCAATCTAGGCCTGCAGAAGATATTTATAATTACTGAGTTGTGTTTTCATTTGGGTTGGAGATTCAAATATCTCTCACTACATTCACCGATGTTAGAGCTGCCCAAAAGCAATGTCATACATGAGGCTGAACTGAGGGATATTTATCTCTGAGATGATGGGACTTGATATCTAATAAAGAATCATCAATAGTTCCTTAAGGTGAATGTTGGATTAAAGCTCTGTACATTCTATTTGAAAATTGACACAAAGCATATTTATGTTGACTGAAATTAAAGTTGTAAATATACAAAAATATTTTTTTCTCACCAATCATTGACTTCCATTTTTAAATTATTGCACCAAACTGAAAAGCAAAACTTCATATATTCACTTCTCAGGATTGTGTTTGGCCAATAGGTTGAAATATATAGAATTATTTTCCTTAAATTTTATCTTTTATAATTTGTATTTTATTTGGATGTAATTTGAACTATTATATTGGGAAACTGGTTTTTGCCTTGAAGCCTCTTGTTTAGGTTTTACATGAGCAGAAAAGTCTACTTAAAATGATAAATTTGCATGCCAACTTTCATTATGAAGTTCTGGAAAAATTTGATTTTGATGCCAAAAAAAAAATTATTAAAAAACAAGTCACCATGTCATTTCAACATTTGGCCTTGACTTAGCCATCTAACTTCCAGAATGTCACTGGTGCAGCTATAGTCAGCATCAACACTGAACAGAATTTTCTAAAATTAGCCGTGATTTAAATCTGTAGCTTTTCAACAATTCACTATCTTGTTGATGATTTGTATGATATTATCCATTTTTGATACTTTTGTGAATAAATTATTTGGATACAGTGGGCAGTGGTACTTTAATAATTGCTTGGTTTTCTATTAACTATGTCTTGGCCAAATATTGTAAGGTCCCTCCAATAACCTTATTAGGTACACTGACAATGGATGAGGAAAACTGCCTTAATATTTTGTACTCCTCTGTATAAAATTCTTGATTCTGCTGTGTCTTTTAATGAAACTATAGAGATTATATTTAATGATCATATACATGTGATCAACAACTCTAATAATAATGGCAGATTGAGGCAGATTTGTAATATTAGTGCTTTTATCTGTCACTAAATCATAAAATATAAAATTAGTGGCTCCACTCTACAAAATTTAATAGAATTTTCCAATTTCTTTCATTTGCCTGAATATAGTCTAGTGAGACAAAATGGTTTAATAAATAGATGACCCTTTTACAGGCCCTCCTAATCATACGTTGTTTAATTAACAATACAAATCAATGACTCTTCTTTGCTATTAAATATTCAACAATACAACTAAGTTGTGTGGTTGATTTGTAAATTTATTTTTTTATTTTAATTTTTTATTATCAAATCATAATTTTTACTTTTTATCACAGGGGTTATAAACACAGAAATGCAGGATGTGGGGAACGGAATGACACAGGAGCATAGGTGTTCAGGGGGAGTACAGATATCTTTCAGAACAGGGTATCAGCTGGGTAAAGGTTCAGGGGACAGGTCACTATGACTCTGCCTATGATTCACTTGTCCTTATCTAAGTTGATACTATCTTGCCTATTTACAACGTCTATGACTACTCAGGCTGGTAAATTTCAACAAAAGCTGTCTGTCTACAATAGCTTATAGCCATCTGTTTCAGTGTTTTTCCACAGAGACCCAAGACTTTGTGTTAGTAGGCATGTATGACAGACCTATTGCTGATTTTAGGCTTATGACTGCTTTTAGGCTTTCAGTATATAAGCAGGGCTGCCCCGACATCTCCTCCCTTCTCCAAGTATAGAAAGGCTGAACTTATACTACTCAGACCTCTTATGGGCCTTTGACAAGGACATCAAACAACTAGAGATTGACATCACTAATCTGAAGAAATCCATCATTTCGCTGTCTGAGGTGATCTCCAAAAATTGCAAAGGACTTTATTGAACTTGATTTACTCTTTTACAGTAGAAAAGAGTGTGTACAGCCCTTAAAGAAGAATGTTGCTTTTAAATAGACAAAACAGGAATGATTAAAGAGAGCATGAAAAAGGTCAGAGAAGGCCTTGAGAAAAGACAGAGAGAAAGAGAAAGATGAGAGCTAGTATAAGAATTGGTTTCCAACCTCTCCATGATTGTCAACACTACTTTTTTCCATCTTGGGACTATTAATTGGGTTATTTTTGCTTATTTCTTTTGGTCCCTGGGCCTTAAATAGGCTGACTAACTTTGTGAAACAACAGATAGATAATCTGATAGCAAAATCTATTCAGATACATTATCATAAGTTAGCTATGGAGGACCATGAGACTCAAGATGAGGTTGCTACTCTATCCAGGGTATTCCAAAGTCCCATCTCCACCCAACCTAAAAGAGGGGACTTCTGCCCCTAGACCAAGCAGAGAGGGGCCACCCAGAACACCCTCTGACTGGCGACCTGAATTCTTGCTTAGGCTGCGAGGCTAAGCACTGCAAGGGAATATAAATAAAAGTTAAAAATATGTTTCTGGGTTCCCTGAGGGACAAGCCTGACTGCGTAAGGGTTGATGTCAAAAGGTTGATGACCTTTTTCATTCTCTCTCTTATCATCCCTGTTTTGTCTATGTAAAAGCAACATTCTTCTTTAATGACTGTACACAGTCTAGTACACAGTCTAGAGCTGTACACACTCTTTTCTATTGTAAAAGCCTGACTGCATAAGGGTTGATCCCCTCTCCAGGAAAAAAGACATCGGGATGGGTATGGCCCTCATGCCTCACTGGACAATGACAGGAGGACTGGAGCCATTACAAGGTCCCCTTTACTTGAGGTCAGACAGGCTTCTATCCCTGCTTTTGCAAGATTAGAATCGCCACGGCCCTTCTATGCTTGGAGAAGGGAGGAGATATCTGGGGCAGCCATGATTTGTAAATTTTTAAAGAAAAATTTATATTAAGAAGATTATTTGTCTTTTCAATACAATCTTTTATACAAGTTTGACAGTATGCTTTTGTATATAATGATGTTTCAAGTTATAGTCTTTGAAAACTTCCACAGATGTTCTACAAATTAGGCATAATGGCTTTAGCATTGAGAAAAAGTAGTTGATCCACTCTTAATGGAATATTCTTTTTTCATCTGTAGTTTTTCTTTCTGGGATATATATATATATATTTTCCCTCATAGCCATGCTGAGATTAAAAAGTAATAAACAAGGGACTGAATTTATTTTTTAAGTGAAAATTATTAACAAGAATATAGAAAGCACGGTTGTGCCCCTTCACATCATAAATGGGTAAATGTAGCCTAAATAAAGGACTGTATATTAAATGAATTTTGGTGATACATAAGGCTGCTTGAAGTGCAAAAGCATACTTAATAATAAACTAGGGTGCAGAAAAGAAGACTTGGCAGAAAACCTTGCTAGCTGCCAAGTCCTAGAACCGAGTTTTATCTCTGGAGCCACATAGTAGAATAACAGAAGTGATCTTGCAAGCTGTCTTCTGACCTTTTTGTTCTTTGAGTCAATATAAAAATAAATTAATTTTAAAAGTTTGAATAAAAATTCTTATCTGTCTAAATAATGTTGAATATGACAGGATAGTATGTTATGTATAATCACTAGATTTTACCCAGTTAATCACCATGGGCAGGGTAACTGCTAACGGTGCCAATTCAATTGTCTGTCCTTAGAACATATTACACCAGAAGTCACATGCTATGACAAAAATGAAAGCCACACTCGTGTAAAATAATGAAAACATGTATATTTTTATTTTGTGTGACATGATGAACATGACACTGTCATTTATAAAATTTCTCCCCAAGAATCATGCAACAGAGTTACAAAGATGCCATTAAAAACTCCTTATGATGTTTTATATAAGTTGATTAGATCATATTCATAATTGTATTAGTCAGAGTTTTCTAGAGAAACAAGTCTTGTGGAATGAATATATATGTATATATATAATACATATTATACACATACAATAATATGTAACATGGCCCTTCCGCCCCTCGCCCGGATCATGGGAGCAGGCACCCAGCTGGTCTGCTCCACCTGTGGAATAATGCATCCCGAGATATCCGAGACAGGCCACTCCCCTCAGAACTGCAGGTAAGATCAGTAGACCACCGCCCTACGCCCTAGAGGCACAACTGGCAGCAGGAAGCCCCAAGGGCACACCTGGCACCCAAGCCCTGCCCCTGTGGAAAACCACTCCCCTTCCGCCCCTCGCCTGGATCCCGGTGTGCGGAGTAGGCACCCAGCTGGTCTGCTCCCCTGTGGAAAACATGTCTGGAGACATCCTAGACAGACCACTGCCCTCAGAGTTGCAACCTATAGGAGTCACTGAACTCAGAACAGCAGACACCATATCCTGAGACATCCTAAAGGAGCGACTACATTCAGAGCAGCAAACACCTAGCTGGCCTACTACCATGGAGACACCATATCCTGAGATATCCTAGAGGAGCCACTGTACCCAGAACAGCTGGAGCTCAGGATTACAGACACATCTGGACCCTGAGGAGTTCTGACACAACCAAGATAACTGGAAAGGCAGACTCCAGTCAGAACCAGTGAGTGCAGGTAGAACTAGAGCTTACCAAATGGTAAAAGGCGAGTGTAAGAATGTAAACAATAGAAACCAAAGTTACTTGGCATCACCAGAAGCCAGTTCTCCCACCATAGCAAGTCCTGAACACCACACCACACTGGAAAAGCAGGATTCAGAGTTAAAATCACTTCTTATGATGATGATAGAGGATTTTAAAAAGGACATAAACAACACTCTCAAAGAATTTGAAGAGAACACATGTAAACAGGTAGAAGCCCTTAAAGAAATGCAAGAAAACACAACCAAACAGGTGAAGAAATTACACAAAACCATCCAGGATCTAAAAATGGAAGTAGAAACAATAAAGAAATCTCAAAGGGAGACTACCCTGGAGGTAGAAAACCTAGGAAAAAGATCAGGAGTCATAGACGCAAGCATCACCAACAGAATACAAGAGATAGAAGAGAGTATCTCATGCACAGAAGATACCATGAAAAATAATATGTAACATGATATATAATAATACAATGATACACACACACACACACACACACACACACACAAATGGTTTATGGGTAGTGGTTGAGCTAATCCAACAATGACTATCTACCATTGAAAGACCCAAGAGTACAATAGTTTCTCACTCCATAATGCTTGATGTCTCAGTTAGTCTTCAGTATTTGCTAGAACTCCAACGAAGTGGCCAGTAATGCCAGCGAAGTTATAGACTTGGCAGCCAGAGTAAGAGCAAGCAGGCAAAGAGAATAAGCTTTCTTCTTCTATGTTCTTCACATAGGTTTCCAGCAGAAGGTATATCCCAGGTTAAAGTTGGATCTTCCCACCTTAGACAATCTAGACTAAAAATGGGTCTTCTCACTTCAAGTGATTTAATTAGAAAAGAATAATCCATTACAGGTGTACCAAGTCACTTGGGTTTTAGTTAATTCCAGATGTAGTTACATTGATAACCAAGATTAGCCATTACAACAGCTATCCTTGGGCTGCATGTAGCTCACAGGCTATAGGTTGGACACCCATAATTTAGAACTCTTAAATTGAGACCACAACCTCCAAGTACATAGTCAAACAAAACTACTCTTGTTATGTTTTTGCATAAACACATGAAACATTGTTTTGAATTCTTAACCAAAACCTAAATGCTGAGTAACATGAGATACACACTGAAATCAATTAGTGACAACAATTCCCAACATAAATAACTTTGTTAAAATGAACAGTCTTGTGACTGACTGACTGCCAGATGGACAGCAGTATGTTTGCCTAAGGTGACCTTCCCCACCTAGAAAACAACCAAGTTTTTCAGGATCAATGTGGAGCTGTTGCAAAGATGAAGGAAGGAGGATTCACGGCAATCAAGGTCTCAGGAATATATATGTTCATCTGTGTCCACTCTTTGGTTTGTGTTTACCTACCGACGGAAACTGGCCGCTGGATGTTATTCATACATATTGTCTTTGTCCATTTGCTCCTCTCCCCTTTGGCTTCCTTCTCTGGCTTGAGACCTCACTTCCATTGATCTTTGTGAATCACATTGTACTTCTAAATTCCTAATCATCTTTAAGGGCTGACTTTTGTCATGAAATCTTAATGACTGCCAAAGTGATTTGCACTTTTTCCCCCGAGTGTCTTCTGGCTATTACTAAAAATATACAACCAGTGCCACTCTGTAATGGTAATAGAATGTCACCGTGTCTGAAAACTCAACATGTTACAGACTTTGTAAAGAGAAGAGCTCTGTTGTTTGGTTTTTGGTTTTGCTTTTATTCTAATATACTCATGTTGCCCTAGTAACTTGTACAGATTTTAACAGAAAAGCCAATTTAGGATTTAGTGGAAGAGAAGAAACTATCAAAGCCAACAGGCAGGTGGTCAATACTGGCAAGTAAGACAGAGAACAACTCAGAATGTGGTTTAGGAAGCAGGGCATTTATACTCCTAGAGCAAACATCATGGTGCTTATTGCAGTGGAGATTAAGTAATCCAACTCTTCAGCAAGAATTCAACCAACACTTAAAGAAAGCTATTTGTGATGATGTTGCCCTCTGAAGAGGCAATGGCCTTAGTACAAAGCTTGAGACTGGAAGTCTTGTCTTCAGAATTGTGATTAAGAGAATCGTATTTGAATACCAAAAAAGAAAACCATTTTTGTTCTGCTTAAGCAGTGCTCTGCAACTTTTTTTCACGTGTATGCACTTTTGTGTGAACATGTGTGTTTGGGGGGTTGAGGGGAGTATACATGCCAGGACAGTGTTAAGGTCAGTGGATAGTTTTATAACATTTGTTATCTCCTTTTACATTTATATGGATTAAAATAGCTGAACTTATGTTGGCAGGCTGATGCAGCAAAGTGCCTTTGGACACTAGGCCATCTCACAGCCCAACAAGGGGACATTTAGAGACAAAAAGAATCTGTGCTTGATTTTAACCCCTAAAGATTTTTTGATAACTAATTTGAGAAACTTGACAATTTTACATCACGTCCAAGTTAATTCTTATAGTTTTTCAAAGTTGAGAGCTAAGCATTAGAGACTGTGATTCTCAAAGTATGGCTCCTGCCAGCAGATACTGTGTTAGGAACACAGTTTTTGGAAATGCCAACTATTTGGCTCACCCCTCCACATGAGTTTAATGACAAGTACTAGGGTTCGTTCCTATCATGCATCAGATTCTTCAGATCTTTCAGATATATGTCACAGTTGGAGAACCACTGCGTTAGTATTGGTGTAGTGGAGTAGCAGTGGTGATGGCATTGATTCACCTGCTTCTGTGTGGGAGTTTTATGTAAAAGAAAATGAATGGGCAACTGAGCTTCTCTGGTTGAGCAGCAGAGTGTGGTAGAATCCCTTCTGCCTGGCTTTCTTCTCTGATTCTGTTTGCCTGTGAATTTTCTGGCTTTTACAGCTCTGTTTTGCTTATTCAAATGCAGATGGTTCCTGGCTTAAGATGCATAGATGCATAATGATCTATCAACTCTACAATGGCATGAAAGCACGCTCTTACAACCCTTCTGGGTTTTATTTGCAGTAGAGTATTCAGTTAATGGCAATACCAGCACTTCATTGTAAAATATGCCTTTGTTAGATGATTTTGCCCAACTGTGAACTAGCGTTAAATATTCTGTGATTGTTTAAGGCAGACTAGGCTAAGCTACGGTGTTCTCTAGGTTAGATATATTAAACAAATTTTCTCCTGACAACATTTTCATTTCACAATTGGCCTTATCAGGTTGTAACTCTATATTGCAGAAAGAAATAGCTTCTGCATTAATATTGTAATTCTCAAGCAGTCATAGGTAGGTTGAAATGCCACACTCTTCATGCTGGCTACAAAATGACATGAATTTTGACAGGAGATGGGTAAGGCAGAATAAGTTT